>OX422207.1:355988367-357188367 GCA_949130495.1 Sambucus nigra | reverse complement strand
TGTATTTGCTAAACTAGTTGTTTTAATATAATAGTTCGGTTTGATAAAAAAATTATTGAAAAAATCATTAGGCTTATGAGATTTACCACGAGGAGGAGCCATATATAACTCCTTAGCCAAGTATCCATTCAAGAACACGTTCTTGACATCCAACTAATCTAAAATCCAATGATTGGCATAATCGAAAACAATCAAAAAATTAACAAAAATGCTTCCTCACAGTTGATCCTATATCTCTCCACTGATCAACCAAAGACATTATGACTATTAAAAAACATGCTTGTCTGGTTATAAAAAAGGCACTAATTTCCATTTTTTAGTTTTTCGTATAAAAGTGAGGCCTGTTGTGGTTTAAATGAGAACTATATTGTTGTATTAGAAGAAGAAGTGAAGAAGAAAGCAAGAGATGTATTGTGGAAAAGATAATCTTTTCATTTCCCTTGCAGCAAAGTTCTGGACAGCTGAAATATATTAGAAAACAGGGAAGATACAATTATTGTTCTGCTGATTTTTCTCCCCTATAACGTACAATAGGTAGACTAGACTTTAGGACCACTAAGGCACACCCTATAACATATTAAATGCCCCGCAACAGACACATTAATTGTCGTACAGCAGTCACATTAATTGCCCTACAAAAGCAGGTACAACAACTAGGTACAACAGTTAGATAGCAGCTATGCATTAATTTTAACACTCCCCCTTAATGCATTTGTTGAACGTCCATCATTTCTCAAAGAAAATGAAATTTGTCCTTGGGTAGAGCTTTGGTGAAGATATCAGCAACTTGCTCTTCGGTCTTGATATATTTGAGTTGAATCTCTTCATCCTCCACGGCCTCTCTAATGAAATGATGCTTGATTGCAATGTGCTTGGTGCGACTATGGTAGACGGGATTCTTTGTCTTGGCAATCGCGGATTGGTTGTCACAAAGTATTGGAGTAGCATTTCCTTGCTTTTCACCAGCATCCTCCAAAATTCTTCTTAGTCACATCGCTTGTGAAGTTGTCAATGATGCCGACACATATTCGGCCTCGGCGGATGATTGCGCTACTGTTTGTTGCTTCTTTGATGCCCATGAAACTGCTCCAGAGCCAAGAGAAAATACATACCCGGAAATACTTCTCATGTCATCAATAGAACCAGCCCAATCACTATCACAAAACCCAAGTAACTTTATCTCAACATTCTTCTTATACATGATGCCAAAATCAGAAGTTCCTTGGATGTACCTCAACACCCTTTTTACAGCCCCAAAATGAGTTTGACTCGGCTTGTGCATGTACCGAGACAATAAACTAGTAGCGTACATGATATCTGGCCTCGTAGCCGTCAAGTACAACAAACTTCAAACCAAACTTCTATAAATAGATGCATCAACCTCTTTGCTTCCATCTTCTTTAAATAATTTTTCATTGACCACCAAAGGTGTAGCCACCGATTTGCAATTCATCATTTTGAATTTTTCAAGAAGGGTTTTAGCATACTTCTTTTGGCAAATAAAAATACCATCTTGTTGTTGATAAATTTCAATGCCCAAGAAGTAATTTAGAAGACCCAGATCATTCATTTCATATTTTTTCATCATGTCACTTTTGAAATCTTCAATCATTTTTGCATTACTACCAGTAAACACCAAGTCATCAACATAAAGGGAGAGAATAAGAATACCTACTACCCCGCTTCTTTTGATGTACAAGGTTGGCTCGCTTTTACTTCTTTGAAAGCCTCTTTCATTGAAGTATGCATCAATATCAATATACCATGCTCGGGGCACTTGCTTCAAGTCATACAAGGCCTTTTTTAGCTTGTATACCTTCTCTTCCTCACCTTTCATCACGAATCCTTGAGGTTGGTCAACGTACACCGCTTCATTCAACACACCATTCAAGAATGCAGATTTTACATCAAGTTGATACAAAAACCAACCTTTTTGAGTGGCCATGGCAACAAGTGCTCTAATTGTGTCAAGCCTTTCCACGGGCGCAAATGTCTCTTGAGAATACCCCTTTGCTACAAGTCTTGCTTTGTTCTTTTGGATTGAGCCATCCGGATTAACCTTGCTTTTGTAAATCCACTTCACACCAATGAGCTTTTTATTTTTAGGCCTCTCTGCCAATTACCAAGTCTTGTTCTTCTCAATCACCTAAATTTCTTCTTCCATTGCAAGCTGCCAGACTTCTTCATTTTTAGCGTCTTCAAAGGTCTCCGGTTCAGCTACACAAAAATTACAACTAGCATACACATCATTTAGACTTCTCATTCTTCTTGGAGTTGATCTTGGAGATGAGGAGTTTGAGCTTGATGGAGAACTTGAGGATGATTATGGACTTGCATTTGGACCTGCATTTGGAGACATTTGAGGAACTTCTACATCTTTCTCTTCATCTTCTTCAACGCTTTGTGATTCTTCATGAAGGGTGATAACTTCATTTTGGGAGTTTTTTTCTTTCCAATCCCAAAAGGCTTTCTCATCAAAAATCACATCTCTACAAATAATCACTTTGTTCCTCTTCAAGCTAAAGAGTCTATAACCCTTTGATTTTGAGCTATACCCCACAAACATGCATTTTTCACTATTTTCATCAAGCTTGTGTCTCACTTTTTTAGGGACATGAGCAAAGAAAATACAACCAAACACCCTCGAGTGGTTCACATATGGTTTTCTTCCACTTCATGCCTCAAATGGAGTTTGGTTTTCTACGGCCTTTATAGGGCATCTATTCATCAAATAAACTGTCATATACACCGCTTCGGCCAAAAAAGTATATGGCAGCCCTTTCTCATGTAACATGGATTTTGCCATTTTCTCCATGGTTCTATTCTTCCTTTCCGCCACTCCATTTTGTTGTGGAGTATACCCAACCATTAGTTGTCTTTCCATGCCAATATCATCACAAAATTTATCTAACTCCTTAGAGTTGTATTCTCCACCTCTATTACTTCTCAAAATTTTCAAGTAGTGACCACATTGTTTTTCAACTAGTTTGTGAAATTTTCTAAAAATGGCATAAACATTTGATTTTTGCCGCATAAAATACACCCAAGTCATTCTTGTAAAATCATCAATAAAGGTAATGAAGTATTTGTTATCGGCATGAGAAGTGTTCTTCATTGATCCACACACATCGGTATGAACAAGCTCCAATGGTGCTTTAGCTCTCCATGCTTTCTCCTTTGGAAAAGGCTCTCGGTGGTGCTTTCCAAGAGCGCATCCTTAACAAACTCCATTTACTTATTGGATGCTTGGCAGCCCGTAAACCATGCTCTTTTGATGCAAATTCTTCATGCTTTGAAAATTCAAGTGCCCATATCTTCTATGCCATAGCCATATGTCGTCAACCACATTCTTCTTCAATGCCACATTCTTTGAGTATCGAAAAGTGAGAGGAAAACTTCTATTCTTTTCCATCTTGATTTTTGCAACAACTTGACTTATCCCCCCTTTGTCAAAAATTTTGCACGAGTCTTCTTCAAAGAAAATAGTGTACCCATGTTCCGCAAGTTTCCCAACACTCAACAAATTCTGCTCTAAATCCGGAACTAGTAACACATCTCGGATATACTTTGTTCCTTTCTCCATCTCAATGGCTATAGTACCCTTGCCCTTTGCTTGGACTAAGGCACCATTACCCATCCTCACTTGGGAATTAGAAGAAGTATCCATAGAGGTAAAAATATTTTAATCTCCGGTCATGTGATTACTACACCCACCATCAAGAAACCACAAATCATTTCTTTGCTCCGATGCACTTTGACAAGCAAAAAACATATTACCCTCACATTCTTGTTCTTCGGTGAAGTTAGCTTGTTGGTTGTTCTTGAGCCGACAATCTTTTTTAACATGCCCAAATTTCTTGCAATTATGATATTGTGGCTTTCCTCGGAACCCACAATCTTTATAAATATGTGTACTTCTCTTGCAAATACTACACTTTTGTTGATTAAAACTTCCATTACATTCTCTTCTTTCAAAATTATTTCTACCTCTTCCTCGATTGTTTCTTCCTCTTCCTCTTCCTCTTCCATGTCTTTCACCTCTTAAAGATTCACCTTTAGGTTGATCAAAACATGGTTTGGCCCCAACATTGAGCTTAGATTGAAAGGCACTCTCAACCGATTTTTCAGAGTGTCTACTCAACCTTTGCTCATATGTTTTAATGGAACCCATCAATTCTTCAACACTCAAAGAGGCTATTTCTTTAGTTTCTTCAACAATGGCAACAATGGGGTTGTGACACCCCGTCTAATTAAATACCGGGTAGCTACTCCTTTATTCAAATTCATACAAAATGTCAAGTTGGTTCAGTTCATAGCATCACTGTCGAAAACATTTTTAAACACATACTAGCCACCTAATTTTTAAAAAGAGAGACAATTTTAATTAAATTAGATTAACATGCAACCAATTTAAATTATGAAGTAATGATACCACAACCACATCACCAGCACAATAAAGCAATAATCAAAGTAAAAATGAATTTGGAGGAACATTCCTCTGAATAATCCGAATGCTGAATAAAACCAAATACAAGTCTGAAGCACTAATTAATTAAATCCAAAACTGAATTAAAACTGAGTAATTAAGCTGTCTCTAAAAGAAAGGGGCGACATGCCCTACAGATGAATAAACCGGAAATGGAGTGAATGTAGAAAGTGGAGGCGTCTACTATCGAGATCCTGTAGCTTCCACAGCAGCCACAGCACGTCACTGGAATGGAACTCCTAGGTTTGGCGTCCCTGTGGCTGGGCACCTAAAAGGTTTTTACAAGAAAATAGATTTGAAAGCAAACGGGTCAGAGCCCGATGTGAAAACAGTTTAAAATATAGCAAGTGTTTAATAACATTAAGCAGTGAATATAAAATACATGTTAGTTACGTGCACTCACATGAGTTCCTCACCTCTCAACTATTTGTGTACTTCTAACGTATCCGTAACTCGTCCTAGTTATGTCACTACCTAACTAGTCCAATTCACAACCTGACTTTACTATACAATTTAAGGTTCAATACAGACATCTTAATATAAACTGAGAGTCATACTTTTTATTTCTTTTCTCAGATTTACTTATAATAATTACTATAAATTTCCCATTTTAACTCTACTAAAAATGTCACAAGTATTCACATTCATACTTTAATAAAATAATAAAAATCCGTTTCAATTACCAGTATATTAATCTCATCATAAATATACAATAAGGGCACCCCTAGGCTAAGCTGCGGTGCACACATACTCTGCTATCGAATCCCGGTACATCACGTACATAAGGACCACGTATTCCAAATCTCTCAGGAACCGTTTCAATAAGCAACAATCACACATAATGGAGGCGAACATAGATCACATACCCATGGGTCACGCACATACCTACGCTCCCATGGTCAGCTGACTTATTAACTCACAAATAGGTCATTCAAAGCCCTATGTCCTTGAGGTACCAATCTAAATCCCCCCGTAGGCACACAAAGATTAGATGGCCATGTTCGAAAGCCGACCTCCAGTGATAGCAAGTATGGTATACACATGTAAGTCCATATACTAACCGTTCACACATCTTAGATATCTTATAATATTAAAAGAGGTATATTCTACATCTTTATACCGTTATTTGATTTGTACAGTTTTAAGTCTCCGGATAATATACAATATAGACCGCCGATACCTCTCACGTTGAAATTTTATGTTCTTAAAACCTAACCCGTAAAGATTACCAAGTCTTCTATATAATTTCCCAAAATTTAATCCTAACCATATTTCGGTCTCACAAACATACCTACTGATCTTCCTCAAATCTAAGAGTAGTTACAAAGTTCCCAACACTAATCTTCTAGAGTCGATATTATTAAAGTTCAACAAAAGGAAAGAATAACACTCATAAATAAGCCTACGTGAAGTTCGAAACAAAAATCGGCCGTAAAAGGTCATTCTGTCAACTCGTTAGAAATCTCGTTCGAACGAGGTGGTTCGAACGAGTGTCGTTCGAACGAAGGCGTCGAACGAACTCGTTAGAAGGGCTACTGGAATCTCGTTAGAAGTCTCGTTCGAACGAGGTCGTTCGAACGACCTGGGCTGGTCTTCTAACGAAAATTCCGAGAGTGCCCAGATTTCTCCAACTTCGTTTTTTTCCAAATTTTCTCTTCTCCAAATCCATCATAAATCCATACTAATTAAATTTTAAGGCTTCCCAAACTACACTAAGTCACCCTAGATCACTTCTTAACATATTTTTGGGGTCAAATCCTTCTAATCAACATGTAATATCCAGAAATCCCCAAATTTTGCCACTAACCCTATTTACATGAACCCAGAATTTAATTGAACAATAAATCTCCTTTATACTCCGTTTTAAATCATCAAAGGCTATGTTTTGAGTATTGAATTCGTCCATAATCAAGTCTACATGCAATCCCTAACCAAAGTTTTGAGTTCTACACAATTCTATTTGGTTTGTTTCAAATCTTTCAAAACAATTAGCAAGTTCTACACTAAACATGGAGGAAATATTCATTGAAACTAATGATATCAAATCACTTGCCTTAAGTTTGATCCTCCGATTCGTTGTTGATGATTAAAGGCTGATTCCCTCTTCTTTCCGATCACAATTCCTTCCAAAATGGTGGTGGTGGGTGGTGGTTTTGGTTTGGAACCTCTTGTAACTTCTCTCAAACTCCCGTAACCCACTCTCTTGCTTTTGGCTGATAATGGCCCTAATGGGCTCACTAATTATTAATAAATAACTACTAAAATTCGTGGGTCTTAACTCCTCAATTTTTAAAATTACCAAAATACCCTTCTAGGTTGCCGGTTTGGCCTAAAAATGCCCCGGGACCCAAACTAAACCCCCGGCTAGTGTTATCTGACTATCTCGACCCTTCCGGACACGTTGGCGCACTCAAAATGACCATACGGTGGATAAAATTATGATTTACTTTTTAAATCTCATTAAATTGATTTCTGACGCGACTGACACGCGCGTCCCAACTAAATTTTCCAAATTGTCGTATTTCTGACTCGCGACAATTTTTAATATTTTCAATACTCATATATTACCATATATATACTCAGTAATATTTAATTTTATCATCATAATCAAATACCAACTCAAATCTCGCTAGTATTTACATCCGGATTAATTTCCAATTAATTCTCATTTAATTAATCCCTTAAATAAAAGTCAATAAAATTACGGGGTATTACATACTTCCCCCCTAATAACAGAATTTCGTCCCGAAATTCGAACTAAAGAATACCTGGTAAAAATAACTCTAGATAACGCTCGCGCATCTCATCCTCGCGCTCCCATGTGGACTCCTCGGCATTATGATACCGCCACTGAACACGTACTAATAGTACTATCTTCGACCTCAGTTTCCTCTCGCTGTGGTCCAGAATAGCAATCGGCCCCCTCCTCGTAGGAACTATCAGGCTGAAGATCGATGTTCTCCAAAGCAATGTAGGTATGAGCCAAATCGTCCTTAAGATATCTACTTAGCGAGGAAATATGGAACACGTCATGGATCCAATGCAAGTGCTCCGGTAACCCAAGTCTATACGCTAGTGGTCCAATCCGCTCGATGATAGGAAATGGCCCCACATATCTAGGTGTCAATTTCCCCTTCTTCCCGAAACGCATAATCCACTTCATCGGAGATACTCTGAGTAGCACCTAGTCTCCCACCTTGAACTCTCTGAAGAACCTCTTGGCATCGGCATAACTCTTTTGTCGATCCTGAGCTACCCGAATATGACTCCGTATCATCTCTATCCTTGCCGAAGTATCCTGAATCACTTCCGACCCAAGGAGTTTGTTATCCCCCACTTCTAACCAACATGCTAGGGAATGACAAGGTCTATCGTATAACGCCTCGAATGGAGTCATGCCAATAGTGAACTGGTAGGAGTTATTATAAGCAAACTCCACCAGTGAAAGGTACTGCTCCCAACCACCTCCAAAGTCTACGATACACATACGCAACATGTCCTCCAACATCTGATTCGTCCGCTCGGTTTGCCCATCTGTCTGCGGGTGATATGCCGTACTCAGCCGCAACTCCGTACCCATGGCTTCCTGGAAACTCTCCCAAAATCGTGAAACAAATATCTTGTCTCAGTCAGACACGATATTGAGAGGCATCCCGTGAAGTCTCACTATCTCCGCTATGAAAATCTGGGCATACTGTCCTGTAGTGTAGTCTGTCCGGGCTGGCAGAAAATGAGCAACTTTGGTCAACCTATCCACGATTACCCATATGGAGTCGTGACCCCTCTGTGATGTAGGTAATCCTGTGATGAAATCCATGGAAATGCTCTCCCATTTCCACATAGGAACCTCTAATGGTTGTAGAAGTCCTGACGGTCTCTGATGGTCCACCTTTACCAGCTGACAAGTGGCACATTTAGAAATGAACTCTGCAATATCTCTCTTCATCCCGCTCCACCAGTACTGTCGCCTCATATCCTAGTACATCTTATCCCCACCTGGATGTACCGCGAACCGTGCGACTCTGACATTACCTCATGTCGCAAGTCTTCCCCTTCCGGAACGACCAGTCTCCCATTGAAGCGTAATCCCCCGTCTGAACTAACGGTATAGGACTCGGCTCTCTCTGCTAGTAATCGAACTATCTGCTCTTGACAGAACGAGTCTATTGCCTAGGCCTGTATCACTCTCGTAACGATCTGAGGCGTAACAGTCATCACAGACATGAATGATCGGGCCACTGCATCCTGGTTGTAATACCCCGTAATTTTATTGATTTTTATATAATGGATTAATTGAGTTAAATGAGAATTTATTTGGAAATTAATCTGAAATTAAATACTAGCGAGATGTGAGTTGGTATTTAAGTATGATGTTAAAATAAAATATTACTGGGAATATATGGTAACATATGAGTATTGAAAATATTAAATTTGTCACGAGGCAGAAATACGACAATTTGGGAAATTTAGTTGAGACGCGTGTGTCAGTCGCATCAGGAATGAATTTAATTAGATTAAAAAGAAAATTATATTTTCATCAACCGAATGGTCATTTTGAGTGCGCCAACGTATCCGGAAGGGTCGAGATAGTTAGTAAACACTAGCCGGGGGTTTAGTTTGGGTCCCGGAGCATTTTTAGACCAAACCGGCAACCCATAAGGGTATTTCGGTAATTTTAAAAATTTAGGAATTAAAACCCACGAATTTTAGAGTTAAATTAGATATTATTAGAGAGGCCACTAAGGCCATTACCAGCCAAAAACAAAAGAGTGGGCTATGGGTTTGAGAGAAGTTAGAGAGAGGTTAAAGGAGGTTCCAAACCAAACCGTCTCCCATCACCATCATTTTGGAAGAAATTGTGACCAGAAAGAGGAGAGAATCACCCTATAATCACCCTATAATCACCGACAACAGATCTGAAGAACAAACCTACGACAAGTGATTTGATGTTATTAGTTTCAATGAATATTTTCTCCATATTTAGTGTAGAAACTTTATATGCTTTGAAAGTTTTGATGAAATCCCAATGTATTTGTCATGGAACTCGTAAGTTCGGATAGGGATTGCATGTAGAATGTTTATGGATGAAATTAGTACCCAAAAACTTAACTTTGATGATTTAAAAACGGATTAATGATGAGTATTTAAGTGAAATAAAATTCTGTGTTCATGTTCATAAGGTTTGGGGCAAAAATTTGGGGATTTATGATAATTGCATGTTGATTAGGAGGATTTGACCCCAAAAATATGTTAAGAAGCGACCTAGGAGGACTCAGAGTAGTTTAAAAACATTAAAACTTAATTGGGATGATCTTAGGATGGATTTAGAGAAGAGGAATTGAAGAAAAACGAAGTTGAAAAATTTCTACGCGATCTCTGCCATCTCGTTAGAAGACTAACCCAGGTCGTTCGAACGGCTAACGAGATTCCAGTACCCCTTTTAACGAGTTCGTTCGAAGCCCTTCGTTCGAACGACACTCGTTCGAACCACCTAGTTCGAACGAGATTTCTAACGAGTTGACAGAATGACCTTGTTTGGCCGATTTTAGTCCGAACTTTCCGTAGGCTTATTTAATTAAGTGTGATCCTTCCCTTGTTGTTTAGTGGGCATAATTGTGAGATTGGAGTACGTTGAGGATTGAAACATAGAATTATATAATAGACCGGGTAACTTCTATGGGCTAGGTTGTAAGTACTTGAATTTGCGACGTGAGAAGTGTTAGCGATTTATATTGTATATTATCCGGGGACTTGTAAATGTACAACATTTAATGACGGTATAGGAATGTAAAATATACCTCTATTAATATTATAAGATATCTAAGATGTGTGAATGCTTAGTATCTGGACTTATATGTGTATGACATACCTACCATACTTGCTATCGCGGGAGGTCGGCTTTCGATCAGGATCGTCTAATCTTTGTGTGCCTACGGGGGGATTTAGATTGGTACCTCAAGGACATAGGTCAGAGAATGACTTATTGGTGAGTTAATAAGTCAGCTGACCATGAGAGCGTAGGTATGTGCGTGATCCATGGGTATGTGAGCTATGTTCGCCTCCATTATGTGTGATTATTGCTTATTGAAACGGTTCCTGAGAGATTCGGAATACGTGGTCCTCATATACGTGATGTACCGGGATTCGATAGCAGAGTATGTGTGCACCGCAGCTTAGCCTAGGGGTGCCATTATTGTATATTTACGATGAGATTAAATACTGATAATTGAAATGGACTGCTTATATAAGTGTAAGTGTGAATAATTTGTATCATTTTTGTAGAGTTAAAAATGGGAACTTCTTAGTAATTATTATAACTAGTTCTGAGAAACACACAGTAAGACTCTTAGCTTATATTAAGATATCGGGAATTGAATTCTAAACGGAAAAGTAAAGTCAGGTTATGGATTGGACTAGTTAGATAATGGAATAACTAGAACGGGTACGGGTACGATAGGCGTGCACAATTAGTTGAGAGGTAAGGAACTCCCGTGAGAGCACGCACTATCATGTATTTTATATTCACTGTTTAATGACATTAAGCACTTGCTATATTTTAAACTGTTTTCACAATCGGGCTCTGACCCGTTTGCTTTCAAATATATTTTTTTGTAAAAACCTTTTAGGTGCCCAGCCACAAGGACACCAAGCTTAGAAGTTTCATTCCAGTGACGTGCTGTAGCTGCTGTGGAAGTTACAGGACCTTGATTATAGACGCCTCCACTTTCTACCTTGATTTCATCTCAGACTTATTTATCTGTAGGGCATGTCGCCCCTTTTCTCTTAGAGACAGTTTATTTATTTAGTTTTATTTCAGTTTTGGATGTAATTAATTAGTGATTCAGACTTTATATTCGGTTTTATTCAGTATTCGGATTATTCTGAGGAGTATTCCTCCAGATTCATTTTGTTCCATTGATTATTCTATTGTGACTGCGATGTGGTTGTGGTATTAGCATTTCTTAATTTTTCTTGGTTGTATGTTAATCTAATTTAATTAAAATTGACAGCGCACTTTTTAAATATTAGGTGGCTAGAAATTGTTAAAATGTTTTTCGACAGTGATGCTATGAACTGAACCAACTTGACATTTTGTATTAATTTGAATAAAGGAGTAGCTACCCGGTATTTAATTAGTCGGGGTGTCACACTGGTGTCCCAACTCCTTCAACTTTGCACTCCACACTTCGGCCACCTCACCTATTGGCCTACGGCTCAACGCGTCTGCTACCACGTTAGCCTTCCCCGGATGATATTGGATATCGAACTGATAATCCTTCACGAACTCAAGCCACCTACGTTGACGCGTATTTAGTTCCTTCTGCGTGAAGAGATACTGTAGAGACTTGTGGTCCGTGAACAAACGGAATTTCTCCCCCAGGAGATAGTGTCTCCAAATTCAAAGAGCAAATACGACTGCCGCTAACTCCAAGTCATGGGTGGGGTAATTCTTCTCGTGACGCTTAAGCTTATGGGAAGCATAAGCTATAGCCTGACTCTCCTGTTGCAGTACACCTCCAAGTCCTTGTAAGGACGCATCGGTGTAGACTAGATACTCAACTCCCGGTCTGGGCAACGCTAACACTGGCGCTGAAGTCAACTTGTCCTTCAACTCATCGAATGCCAACGGACAGGCATCGCTCCAGATGAATGGCACACCTTTGCGAGTCAGATGTGTCAAAGGACCCGCTATCTTAGAGAAACCCCGAATAAACCTCCTATAGTATCCTGCTAAGCCCAAGAAACTACGTATTTCAGTTGGTGTCGTGGGCTGTCCCCACTCTCTCACCGCCGATACTTTCTCCGGATCAACTGATATCCCCCTGTCTGAAATGATATGCCCCAAAAATTGTACCTCCTTCAGCCAAAACCCACACTTCTCATATTTTGCATATAACTCGTTCTGACGCAGCGTCTGCAAAACCTGTCTCAAGTGCTCGGCATGTTCCTCCTCTGTCTGGGAGTAAACCAGAATGTCATCAATGAAAACGATGACGAACTGGTCTAGGAACTCTCTGAACACCTATTCATCAAGTCCATAAACACGGCTGGGGCGTTGGTTAGGCCAAAGGGCATAACCCGAAACTCGTAGGAACCATATCTCGTCAAGAACGCAGTCTTCGCGACGTCCTGCTCCCTGATACGCAACTGATGGTAACCCGATCGCAAGTCAATCTTTGAGAAGAAGGCCGCTCCTCTCAACTGGTCGAATAAGTCATCGATTCGGGGCAACGGATATTTGTTCCGTATCGTGACTTTATTCAACTCCCGGTAATCTACACACAACCTCAACGATCCATCCTTCTTCACGAACAGCACAGGGGCACCCCACGGTGAAGTACTACGGATAAACCCCTGACCCAATAACTGCTCTATCTGATCCCGTAACTCCCTCATCTCTGCTGGAGCCATGCGCTAAGGCGCGCGGGCTATTGGCCGAGTGCCCAGCGTCAAATCGATGACAAAGTCTATCTCCCTACTAGGAGGTAATCCCGGAATATCCTGGAATACATCAGCGAACTCTGTAACAACTGGAATCGAATCGAGTGGTATTACCACTTCCTTAGAGGTCTCTTCCTCTATATAATACAAGTGAGTGGACGATCCTCCCTCAGGACGAGGCATCGCCACTAAGAGCATCTCCTGCCTGGGTATGGCAAAAATAATACACCTGCTGAAACAATCAATCATGGCTCGATACGCAACTAGCCAATCCATACCAACGATCGCATCGTACTCAGTCATATCTAATACTAACATATCAGCAGGTAAAGTAAACCTCCCGATCTCTACCCACACCTCTACAAATAAGAGAAATCACAGAACCCTTACTCAACGGTGAATCTACACAAGTAATCGTGCTCTCCGCAGTGTCTAACAACCCTATAGTGCGTGCAAATCTCGTGGCAATGAAACAGTGTGTGACCCCCGTATCAAATAAAATACACCCAATAGTCCCCTGAATAGGAAACATACCCTCAATAGCGGGTGGATCCTATGGGGCAACGGCCTGCTGGAGCTAATAGACTCGCCCGTACTGAAGTTGTCCCTGCTAGACTGGGACTGCTGGAATGGGTGGCAAAGCTGGCATCTGCGGTGGTGCTGGGAGGGCGGCGGGAAACATAGGTCTCTGAGGCTCGTGTCGAGCAACCTGCTGCTGCTGCTGTGGGGCCCTGCCCCTTTCAGGACACTCCTGGCGTTTGTGGCCAATCTTGTCACAAATGAAGCACTTCCCCGCGAAGTTTCCCCCTCTCTGTCCCTGCTGTCCACGGCCCTGATGACCGTTGCCATTCCTCCCCTAACCATGCTGGCCCTGATGAAACTGCTGTTGCTGGCCGTGCTGGCCCTGCTGACCCTGATGGCCGTGTTGACCCTGCTGGCCATGCCGAAAACCTCCCTGACCATTTCTGAAACCTCCAGATCGAAATCTCTTAAAATCCCCCTGCTGGGAACTCTGATCACCCTGCCTGTGCTGACCCTGAGATGATTGTGCCCTGCTGGCACCATTTCCCCCTGTCCTGCCCTGATGGTTGGACTCTCCTGATCACTTACCCTCTGACAGGTGAAAGCGGTGGTCCTGGCAGTGAAGCAGTGCTGCGTTAACCACATCAGAATAAGTGGCCAACGAGAGATTTCCTAGTAAGTGCTGACGGATCCTCCAAGTCAACCCATCCATGAATTTATGTATCTTCTTCTCTTCAGTCGGAATCTCATCGGGAACGATGTTCAGAAGATTGGTGAACTCGGCCTCATACTCTGCCACTGTCTTCCACTCCTGCTTGAGGTTCATCAACTTCCTCCTCATCTCGGTATGAATGGATGAGGGAAAATACTTGCGGTCGAACCGCACCCAGAACTCCTGAATAGTAAGGACATCTCTCTCCTCCGCGGTGGTAATGGACTCCCACCATTGCAATGCTGACCCTACCAGCTTAAAAGTAGCCAGTACCTGCCTCTGTACATCCGTACACTCGTACATACTCAAGTGTCTTTGGATGTCCTTCCACTGACTGAACACAACGACGTCGGAGCTACCTGCAAACTCCGGAGGGTGTGCCTTCTGAAAAGCATCACGAACACGTTCCCAAGCAGACAAGAATGCATGAGCCTGAACTGAGGCTACCACTGGCGCCTGAGGTGGTGCCTGCTGCACAACTGCTAGAGCGGCATTTACCGCTTGGGCTACAATGGCGGCAACCTCTGCGGTGTTCATGGAACCCTGAACTGGTGCAGGCTGTGGCTCGGGCTGAGCATTCCTGGGAACTCTCTGTGCACGTCGTGGAAGCATCTGAAATGAGAGAGACGTCTTATAAGTTCACAGTTATTATATCAAAACAGCTGAAGTGCGCAAGATACACAAAAGAGTACAACAATCCTAAAATATAGGGCTCTATATCAAAGAACGCTACGCAGAAAAATAACAAGCCATACAGATCCTAAGGACACTAGAACCTGATGCTCTGATACCACCTGTGACACCCCGTCTAATTAAATACCGAATAGCTACTCCTTTATTCAAATTAATACAAAATGTCAAGTTGGTTCAGTTCATAGCATCACTGTCGAAAACATTTTTAAACACATACTAGCCACCTAATATTTAAAAAGAGAGATGACAATTTTAATTGAATTAGATTAACATGCAACCAATTTAAACTATGAAGTAATGATATCATAGCCACATCACCAGCACAATACAGCAATAATCAAAGTAAAAATGAATTTGGAGGAACACTCCTCTAAATAATCCGAACGCTGAATAAAACCAAATACAAGTGTGAATCACTAATTAATTAAATCCAAAACTGAATTAAAACTGAGTAATTAAGCTGTCTCTCTAAAAGAAAGGGGCGACATGCCCTACAAATGAATAAATCGGAAATGGAGTCAATGTAGAAAGTGGAGGAGTCTACTATCGAGATCCTGTAACTTCCACAGCAACTACAGCACGTCACTGGAATGGAACTCCTAGGCTTGGCGTCCCTGTGGCTGGGCACCTAAAAGATTTTTACAAGAAAATAGATTTGAAAGCAAACCGATCAGAGCCCGATGTGAAAACAGTTTAAAATATAGCAAGTGTTTAATAATATTAAACAGTGAATATAAAATACATGTTAGTTACGTGCACTCACATGAGTTCCTCACCTCTCAACTATTTGTGCACTTTTAATGTATCCGTAACTCGTCCTAGTTATGTCACTACCTAACTAGTCCAATTCACAACCTGACTTTACTATATAATTTAAAGTTCAATACAGACATCTTAATATAAACTGAGAGTCTTACTTTTTATTTCTTTTCTCAGATTTACTTATAATAATTACTATAATTTTCCATTTTAACTCTACTAAAAATGTCACAAGTATTCACATTCATACTTTAATAAAATAATAAAAATCCGTTTCAATTACCAGTATATTAATCTCATCATAAATATACAATAAGGGCACCCCTAGGCTAAGCTGCGGTGCACACATACTCTGCTATCGAATCCCGGTACATCACGTATATAAGGACCACGTATTCCAAATCTCTCAAAAACCGTTTCAATAAGCAACAATCACACATAATGGAGGCGAACATAGATCACATACCCATGGGTCACGCACATACCTACGCTCCCATGGTCAGCTGACTTATTAACTCACAAATAGGTCATTCAAAGCCCTATGTCCTTGAGGTACCAATCTAAATCCCCCCGTAGGCACACAAAGATTAGATGGCCCTGTTCGAAAGCCGACCTCCAGTGATAGCAAGTATGGTAGGTATGTTATACACATGTAAGTCCATATACTAAGCATTCACATATCTTAGATATCTTATAATATTAAAAGAGGTATATTCTACATCTCTATACCGTTATTTGATTTGTACAGTTTTAAGTCTCCGGATAATATACAATATAGACCGCCGATACCTCTCACGTTGAAATTTTATGTTCTTAAAACCTAACCCGTAAAGATTACCAAGTCTTCTATATAATTTCCCGAAATTTAATCCTAACCATATTTCGGTCTCACAAACATACCTACTGATCTTCCTCAAATCTAAGAGTAGTTACAAAGTTCCCAACACTAATCTTCTAGAGTCGAAATTATTAAAGTTCAACAAAAGGAAAGAATAACACTCATAAATAAGCCTACGTGAAGTTCGAAACAAAAATTGGCCGTTAAAGGTCATTCTGTCAACTCGTTAGAAATCTCGTTCGAACGAGGTGGTTCGAACGAGTGTCGTTCGAACGAAGGCGTCGAACGAACTCCTTAGAAGGGCTACTGGAATCTCGTTAAAAGTCTCATTCGAACGAGGTCGTTCGAACGACCTGGGCTGGTCTTCTAACGAAAATTCCGAGAGTGCCCAGATTTCTCCAACTTCGTTTTTTTCCAATTTTTCTCTTCTCCAAATCCATCATAAATCCATACTAATTAAATTTTAAGGCTTCCCAAACTACACTAAGTCACCCTAGATCACTTCTTAACATATTTTTGGGGTCAAATCCTTCTAATCAACATGTAATATCCAGAAATCCCCAAATTTTGCCACTTACCCTATTTACATGAACCCAGAATTTAATTGAACAATAAATCTCCTTTATACTCCGTTTTAAATCATCAAAGGCTATGTTTTGAGTATTGAATTCGTCCATAATCAAGTCTACATGCAATCCCTAACCAAAGTTTTGAGTTCTACACAATTCTATTTGGTTTGTTTCAAATCTTTCAAAACAATTAGCAAGTTCTACACTAAACATGGAGGAAATATTCATTGAAACTAATGATATCAAATCACTTTCCTTAAGTTTGATCCTCCGATTCGTTGTTGATGATTAAAGGCTGATTCCCTCTTCTTTCCGGTCACAATTCCTTCCAAAATGGTGGTGGTGGGCGGTGGTTTTGGTTTGGAACCTCTTGTAACTTCTCTCAAACTCCCGTAACCCACTCTCTTGCTTTTGGCTGATAATGGCCCTAATGGGCTCACTAATTATTAATAAATAACTACTAAAATTCGTGGGTCTTAACTCCTCATTTTTAAAATTACCAAAATACCCTTCTAGGTTGCCGGTTTGGCCTAAAAATGCCCGGGGACCCAAACTAAACCCCCGGCTAGTGTTTTTTGACTATCTCGACCCTTCCGGACACGTTGGCGCACTCAAAATGACCATACAGTGGATACAATTATAATTTACTTTTTAAATCTCATTAAATTGATTTCTGACGCGACTGACACGCGCGTCCCAACTAAATTTTCCAAGTTGTCGTATTTCTGACTCGCGACAATTTTTAATATTTTCAATACTCATATATTACCATATATATATTCAGTAATATTTAATTTTATCATTATAATCAAATACCAACTCACATCTCACTAGTATTTACATCCGGATTAATTTCCAATTAATTCTCATTTAATTAATCCCTTAAATAAAAGTCAATAAAATTACGGGTATTACAGGGGTCATACTTTTCCGGCAAACTAATCAAAATTTATCCTTTGATCAGAAAGTTGTTCTCCATATGTTTTCATTTGATTCACAATCTCCATTAATCTAGAGAAATAATCTTTTAATATTTCCACATCCTTCATCTTCATATTCTCAAAATCTCTTCTTAAGGACTGAATTTTAATAGCACTGTCCTTCAAAGTACCTCTGAATTCTTTTTGTAAAATATCCCAAGCCTTCTTTGCTTTGTTTGCATTGATGATTCTTGGAAATATTGTTTCAACTAACCCCTGTTGGATTAGGTTTAGAGCTTTTGCATATTTCTTCTTGTGCTCCTTCGACTTTTGCTGTTAAGCTTCCGGTAAAGCCGTGATATCCTCCGGCTCATCAAACCCATCTTCAATATACTCCCATAAATCAAATGAAAGGAAAATGGTTTTCATTTTTACATATCATAAATCATAGTTCTCTCCATCAAAAAATGGAATGAAGGGTTGTTGGGTACCCATTTTGTTGCTAGAACTTGCCATAAATTTTCTGTCGCTTTTCGTCGGATTCGTTTTTCGGCCAGCAAAGAAAACACACCCAGCTTTTAATCTGAACAGAGCTCTGATACCACTTTGTTGTGGTTTAAATGAGAACTATATTGTTGTATTAGAAGAAGAAGTGAAGAAGAAGAAAGCAAGAGATGTATTGTGGAGAAGATAATCTTTTCATTTCCCTTGCAGCAAAGTTCTGGACAGTTGAAATATATTAGAAAACAAGGGAGATACAATTATTGTTCTGCTGATTTTTCTCCCCTATAACATACAATAGGTAGAATAGACTTTAGGACCACTAAGGCACACCCTATAACATATTAAATGCCCTGCAACAAACAAATTAATTGCCCTACAAAAGCAGGTACAATAACTAGGTACAACAGTTAGATAGCAGCTATGCATTAATTTTAACAAGGCCTAGTCCATGGTTCGACGCAACAACAGGTTAACACTAGCCTCCTTATAAATGGTGGAAAAAGTAGTTAGGTAACCCAACTTGGTAAAATTATCATCGAACTTTGAAGGTTGAAGGTTGAAGGTACAGAGGATATCGTGAAATATGTGACTCAACTATTTCAAGATCAAAAGTAAGAACTAAAGAGCGTAATTAAGGACAAGTATCAACTGTAGCACCAAAATCAATATTGGAAAAATGATCAACATAAATAATCTCAAGTTCATGAATCTTCTTATCCTTATTGCATTCGTGTATTGTAACTCTCTTTTTGTAGAAGCCATTTTCCTATTCTTCATGAATTTTCTTTTGGATAAGACATTCTCCTATCCGTGTGACTGTTGTTGTTTCTATTAACCAAGTAAGAACAATTGTAATGTTCACTTCTTAATCTTTTTTTGTATTGTGCTTTTTTTTTTCAAATTTTTACAGCTAGGAAAATTAAAGTTGTGAAATCCGATGGATTCAAGTAAGAAATATCACCACCTAAATCCTCTTAAATTTTTTTCTATTATGTTTTTTTTCTTTCAGTTTAGTAATAATATATAATAGGTTTCCAGAACTCTCGTGGTTGTCCAGATATGGTAAGTCAATTTATTATTTCGAAACATAAGTTTTATATGGTATTTCAGCAAGCTCTCTTTCTCGTTAAATCTATTTTTATGCGTGTACACATTTTTTGTTCATTAGGTGTTTGACATATTACATATCTATTTTTCATCTCTTTCTTATAACTTTCTCACCCGTTTATTTCTCCCTCTCATACAAAAAAGAATATGAGCCAATCCATATGGATTATTGACCACTATGATAAGGAAATGTGGGACATTTAAGAGAGAATATTTTTTGAACCAACTCTTTATTGACCACTATTATATGAGCCAATATTTTTGACGTGTGGTTTACGTCATAAAGTCTCATGACGGTCGTTTCAATTCAACTAGAAATTTAATTCCTGATAATTGGAAGATTAAATGTATGATTTTCCATGCCTTGAATGTTGTGAGGATCTGATGTATGTTTTGAATATTATAGGTTGTTGGATTAAAGTTAATATCCTCAGATTTGTGTGAAATGTCTAGAAATCAATAAAGGGATTTCAAAGGGATGTAGACTAATTTTTTTGCTAAACTTTATTATCCTAAAGCAATTATAAATATAGATCAATTTATATTTTCTTTATAATCTTTAAACATTTTGGTAGTTTCTATCTAAAGTTATTGGCATCAACTGGACCTAGTGTACTGGAAGAATCGCCATGCTAATTTTTCTGATGATGCCTACAGTTTTGGAGTAACACAAATTATATCAAGAAAATGGGTTATTAATATGGATTTAAAGATACCCATCACTCTAGATGAAGGGGTGAGATGAGTGAGAATTAAGGTTCTCTCCAAAGTTCTTTTGCACTATTTTTTACAATATACAATAAATTTCGTTGCAATATAAATTTAATTACATTTATTTTTTGTTCTTAAAACTGATAAAGTATTGTTTTCATTATCACCAAGACAGGAAATAAATTTTTGCATGTGGTTTAGTTTGGAAATGTGAGATGCGACAGAAATATGCAGGAGAAGCCAACAATGATAGATTGATTTCTAAAATCAGCACCATCATTTCAAAGAAGGTATTATTATAGTGAATTTTTGTAGGTTCGGGTTGAATATGATTTCTATATGACAATTAAATTTTATGTACCCTGCTTAGTTTATCCACTCTACCACGCCATTTTGATTATAGTGAATTTTATGTACCCTGATTTCTATATGGCAATAATATGATTTTCATTATAGTGAATTTTGTCTCTCTCAGTCAATGCCTGATTCATCCACTCTACCATGCCATTTTATTGTGGTGTCCCTCAGAGTCCTCTCCAGCCTTATGTCATTCTCATATTAGAACTTTTGAGATTCGATGTCTTTGTACTCGCCCCCGTTGTTGGATTTCAACTTATTTATCTTCAACCCTTTCTCAGTCTCTACTATGGCCTTCCACTTCTTGAACACCTCATATACCTAGGACTTGTGTTTCAAAAAGTAAACCCACATTTATTTGAAGTGGTCATCAATAAAAGTCACAAAATAAGACTTTTCAACAATGGATGAGACTGGGGTTGGCCCCCAAACGTCCGTGTGAACAAGATCAAGCTTCCCCTGCTTCGGGATTCTTCTATTATTTTGTCCCGAAGAGGCAACTCTCTCACAAGTCCATACCAACTGATTGTAGTGCTGGTAGTTTATCCCGAGAGTGCATAACCTTGAGCCCCTTTTAACTCATGTGACTAAGTCTCTGGTGCCACAAGTTTGAGTCCTCTTTGCTGTCTGCAATTGCAATTGACCCGCAAGCATCTGTGGTCATGTAGACTGTGCCACTCTTCTTCTCACGTTCTATAGTCATTGTGCCTCTTAAAATCTTCAACGTTTCACCATTAAAGGTTATGACATAACGTTCATTCGTCAATTGGCCCACCGTGATTAATTATTTCCTTAAGTCTGGGATGTGTCTCCCATCTTTCAATTTCCAGACAAACCCATTTAATTTAATCTGGACCTCTACTTTTCCAAACACATCGCAGGGATGATCATCACCAAGATACACCTTACCAAGGTTACCCGGTAAATAAATCAAACAATACTTTGTTTGGGGAAGCATGGAATGATTCTCCGGAATCTAGCCCCTAAGATTCTACCTTGCTCTCCAAAGACCATATCAGCACATCATCCGCTTATTCTAAAACAACATTTGCTTCAGTGTATTCTTATTTGGGGATAGACTACATTCAATCTTCTTCTCCTTCTGATTTTGATTGTAAGAATTTCTGGGCTATTTAGATCGCGATCTGCCACTCCTTGACTAGAACCTGCCACAACTATTTCTCTTGCTTGAATCTTTGCCTATACTCCTCAAGTTCAACACCAATGCCGAAGTGGAAGCTCCATTTGATTGCTTCCGGATTTATTCTGTCATGATCATACTGACGACATCATCGAGCTTCAATTTAGATTTTCCTGCAGAACTACTAATCGGAGTAACTTTTCTGCTCCAACTTTTAAACAACTACCCCAGAATTAATGTAGCTTGAATCTCATCATTAAAATTTATTTCAACCTATTCTAATTGATCAATCACTTTGTTGAACGCATTTAGATGTCCTCTAAACTATCCGTTTTCGGCAATCTTCAAATTAGGCAATTTATTAATCAAATGAACTGTTGCTGCAGAGGGTTGCTCATACAGACTAGAAAGGGCGTCCATGAAAGACGTTATTATCTTCTCATTTTTTATGTTGAACGCAACCGACTTTGATAGTAAGAGACTTATGGTTCCAAGAGCTTTTCAATCAAGCAACTTCCATTTGGCTTCCTCCATATATTCTGGATTTTCTCTAGTGGTAAGAACAGATCCTTCTCGAAAAGATAATCCTCCATATGTATTTTCCAAAATCCAAAATTTGTACCGTCAAATTTTGCGACTTTAGAATTCTCATTTTCTGACGTCATTGCTCCCACTTAAGCAAATATGTTGAGTACAAAAAATAACTACGTAGAATATTTTTTGTCTGACAGATTTGTTTAATCAAGGTTGTTAAAACAAGATCTCTGATACCAACTGTTGGGAAACTAGACTACTACTAATTTCGTCAATAATTTTTCCAGGAACTTAGAATTCAATGGGTCGAGAAAAACAACAACAATATATCGAAAGAAGTGAATAACACTAATAATAGTGTACAAAAATACACTCACACACAAGACAAAGATATACGCTGTTCACCAATTTGGCTACGTCCATAGCTCACACCTAATTTCACTATAATAATGTTGCTTTACAAAACATTGTGTATCACTCGCACTCTAAAAATACTCGCTTCGTATTTTCTAGTTCACACTTTCACGACTCTAAAAAATACTCGCTCCGTATTTTTCTCTTTACTCTGGTTGCTACTGCACTTTGTGTTTGTTGTTTTGTTAATGTTTTAGTGTATTTTCCTCTTTCACCTAAAACTTCATTTATAGGCAAGAGGATGAAAAGTTTATGGCTACAAATACATGGAGTGGTGGGCAAGAAAGATGAGTGGTTAAAAGCCTAACCAAGTGTGTGGCTATAATTGGTGTCCACATAAACTCTAATTGGATCCACATAGACTCTTAACAAATAAGAATATCTTTAGAGTGATAGGATGTGTGGCACCAAAATAAGAAAACCCACGTAATGATATGACTACTTGGGTTGCAGGAGAAGAAATTGTTCCATATGGACTACAACATCCGATATTGAAATATCACCCTATAGTAGGGGGAATGTTTTATTAGGGTTATCTTGATGTGTTTGAGGTGTTGGAGGTCTCTGCGAATACAGTAGTGGATTACTATAACATTGTAAACTAGTTGTGCCACATGACCACTACAGAGGAGAGTAGGCTCTAAACTTTTTATGAAAGTCTGAACGACCTCCATATCGTGATAGTTATTAATAAATCCTGTACTTTACAGTTGGTCCCACTGAACGCACTCACTTATCGAGTGAACTTTCAGATAACAATAACACACTCATAATTATCAGCCTATTGCTTCATCTGAAGAATGTATATTGTATTTGTGGTTGATTTGCCAAAACCATTTGAGAAGAGAGTGAGTGTGTCATTTTGGGATTGTCTCATCAAATGATACTCTTCCATAACGATATCAATAGTAACATAACGGATACTTGGAAGAAGGGGTATTGATGAAGAATTCACTCTCAAATAGTCTCAAAATCATAAGGTAGGACCATATGTTAATCATCTCTATTTATAATAAAATATTCAAAGTCAATGACGCAAGACGATCCGATAAGTTTGTCACCATTCCATAAAACTCATGGATGCCATGGCCACTGCTGGGAAGCTCTGATATCAATTGCTACAGTGAATAACTATCTAAAATAAACATAAAGTTATTTAGAGTTAAATTGTGATCTAAGTATTGGAAGATTCCAAGGTTCGAAAAAACGCGGGGCGTGATCGAGGCGTGGAGGCCAAGCCTTAAGCCTTAGAACCCTAGGCGGGCCTTAGGCGTAAATAGTCGTGAAAAAGGGTTTAGGCCTTTTTAATATTTTTTAACCATAACAAGGGTATTAAAAATACTAAAATTGTACATATCATAAAAATATGTCTGAATATTTGATTATTTTGGACGAGATAATGGTCCAGTTTGTAAAAAAAAATCTTTAAAAGGCGATATCGTTTCACTAAAGTATTGTTGTTTTTAGAAAAAAGAGTGCCTTAAGGGTTTTAAGGCAGTGCGTTTCTCCCAAGCCTCAAGCTTAGGCGGGTTATTTAGAACACTGGCAGATTCGGTTCAACCTAATCTATTATTGGTTTATTAAGCTACTTGGTGGTCAGATTTCAAATCATTACGGGAATTAAGACTCATTGGATAAATTCATAATAAGATAGGATTTGCTTCAAATTCTGCTCAAAATTGGATTAATGAATAGACCTACACATAAGGCAAGGATGAAGATGATGAATAGACCTACACATTAGGTGTTAGGCATTCAAATAGTTTACTGACCATTTCTCCTGATTTGGGTGACTGGCCATGCCATTTGTGAACTGAGTGAGCTTGTTCTACATAAGCAGCATTTGTGCCCATCCCAAGAGAAACTGCGGCTACACTATCTGTATTGTAGTATCTTCCTCCACTCAAATCTCCAATAGCATCGTCAACCTGTAAAATCATCCATAGCCGCTTTAGGTTCCACTTAGTATGTAGTGAGAAATAAAAATGGTTTGCTTTATCTTTCAAAGCATGTAATTATAAGTTGTCCACTTACTACAATTTTATATGAATAAAAATTTATATTACAACAAAACAGAGCGTATATGAATTATAGATTGAACGCTTTCATAAGTAACCTACCAGCGCAGAAACACGCATGTCAACGCCATGATTCTCCAAGGCTTGATTTACTTCATTCACTAACTCTTTTCCCACCTGATTTGTATGTAAAATATATCACAATCAAGGGTTTAGGGAGAAATACACCATCATGTGGTGATGGAATTGAAACTATGTTACATGTAGCCATTCTTAAACAACCATTAATCATAACATTAACAAACATAAAAACCAAAGACATAGCCCAGTGGTCATGCCCATGTCTCCCAAATGGGATGCCATGGGTTCAAGCACCCTCCCCTTTTGTATAGGTTGGACAGATTTAGAAACATCTTCCTTCACAATAATTCTATTTGTACAAAGGATTCGTATAGAATCGTGTGTACAGATTGATGTGTCGTATCTGTATTGATTCATATCTTGAGTGAATCCAAAGCACGGACCAATTGGGACACGACACGTCAATCTATACACACGACTCTGTACAAATCATATGTACGTACGTGTAGAACTACCCCTTCCTTCAAAAGAAAGAAAAGAAAAACATTAGTGACATAAAGATTTTTTTTTTAAAGTATGTGAAGATCAAACTAAATAATCGTTGGGGTCAAAGTCTGCCCAAAATATTAGCAATCGAAATTTTCTATGTTGTTAATAATTATGAGGGATCATATATATACACACAAAATTCTGTAAGTACTTGTATAGTGATATAATTGTTTTTAATATTAATAATTAATATTCTCTTCGTCCCAAATTAATAGTCATAATTTGAAAGTCAAACATTTTAAGAAAAAAAATATTTTTCACATTATACACCTAAAACTGATGAATACATTTGGACGCATTGATATGCATTTAATCATTGTTTTTTTATGGGTATTGTTCGGATTGATAACTTTGTACTCTCACCTACTTTTACATGTTATTTTTAAAAACAAGACTTGAAGCAAACAATGATTTTTAATTTGGGATGGAGGAGAATGTTACATGTGCACAATATGATAAAATATCATTACATATATTTATTTATGCTATGTACGATTAATAATCTTTTTATATCATGGCATGTGTACAAAGCGTAAAGTACATCAATGACCCCTGAACTTTCCACCTTGTAACGTGTAGAGTCAATAACTTTTTTTGCTAACATTTAGACCCTTAAACTATGTGAAGTTTGCAAAAGTGATTATTTCGTGAATTTGCCTGTTAAATTTAATGGTATTACTTTGCATAACTAGTAAATTAGGGGAAGAAAGTCCAATGGTGGATATCAAACTTAGTTCAGAGGAAGATTATACTACTAAAAAATGGGTTATTAGCAGTTTCGTCCCTTGAAATTTACCCCATTTGGCACTTCAGACCCTTAAATATACAAACTAGCACATAAAATCTGAAAGTTTGATAGTTCGGTCACTTTAGTCCAAAACTTAACAAATCATTAAGTTTTTTTTGGCAAGAAATAGAATTTTCATTTAATTTATTAGTAGAATTCTTTAAAAATCATAACTTTTTATTCAAAATTCAAAAAATTATGAAAAATATATCGTCAGACTCATGTAGTCGCGTAGATGATTTTTATATAGAATTTTATTAAATATGACATATTTTTGACATACTTTGTATTTTTGGTCTTTATGTTAATTAAAGGTTATCAAACACTGCATTATTTACCAAGTTTTGGTTCATAATTATATACTAATATGTTCTAATTGATAGATAGATATTTTTTTTTTTAAATAATAAATTTATTTAAGGATTTGTACATTATCATATTAATTCTAGCGTGTATTGGTTACGCTCTTTTCTTGTAAAATTTAAGGCTCGAACTATTTATGAAAGTTATATATTATTATCCAAAGGGTGGGAGTCTTTAATTTAACAACTTCCGTAAAGGGTTTTTCAAGAAAGTAGAGTAACCAATACACGCTAGAATTAAAATGGTAATGTAGGAATCCTTATTTAAAATAATAAATAAATTATATTTTCGTTCAATAATATCTATTTAGTTATTATAACACGTTGGTATATAATTATGAACCAAAACATAGTAAATAATGTAGTGTCTGGTGACATTTAATTGACACATAGACCAAAAATATAAAGTATGTCAAAAATATGTCAAATTTAATAAATTTGTGTATATATAGATCATCTACGCGACGACACGAGTCCGGCGATAATTTTTTCATAATTTTTCTAAGTAATTTAATCAATAAATTAAATGAAAAATATGTTTTTGGGTAAAAAAAAAAATTAACGGCCCATTAAGTTTTGAACTAAAGTGACTAAACTAACAAACTGACATAGATGACGTCAAATGGGAGCACGAAAAGATAATTCTCTCTCTAAATTCTCTCAAATCTTTATATCATTAAATGGAATTATCTCTCTAAACTCTCTCAAATCGTTATATCATCAAATAGAAGAATGCCTCAAATAAGGCTACAAAATAGTATTTTATAGGAAGGATGTTGCTTGGCCTCTAGGCTAAGTATCTAATTATAATTATGCCCTTAAGTTCCAATTAACCTTTCTTCCTCTAAATATTAAACAAAAGGAAAAAAATACAACGAATACTAAAAATAAAAGAAATACTAAAAATGACGAGAAGGCCCTTGTTCACATCACTCTCCCCCCTTTGAAAGAGTTCGTCCTCGAACTCAGAGGGGAAGGCCTTCAGTGTCACCATCAAGGATAGTAATGAGAGCTGGCTGAGATGGGTCCTCCGGTTCCACCTTAAGATAATCAGGGTCCCTTGAAGATAGGAAAGCGCGACGACGGGAGTAGGGAACAAGTTGAGGCTCGATGATTCATCACCTCACAGTTGTAGCATTTGAAGGTGCCCGGATGAGCTGGTACAGGAGGAGGAACCGTGGGAGTAAGAGGAGCTGCAGTAGAGAGAGTCACAGTAGGAGTCGAAGTCACTGGTGTTGGAGGGGCTATCGTGGAGCGGCCACGTGGAGGAGGAGCAGACTGATGAAAAGTCTCAACTTTAGTGGCATACTCCACCACCTTAGCAATGGAGGTGACGTCACGTAAAGCAAGGTCCCTGAATGCCGTGAATATAACGGTTGATCATCTGTTCCTCGCTCTCACTAAGGCGGGCACGAGTACAAAGAAGATGAAAGCGCTCAATATAGTTCAAAATTGTGGTGTCCTGGCAAAGAGACTAGATTCGCAAGAATAGGTCACGCTCATTAGTGGCAGGGACAAAAGCTGACATCAACTGGATATGGGCCCAAAGCTCCACCCAAGTCTGTATAGGAGGCTGACCATCAAGCACGCGGCGTTGCTCCAAGTCATTCCACCAAACACTGGCATAGTCCTGAAACTTAGTCGCTGCAAGCCGAACACATCTACGACCCTTTAGCCGTTTATACTCAAAAATCCGCTTCATGGAGGCAAGCCAGTCCACAACGGCATCGGGTTGTAGAATCCCATCGAACATCGGGACATCTAGTATAATGTCCCCCCACATGCTCCACGAGAGTAACTGAAATGCCAACTGAGTATTGGCATCACCACCTTGAAGGGCTAGGGCATCCTCATCTAGATCATCATCGCCTGGCGGAGGCTCGGGAAGGATGACGCGTTGGGGGCGTCTCCGAGGTGGTGGATGAGGAGGGTCAGGAGCTGGTGGGGGAACTGGGGCTGCGGTAGGAGTGGTATGAGGTGGGAAAGGCTCTCGTGGTGGAGAAGGAGGTAGAGCTGGGACCGGCCGGAGGTTATTGTCTTGGGGGTTTGGCAGTTTTGGGTGGCCGGAGGTTTCGGTAAAGAGTGTCGATAGAGGGAGGGGATGTTTAGGGTCAACTTGGGTGTTTTTGATTTTTTTTTGTGTTTCGGCCGGCGGGTTGTGGTGGTGGGGCATCCACCTTGGTGGTGGTGCTGTCTTGGATGAAATTGGGGTTAGGATTTGGGAAATTATGGGTTTTTGGGGGAAGAGGTGTAGAATGGGTTGATGTTGGAGAACTAGGGTTAGGGTTTTGAGATATTACCGGGGGCGGTGTGGGGGCAGTCCATGGTGGTTGTCGGCGAAGAACCTCGGGCGTCCATCGCGTCTACTCGGGCCGTCAATCGGTTGATGGCCTCCAAGATTTGATTGAAAGGGTTTGCGTCGGAGGTGTTCATCATTTCTTGAACCCACCTTGGCATTGTCTACGAGGTTTTGTTTTAATAACAACTGGCGGAGCGACTAGGCTCTGATACCAATTGACGAAGATGACATCAAATGGGAGCAAGAAAAGATAATTCTCACTTTAAACTCTCTCAAATCTTTATATCATCAAATGAAAAAATGTCTCAAATGAGGCTACAAAGTGGTATTTATAGAAAAAAGATTACTTGACCTCTAAACTAAGTATCTAATTACAATTATGCCCTTAAGTGCCAATTAATCTTCCTTCCTCTAAATACTAAAAAAAAGAAAAAAATACGATGAATACTAAAAATAAAAGAAATATTAAAAATGACTTAAAATGACGAGAAGACCCTTATTCACGTCACAAACATTGGGGTTTTATGTGCTATTTTGTATACTTCAAGGTCTGAAGTGACAAAGGAAGTCAACTTCGAAAGACTAACGTGTTAATAACCCTAAAAAAAATAATTATGAAAACAATAGACACGGAAGCATGAAAAAATTTCATGATATTAATAATCCTAAATTTTCATATAAATGTTTCACACAACCAAAAAGTGAAAACATAAGTGACTCCTCTCTTTTATTTGGTAAAAGCATTACAAGGTACATAGGTTAGGAGCCGCCATTATAATTTACTAATACATAAAATAGTTAATAGCCCCTTTTCATTCTAATAGTTATATATATATGTATAAATACAATTTTGTATCTTCTCTTGTTATATATATACGTACATATACAATTTGGCATCTTCTTTTGATGGTAATTATTTTCCAATTATAATTGTTTATGGTTTCGTATCATTTTTTGTGAAACTGATTAGGAGGGGACTAATCCCATTGGAAACGAAAAAAGAAAGAGTGAGATTTCAAAGCTAGACATCTGGCAAACGAAATAATGCATATGCTCATTGGCTACACAAAAAAATCATAAATTATCTTTTTGCTAGCCAAGAATTAAATTTTATGATTATGAATGGAAAAATAATTAGTCCGCAGCAGGATGAGGAATATATTTTACTGGTCTCGCAGTAAGTTAAAGTACTCATCAGATCCAAATTGATCAAAGTAAATATAATAGTTAAAAAAAATAAGTTAAAAGGACGATTTTTCTCACATTGTAATCTAGCAGCCCAACAAGTTAATATTTTCAAATAACCTTTCATTTGTTAAATTATTTCAAGTAGACAATTAGTTAAAGTTTTTTTTTAACTTATAATAAATTGTATAAATATAGAATAAATTTAAACATAAGAAAAGAATGAGACCTACAAAAAGTGGTTTTTATATGAGGTAGAAGCCTAACAAGAGATTGAAGATGGCCTATCTAGATTAAGCAAAGAAATTAATGATCAAGTCGAAAACAAGTTCCAATACATGTTTTTAGTGCAAAAGGTTCAAGAAGAAAAAAAACAACAACAGATTTTTAAGATAAAAAAAGACTACAATCTTTCAGAAATTTGACGCACATCAAAAAAGGGGAAGAAGTAATTTTATATCTAGGATTTATCCTTTTAATTCATTTCTTTTCAATATTGTGAGCCTTCGTACACTCATCCATCTTTTTTTATTTCTTTTAATAAATTATTGCTCCTAATTAGCTTTATTTTTTAAAATAATATGGTAATTGACTAAAACTAAATATCATGACGAAGGATAGTAGCATATTATATGATGTGTTTGTGAGAATTAAATTGGGAACCTAACCTTTAATTTTGGCATATGACTAGTAGTTGTAAGAAATCCACAAGTAAAAAATGTGAGTGTATTGCTACAACTACAGTTGATCATAAAATCCATTTATTCATAAAATTCATATTTACAACTAGGATATGTTACAAGGATAATTCATGTTATTTGGTCTTCAATCCCCATGTATTATGAATATTATGATTTGGCACCAAATTTCCTTCACAGTAAAGTCTCACAAAATATTATATAAAACTTTTTTGATGATCTTTTATATTATTTGATATTAATTTATGATAATTTTAAATGCCAGGATAAATGAATATATATAGTAGGGTGAATTTGACTTTAATACATTACTAATTGGCGAATTTAGACTTAATACAAATTTGATTGAAAATTAGACTTTAATACAAAACGACAAAAAATCTGTTGAGTTTTAACCGCCACGTGGTATTTTCAATTAGAAGGATTAAAAAACCCCAAAATACTCTTACAATTAAAAAGGAAAACTTAAAAGACAAAACTAAAAAAAAAGTATAAAACAGTGTTTGTAAAAAAAAAATAGAAATAAAAAACTCTACTCACCCCCCCCCCCCCCCCCGGGGGTATTTTCAATTAGAATGATTAAAATAAAACCAAAAAACTCTTACAATTAAAAAGGAAAACGTAAAAGACAAAACTAAAAAAAAAGTAGAAAACAATGTTTGTAAAAAAAAAATAGAAAATAAAAAACTCTACTCACACACACCCCCATCCTCCTCCCCCCCCCCCCCCCCCCCCCCCCTTCCCCCTCTCTCTCCTAGCCATCCACCAGCACAACCCTACAAACCCTCACCATCCCAACCCCCAACCACACACATACCAGCACACACACACACACACACACACACGTGCACGGACAGAGCCCCCCTTCCATCCAACGCACCCACCACAGGAAGACTCCCCCCCTCTCTACTTCGCACACACCACCACCACCACCACAAACAACCAATCAACTAAACCCAAACATTGAATCGTAAAACCCGACATTTGAATCGCAAAACCCGATAAGTGTTTTGAGATTTGATTTTGAATTTTGAGATTTATTTCTAACTTTGTTTTGAGGTTCAATTTTCTTTTTTGAGATTCAATGTTGCTGCCGAGAGTTGGTGTTGGGGTGGGGTGGAAGGAACTTGCCGGAAATGGCGGTGGGTGGAGATAGGCCTGTAAACGGATCGGATTCGGACCGGATCAGGCAAATCCAAATCCATATCCGTTTATGTTAAACGGATTCGGATCTGATCCGTTTATTAATCGGATCGGATCAGGCAAATCCAAATCCATATCCGTTAATATTAAACGGATTCGGATCGGATCCGATTATCCGATTATCCATTTATCTTAAACTTGATTTGCAACATTTTTATTTTCAACTCTTATTTCATAAATTTATTTTGCAAATGTTCCATAAAAATAGATAATGAAATAGAGAACTATTATAATAAATATGTAAAATATGTATATAAAATATTATTAAATACAATATATATTAATGAAAAATATATTATATATAATTTATATATGTATATTAAAAATATTAATCGGATCGGATTATTAACGGATCGGAGCATATGAATCCAAATCCGCTCCATTTAATAAACGGATAATCGGGTAATCGGGTAATCGGATAATCGGATTTTAGGCATGATCCATATCCGCTTAAACGGATCGGATTCGGATTCGGATTCGGATAAAATCCGATCCATTGACAGGCCTAGGTGGAGAGAGAAGGGGTTGTCGGGGGTGGCTTGGTGGGGAGGGGGGTTGGGGTGCTACCGAGGGTGGAGGGGGTGGGGTGGGGGTTTGTGTGGGTTGGGGAGAGAGAGATGTGTTTTTTGAATTAAGGTTTAAATATTGTTTACGATTTTTTATTTTTCTATAACAATACTTTTTAGCTTTTGTCTTTTAAGTTTACTTTTTTAATTTTAAGAGTTTTTTGTTTTTTTTAAATCATTTTAATTGAAAATGCCACGTGGCTGTTAAAACTTAACAGATTTTTTTATGTTTTGTATTAAAGTCTAATTTTCAAACGAATTTATATTTAAATCTAAGTTCGCCAATTAGTAATGTATTAGAGTCAAATTCACCCTATATAATATTATTACTCTATTTATTGAAATATTTAAAGAGAAAGGCAAGGGAATTATACTTTGTCATCGGTTGAGAAACTTTTCCACTGAATAGCCGTTCCCGCGGGAGGTGTAGCTTGTTCCACTGGAAAAGATACCGTAAAACCCAATTTACTTTGTGTTGCTTCTGCGCCATTATTACTTTGTGTGTCTAATGAGACAAATTTTGCTAGCTGCAGTGCAACGTAGTCAAATAATTCCTGAAAGAGAAGTTAGATGCTCGTTAGCTCATAAACAAAAAACGGTGAAAAATATGTTTAAGAGACTGAACTCATATTATACTTGTGTAGATCCAAAAGTGAATCTGCAATGTTATAGAGGTGGCAAGTAGCGTGAATTTGTACTTAACCTCACCTATTCCTTATGTGGTTACTTCATTCATCCTTATGTGGTTCCTCACCTATTCCTTATGTGGGGTTATCCAACTCCACATATACATGTATGGAACAGTCAATTTTTGGTGGACTAGTGGGGGTTAATACTCGGGCCAATTTATTTGTCATGTTTAAATTTTTTGGCTCTCATCTTAAGAGAGACCTGTAGTGTCGCCTATTATTCATTTAATTGTTAAAACAATAAATGTGTCATTTTTAATACGATATTTGTACAAAATTTTAAAATCGTTATATAAATGTTCCTTAACGATTACGTGTCATTTCAATTTTAAAAACTTATAAATTCTACGAAAAAGAATTTTTTTGCACAGATGTATCATTCATAACAAGCATACCGTATCTGTTATTTTAATTATTAACAAATAATTTGAATAGTTGAGATGCTCATTTTTACATTTGATATTCAATCACTTGTTCTCAAATACAAAACACGTGCTCCTACTTATAGAAAGGAAAAATATAAATAACTTAAATACAACTATACTGAAACAAACCTATCTAACCATCTAAGTTGGCAAACATTCCAATCAGACTTTCAGTTGGAATTGAGAATGCAATAAGGTCTTTAATTGTTTGACTATATCTTATTTCTTGTTATGATAATGTCATCAACATAGACTAATAAAGCAAGAAAAGAGTGATGATGATGTCAAGTAAAGAGATAATAGTCAGACTTAGATTGTAAAAATTCAAGATCGAGTAGACTAAAGGATAATTTGGAAAACCATTATATTGAGGCTTGTTTCAAACCATATAGAGATTTATTTAATTTGCATACTAGGTCGGCCCCCTTTTTATCAAATTCTGGTGGTAGTCATGTAGACATCTTCATGCAAATCACCATGAAGAAAAACATTATCAACATCTAGTTATAGTAGATGCCATTTATTGACAATTACCACTACTAATAAGGTATTTATTATGTCCAACTTGGCAACATAAGAAAAGGTCTCCATTTAATCAATGCCTTCTTATTGTGTGTAGCCTTTAGTGACCAATCGAGCTTTGTACCTTTTGATAGTACCATAAGATCTATATTGGATTTTATAAACCCATTTACAACCACTGGGATTCTCATCAATAGAGAGGGGAGTAACTGCCCACGTTTTTTGAGTTCTAGAGATTTAATCTCAGATGCCATAGCTTTATACCACTTGGGATATTTAACCGCTTAATGATAACATTATGGTTCTGTGTGAGATGACATAAACAAAAAGAAATGTTTCGTGATTTGTGGAGAGTTTATGATACGAAAGATAGTCAGAGATGAGATAAGTGGTAAGGGGATAAGAAAGTAAGAATTAATATGAGAAGCAAGATGGAAATGATAATCTTTCAAATATGATGGAAGTTTAGAGGGTTTGGGGGATCTCTTAGGGAGATGAGAGGCATAGGTTAAACTGATATCTAAATCAATGGAAGTGTGTGGGGAAAAGTTATCCTTAGAATTGGATTCTGTGGAAATAGAAATATTTAGGGATTCCAAGGTGTCATAATTTGATGGAAGGATATTTGGTAATACCATATCTGAAGAGAAATGTTCTTGAGAGGGGGATGAAGGGCTAGAAGATCCAAATGGGAATATGTTTTCATGGAAAACTGCATCTAGAGAAAAAAAATTTGGTGAGATTCAAGATCATATAACTTGTAACCTTTGATTCCAAAATGACAATGAAGGAACACACAATTTCTGGCTCTAGGATAAAACTTATTCCTATGAGATTTGATAGTGGAGGCAAAAAATAGACATCCAAAGACTTTTAAATGAGTGTATGATGGTGCTTTGTGGAAAATTATCTCAATTAAGGATTTATTTCGTAATAAGGGTGTGGAGTTCTATTGATAAGATAGCCAACAGTTAAAATATAATTATCCCAAAAATGTAGAGGTAATTGAGACTGATATCTTAATAATCATGCTACATTTAAAAGATGTTGGTGTTCTCTTTAAAAAATTGAGTTTTATTGATGGGTGTCAATAAGACTCAATTAATGGATGAAACCTTTGGCATAAAAGAATTTTTTTATTGAAGATATAAGACCATTATCACTTCTAATAGTTTTGATTTTAGCATTAAACTGAGTTTTAACAAGATTAACAAATGAGGGTAGAAAATTCTTAACTTGAGACTTAGATTTCATCACATAAATCCAAGTACATATAGTAGAATCTTCTAGTGTGAAAGTATTTGAATCCATTTACAAAAGTAATGTCCATAGGGCCCCATATAGCAGAATGTATTAAAGTAAATGGTTCATTGGAAATGTTATTATTACTAGAGAAAGGAAGTATCCCTTTTTAGCTAGAGGCAAACATTACAAGGTTCACAAGAATTAAAAGTACAAAATTTTGGCAAAAATCTTTGACAAGAGAGGCCTGTCGTGAGAGGGATGTCCCATCCTAGAGTGCCAAAGATTATTTTCCATATGACAGACTAAAGAAAATATTTGATTCAAAGACAAGGAGGAGCTGGATCCTGAAGAAGCAAATATTGTGTACTTGAAGACGTATAAGTCTCCTGACCACCTATCTCAATCGCATTCCAAGTGCCGAGGTACTGAATGAAAATATTGTTTTGTGAAAATATGTGTAATACCTCGCCCTAGATAAATAAGTATTTAATGATAATAGAAATATTTTATTCAAAGGAAAAATTTGAGGAATAAATATATAAGAGAATTACGCCAAAATGGCACGAAAACTGACACATTATGAAAAGTAATTACGGAAAAAAAAGAATCCCCACGTTACATGGTTCGCATGATTGCGCATTTAAGCCCTAATAGTCTTAGTAAGTATGTTGGTTAAGTTTGATGCAAAAATGTCAATGAATGATTGTGACACAGTCATGCTTAATATAAGGCGACTTTTGTCGGCATGTGTCGCGCAGGACGCGAACTTGCACTATTTTTGTAGGACTATTGGAGAAGGATAAAAAAAGTGTGGCTACATATTTAGAGTCCTAAAAATATAAGGAAAAATACCATGTAGAGAAAAGAATAAAATAAAATAAAAATTAATCTAGTACTTTTTGACGGTACGCGACATTGCGAAAACGTAACTTTGCGCAAATTGCTTAGGACTATTGGAATGTCAAAAAAATAATTTGACTATATTTACGGGATGATAAAAATAGGCCTAAGAGTGCCATGTGTTCAAAAGTAAAAAAATGAATAAATAAATAAAATATTATTATTTTCGTAAAAAAATAAAAGTGCTCAGAAAATTTTCAAAAATTTCAAATCGACTTAAAAGTTAATTTTGAGCAACTTTATTTTCTTAGAAATCTCCAAAATAATTCATCTAATGCCTTTTTTGGGGCAATTTCTACTCGGTCAGACCATGGAAAAGTATTGTTTTCCACCTCACTTTGTTGGGTTGATTCTTATTCCCACCAGCCCCTCTTTTGAGCTAGGGTGTGATGGCCATCCTTGGAGTGTTACAAGTGGAAAACACATTTGGGGTCATGATTAAGGCGTGTGAATGTGGCCCAATTATAAGAGGAAGATGGGTGAAGAGGGGTGAGTTCCTCTTACAGAATTATTGCAAACTTCAACCCCCTCCAAAACACTCTCTCTTCTCCCATATACTCTTCCAAACCCGTAACTCCCTTCTCTACTCTCCATACAACCACGCAAACACTTTATTTAGAGCATATAAACACCTTAGAACAACCACATAAGGGTGGAAAAGCTTGAAGAAATCTTTTTCAACAAGTTTTTGGAGCATAATATTAGAAGTTTAGAGCTTACTTTGGAGTTATTTTTGGAGCTTATTCTTGGACTTTTTTCTTGATTATATTCATCCTCCATATTATCCAAGTAGGGTTCTCCTCTCAAATATTTTCTAAAGCTTAAAATCATGTGTTAAAGTAGTGAAAATCATGATTGAAAATGGAAGTATTTTTACTTATTTTGATTTGTTGAAAATTATGATTTTCATGCTAGTTTTGAAATTGAAATAATTATATATGATGTTATTATATTTATAATGAATCATTATATCATGAAATATTGAGAAAATGATTATGGTGAAAGACTTCATAATTATGAGCATGTTAGTAGCATTTTGGAGGATTTCTTAGGTAGAAATCCACGGGACTTGTGTAAAATGTTGAAGTAATTAAGGGGTTCACTAATTAAGATGATTAAAGATGGAGTATAGTGTTTTTAACATGATTTTAGAAATATGAAAAAATGCAGCCCTATTTTATTAATTTCAGAAATAAAGATTAAAGGCTTAAATATGGGTTTTCTAGCCATTTAAAATGGAAATAAAGTCTTTTTATAAAATTTGGAATTTATTACTGAAATTATGTTGCAAATATCATAAATATATTTTGAGGAGTTATAAATTGATTTTTGGTGAAATTAGTATCGTTAAACCCATTTTGAATGAGGATTTTTGTGTAAAACAAATAGTACTGATATTGTCGTAAATACTATGAATAGTATGCTGTCAAGAATATATTTAGCAATTAAATCTATTAATTAAGTTTGATAAAAGGAGATTAATGATACATTTTGCTAAATAAAAATAATGAGTTTCATGAAAATGATATTCGAAGTGTTAACGTGACAAGTGTGAGATATGGGTAAAAATATAGTTTTTGACAAGTGTTAAATAGTTAAAAGTGTTTTTAAAGTTAAGTTGAAAACTTAATAACTATTTTTGGGAATAACACTTGTTAAATGGCTAAGTGGTGCGTTTTGACAAGAAACGGGTAAACTTTGTAAATTTATGTAAAGCGGGACGTTTTTATGAAATAAAAATGTCAATGAATAGTTTTGATGAAAAAGGAAAAAAGTGATTTTCCAAGTGAGAATGAATGTGAACATTGAGAATAATGTTGAAACACATGAAAAAGATAAGAAAGGATACTTGCATGATGCCAAGAATTAAGCAGGGCATGACGTCCCTAGTGGTGAAAGATCCCAAAGCCTGTACATATGAGCATATGACGAGTGGAGACCGATGGTGTGGACTTCGTAAAGTCCAGGAATAATAGCTAGACTCCAAGGCAAAGATTGATAATTCTTGTAATAAGAAATGAAGAATGAGAATATTCTTGAAATTAATGCAAATAAATCTTGAGATTTGCAAAAGGTTGAAAGATGGAAATAACCAAAGTTTTCATTAAATAATAAATGTTTTGTTTCGTGTGTTGTGGTGTATAAGTTTCTTAATAAAAAGAAATATTTTCCCAACACGAGGTGTGCATGTCATAAAGACTGTTTTAATGAAAATATTAAAATAATGGCAAAGTAACTATAGTTAATAAACGTTGAATAGATGAATATTTTCAAGAAAAGAAGTGTTTTTCCTATAAATGATTAACCGTGTGCGTTAGTGGGAAAGAATGTGATTTTAAAGAAAGATTATCCAAAATGACTATTTGGGGAAAGAAAAAGAGGATGAACGGGGATAAATAATATTTTTGGAATAAAACGGTTTAATACATTGGAGCATGTATTTTCAAAAGTATATGTGTAGATATATACATATTTTCATTAGCATATAGTGAGTGAGTATTCTTTTCTGCCGTTCGTTTCTATATTGCATTTGTATAAATCCCACTGAGCCTTTCGCTCACTCCCTCCTCTTTGTTACGGCAGGTTGTATGTGGTTCCGTACTTTGAGAGCATTATACAGGTAATGTTTACTTGCATTAACGTTAATAGCTCTGTTTACTTGACCTTGGGGGCACTTCCCTTAAGTCCCACACGTAGTTATTTTATATTGGAATCGCATGCTAAGCAAAGCGTAATCTTATTTAATAATAAAACTGGAATAGTAACATTATTTAAGTTGTTCATTGCACCCCACACTTAACACTCGAATCGGATCAGGGTCGATCCTATAATAACCCTTAAATCCGGTTTGGGGCGTCATAATATGAAGACACAATTTAAGTACTTCGTGATTTTATTAACTGAGATAAGGTTGTATTTGAAATTAGGAATGCACATAACATCATGTTGAATGATATTATCAGTGTGTTTGATATTTCTTATGTGAGAAACAAGTGAATTTTCTCCTTTAGCAGTTTTACAAGAATGTTGTGAACAAGATGATAGGTGTAAAAGAATGAGAAGGAACAAGTCATGTGATATGTGGCTCCAGTGTATATGATCCATTTACTATCATCAACATTCATATCCTTAAGGGAAGAAAAAACGACAGATGAACATAAAAACTCATTTGAATCAACAAAACTTGTCATAGTTGAGGCACTAGACTGAATCAAGTTGGATGAAGATAGTTGGGTGCGATGCAGCATTAGAAGATCCAACAAATGGAGGATTTGAAACACTCATAAACATGATTAGCTTGTCCAGAATTTGGGAACTTATTTTTTAAATTTGTACCCTAGTGGACACCATGAAGCTTATAACACTTGTCCACTGAATGACCATTTAAAAAACAATGTGTGCAAATTGGTGTATCCTGTCGAATTGATTTAGGGTTTGAAGAGTAAGATTTTGGACCATTTGTCTTCACATAAAAACTAGCTTGGTCATTGACTAGGACATAGGAATTTACAGTTGGAGTGGTTGTATTTCCATCTGAACTATAAGAACTCCTAATTTTCCTATGTTCTTATTTTTGAACCCTATTGATAGGAGGAAAAGGACTAAGTAATAGTATCTGACCTCGAATATAAGAGAAAGAGTCATTCAATCCCATTAAAAATGCATAACATACTCGAATTTTTGGGCTCCACGTGTACAAATTCCATAATTTGTCAACTCATCCCAAAGTGCTTTCAACTTAGTGTAATATACACTCACAAATAATTCCTCTTGTGTTTGTGATGAAATTTCTTTCTTCAAATGGTAAATTCTTGGACCATTCTCGCTAAAGAACCTTTCTTTTAGATCCAATCACTTGTTAAGAGATATATATATACATATGATACTACCTGCAATTCCCTTTGAAACCGAGTTGAGTATCCATGACAATACCATGTTATTGCATAGATTCCAAGAGAATAGAAGAGGATTGTTCTCGAGTGGTTGAGTAATTGAACCATCAATGAACCCAATATTGTCCTTTGTAATAAGAGCCATGATCATTGATCGACTCCAAATGTGATAGTTTTCACACGTCAATTGTTGTGAAACAGGAATTGAACCAAGGTTGTCACCATGGTGAAGAAAATAAGGGCTTGATGTAATTTCTATAGGATTAAGATTTGTTTGATTCATTGAAGATGAGTTTCCTTCGGTATACATTTGATATGAAGAAATTGAATGGAAACCACAAAAAATGAAAAAAAAATTTAGATGAATTTAATCTCAACAATGAGATTTAGAAGGAAAATTGGCAAGACAAAAAAAAAATTGCTATGGTCTATTAAAAGATCTTTCAAAGAAGATATATCAGAAAGAGAATAGATTGAAGATGATTAAACAAATGAATTGATCAAAGATGATCGAAAAAGAATTTAATCGAAGATGATCAGTTTGGAGACTGTGATTATCCGAGAGAATTGCTTGGATACCATTTTACATTTCCTATATGAAAATCAAGAAAAGTATTCAATCATTTGTTCTAAAAAACAATAAATCGAATCCTTATTATAGAAAGGAAAAATGTAAATAACTAAAAATACAACTATACTAAAGCAAACCTAACAAACCGTCTGAGGTGGTAAACATTTCTAACTAACTGAACTAACACTAACTGCTGTAACATAATTAAATTACGATAGAGCAAGAGAGAGAAATGTAAATACTCATAAAAAAAATCAACAACTTTTAACTCTTCTTTCGGATATATTTGGCGTTAAGACTAAGTATTGTTTCACATGATACTAATGGTAACAAAAGCACAATTATACATTTCTAAAAATAATAATAGAAATTTACTTGTAAGTCCCACACTAAAGTTTTTTGGACAAAATGGTATGTGAAATTTTGTTTAAACATTATAGTTATTTTATTTGCGTGTAGATACATATTAATCAAAAGCTAAGGTTCTTTTTGTTAGTTTGTCATTTTGTGCTCATTCTTTAAAATGGAATATCTATCAAAATATAAGTCTATATTAACAAAACTTGGGTTTTTGGAAAGGTAACAACGAGGTCTATCAAACAAGTCCATGAAGAGTAGGTACTTTTTATCTTTGCAAAGCTTCACTTTTCACTTAAATGTCCCCGTCTACAAGTATGGGAACTTGAATTTCTTCGAGTTCAAAGCCAAATTTGAGATATTTTACTTTTACTTTAAATTTAATGTCTCGGGGTTGTATTATACAAATATATACATCATGTGTGTATTCTCAAATTTTTGTCATTTTATTTCCAACATAAACATCTTTGGTATTTTACATCCATTAGAATGATGTTACAAGGTCCTCTAAATTTTAATGAAACTGTGCCCCATAGGGTTCATTTATCCATATAGGTTTTACAGTTATTATAAATTCTTTTGAGTTGTCATTTTCTCCGTACATGTTTTGCTCATTTTGTGAGGATTTCCATAAAGTTTCTTAGGGATAGGACTTAGGGTTTAGATTTTATGGTGTGGGGTTTTCATTATCCTCAACCATAGTCCTAAATCCTAATATACTCCCTCGAATCTATACACTAAACTGTAGCCGTGGAACATTAGTGTTGTTTGAACAATTTTGTTATTGGAAATATTTTGCTTATTAGATGTTAATACGCGTAGTTTTTAGGTACACGCATTATTTTATTTCTCATATGGATTAAAGAAACTTTTTTTTATAGATTTGATATAAGTTTGTTATAATAAAAGATCATGTATTTTAGTTATTAATCGATTTTCATAAAAATAGGAGGATATTTAATGAAGTTCGTTGCATTTTGGGCATGTACTGTCGTAGTAACACTCAATTTTTATGCATGTACTTTGTATCGACGTGTAACGATGGCAGTAGTTGGTGAAACAGAGAGTTTGTTTTCATATTTTGTTTTTCTGTAAAAGTATATAAATTGCATTGACGATGATAGAGGCGTGTACTTTATGAAATTTATTGTTGTTCCCTTTGTTTTCTTTATACGTTTAGCAACACAAAAAGAGTTTACATCCCGTGTAAAATGTCAAATTTGCATGCGTAGTTAAAATGATTGATGCTCGTACTTTGTTATTTCATGTGTGTACTTTTTATTACATATGTGAACTCTTTTATTATATTTGAGTTATATATTGTTATCATGTGTAATTTCATGTATATTCATGTGTACAATGTAGATATTTATGTAATTATGTTAGTAGAAACTAAAATCATAGGATGTGTTGTCGAACATATATATTGATCCATTGGTGATGAAAAATTATATTGTGATTATTACTTGAATGGTAATGATAATTTTTTTTATTGAAAATTGTATAAAATTATTATGATTTGTATACAAAATATTCCATATAAATACGAGTTATTATTGTTTAGGTGTTGTTGAAATTATTATTTAGGATATGAAGATAAGGATTGCCTTTCGTGTATGCATTGACTTATATATACACATGTGTTGTTTTGCCTAGTAGCCTTCTATGTATGTGTAAAGATTTTTAGTGGCAGGAGAGTGGGTACATTTGTGTTTTTTTAGTAAAGAAGAAAGATGGTTTATCTGATTGATTAGTTGCATGCATAACTTTCACTTAATGATAGGTATAGGGAACAATTGGCTGCAGATGAGTTAATATTCAATATTTAGAATAAGTTTACACCTCATGGTATAGGCTTTCATATATCTAGGAGGTAAACTTATTCAATTTTTTTTTTTGTAGCATACCCTGAGGTTCCTCGATTAATTTTCATTCGCGGTCTGTAATTTCGCTGATCAACCATTATTTTGACAGTCCCGAGAATTGAACTGGGATCAAACTCAATCTAACCCCAAAACTATTTCAGTGGCAGGCTTATACCAATAAGCCAAAAACGTTTGGTTCTTATTCAATTGAAGTATAGCCGAAATTATGATCTATTGTGATTAAGCGGAACCCAACTCATGGGAATTCCTATTAAGTGTAATTGACCCACATTGACATTCTCGCAACATGATTCTTACATCAAAATGAAGTGAAAAATATATATGATTTTAACAATAAAACCCAACGGATATCAACATTAAATGTGAATTAATTCTTCAGGGACGGGAGTCAAGGTGAGTTAGGGTAGTTTAAATAGTGAGCATACTTTTCAACAACCCATAAAATTGACTGAGTTATATATGTATATCTCCTTGCGAGCTTTACAAACCTCGAGGTCCTAAAAATGAAGTATTGAAGGTATTCTGAACACGAGTAGGTCGCCCCTCATTCTGTCGAGGCCAATGGAGTTTGGATGTGTTCAGGGGCGGACCCATGTAGGGTCGAAGCGGGGCGGCCGCCCCAGTTCACTTAAAAAAAATTAGGGCACAAAAACTTTTTAATACATGTTTACTCCAAGCTTTTTTATTTTGCTCCAAAAAATTCATTCACCATGCCGTTGGCGCGGACCTTTAAGAATAAGAGAATATTAGTCAAATGGGTGTTTGAGAGACTTTTTGTTACAAAATAAAACACTTGGACTAAACATGTATTAAAAAATATAAAATTTTGATCTCCTCCACCACTTGCCTTGCTGCTCTCTCCTCCACCATGTACATTTTGATCTCCGATGATCCGATCCCCAAATTTTGTTTATATTTCATCATTTGTTTATTTTGTGAAATTATATGTGAAATTAAATTTATAGTGAAATTATTGATTTATGTTGTATTAATTATCATATGATATTCTGATAATGATTTTTAGTGTGGAAAATGAATATTATGCCCCCCAAAAGTAAAAACAATCCAAAAAAATGCCCGATAAAATTCGAAATAACCCCCTAAAAAATCGCCTCGGGGGCTTTCGCCCCGAACCCCCGGCAACACTCGAATGTTTCGTCCCACTTGACACAAAATTCTGAATCCGCCACTGGATGTGTTCGATCCTCTGGCGTTGAAGCCTTGTTGAGCCCTACTACGTACTCTCAGTGAAGAGGATATTCAAGAGATTCATTAAGTAGGTTGTAGATGAAGTATTGACCCCTTGAAAATTGGATTTAGGCATTTACTAGGGGGCCTCCGGTCTCGAGCTTACATCCTGACCTTAGTAGAATTTAAATATTGTAATAAATAATTAGAGTAGAATTTGAAATAATAAATTTTGAAATTTGTAATTATTTCCATTTAAGTTGGAGTTGCGTAACTTAAAGTGTTATTTGGTCTTCGACCCACATTAATTTGTTCAGTTTACAGTTTGACACCCGATAACTATTGCACCTTTGGCCCTCAATTTGGACAGAATTCGTTCATTAAACTATGTTGACGGTTAAATGACACTTGTTTTTTTGATAAAATATAAAATTATCCCTATCAATGACAAAAAGAATAACTTATTTTAAATTTAAAAAGGAAAATTATTATAAAAAAATGATTTTCAATGGTTTTAGTTTAATTTTTTTTATTTCCTTTTCCCTTTTTAAACATAAAATTATTCATTTAAAAATATGTTTTTGTAGAAACTTTTAGTTAATGACTTTGGTTTAAAAAAAATGTTTTTGTACTTTTATGAAAATATTTTGTTTAAACTATTTTTTAACAGTTTTTTTTTAATTTTTTCATACTTATTTCCATTTTGAACATAAAAACTAATCTTTTTTTTAATGTTTTGTTTAAACTCTTTTTAACAGTTTTGGCATAAATTTATAAATTATATGATTAAAAAATAAATATTTTCACTTTTAAGCATAAAAATTTTACTTAAAAAAATGTTTTGTTTAAACTATTTCTTAATGGTTTTGTTTAAAAAAAAACTGTTGATATACTTATTTCCCATTTTAAACAAAAAAACATATTTTTTATTACAAATGTTTTGTTTAAATTGTTTTTAGCGGTTTTGGTTTGAAAATTATTATTATACTTATTTCCCTTTTTAAATGTGAAACTTTTGTTCTAAAAAAATGTAATACCCCGTATTTTCGTGATATTTATTTTTGGGGATTAATTGAATTAAATATGTATTAATTGAAAATTAATCCGGATAAAATATTAATGAGAGGTGAGTTAGTATTTGATTATAATGTGTATATATGGCAATATATGAATTTTGGAACTATTGAAATTGTCGCGAGATTGAAATACGGCAATTTGAGAAATTTTGTTGGGACGCGCGTGATAGTCGTGTCAGGAATATAATTATTTGAATTAAAAAGTGAATTTTATTTCTATTAACCGTATGGTCATTTTGAGTGCGCCAACGTGTCCGGAAGGGTCGAAATAATCAGAAAACACTAGCCGGAGGTTAAGTTTGGATCCCGGGGCATTATTGGGCCATACCGGTAACTTAAAAGGGCATTTTGGTAATTTCGGAAATTTGGGAATTAAAACCCACGAAAATTAGAAACAAAAATCTGACTTATTCTGTATCCACTAAACCCACTAACTACACTAAGGGACTTAATGGGCTACGGGAGAAGTTAAGATATAGTTCCAACTTGCCAAAAATCAACCACACCTCCATTGCCATCATCCTTAGAGAAAAACTTGTAGAGAGAGAGAGAGAGAAGAGAATTCTGCAGAAAGAGAGAGGGAGAACAACTCAGCCTTCAAGATTCAGCATCAAATTCTGAGAAAGATTAAGGCAAGTGGTTTAATTCCAATTGATTTAATGCTATGCTTTTCCATGTTTAGGAAATTATCAAATTTATCTTGGAAGATTGATTAGACCCATGAATTTGAAGATGTAAAACTATGAACTATATTAGGGACTGCATGTAGAAACATTCTGGACGAATTATGAACTCAGAATTATGACCCTTGATGATTTAAAAACGGATTTTAGAAGAAGTTTATTAATGTTCTTGAAAGAAATAGAAAACTGGAATTCTTGATGAAGATTTGATCCATACAAAGCCCTTGAATGATGAATTATTGGTTTTAGAACGTTAACACTGTTGTAGGATGGTTGTATGATGATATTATAACGTTATCTTAGAGTTTCATGCTTGTTAATGGTGTTTTGGGTTGATTTGAAAACTGCAAAACGAAGCAGTCCGCAGCCTACCTGGTGCGATCGATCGATCGACATTCATCAGTCGATCGATCGACCACCATCGATCGATCGAAGGTCAAGGTCGATCGATCGACCTTCCCAGAAAGAGTAAAATCTTTCCTAGTTAAATTTTAATGATGTTAACCCTTGGAAAATATTAATGGAGACCTTATGAATATCCTTAGACTTAAGGAAGACCAGTAGGTACGGTTATAAAGTTCGGACCTTAAGTAGAATTTAATTTGAGGATTATTCTAAAAGCTATTGAAGCTCGATAAGTGAGATAATATTAGGATTAATAGAGTAATTTTGAATAAGTTGATGAATTGAGGTTTGGTGCAGAAGTAAGGACCTTTAGAATAATGATGTAAAATGTGGGAATATTAGGAAACTTAATAACCCCTTTGAGATAGGTTTTAAGTATAAGAATCTATGACGTGAGATGTGTCGACAGTCTACATTATATATTATCGGAAGACTAAAAAAAATGTATACAATTGGAACAATGGTATAAGAATGTAGAAAATACCTTTATTAATATTGAGATATCTAAGATGTGTGCATGCTTAGTATAAAATCTTATGTGTATGACATACCTATCATACTTGCTATCAATGGGAGGTTTACGTTCGCTTAGGGCCTTCTAATCCTTGTGTGTCCGGATTTAGTTTGGTACCTAGAGGACATAGTTCAAGGGAATGACTTAATTGTGAGTTATTAAGCCAGCTGACTATGGAGCGTAGGTATGTACGTGACCATGGATATGTTGAATTATGTTCGCCTCCATTTTTGTGTGTGGTGTTTATTCTAACAATTCCTGAGAGATTCGAAATTTGTAATCCTTATGTACGTGATGTACCGAGATGGATAGCAGAGTATGTGTGCACCACAGCTTAGCCTCGGGGTGCTTGTATAGTATATTTATGATGTGATTAATATACGGTTCAATGAAAAGGAATTTGTTATGTTTAAACTGCGAGAATAATTTATGGTAACTACTTGTGGAATTAAAAAGGGATAACATGCTGTGAATTATAATGCTAACAATTGAGAATCCGTGTTCAAGTAAAGCTATCTATTTAAATAATAACATTGGGAATTCATATTGTGAATCGAGTAGTTGGGTTAAAACTTATGATGGTTTAGTTAGATAAATAACACATGTATGGGTACAGGAACGTTAGGGGTGTACTGTTAGACGAGAGGTGAGTATTTCATGTGAGAGCACGTCCTAACATGTATCTTGCATTCATTCTTTTAATTGTTATTAAAGCACTTGTTGTTTTTAAAATACTCTCCACATTCGGGCTTTGACCCGTTTGCTTTCAAATCTATCTTTTTGTAAAAACCATTTTTAGGTGCCCAGCCACAAGGACACCATGCATAATATTTCCAGTCAGGTGACAAGCTGTAGCTGTTGTGGAAGTTACAGGGCCTTGCTATTAGACGCTTCATTTGCCTTGACTCTATATTCAGATTTCATCAGTTGTAGGGCATGTCGCCCATTTCTTTTAGAGACATTTCATTTTATATTTCAGTTATTCAGACTTTGATTTGTAATTAATTCAGGATGCAGACTTGTTTTATTTCGTTTCATATTGGGATTGTTGTGAGGAGTATTTCCTCGAGACTCATCTTTACTTGTCGATTCATTATAGTTGGATTTTATCGTGAATGGTTGTGTCACATTTCTATATTCCATTTATTGCATGTTAATCAGATTTAATTTAAAATTTGACAACTCACTTTTTAAATACTAGGTGGTTAGTAATCATTAAAAATGTTTTCGACAGTGATGCTATTAACTGGACCAACTTGGCATTTTGTATTGATTTAATAAAGGAGTAGCTACCCGGTATTTAATTAGTCGGGGTGTCACAAAAAATTATTTTGTCAAAACATGTTTCTTAATAAATTTGTTTTCTTAAAAAAATATTTTTATTCTTTTTAAAATATAAAAAAATACTTTTTTTTGTTTAAACCGATTTTTAACAGTTTTGTTTAAAAATATATTTTCGTACTTTTTTTCTTTAAATATAAAATCTATTTAAAAAAGACTAGTTTGTTTAGATTCTTTCTTAGGTGTTTTATTTTTTTGAAATAAAACTATAATTATTTCCCTTTTTAAACGTAGAACTATTTTTACATATTAAAGAAAGTTATTATGTTTATACTTGTTTTTTTAACGGTTTTTTTTAAACAACTTTTTTTTTTTAATGATAATTTTTGGATATTTCAAAAAGAAAATAAGTATAAAAATTGGGTCTCAAAATGTTCAAAAAAATTAGAATCATTTTGTTTGTTGCAATGTCTTAATTAAAAAAAATAACGATTTCTCAATTAAAAACAATAATTTTTGGCTTGTATATATATATATGTGGGGGGGGGGGGGGGGGGTTCTTAATTTTTTTTTTAGATTTTTGTGTTTTTTATTTTTTCGTTTTTTGGATCTTTTGAGGTTTGTTTCCCACTAATTTGTCTAGTTGAGGGTTTTACACCCATTAATAAAGGGTAAATTAAAGATTTATAAAAACAATAGCGGTAAAAGGTTTGTGTAACACCCTGTATTTCCGAGTATTTAGAATTTGATTAATTCGGTGATTTTTAGAATTTCATGTGTGCCGTAATTTAGTTGAATTATTAGTAAGTGTTGATTGAAATATTAATAGAGAGAGATAAGGATTAATGTTTATGGAATAAATTACTAAGTGAATAGTAAATAATTATTTTATGTCATAGCAAGTGATAGCAACGTGACAAGTGTTATACCTCAACTAGGATCGAGTGCAGACTATATGAGGTTAAGATAGAAAAATATTTTAGAGTGACTTAGATGGCCATTTTGAGGTCGCGGTTGGTTCCGAATGGATCGAAATAGTTAGAATAGTGTACCCTGGTGTCGGGATTGGGTCTCGAGGGGGATTTTTGACCAACCCGACACCAAATAAGGGTGTTTAGGTCATTAAAGAGTTTAGGGTAGATGGATCTCCAAAAATTTAAGAAGTATATCAACTCATTGGAGTGGGAGGCTAGGGCTAGAACACTTTAGAGAGAGAGGAGGCCATAGGAGAAGAAGAGGAGATGAAAACTAACCCTTCCCACACCGTTTTGCACCATGGACATCGCCGAAGTAAGGGAAGATCAACTCCATCACCAATTAACGAAAATCAGTCCTGCTAGACCAAGGCAAATGTTTATCTTGCAATTTATTTAAGCAATCTATAATACCCATGTAGTGTAGGGTTTTAAATTCTTGATTTAAAGGATGTTCTTGGAATTTAGATAAATAGAACTCATGATTTGGGGTAAGATTGCATGTAGAATTCATCCATATATTTGGATAGTGCAAAATATGATAATTGAGATGATATGAGAGAATTATTTTTGGGTTTTATATAGAACATGCATGAAAAGAGAAAGTTAGGGTTGTGTAGAAAGACCTTTGATGAATTCTTGTTAATTATGGATGTAATGATGTTTTAATAATAGAGATTCGTTAAAACCTGTTTATCTACTCATATTTGATGTTGAGTTAAACTATATGGGTGTTTGGGTACGATTCATGGAGGTTGTGTCAGTTAGAAATGGAGAAAAACGTAACAGTTAAACGAATAAAGCGAACAATAGCATTTCGAATCGATTCAGCTCAAGGAGCGAACCGATTTGATAAATGAATCGATTTGGCCTCTTCACCTAATGGATTCGATTACCGAGATTTCACGACTTTCCTTTATTTATGCCCGAATTTGCGAATAACCAATCGAAAGACTTTGGGGTTATGATTAAACTATAGTGAGAGATATAGTAAATTACAGTAAATTATGGTAGGGTTTGGATTTAGCCAGAATGAGAGAATTTAAGGCTAGGACCTTTTGGGCATAAATAAAGTTGAAAGAATTTTCACCATCGGGACGGGTTACGTAGAGCATGAGTAAACTCAAGTTGTGAACCAGTAGGATAGAGAGATATTAATTATTGATATTAATTAAGGGGTAATTAGGACCCTTCGTGTAGTGAGCGATACTCGGGAATATACAATAAGAGGTTAAAATTTCAAATTGATAGTACGTTGAGTATTCAAGAGATATAAATACTACGTACGAGATATATGATAGGTTGTGTGCATGCTTATACTAGACATATTTATAGGTTGTGTATAAACCTATACTAGGAATTTATATATAGGTTGAGTGAATACCTATAATGTAATTTGCTATGTGTATGAACATACTTATGCTACCTGCTATCGTGGCAAGTTCCGCGCAGAGGGGGATCCCACCTTGGAGATTCCAGCGAGGTTTGAATTTGTATCCCAGAACATAGAATTAGGTCAGCTCACCATGTGTTGTGTATTAGTGGGACCGACGTGTCATTTGGGTACGTTAGGTATGTGTGTAGTCCAAAGGCTTAAAATTATGTTCGCCTCCATTGTGTGTTGTTTGATTGAGGGTTCGAGTAGACATTCTGAGACGGTAGTCCTTGATTGGTATGAGTAGAGCTGTCAACGGGTCGTGTTAACGGGTTAGCGGGTGAAAACACCCTTAACCCGTACACGACCCATTAAGACTAATGGGTCCAATGATTATGCCCAAACACGACCTGTTAATATTAACGGTTACATGACCCGAACCGTTAACACCCGTGAATATTAATAGGTCTAAACGAGTTGGGTGACCCTATATTACCTGTTAATACCCGTTAGTCTTCATTAGTTTAAAAATAATATATATATATATATATATATATATATATATATATATATATATATATATATATATATATATATATATATTATTTTTAAACTAATGAAGACTAATGGGTTATAATGGGTGTAATATTAGTTCGGGTCACAAGACCCAATAAAAGCCGGTACCACTAACGGGTGATAATGGGTATAAACAGGTTTAATCGTGTAAGAGTACAAAACCAAACACGACTCGTTATGATAACTGATCTACCATATTGACCCATTAATGACCCAAACCCATTAACTTATAATTTCGTGCCGTGTCAAGTCGTGCCTCATTTTGACAGGTCTAGGTACGAGAGGTACATGGACTTGATAGTAGAGTACGCATGCATCGCGGTGGCCATTCACGAGGATGCTATAGTTGTATATATTATAGTGTGATAAATATATACAAGTGTGATTATTTTACTTATGTGTGATCGTAGAATAGATAGATAGATAGTGGATATCTAAAAGCAACTTAAGTGTGCTGAAACTTAATTAATTGTGTTATAATAATGTGTGATTATTCTACTTATGTGACAGTATAATGATAAATAATGCATATCTAAAAGTGACTTAAGTATGGGAAACTTAATTAACATGATTCAATAATAATATATGGGAGATATTATTTATTGATAGTACAATAGCGTATTGTATGGGCAGTACGGGGGAGTTGAACCTATTGTGGTTAGTTAGACACAAATGTCTAGTTAGGCTGGGTAGCATAGCTAAGTAGGATGTGTTAGGTGTGCACTATAGTTGAGAGGTAAGGAAACTCAATCGAGTGTATGTGGGACTAACGTGTGTATATAATAATTGTTTTTCAATTGCAATTTAAATACTTGCTAAATATTTTCAAAAGGTTTTCTCGGGCTCTGACGAGTGTCAAGTATATTTTTCTATTTTTCGAAAATATTTTAGGTGTCCATAGGGATGGCAACGGGTCGAGTTTGGGGCAGGTTTGTCATAACCCGAACCCGCCATGCGAATTTTTTTTAAAACCCACCCCGAACCCATTTAAGTGTAACCCCCCTAAATCCGCCCCGCCCCGTTTAGATTGAGTAGGTTAAAAATCCGTTCAGGGCGGGTTAAAACTCGCGTGTTAAACCCGCGTATCGCATACATAACTTATATATATAAATTTTTAGTGTAAATAATATATTAAATATGAGTATTTTAGTAATTATAAGAAATAAATGGGGTGGGACGACTTATGCTTTTATATAGTAAACCCGAACCCGCCCCGTTTAATAAACAAGTTTAAAAAAAAACATACCCACCCCATTTATTTTAAACGGTTTTTTAACCCGCCCCATTAGGGGCGGGGCGAGTTAAATTGCCATCCCTAGGTGTCCAGCCACAGGAACGCTAAACTTGATAACTCATTCTAGGGATGCGTAGCTATAAAACTTGTGGAGGCTTGCAGGATTTAATATAAGTGCTTCAGTTATTCATTCCTATATGGGATTTCATTTCAGTATTTCATTTGGGTATGTTGTCCCTTCAGACGATTTAGTATTTCAGATATTCATTTAATTGTCACACTTTAGTTGGATTTTATCTTGGGAACCAATGATTTATTTGGTATTGTTTATTCAGTTATTTATTATGTGATTGGTTCAGACTATTATATTGTGTGGATGGATTGATGGATGTATTTAACTTTCGCACGTTGTTACATTAATGCAAGATAAAATTTGACACTGACTTAATATAACATAGGTGGTACAGTGATGCTAAGAATGAACCAAATGAGATTCATGTTTGTTTTTAATAAATGACTGATCACCTATAGTTAAAATAGGAGGGGAGCTACGGATGGTATTAGAGCATCAGGTTCTAGTGTCCATAGGATGTGTACGGGGCTTACTACGATTTTAGCGTAGCGTTATTTGATATAGAGGCTTATTATAGGATTGTTGTATTCCTCTATGTATATGCACTTACGTTCTTCTTTTGATTACTTTTTATTTGACCATGGGCTTATATGAACTTCAATCTCATTTCAGATGCCGCCAAAGGGGACTAGTTGGACGAGAGCGAACGCTGGGGAGGGAGCCCAACAGGGAAACATTTCAACAGCAGAGGTGGTCGAAATCGTGGCACAAGCAGTTAACGCGGCGATGACTGCAATGGCACAACGCTTTCCGTAGATTCAACCACAACTTCCAGTGGCACCGATTTTTCAAGCCCGCCCGAGGCCATCTGATTGCCAGAGAGTGAGGGAAGCATTTTAGAAGGGCCACCCACCGGAGTTTCGGGGTAACTCAGATGTAGTCGTGTCAGTTAGTGGAAGAAAGACATGCAATGCCACCTTCGTATGGTTGAGTGCAATGACACTCATAAACAGTTCTTCGCAACATTCAAGTTAGTGGGCACAACGTTGCAATGGTGGTAGTCTGTGACCACAGCAGAGGAGAGAGACATGATGATCATTGGGGAGTTTTGGGCACGGTTTCATCATAAGTATTTTTCATCTATTACTCAGACAGAGATACGACATAAGTTTCTAGACGTCGCTCAGGGAGACCGAACTGTAACGGAATACGCGGAGGAGTTCACTCATTTAGTAAATTTCGTGAAGGATGAAGTGAACATTGAAGATAAGAAGATGCAAAAATTCGTGGATGGACTTAACTAGAAAATTCGACAACACTTGTTGGGTAATCCGGCGTTGGAGACGTACACGGAGGTTGTTAATGCCGATCTACTTTATTTCCAGGACTATCTCTTCCACATAAAGGGAAGCAAATGAGTAAGTAAGACCATTCAGACTGGGAATGTAGGTGGTAGCGGTGCCAGTGGGGCACCACATTAGCAGGGATGGGATTCTCGACAGGGGGATCAGGGTAAGAAATTTAGATCCGAAGGTTATCGATCTGAGAGTGGGGGATTCAGGCAGGACTAGTAGGGTCCTCAGTAGCAGCAACAACAACAATAGTATTCTGCTCCTTAGGGCCGCCAGGGCCAAGGGAATAGCGGGGGAGGCTAGCAGGGCCAGGGCTAGAGACATGGAGGCTTTTTTGGAAGTTGTTTCAGTTGTGGAGAGACGGGACATGGGTAGAGGGATTGCCCAAAGCGAGAAAGGGACAACTACAGTATGAGGTCCTGAATGTATAATTATTGCAGCAAATCTTGGATCAGTTACGTTCAAGATCCCATCAACCAGGCAAGGCAGATAGCAAATGGATGTAAAATTTTTGTTTTATCCGAATGTGTATGAGGAAGGTTTTGGGTGACATGGTTGCGTCACAATATAACTAATAACACTAAAATTCGGGAGTGAGTCAGGTTTAGTGGGTGCATTGGCAGTACCAACCTTATATTTACGAATGTATTTCCTGTCGGGTAGCGGGACTCTTTGATGTTTATATTGTGTGGTAGTTTTGCTCCTTTTGAGAATTATAAGAGTAGAGCATATTATTGTCTAGTGCAGTGACTGGATACCGAGGGTTTGAGCGGTAGTAGACTGTATGGTAAGACTATTGTGTTCTCTATTCCAGGGTGGGATATATATTATTTTGCGAGGTATCACCTGAAAGGGGGTCGAGTCTCCATATATTGTATTGTATCGTTGACTTCAGAGAGTGTAATTATCTCGTTACATTGGATCCCGGTGTGTGGGAACTTTTACTTATGAGATTCAGGGTATATCGAGTTTAACGTTGAGCAGAGAGATTTAGCTTGTTATTGATTTAGCACTAAGAACTTAGTGTTAGTGATAGCACAATAGTGTATTACTCCTTGAAGTGATAGGGAGTGAATGATTTGACTTATGTGTCGGGGTAAAGGATTTGAGGTATCTTAGTTATGTGCTTTGGATCCACGGATTTTGATGATCAGAAATGGTAGAAAGTAGTGTATTGGGAGTTCTTTGTTTGGATTTCGCTTGCGAGACATTCCACGCATGAACCTTAGCGAACTTCGAAAGTTGGGAGATGTGTGGTCTTTAGGACATGGATCAAGTACACTAGTTGTTTCATGGATATATGGTTAAAACCGTGAGTTGAGAGTTATTTTATGATTTAAGGCTAGTAGGAACCGAGTAGTATTTGTGCAGTTATGCACGGTATATGGGGTGTATGGGCACCCTAGTTCCTTGGAATTTTAATATTGTTTGTAGTAAGAAAATGCGAAAATGTATTAACATAAGGGTAGGTAAATAACGGAGTTGGCACATGGGGATGTTGGAAACTTTCCCCAGTAGAGGAAATACTTTAGCCGATAGAAGATCATCGTAATGGAAAGAGTTGGGCAAAATTATACTGTGTTGAGTAGTCACCGAGAGGATATGATAAATAATGATGGGACTAAAATGGGTCAGTCACTAGTATTAAATGGTAAGGTATATACCGTCGGACTAATGAGTACCATTAGTAGAAGCGTGAAACAACATAACAAGATTCGACTTTGAGGAGAGATGAATATTGTATGAAGAGATATCCGATGCTATTAGTACCAGAATTATCTTAATTTCGAGGATGAAATTCCTTTATAAGGGGGGGGGGGGGGGGGGGAGTATGTAACACCTGTATTTATGAGTATTTAGAATTTGATTAATTCAATGACTTTTAGAATTTCACACGTGTCGTAATTTAGTTGAATTATTATTATGTGTTGATTGAAATATTAATAGGGAGAGATAAGTATTAATGTTTATGGAATAAATTACTAAGTGAATAGTAAATAATTATTTTACGTCATAACAAGTGATGATGATCTGACAAGTGTCATACCTCAACCGGGAGTCGAGTGTAGACTAAATGAGGTCGAAATAGAAAATTATTTTAGAGTGAATCGGATGATGATTTTGAGGTCGCGGTTGGTTCCGAATGGATTGAAATAGTTAAAATAGTATACCTGAGTGTGCTAATTGGGTCCTAGAGCGATTTAGACCAACCCGACACCAAATAGGGGCGTTTCGATCATTAAAGAGTCTAGGGTAGATGGAACTCAGGAAATTTATGAAGTATATCATCCCATTAGAGTGGAAGGCTAGGGTTAGAACATTTTAAAGAGAGAAGAGGCCATAGGAGAGAAGAGCAGAAAAAAAACTAGGCCTTCCCACACCATTTTGCACCACAGACATCGTCGAAATCGAGATCGAAGCAAGGGAAGATCACCTCCATCACTAATTAACCAAAATCAGTCCTCCTGGACCAAGGCAATTGTTTATCTTGTGATTTATTTAATCATGTCATAACACCCATGTAGTGTATGGTTTTGAATTCTTAATTTATAGGATGTTCTTGGAATTTAAATGAATAGAACTCATGATTTAGGGTAGGATTGCATGAAGAAATAATCCCTATATTCAGATGGTATGAGAGAATTATTTATGGATTTTATAAAGAAACATGCATGAAAAGAGAAAACTAGGGTTGTGTAGAAAGTATTTTGATGAATTCTTCTTATTTATGGATTTAATGATGCTTTAATGATAGAGATTCGTTAAAACCTATTTATATAATCTTATCTGATGTTGGGTTAAACTATATGGATGTTTGGGTATGATTCATGGAGGTTGTGTTGGTTAAAAATGGAGAAAAGAAAAGAATAACAATTAAACGAAGAAGGCGAAGAGTAGCATTTCGAATCAATTTGGCTCAAGGAGCGAATCGATTCGGCCTCTTCACCGAATCGATTCGGTTACCCAAATTTCACTAGTTTCCTTTGCTTATGCCCCCAATATGTAAATAATCAATCGAGAGACTTTTGGGTTATGATTAAAATATAGTGAGGGACATAGTAAATTATAGTAAACTATGGTAAGGTTTGAGTTCAGCCAAAATGAGAGAATTTAAGGCCAACACCATTTGCGCATAAAATAAAGTTGAAAGAATTTTCAGAATCGGAACAGGTTACTAAGAGCGTGAGTAAGCCCAAGTTATGAACCAGTAGGATAGAGATATATTAACTACTATTATTAATTAAGGGTAACTAAGACCCTTCGTGTAGTGAGCGATATTCAGGAGTATACAATAAGAGGTTAAAATTTTAAATTGATAGTACGTTGAGTATTCGAGGGATATAAATACTACATACGGGATATATTATAAGTTGTGTGTATGCCTATGCTTGACATATTTATAGGTTATGCATATATTGGGAATATATGGGTTGTGTGAATACCAATTATGTGACTTGCTATGTGTGTGAACATACCTACGTTGCCTGCTATCACGGGAGGTTCCGCGCAGAGGGCGATCCCACCTTAGCGATTCCAGCGAGGTCTGAATAATGCCTCAAATATAGAACTTAGGTCAACTCACTATGTGTTGTGTATTAGTGGAACCATCGTGTCATTTGGGTACGTTAGGTATGTGTGTAGCCTAAAGTCTTAGAACTTTATTTGCCTCCATTGTGTTTTATTTAATTGAGTTTTTGAGGAGACATTATGAGCCGGTAGTCATTGATTGGTACGAGAGGTATATGGACTTGATAGAAGAATACGCATGCATCACAATGGTCATTTCGGAGGATGCTAGATTCGTATATATTATAGTGTGATGAATATATATAAGTGTGATTATCCTACTTATGTGTGATAATAGAGAAGATAAATAGCGGATATCTAAAAGCAACTTAAGTGTGATAAAACTTAATTATTGGCGTTATAATAATGTGTGATTATTCTACTTATGTGACAGTAGGAAAATAGATAGTGTATATCTAAAAGTGACTTAATTATGGAAAACTTAATTAATATGAATCAATAATAATATGTGGGAGATATTAGTTATTAATAGTACGGTAGCATATTGTATGGGTAGTACGAGGGAGTTGAACCTTTTGTGGTTACTTAGATACGGATGTTTAGTTAAGCTGGGTAGCATAGCTAGGTAGGATGCGTTAGGTGTGCACTATAGTTGAGAGGTGAGGAAACTCATGGGAGTGTACGTGGGACTAATGTGTGTATCTAATAACTATTTTTAAATTACGATTTAAATACTTGCTAAATATTTTCAAAAGGTTTTCTCGGGCTCTGCCCGTATCAAATAATTTTTTCTATTTTTCCAAAATATTTTAGGTGTCCAGCCATAGGGACGCCAAGCTTGATGACTCATTACAGGGACGCGTAGCTGTAGCACTTGTGGAGGTTTGGAGGATTTGATATAGAAGCTTGAGTTATTCAATCCTAGATAGGATTTCATCTCAGTATTTCATTCGGGCATGTTGCCCCTTCTGACGATTTAGTATTTCAGATATTCATTTAATTGTCAGACTTTAGTTGGATTTTATCTTGGGAACCGATGGTTTATTTCATATTGTTTATTCAATTATTTATTATGTGATTATTGTGTGGATGGATTGATGAATGTATTTAACTTTCGCACGTTGTTACGTTAATGCAAGATAAAATTTGACACAGAGTTAATATAACATATGTGGTTAGTAATTTAAAAAGTTTTCGACAGTGATGCTAAGAATGAACCAAATGAGATTCATGTTTGTTTTTAATAAAGGACTGATCACCCGTGATTAAAATAGGCGGGGTGTCACAGATGGTATTAGAGCATCAGGTTCTAGTGTCCTTAGGATGTGTACGGCTTACTACGATTTCAGCGTAGCGTTCTTTGATATAGAGTCTTATTATAGGATTGTTGTATTCCCATATGCATGCGCACTTATGTTCTTCTGTTGAGACGCCCCGAACCCATTTAAGTGTAACCCCTCCTAAATTCACCCCCGCCCCGCCCCATTTAGATTAAGCAGGTTAAAAATCCGCTCATGGCGGGTTAAAACCCGCGTGTTAAACCCGCATATCACATATATAACTTATATATATATATATAAAATTTTAGTGTAAATAATATGTTAAATATGAGTATTTTAGTAATTATAAGAAATAAATGAGGCGGGGCGGGTTATGCTTATATATAGTAAACCCGAACCTGCCCCGTTTAATAAACAGGTTTTTGAAAAAACCATACCCACCCCGTTTATTTTAAACGGGTTTTTAACCCGCCCCATTAGGGGCGGGGTAGATTAAATTGCCATCCCTAGGTGTCCATCCACAGGGACGCCAAGCTTGATCACTCATTACAGGGACGCATAGCTGCAACACTTGTGAAGGCTTGCAGGATTTGATATATATGCTTTAGTTATTCATTCCTATATGGGATTTTATTTCAGTATTTCATTTGGGCATGTTGTCCCTTCAGACGATTTAGTATTTCAGATATTCATTTAATTGTCAGACTTTAGTTGGATTTTATCTTGGGAATCGATGGTTTATTCAGTTATTTATTATGTGATTGGTTTAAACTATTATATTATGTGGATGGTTTGGTGGATGTATTTAACTTCCGCACATTGTTACATTAATGCAAAATAAAATTTGACACCGACTTAATTTAGCATAGGTGGTTAGTAATTTAAAAAGTATTCGACAGTGATGCTAAGCATGAAGCAAATGAGATTCCTGTGCTTTTTTAATAAAGGACTGATCACCCGTGGTTAAAATAAGCGGGGTGTCACAGTTTGACCGGACATATTCCATTCAAAATGGGTGTCAAAGGTTCAATATAAAAATTATTGAGTGCCAAACAATAAAGTGAACAAAATGGTGGGGGTGAAGGACCAAATGACCTTAATTTTTATTGGTAACTTTTTAAGTTAATTTGGGCCTTGTATGAATAATGAACTAATTGGGTTTAAACTTACCTTGTTTAGGCCAGAGTCTTCTTAAATGGCACATGGGAGATTACAAGGAAACCTCGAGGGAAAAATAACCAATAGTGTATTCCTTCAAGACAGAGAGCAGCGTTTGGAAGATTAACTCATGTTAGGAAAAATAATATGCAACTATGGTGTGCTAGGCCGCGTGGGCTTTTGGCGAGTTTCTTTTATTTCCTCATTACACACGATTTTTCTCATTTCTCACATCAGATTTCACCTGATACTCTCCCCCTCTAAGCTAAAAGCTCTAAAACTTTGTTCACATTATTCTTAAATTAACAAATACTCCATTTATAAACCTTAATTTAAAAACTCGATGATAAAGATTGTGATTCAATAAAGGGAATTAAAGTGATTTAGTAACTATTTAAGGTTGGTTTTGAAAATAATCAACCAATATCAAATTTCTTCAACTAAAAGGAAATATATTAATCTACTTTCCTCCTTTCATAGATATAAATGTTATATTCACCTAAATTAATATATAAAGCTTAAAAACAATAGATATAACCAGTATTTTTACATTTATCTCATTTAGATCAGTTATATGTTGGAGTTGATTTATGATTCAAATGATTAGTATATATTAATCTTTAATTGATATAGTGAAAAAATGAATTAGGGTTAAATATAAACAATTCTCATGTTATGGTTATGTAATTAGGAAATTGTTATTCCACATGATTAAATTTACATAAATTGATGATAATTCCCATTTTACAACTATGAAATCAGAAATTTATATAAGACGCATGCTAGACTTTCACTTTAGATTTATAAGTTGGACATTCACGTATTAATACTTATTTCCTTGTGGTCTAATTCATAATGGTAGTTAAATAATCATAAATCGATATGTTAATTGGTAATTGATGGAAAGCACCATAGAAAGAGACTTAAGTTGTAAATTAAGATCATCCACATACTAATTATATTATGAAATTGATTTAGGAATTCTTATAAGTTCTTATAATGTGATTGGTCCTCTAACTAGAAATATATGAATTGACATCCCTTAGAAAATCCTTATGATTTGATGGGAGTAATTAGTAGTTGGATTGGTGGGAGAAAATTAGTAATTGATTTAGTTACGAGATTATTGGAACTGTAAGTAATAGTCGGATAAGTTGTTGATTAGTATGTTAGCTTGGGAGTTGGATAAAAGTGTTTAGCTCCTAATTATGCAAAATGTTAGTAGAAATTAACTAATTAATTAATGAAGGACAATTGACCTTTTTCCCGTAAACAAAATATATCAGTATTTTTCCACTAGCTTATGAGACAGATTATTGTTGGTTTGTTGTGAATCCCTATAAGAATAATATATGCTATTAAAGGAAGTAATGAATTAATATAAGATAATTGGCTAACCTAAATGGAACACTCGAGACATTAATTGGTAATAATCATTCGGAGGGGTACATTAGTACAATGTAATTGTAGCTTGGGTAATGAAGCTAATTATGAACCTTATAATGAGTTGACAAATGGTGAACCTTATAAAAGATTGATTAAAATAATAATTAGTTATTAGGATTATCATTTTGGTGTGTCATAAAAGAACACCTTATTTGTACGTACCCTGTTATTGTAGCCAAGATCCGTAGTTAGTACTAAACTAGATTGGGGATGCTTTATGTGTTGTGCCATACCCATATGTGATGTTATTATTTAAGCATCACATGTGATGGTGGGCCCGTGCTAATGATGATGGTGTCTAGATGTTGTGACGGTTATTATGACTACGTACTACATGATGGTGACCATAAAGAATTGGATGGATGTGGTTATTGTTTAATCAATAAAGAGATTAATTATTTGAAATTTAAGTATAATTAAAATGGGCTATGAGATCCAATTGCATACTTTATATACATTATAGTAGTTAGACAATTGAGGATGTATCATTTATATTTATGACTGCTTTAAATTGTGTAGCTTTATTATCTTGTTGCGCAATGATCAAATTATTTATGAAACATTTCATCTCCTCGAGCTGGGCCTAGGGACTAATTTATATTCCAGCTAAAATAGAGTCATACTCTCTTATCCCGAGTCATCACCCGAAGGCGTATAATTAATGATTTTTATGTATAATTGTTTGATTTTGGTTATAAGTGTTGATAAAGTGTATTGTTCATTTTAATCGTGTGTGTACTTGATTATATATGCACATGTAGTATTGTATACATATACACATGTACTTCATGATATCTGTTTGGAATAAGAGCTATTTTTATGCATGTAGTTTGTTGATCAGGCGTATAAGTTTGTTTAGTTATGCATATACTTATTACTTTGATGATTAATGAATTTAATAGGTGTGATATGGTTTGAATTTATTGTTTTACCAATATGATGTATATAAATTTTGTTATGTGTAGTACCTATGTGACAGATGTGTATGCTTTCACATACCTAATACCATTTTGAGATTTTTTTTTGAATTAGTTACATTATAATGTTTTTAAAATAACATTGTTTTATGCAATGTTGAGTGTGAAGGAAATTGTACACGCGAGTCACATATGGTCACATAGTTTTATCATAATTTCATATATTTCCAATTTATTTCCTGAAGTGGAGACGTTTAGGTAATTTCAAATGGAAAGAATGAGTGTAATATGTTATTAATATATACAATTTTGGAAAAATTATTTATGTTGAATGGCAAGTTATTTTGGTATTTTATAATTGCATACGATTATGTTTTAGGGTATGCATAATTTTTTGTGGGAGGATTATGTAGTTCGAATGTTGAAAAGGATGAATGTGTAATACAAAAAATCAATAATGAGGGGAGATGGGGATCGTGGCGTAAGTGCGACATGCATTTTCATGAGTGATGAACATAAACATTTATTTTATTTAATTGTGAACACTGGTTACAAAAAATAATCGGCAAATGATTAAATCATGAGAGCCCCAAATAATAATAATTTTTGTTAAACACATCCCTTTTTTTTATAATAAAATCATTTTTCTTCCTTATAAGATCAATAATTCTAGTATACTCCTGAAATAAGGTGAAAGGCGAGTGAAGAACCACTATCATTTAAAACTACCAAACAAAATATTGAGTAAATTTTTTTTGACTCTCTTCAATGAAGGTTAATATGATATTTTAATGCGATTACTAATAATATGGATAATTAATTAAAAATTGTGAATTCTATAGCTGAGTCATTCATGTTTCAACCAATCACGTTAAGGAGTTGTGTTAACCGTTATAAAATTATATATTGGCTCATATTTTGACTCTTATGTAAATATAACTATCTTCCAAGAAATTTCCCAACCAAATTGCAGTCTCACTTAATTACTTTTGGACGTATTATCAAGAGGAACCCAATCTTGTAGATATTTTATTGTCGTTATCAATTTGTGCACCTTTTTTTTGCCATGTGTTTGAAAATGGAGCATTGTATGGATGTGGAGAATTAGTCACTTTAGTTGTAGTAATGCTACTTAAGTTAAAAAATATTGTGCGCACACCATATATATTTTGGCACCAAGCTCTACATTTCTATTATGTTTCTAGGTTTCAAGATTGGGTTTCACACTTACACATAACTTCTTATCATTCACTTTCTCTTATTGGTATATATATATTTAGTTTATTTTTATCGCACGTAATTAATTATTAAAATCATATATTTAGGGAAGAATGAAAAATTAACCTTGAAGTTTGGGGTGATTTTTAATTTTGAACCCGATATTTTAAAAGTTGTAATGTTAACCCTGAATTTTAAACAACGATTTAATTAATCCACTGTTAATTATCGTTAACAAATCTAATGGAGGTGCTTACTAGATGTGTTATGTAGGAAAAATAATTATATTGTCCAATAAGAGTGTGACATATTGTACCCTTCTTATCCTTGAGAACCTCTTTTAACATTTAAAAAAAAGCACACTAAAGGAAAATGCACACAAAAAGGTCAAAAAGAAAAAGGCACAAAACCCATCACAAGCTCTCTCATCTCTTCCTCTTTACCCTGACATCTTTAGCCCTCCGCCACCACCTCCCCCTCCCTTGCTCCTTCGACTCCCTCCCACCATCACCTGCAATCACCACGGTAGTTATCTCTCCCTCTCTACATGAAATCGTCTTTGGTTTGGCCCGCCTCGTCTCTCTCTCTCTCTCTCTCTCTCTCTCTCTCTCTCTCTCACACACACACACACACGATATATATATAATATTCTTGTGTGGATTGTCCCACATTTTAATAGTGTAAACCGGACATGTGTCGCCTGACGATGAGTCTAAAAATTATCGCCTAAATTATAGGCACACACTCTCTCTTTTCTGGGCTCACCCTCATAAAATTATAAGCACACTCACACCCTCTCTATTCTACAGTACTGCTCTTGTGCGGACTGTTCCGAATTTTATCAGTGTGGACTGGACATGTGTCACCTGGCGATGAACCCAGAAAAGAGAGAGAGTGTATGCTTTTAATTTAAGCGATATTTTTTACACTCACCGTGAGGTGACACCTGTCCGGTTCGCACTGTGAGAGTCTGCACTAGAACATCATTATACACACACACAGAGTGCTCTCCATCATACCCCTTAACAACATACCTACGAACATACCTATTTTTTTAAATAGTAAAAAAATATTTTTTTAACCAAACTCAGTATATGTGATCTATATAGCGAGGAGATCATATACAAAATTAATCATAAAAAAATTCAATCCAAAAATGGGTGGAATGAAAGGTGGGTATATATGACCACTTTCGAGTTGAATTTTTTGATGATATTTTGTAGATGATCTCCTTATTATGTAGATCATATGCGAAGGGTCCCCCTGATCCCCCCTCCCCCCACCCACACACACATATACACAAAAAGGGGGGGGGGGGCTGCTATATATAAAGATCGAAAGTTAAAAGCATTAATAATGAGGTTTTTATAACTTCTAGGATAAAAAATGTAATGAGTTTGTATAAAACTAGAAATTAAAGCTATAATTTGTATAACACCCGAATTAACCAAAAACAATTGCCTCAAGGGCCCCGCCATTTGGATCCCTGACCATAAATCCTAGACCCATATGCCAAAGGTATATATACACAGATCTGAGGCTCATAGCCCCATTACACAGTAAAAGGGATATATACACATATCTATGTTTATACACAAAATCATCGTGTTTGTTAGGTGTATATGTGTGAGTATGTGGGTGTTTTGTAGGGTTATATATGTCTTTTGTGAGTGTTAATGTGTGCATGTATATATGTGTGAATGTATGGAGACTGTATGTTATGTGTATCGATGTTAATTTGTGTTTATGTATATATGTATGTATATATGTATGTATGTATGTATGTATGTATGTATGTATGTATGCATGTATGTATATGTATGTATTCATGGTTTCTGTTTGTGTTTGTGTATGTGTATTTGTGTTTATGCAAGAGGTGGTTAGAGGCAGGAGGTGGGGGTGGGGTGGGTATTTTTTATAGTTTAAATCGATGTATTTTTTTTCTAATTCAATTCTTACATTATCTATTTTTTTGTATATGTGGTAAATTTTTAAGTTTATTTTTTATTACTTATGTTCCAAGCCACGTGTTACTATTTGATTGGTTAGCTAAATAAGTTAAAACTCTAACTGGTGTGCCTAGTCTCCCTTAGATTTTTTAACGGTAAAATAAAGTTGGATTTAATTGAATCACTTTTTAAAATTCAAGGTTAATATTGTATCTTTTGAAACATCGGGTTCAAAATTAGAATCACCCTAAACTTCAGGGTTAATTTTGCACTTTTCCTTATATTTAATATTTTGTCCATCAATTAATATATCCTTAACTAGAAGTCCAGCAAGTGTATATAATGAGGTCGTGTTTGAGTTGTTTGATTTGACATTTGGTCCACCGCTTGCCTTTCATGTGGATTTGATAGGATCATAGGCTTCTTTCTCTTTATCGTTGCCGATTCTTGTAGAGCAATATTATGTAGCTATACTTTTTCTTTTGTTGTTTTAGTCTTTTGTCGGTTTGAGTTTCGTTTGTAAACCTTGGTGGTTGACTCACTCATCCATTGTTTTTATTTTATTTTTATGATATCCCAGCTTTTCAGAGAAATTTTGAAATATATATATATATATATATATATATATATATATATATATATAGAGAGAGAGAGAGAGAGAGAGAGGAACGATGCATAATTTGGAAATCATACCTTAGAAGTGGCAGCCATCAAATTGGAAGGAATGGAAACCTCCTCCCTGTGTAAATCAGAAATCGGTTCACTTTTCCCTCCAAGTCTCCCTCGCAACATGAAGAAATTCTCTCCTCGCAGATTTACCCCGTAGTACAATCCTTTCTCATCACTGTAACCATATATGCACCGGGAAGTGTATTATTATAACGTTTTTAATAAGAGTAATGTTACGCGTCCCAAAACATCTCCCAACACGTCCCCGTAGAAAATTTGAAACATTTTTGCTAACCAAACGCAACAAAAAGTTCAAGAAACCTCCCTTCATTCACTCTTCCTTTTCTTTCATGGCAATTAGACACAACATTAGGGAGTTTAATGAAAGTTTATAAGGCGTAGCAATGATGATCACTTGGGGAGAGTTTGAATTTTTGTAATGTATGGGTGTAACACAAAAGGCATAATAAAAGTGGGAGTGAGACTCAAAAAGACCCTATAAACAACTAATGCATTGGAGGAGGAGTAAATAACAAACCTTGAACTTTCAGCTGCTTAAACCCAATATGTTTAAAAACTATAATGATATGTTTGGGAGATTAGTAGAAAAAGGAAATAAAAGAATCGAAGGGAAGATGAAGTATTGGGAGTTTCCTTCCCCTTTTTTTGGAGTTTTGGATAAAACAAAAACTTAGTTTTTTTCTTGATTATTTTTAGCTGGGAAGAAGGTAAAAGGAAAAAATGAGAAAAATACTAATGTAGCCGTATAACTAACCCTACCTATTTTAACATGATATGGCATTTAAAACTTAGTTAGGGGCATAAGAGTTAATGAAATAAATTCATTGACGATAACTTTTTCTGCTTTCCATTTCTGTTCGATTCGAAAAGAAAAGTTAGGAGATTAAGGTCTCATTAGTAAGTATATTTTCTTTCACTACGCTTATTTTCTCTCAATTTTAACACTCTCAAACAAGTCCTAAATTCCTATGGAACGGGATAGTAAGAGAGAATGATACAAGTCCCACACTTTATACCAAATTCTCCCCAAATAATAATCAATAATTCTAGGCCGACTTCTAATTGTGACATAGAGTGGTGCGACACAATCACGCGTCACTTTCGCATTAACCCGTGTCTAGGCCTACTATTACTGAATTCAGACACGAATCAATATAAATACGACATTTTAATGTTTCACACTACATGCATCGTAATCATAAGCAGGAGTAAAAGAACTCAAGATTAATTGCTGAAATATAATGCTAAACTATAGTATAGGAACCCCACAATACAATATTTTATTAATATGTCAAAACGTAAAAAGGGGAATAAAATGGGACTCGCGGCAAATGTCTCTATTAAGTATAATCATAGGAAAATATTGGTCCAAAAATGGTCGAAGGTTTTGGATGTATCAAAGTTTGCGAGATAAATAGTGTACATAACATACCCAGTGGGGAGTGAAGAAACGTAGGAGGGAAGCATAGGGAGGTTGGTTTGATGAGAAATTAGGCCGGCTTCCATTTGAGAAACCATGTCATTTGCCAAACTCCAAAGCTTAGGAACAGGAGTGCCACTCTCTCTAGCGAATTTCCTTAGAATGCGTTGGGTTTGCCTCCACCGCCTCACGCTCCGTCTATTCCACTCCATTATTAGTGCTGCCACCCCCACCACCGCCACAGCGGTTGTAACTGCCACCAACACCACCTGCTTCCTCATTTCTTTTTTTCTCTCCCTCTCTCTCACACACATAGTGCTGTCTGTTGTGGGCTACATAGATCATATAGATAACAGAACCCCGATGTTCATGCAAATAAGAACGGTAATATTGTTGAAAGGGGTTTGCCAACTTATGATTTGATGGGGTTGGAATAATTAGCACTCTTTCTAAGTTGGGTCGGAAAAACATTGTAGTATGAGATATCAATACGCGGGTTTGGCTGCATCTCTCGCCCAACCACCCCCAACCTAACCCGCAAATATATTGAAAACAATGATTTGATTCCACACAATATGTAGATGCTCTTTAAAAAAATCTATATATGTCCTTTGAGAAAAAAAAAAAGCATCCATATGTTTGAATAACTTGCTAGCCAATATTACTATAGGTAATTAAGCGATCTATAGTGGTGTTGTGTAAAAAAAATATAAATATACATTTTTTTGATTAGATTGTTGCTCGAGTTTTCACAGTGGAACAATGCAAAAGTTGACGTGGCAGGGGACCGCTCTGGGTAGACGGAAGTTAAACCCCCAGATCTGGGCGGACAAAACTTTAACGCCCAGATCTCCTACCGTTTGACCCTAGCCGTTATATACTCATTACAATTTAGCCGTTACAACTAGAGATTATTTATGCATTTACCCCTTATAAATATCACTTTCTCCTCTTCTATTTTTCATACTTATTACAAAATTATTCCTACAACATATTTTATCTCCTATTTTTCAGTCCCAACAATAATCCCAAAATTATTCCTACAACACCCTTGAATATTTTTTAAATCCCCAAAATCAAAGACATATTTTTTATATATTCAATACCATTTATTTTGAAAATGTTATCTATTAAAAGAAAATGGCGTGGCAAAATTGCAAAACCAAATCCCATTCCACCCCCACCACCGAATTTATCAATCTTATATCGGAATTGTCATCAGTTGTTTGACGATAGTTTTTTGCATGCGAGAGACATAATTGTTGATCCTACAGCGAATCCATCTGATAGTCAATTTTATATGTGCGGTAGTATCCACGGTACGATAGAGGTGTATGATGAATTATCCCAGATTCCATTTGTGCGAGCGACCATTGGAAATTTTGGTTTTAGTTTAGTCATTTATTTAGTGAATCTTTTCCTAACTCCGATAACCAATTGACTGGAGCGCTCATAAGTAGGTGATCGGAAATAACTCATACATTCTATCTACCGAGTGTGGAGTTGGGGATTACCCCTTATGATTTTGTGCATTTATCGGGTAATTATTTCAGAAATATTTTTTCGCACGATATATGTATTTTTATAAATTATTGTTGAATGTTTCCATATTTAATACTTCTTAAATTATATGGTTTAAGGAATTCCAATTGGAATCCATCCAATTTTGCCTAGTTTTCCAACATCTAGTCCTTATACTATGGAACAAATGTTCGACCTATATTTTTTCGGAATATGCCACCCAGTGTTCAAAGGAAGAAATATTTCTTGTAATACAGTAAAAAAGTCCATGTTGGATTGGTGCGAACAAGCTCCGGAGCAAAGACTAGCGAGCGAAGAACAGATCGCCAGAGTTTTTATTGTATTTGTGTTGAGCTCTATTTTTTTTTCCAACGGGCGATAACACCTTGTGTGTGGATTGGACAACTTATTTAAACGATCTTAACGACATGGCTGGTAAGGATTGAGGTTCTGTCATTTTAGCACGTGTTTACTATGCGCTTGACGCATGCACCACAAATGCGCAAAAACCAGTAAATTGTTTTTGGCAATTTATCGAGGTATTTTTTTCCTCTAATTTAACATTTGAATCACGATCATTAAATTTAAATTTTTTTTGTTTAATAATTTATCGAATTCTAATGAGTTTTTCCTTATACCCGCAGTACTTTGACTACGAGTACCTTCACATGATTGCTCCCATATTGCATGATAATGCTGTGGAAAGATGGTCGCGTATGCTACGATGAATGTCTGATCAATGTGGGGCTTTATTGGGACAGATGAGGTTTAAAAGTTCGGCAATGCAAGAGCAACTGGAAATGCGTTCTCCCGAATCAGTCATATGTCAACCTTTTATAGGATTAGAAGAAAACCAGTTTAATATCGTTACAGTTGCTCACGATTTGGGGCAAAGACGGATAATGCTTTTGGATATCGAGTTAGGTGGAACTTGGTATCTCGGAGATCGTTGCTACCTTCAAATGACAAGTCTCGTTGCAATTCCAGAAAACTCACCATATCCAATGACATTCATTCCAAGGGATATATATATATATATATATATATATATATATATATGGAACCCATTGGCAACTGACAATCTGCAATTTCTCATCTCGTAGTCTCATTAGAAGATGAGTGGTTGACATACTGGAAGATTATGGGTAAGGGTGCAATATTACCCTCCCTAATTCGGTGGAAAAATCATGACAGGATAGGGTTCGCCTCGATTGCACCCTCAGATTTACGGGTACCCAGCGCACCGACAGATAGATGGGAGGCTCCCCATATATACAACACATATGGATAATATTCATCATCAAATCTTATACCTTTGTCAAGGGAGTTTGAAGTTGCAGATACAAATTTGAATGGCACAACAGTCATTCAACTAGACCCGCCAAGCACTCATAATGACTTAGCTCCCGAAACATTTTACTCACGCGACCAATGGCATGATATGTTTTTTTTAGAGAGGACTACATAAGGAAACTTAAATTAAGAGTGTTAGAACGAGAGCTTATGTGGCAAAGGTGTGCGAGAGAGCTTAAATGCGTTGGGCCCAGTTCGTCTACCGAGCACAACCCCATTCCGCAATACACCCCCTGACATATATAGAGATGAATATCCAATTTCTTCTCCTAATATAACCCATCCACCATCACAAGACCCCGGAGGATCGGTCAGTCAAACCTCTCTCGCAGATGATATTTTAAACTGTTCAACGAATTTCCTTATCAGCAATATCTTGGTAGGGGTCCGATGTGAAGTTAATATTGCAATGTAATAATTTCTTTTGATAATAAAATAGTTTTTATTTAATAACGATGTGGATTATATTAGATTCAAGTAAAAACACCATACTCAAAGACAAAATTATTTGGCTTATATTAGATTCAAGTGCAAACATTGTTCAAATACAAACACCATAAAAACACCAACAAACATGCTGAGCATAGTGGACAATAAACTCATACTTATGTAGTACAAACACTTAAATGCTTAGGTCGAACCTAATAGAAGTATAACAAAATGGTTTCCCATTGCGTACTAAACATTTAGGTAAGTAAGATCGTTGTGTATCAGAATTAACATATTCTTTGTTATAGTTTGATATATTTGGTTCGTACTCTACCCCATCATTTTCATATACGCATTTCGAAAAGTAATCATAACCAGAATTGATGTAGTCGGAAATGTTGTTATCTGATGCCAATGCAGAATCGTTATATATGTTAATCATTTGTTCCTGAATGTGATGACCAGATTGCATCGCGCGTTGTGCTTTGTGATAATGTTGTAAGTGCCTCTCCATCTGCCATATTTCTTTCTATAATAAATCAAGGAAAAACATCTCCGCTTCTTCTAGATACGATATTGTCCAAAGTGCAGCAGCCCGATTTCTCGGCACATGTATGTGATGGTAATGGCAAAGAACTTTCAAGTCACACCTTTCATCATATTTTTCTGGCCATGACAGGTGTTCCCAAGGGTACTCAACTCCGTCTTCTGGTTCATAAGTAAGGGAGATTATGAAAATATGACCAAAGTCATTAAGAAAACGTCGAGAAGTATCAATCGGATAAGTTTAAAAAATTTATTTCTTTCCATACCAAACGTTACAAGTAATATATGTGTATGATCCACTGTAAATGGACGAATTGTATGGAGATGAAGCCATGTTTGTAATGTTAGACGAAAAGGCGTTATATATATGTGTGTGATTTTAAATATGAAGCTTATGTATAAAACACTTGTTGGGCGGGACTAATTTTATCGTGTAATAAAGACGAATGGCCACGCCATGTTAAATATGAGGACTATTTTGTGGACATGGATTTTTTCGGCTTTAGTCATGTAGACTTGTTAGGCAAGACTTGTTTTACCGTCTAATAAGGACGATTTGTCACGTCATGTAAAATATAAAGACTGATATTTTGTGGACATGGATCTTTTCAGCTTTAGTCCTATAGACTTGTTGGTCAGGACTTGTTTTACTCTCCAATAAGGATGATTTGTCACATCATGTAAAATATGAGGACTGATATTTTGTGGACATGGATCTTTTCAGCTTTAATCCTGTAGACTTATTGGACGAGACTTGTTTTACCGTCCAACAAGGACGATTTGTCACGTCATGTAAAGTATGCGGTTTGATATTTTGTGGACATGGATCTTTTCAGCTTTAGTCCTGTAGGCTTGTTGGGCGGGACTTGTTGTACCATTCAATAAGGACGATTTATCACGTTAGGTAAAATATGAGGACTGATATTTTGTGGACCTGGATCTTTTCAGATTTAGTCCTGTAGACTTGTTGGGCGGTACTTATTTTACCGTCCAATAAGGACGATTTGTCACGTCATGTAAAATATAAGGACTGATATTTTGTGGAAATGGATCTTTTCAGCTTTAGTCCTGTAGACTTGTTAGGTGGGACTTGTTTTACCGTCTAATAAGGACGATTTGTCATGTCATGTAAAATATAAGGACTATAAATATACAACTTTGATAGATGTTGAGCATAATAACTACTGCTCCTAAGATATAAACATTTACCACCTCTATAATAAAAATGTCTAACAATGATCTTGAGGAGATGATATTAGCACAGATTGCCCAAACGTATGAGCTCGACTCCGATGATGAAGCTGCCGCGGTACACATAAAATTTTAAAATGCAATACATCGGTCGTCCTTACTGCATAGTAGTCGGGAAATACATGAGCGACGAACGGTGCACCAAGATAGAGGGATGGCTCATCACAATTTATGAAAAGACTATTTTCAGGAGAACCCCACTTATCCAGAAGAAATGTTCAGGCGTAGGTTCAACATGAACAAGGCGATCTTCAATCGTATTTTGGAAGAAGTTTGTAAAATTATTCATATTTCATCCAGAAATCGGATTATGTTGGACGAATGGGATTAAGCTCTCACCAGAAGATTGTTTGTGCACTTCGTATGTTGGCGTACAGTGGATGCGGGGATTTACAAGACAAATATCTGAAAATAGTCGATACAACAACGTTCAGACTTTAAAATGTTTCTGTAGGGCTGTAGTGAAGGTGTTTAGCCCGGAGTATTTTCGCACACCTACAGCCGAAGATATAGCCACATATAGCCAGAGAATGAACGACGTGGGTTCCCCGGGATAATTGGGAACATTGACTGCATGCACTGGGAATGGAAAAACTGTCCACATGCATGGAAAGGACAATATCAAGGTCATTGCCATGCTGTCACTATAATTTTAGAGGCAGTGGCGTCTTATGATACTTGGATTTAGCATGCATTCTTTGGAATTCCTGGTGCATGTAATGATGTGAATGTTCTTGCGAAATCTCACTTGTTGGAAGAATTTCTGGAAGGAAATCGTCCCCTTATGCACTTTGAAATCAATGGAAATATGTATGACACGGGGTACTACCTTGAAGATGGTACTATCCGCCCTATAAAACTATCGTTAAGATTTTTAAGAGATCGGTCACTCAAAAATAGAAGGTGTTCACACTAGCCCAAGAAGGAGCCCGAAAGGATGTGGAACGGGCATTTGGCATCTTGCAGCAACAGTTCCACTTTATCAAAAACCCGACCTATTTTTGGGAATATAAAGACTTACGTGTAATTATGAAGGATTGTATCATATTACACAATATGATTGTCGAGGAAGAGTTACGGGATGGGACTTGGCAAACTGACCTGCCCTTACCTGACCCACCCCCTGCTTAAGTAGGCAAAGTCTCGTTGGACATTATCAGTACCACGTGCGGGAGGCAAAGATGTGGAACAAGGATGCCCATAACCAGTTACGTGAGGACCTTATGGAACACATTTGGAATCGTCATGCAGAATCATCATCTTGATTATAATTTCAATATTATCCATTTACCCTACCTAATATATGTAGACAATTTTCTCCATGCTAAATAAAATATGTTTGGGCAAAACTATTCATTGATGAACATTGGTACAAAAGCTAATAATTAATAAATTTGGATTACATAAATATCCATATAAACCTAATAATATATATTATGAGAAGTTCTGAAATGCTTGAGCACGACGTTGCATTATCTGAGCCAATCGCATCTCCACTACACTAAATCTATCGAATTGTCACAGTCATTGACCTTCACAAGTTGGACTTGTCGAGGTCAATGACCATGACAATTCTGGGGGTGACAACTTTTGTTGTCACAGACTTATCACGGTCAATGATCGTGATAAGTTCGTTAGACTTGTCACGGTCATGTCACGGGCCTTGACAACTTTTGTCACGGTTAAGGACCGTGACAAACCCGTGAAATTTAATAAAAAATTATCACGATCATTGACCGTGATAATTCTTATCAGAATTGAAAAAAAATCTGCTGGGCAGTATGGCTACTGCCACTGCCAAGCAGTATATTTGTACCTGTTATAGCAATGTTGTACCTGTTCAAACATCATATATCCAAATAAAATAGAGATAATGCATATATACATTCAAAAAAATATGCATCACGGTATAATCCAAATATAATTCAAATGTAACAACTTAAAACAATTCAATTCAAATAATGTCACTACATGTCTGGGGTAAGGTTAGCTCTGAGGAGGTGAGTAGGCCACATGATATACGAATTGACACATCTAGAAATATATATCGTACCTCATTGTTCGCGCAACCACAAGGGGGAGTTCTCCTTCCCGGGTATCACATGCGTGACGAGCACCTTAGACTCAATGTCTTGAATCAAACGTCCATGAACTGGCATACCCTGGACGGTATTCGGGTCCCTCAACCCCCGCCCTATCCGCTGGCCATCAAATATGTCTAGTAAAAACATGCTCGGACAACCAAGTGTCGACATCGGTCGGTTGAAGGGAGCCAATTAGGGGAGTGTATCATCAAAGTCCGCACGTGTTCGCGATAAAGCAGCGAGGTCCACATCCTTGTCATCCTGCACCTCGTTCTCATGCACCTTCTTCTCCTTCCTTTTCCCCTTACGATTTTTGCCCAACGAAAGCTTCATGAATGAGAACATATCTTGGACCATCGCTTCAAAACGGGACGGCTTCGCGTCATGCGAGCCCACCGTTTGAGCCAACTCGGTGTCGCTCATCTCCAATTCGATGATCCTAGATTTGGCCACCCGCGAGCTCACCCCCTTGTCCTCCCCTTGCGATCAGCGCCAAGAACTTGGCTGAGTGCGTTTGTGGACAAAGATGACTTGTTGGCATCAGACTACGACTCATGCACTTCCTTAAGCTTTGCCTGAAATGACAAAAAGCACATGATTAGTTAAATAAGTAAATAAAAAAATTATAACATAATTAATAAAAAGTAAACTGCTGGATTACTTACAATCGTGGCCGCGATGCTCGGGGACACCTCCTTATCCTTCCCCTTTTTCGTCCGAATAGCCACATAAGTATCGAGCCTATGTGGCCTACCCCGAGGGCCACTCCCTGTCCCATCCTATGCTCCACCTCGGCGTAAGACGTCCGGACGGAGTAGTGCACGTCCGTATTTTTTCCCATATTTTCCCTCCCCGATTGGCGAGATGCCAATTGTCGCTCCCTGATCTCATTATCAATGAACTTTTTCCATTGTGCCAATGAGATCGGATCCTTTGGCCGGACGGATTCACGCATTCGGATAACGGACTCTCGAGTCTTCCCAAGTACTGGGTCCGCATATTTTTCTTCCACGTCTTGTGTTGCTCCCTCAACTGCTCTAAGACGGAATCACGTAGCTTTGGATCCAAGCTGAATTGTTCCTGTCCAACAAATATAATGTTAGTTGTGAATAAATATAAATATAAATATAAAATGAAATCGAAATCGAAATCGAAATCGAAATCAAAATTGAAATTGAAATTGAAATTGAAATATTCATATTCATATAAATATAAATTCATTCCCTGTAGTGCCACCCAAATAGCTAACTTGAGCTCATTTGGCACCTCCCTCCAACTAGTGTACCCCGTGACGATGATCGTCTTTACCAGCTCGAGGGATCTCGCTAATAGCTCCGTCTTGTTCTCAATGGCCATCCCCAATTTGCCATATTTGGGGAGCCTAGAGGCCGAGGAGCCCTCCTCGCCTTCGCTACCACCGAGCCCAGACGACATCATCGTAATCAGCATCATCATCCTCACCTTAATACCTGAAGGAGACATTTGCTTTAAATAAATGTTATTATTAGTACAAATCAAAATGAATTAGAAGAAGACATGCAAATATGTACAATTACTACAAATCCAAATGAATTGTTACTGTTTAACACCTAAATTCTGAATTCCAAACCAACAACATCTAGCTCATAATATGTACAATTACTAAAAATTCGAAACATCCCCACCCCCACCCATACTGCCCACACATACGCACACTACACAAGAGTGAAAATGATAGAGTGCAAATCAATTAAAAGCATTAAAAATGGATTGATAAAGTACAAATTGGAATATTTATTACAAATTAAAAAATTGTTTCAAATTCTGGTTATCATAAAAAACGGATTGATATTCGGTAGGAGCAGCCAAGTCATCCACACTACTATTTAGATACTTTGGCACTTGTAGGAAAATTGACCACGTCTCGTGTTGATATACTCCGAGTAAAACACTTGGTTAAACTTTTGAAATGCACAAACAAACGGCTCAGTGCTCACGTGGTCGTTGCTCTTCAACTTGGATAAGTTAACCATGATCAAATTGGTGACATGATCAACTTTACAAGCATTTTTATCCTCAACTCTTACCCAGCCACAGTAAAATACAACCTCTTTGAAGCTTATATAGTCCAATTCAAATATATTTCGAATTACACCATAGTAAGTCATTTCAGCTTCAACGAGGTTTTTATCTTTTGCGCTCGCTCGAAAGAAAGTAAAAGCCTTGTATGAAATGCCTGAGTTCTATACATTTGTACTTTTCTTGTACACTTTTGCGCCGAATACGTAATCGTTCAATCGATACTTTTTGTACTCTTATGCCACGAACAAGAGTCCAGTGGCTAGACGAGCAAGCCTTGATGTCGCATCACCCGTCTTTAAGAGTTGTGAATATAGATAAATTAATTAGACTAGTTGTAAAGTTTGAGTGTAATGTAACGTTATGTAACGACCATTTTCATTATAATTACCTCTTGTGACAACCACAACCTAAATTCGCTATCTGATTGTACCATTGTTTGTCGTCTTTTATTGTTCTCACAGGCTTCATATTTTCTGCATATTACAAAATTAATCATGTATAAAATAATCTAAAATATTCTAAAATAATGTTAAACATTAAAATAATTTAAACTTACCTTTTCCATTCTTCGACATCTTCATGTGTGTCAAATATATAATGATCTACTTGTTCATGTTGCAAACTTGTTAATTTCACTTGTTTTCCCATCACATGACCACCACCATCGACGAACTCATCAGTGTCATCAACGCTGGTCGAGTCAGGCATATATTCCTGAGCATATATTAATGACTCCACGGTGATGTATTCCTCTGCAATTGAGCCTGCAATGTGTCACGTATTCTTGACGTAATCTTTAAAAACTTTCATCAATCTTTCAAACGGATACATTCACCGATATCTAACTGGACCACAAAGAAGTGCCTCGTCGCATAGGTGTACCAACAAGTGAACACTTATGTCAAAGAATGCTGGGGAAAGTACTTCTCTAACACACAAATCGCTTCGGTCACCGCTAATTTTGCATCCACTATGTGTTCTCGATTGACTACCTTCTCACACAAGAGTGAGAAGGTAATACTAATTTGCATAATAGCCCTTCGCAAATCCTTGTGCTTGTAGAAATAGTGCTTAAACAATAGAGGAACCAATTGCATGATCACTTGCCAATCGTGGGACTTACACTTATGTAAATCATGAGTAGCATAATTCGCAATCCTTTGCAAGTTGGACGAAAAATTAGATGGGCCCTTATATATTATGTCTAAAAGCAACTTCCTTTCCCCACTCGTCAAAGTAAACGCACCAGGGGGAATTATTGTCCTTCCCTTACTATATTCTTTCAACCATAGTTGTGGCTTAAGTTTCAATGATTTAAGGTCTTTTCGTGCATTTTCTCCATCCTTCAAATGACTCCCCCCAAAGTAAGTGCCCACAATATGTTCAGTGAAGTTATTCTCTGCATGCATCACATCCAATGCATGGCACATCGGGTTATTCTTCCAATAAGGCAAGTCAAATAAAATTAACCTCCCAGACCATGCCTTTCTTATCTCAGTTTCATTCCCAGTTGGGGTCTTCTTATTCTTGACATTCTTAAATTTGGGACTCTTACCTGGCATATTAGGGCTACATTCACAAGATTTACTTTCAATTTTTGAAACTGAAAGTTGTCTCGGCGGTAGCCTATGTTCAACCCTGCCTAATAAAAAATTGGAACATTTCTCAAATCTGAAACTATAAGCCGGGGGTAAAAACCTCCTATGGCAATGGTATACATTTTTTGAGCTAAAGGATAGACAAAGAGATTCAGTATCCTCTCCACAAATAGGACACCCTAAATAACTATGTACTACACAACCGGATAATGTCCCATAAGTTGGAAAATCATGAATTTCCCACATCAACATAGATTTTAGCGTAAACTCTTCTTTTCTAAAAGAGTCAAATGATTGCAAACCCTCTTTCCACAACTCATTTAATTCTTCTACCAAAGGAGCCAAGTAGACGTCAATGTCATCACTTGGTGCCTTTGGCCCAGGTATCAATAAAGACATCATCGAAAATTCAGGTCTCATACACTGTGAAGGAGGGAGGCTGAGTGGGACTGGCCATACACTCTGATTGGTGCTTAGATTTCCAAATGGATTGAAACCATCTGTTGATATAACCAAATGAATGTTGTGCTGTTCTCGAGAAAAATCGGGATACTTATAATTCATCCTCCTCCAAGCTATAGAATTAATAGGATGACGCATGAGATTATCCCCATACTTCTTCCCTAGTATGCCAAGTCATTGCCTATTCTATCCATGGTACTGTGAAAAATTGCTTTAATCTAGGGCCAACGGGAAAATATTTCAACACTTTTTGAGGCACTTTTGAGCTTGTGCCTTCCTTACCAGTAGATTGGACATATCTAGGTTCATTAAAAATTGGACAACGATCGAGATTTTCATACTCCTTACGGTGTAGTATGCAGTCATACACACAAGCATGAATCGATTTATACTTTATTCCCAAACCTTTCAAACTATTCTTCATAACAGGATAGCTATTTGGCAGCGTATTCTCCTTAGGTAGTAACCCCTTCACCCATTTCAGAATTCCTATCACGCTATTGCCAGATAAATCATACCACGTCTTCAAACTCTGCAAACCAGCCATGGCATGTAAAGTTGTTTGATCTTTCTCACAGCCAGAGTATAACGATTGGGTCGCCTTAAATTTTTTAAACTTTGGTAGTCATCGTTAAGGTTTATCGTTATATCTTCATGAGCAGTTGAACCTTGTACATCATCAGTAACCTCATTCTCCTCTGCTTCATAAACTCCGTACGCATCATCAACTAGATCCTCTAACATATTATGATCTGCGTCGTCCCCTTCTACATCTATCCTACTTGTTAAAGGTTATTATGAAGGTTGTTCGGGGACAAAAGGAACTTTTAATTCACCGTGAAAACTCCAAAATTGATAACTATCTTGCATACCCGATCTTAACAAATGTAGTTCAACTATTTTCCACTCAAACACCTTACCATTCTTACACCTAGCACACGGACACGAAAGCTCTTTATCATTATGAAATCTCTTTGCGTATTTTCTCAAATTCATTAGCACCTTTGCGAAACACATCCCCCATTCTATTTGTCTCACCCATCCACTCTTTGTATTTTGGATATCCCATCACAGCTACCACAACTAATCACCTATTAAAGGTAAGAAGCATATATTCATGGATTAGTATAGTATGTTTATATTCAATTTATAAACGTAGATTTATAAAGGTAAGAAGCGTAGATTTATAGTATGTTTCATTTAATTATGTCTTATTTATATTCGATTTTTAAATTTCAAATTCAAATTCAAATTATAATAGAAATTTGTATTTCCTCCATCTCCTCTAAAGGGTGAGTGGTCCTATCCCATTCAAGACCGCATTTTTCTGTAATATACTTAACAACTCATGCACATTGTTACGATTTGAGAAAAATTCGGCAGCATATCCCCATAGTTCTCCAAGTACACACGTAGATTAGCAAGTGTGAGTGTTATTTCAATTGATCAATTGAAATAACAGTCACACTTGTCAATCCAGTATGTACCCAGAGACCATTAGGATACGACTACATAACTTCCTCCAAAGTAACAACTTTAAGCCACTAAGAATATTATTGTACAGAAGTTATGCAGTCCCAAACTATCCAAACGGGACAATTTGAGAGATCTCATTACAGGGGTAATGACTCTCGAACGGGTCTAAGGGCTATTGAATGCGTACGCATAAGAACTAGAAGACTAGTATCTATGCGCACTATATGTAATTTCAAGTATGTTTCATTTAATTATCATACTATATATATATATTGTTCGTTAACAAAGTAATTTTCAAAAAAAGTTGAAAAATCCCACCCCCATATGGACAATAATCCAGTGGTCATGCCACTTTTAAAATTAACCAACCCAACATCGATCCACTATAATCCAACCGCAATGGCAACAACAAATGTGTATCCCGTACTCCTTCTAATTCATCTACTCAATTAATTCTTTTCGTCAATTAAACTAACAATTAGAGTATACAATTATTAATTTACTAATTTACAATGAGGGGCAATCCTACTTGCATATGAAAGGGGCACCAATTATTAATTTACAAAAAAAAATTAACAACCAATCAATATTAAATCAATCAATTCTTTTACAAGGGGCACTACAATATGGGGGCAATATTTAATAAACCAATAAAAATTTAATTAAAAAAAATACACACACGCACATATACACCCCCTGTCGCCCCCTGCCCACCCCCACCCCCTGCCCTCCCCCTCCCCCCCGCTGCCCCTGCCCACCACACGCACCCACACACATATATACACATGCACATATACACACACACGCACATATACACACACAAACACACACACGCACATACACCTCCTCCCCTCCCCCAGCCCTGCTGCCTCCTCCCCCCCCCCCCACACGCATATATACACCACACACACACACACGTGCACATTTACACACACATATATACACACACACACACACACAAATACATACACATATACATAAATGGAGGAGAAATAGAAAGAGAAAACATACCAAAGTTGTAAAGAGAGAGAGAGAGAGAAATGGAGGGAACAAAATCAGTGGATAAAAAAGAAGAGGGAGGGTTTTTTACTGATAGAATTATCACGGACATGCCACGGTCATTGACCATAATAACTTTATAGGCTTGTCACGGTCATTGACCGTGATAAGTCCGTGACAACTGTACTTGTCACGGTCAATGACCGTGACAAAAAACTCATATTTTTTTGTTATGATCTGTTGATGTAAAAAATTAGATCATTCTAATAATTCAATCACAGATAAATAGATGAGACAAAGAATTTTAAAGTGGTTCGGCCTTATAAGAATGGCCTACGTCCATTGTTTTGGTATTGCTGTTTGTATGGGAATTCTCGATTACAAGTTATTTCAAGAAATTTCGGTCTGGCCGGGGGTCCCCTTTATAATGAGGATTGTACAATGTATTTATATCCCTGAGGCTGTAATGTGAAAGGGTAAACATTAAATGATGTACATATGAAAGGATGATACATTTAATGCCCTCTTTGCGTGTGCGTCCAAATGATAAGCATTTAATGAGCAGTTAAACTGTTGGTATCCTGCTTCGAGGTGCAGCTCGGACCGCCATGAGTAGCTCGGACCGCCTAAGCTTCTCGGTATTTAAGAGTTCCTTGGAGAGGCATTGTTCCTCGGAGCTTGTGAGTTCCTCGGGGAACTAGTCTTCCTCGTTGTAGTCTTGTTCCTCGGAGCGAGTGGGTTCCTCGGAAATGTTTGTTGTTGTCATGTAGATAGCCACGTATCTTCATATGATTGGTCCATGTCAGCAGATTAATTTTGGTATCAATAGAAGCCCCCAATGTTTCATAGTTCGAAATTTGAGGAGTATGGAACATTCTTTCTCGGAATATGGTAGCTTTAAATAGTCTTCCTGATTTTTAGGAGCGTTTCCCTTGTATTTATTTCTCATTCCCAATTCGTAGAATCATGCTTTTTTAGACTTTTTTGCGTTCTTCGATTCTCGCGTTACTTTTCGTCTTCTTAGCCGCTGTTGTCCGTTTCGATTCCCGTGCCACTTTTCCTCTTTTTAGCCGCCGGTAATATAATCATCCTTTTTTGTAATCATTACTTCACCATTTCCCAAGGCAAGGTATTTAAACTACACAGACGCTCCCATCGTCTTCTACCTTTCAAATTTTTATCTTCGAGTTTTACGTCGTCTCTTCCTATTCTCTTGTGCGTTCATCTTTTTCGTCGTTCGTTGTCAACAGCTCTACTCTTTTTCTGTAAGATCTTCTTCTTTCTTCTTCATTTCTTTTATTCATCATCATGGTTTACTCTATTGAGTCTCTTGAAAAGTTTCGCTCTAATTTTTCCATTCCCTCTTGGGTTGTCTTGGAAGAGCTTTCTGAGCCTTCTGGTTACTTCAATTTGGCTGAGGGACATTGGTTCCCCAGTCTCTTTTTTGCTGAGTGTGGATTTTCTTTTCCACCAAATTCCTTGTGTCTGAAATTCTGTCAGTATTTTGACGTTGTTCCTGCACGAATAGCCCCCAACACATGGAGAATAGTTAATGGGGTGCATAGGTTAAATCAAGTGAATGGAACTCGTATAGGAATTCAAGAAATCATGTACTGCTATAGATGGGCAATCAATGAATATATTTATTATTTAAAAACTAGATTTTTAAACAGAGCCTTAGTAGTTAATCTCCCTGATGCCAATAGGGATTATTTTGAACATGGGGTTGTCATAAAAAATTGGCAACACCCTCCATTGAATGGAGATGAGGTTTACCTGGGTCCCAGATGCCCTCCTTATGGCAATGGGATAGGTTATTTTTATTTCATTTTATTTTGAAATTATGCTTCTTTTGTGTTTGATAAAATGTGCCACTGATAACAATGTTTGCTTTTTTGCAGTTGATAACTAAAGAAGGTTCCCAAAAGAAGCAAATGTCAACATAAGGCATTTGAAACTTATCTGGAGTCTGCATCAAAGTGTTGCAGACGAGCACATTAGGTCGGCTTTGTATCTGCTCCAGTACAAGAGCTACACCACCTCATTCACTGCTCGTCCTGTGATCAGTGAGGCAGAGCCAGTACCAACCTCTGCAAGTTCTTCGCTTGAATCTCATATTCCTTTGAGGCGAAAGGATGAAGAAGAGAAGACCTCCCACCTTGTTTGAGAAAAATGCCTCTGGTTCTGGGGAGGCAAAAAGGAGTAGGATTGATGTCCCAAGGGAGGGGATAAAGAAGACTGATGCAGCTCCTCCAGCTGCTCCTGCTAAAGTCGCCGAGAAGCCCGCAGTGGCTCCGAGCAAGTCTACTGCTCCTGGAGAGGTGATTGTGATATCACCGACCAAGGGTTCTTCCTTGGTTGAATCTGTACCTGTTCCCCCGAGGAGGCTGAAGAAAAGCTCCTCGGTCAATTTGGCTGACACCACTACTCAGCCCCCAGCTACTGGGACTGGAGTTCCCACTTTTGTTCCTCCGAGCTCTGCCATGAGCTCGGTGAAGTCCTGGACCATTCCCGAGGTCCAAGGTAATGAAGATAATCTTACTCGGGACATGGTTACTTCTTTGGCTGCTCGTAATCTTGCTTCAATAAGTCTCTTTACTTTGAACTTTTCATATTTTCCTTTGTCATTTCTTATTTCTAACTTGCTTTCTTTTTTTGTTCACAGCTGACGACCTGCTTCAATATAATCCTGAAGAAGGATGAAACGATTAAGGCTTCTTACTCCTCGTCTAGTGTGGAGGGAGCTATAAAAGAGGCTATCAAGTCTTTGGAAGACTCTCGCTAGCAGTATGCCACTGATAAGGCTATCTGGGAGAAAAAGCTTGCCTCTAACGAGCAGGAGAAGGCTCGAGCTATTGAAGCCTCCAAGGAGTTGGAGAAGAGAATAAATGCCTTGGAGAAGGAAAATAAGGAGCTTGAAGAGAAGCTCAAAACTACTAGAGAGCTGGAAAATAAACTCAAGGCTGCCGAGGAGGAGTTGGTTAAACTTCAGGAAGTAAGTCAAAAGAAGGAGGAGGTAGAAAATAAATTGAAGGCTGCTGAGAACCTGCTATTCGAGAAGCTTGCCTTAGAGAAGACCAAGAGCAAAGCTGATGTGAAGAAGTCCTTCAGCTCTGGCTGGGACAAGGGGTGGAATAAGGGGTTGGCTTCCATGGTATCTCAAGTTGACTATGGTAGTCTAAAGTACTTTAGGGATGGATGAGTTGCTGCCCTTCAGGAACTGAAGGTCGATGAGTCATCCGAGCTCTTCCAAAGAGATATCCCTGGTCCCCCTCCAACTCCAGAAGAATTAGAAGAGGACAAAGCTACCTCTGAAGAGTCTTTTATGGTGATGGGAGATCATGCCCTACCCATCCAGCCTGCTGATGGGGAAAATCAATAAATCATTTCCTCCTCCGAGCAACTGTCTATTCTCCCCGAGCAGCCATCTCTTCCCTCCGAGCAACCTACCTCTTCATCCCAGCCTCCCGAGAAGGTTTTGGGAGATAAGGAAAAGGTTTAGTGTTGTTCGGGTTTCTTTTTATTTTGTTTCTCTTTTTCAAATGTAACTCAGAAGATGTAACTCTGAATTATGATCTAATAAAATTTGAACTTTTTTGCATATTGTTGTCTATCTTTCATACTCTACTTATTCTTCTTATTGATGATTTCTCTTCTTTCTCTGCTAGTTTCTGGCCAAGATGGATCTGCTATCTGCCCATGATACAAAGTTGTTGCAACAATGCAATGAGTACTTTAAGGCTGGTCACACAGACTTGAGTGCTGCACAAGTTATCGACATCCTTGGTCATGATGCTTCAGAATAGGCACTTGAAGCATATCAGTACCTGAAGTGTCTACTTGACCGAGCAGTGGCCAATAATGTGGCTTACTATGAAATGATCGAGGATCTCCAGTGTACCCTCGAAGACCTTCAGAATCAATACAAGGAATCAACTGCCCTGTTGCATGAGGGGTACGAAAAGAAGTACAAGCTGATCATGGCTGACAAGGGCTACGAGAAGCTTTTTGCTGGGTATGATCTGAGGGAGAGAACTTTGAAGGGTGAGGTAGAGGAATGCATAAAGATTGCCAAGTTGCTGGAGCAAGAGAACAATAACTTGCAAAAAGAGATATCACAATTGAAGTCTACAGCCTCCACTTCCAGTGCCTTGATCCCAGTGACCGACGAGGGATTCTCGTTCTTAGAGGTTGAGAATGCCAAATTGAGGGAAGAATTGGAGACTTTGAGAAGCTCTGGCACCTCTACATCTTCCCGCGGCCGAGCAAGAGCTCCTCGTGGATGAGAAAGAGAAGCTCGGGTTCTTATCGAGGAACAGAGGACTCAGTCTGCATTAGAGAACCAGGCTTTCCAATTAATGGCGAAGAACCAGGCTTTGTCTGATATGTCAAAGAAGATTAGGGACCTGGAAAAACAGCTCTCCGCGCAGAAGTCAATCTTGGAGAATAAGGAGATTTTCACCAAGAATCTCCACGAGCAGCTAGAAAGGCTAACATATCAATTCCACAAACAGCCCAGGGAGTTCTGGATGGCTGGATACAACGAAGCACTATTCCACTTGGACGATCGTATCCAGAATGCCAACAATGAGGGCTACAAGCATGGCTGGCTGAATGCCTTAGGTGTGCTGAAGCTCGAACAAGGTCATTATCTGTGGGACAATCATGATCCCGGGTTGCTTGACTTACCTGTGCCACCATACAATTTGGACATGGATTGGATCCCTGCTCGGGCCATTCCTCGGAGCTTAATTTCAAAGTATCTCGGTGACTACAATTTACATTCTCAAATCGAGGTATCTCGTACCGAGCATCTTTTAGATCGACCGTCCGTGATGAATACAAGGATGTTGAAAGATCTTAATTTCATCAATTCTCCTGTCTTTAAATGATCCGCCTGCTGGCGAGGAACCTGTGTCAAAAGCAGAGGGGAAGAGACCAGTAGAATAGGAATTTTTGATGTAATAGTTAGTACACATTTCAATATCAATGTACTTGTAATGTATTCAATGAAAAACTCTCATTTTGTTTGCAAATCTTGATTGCTATTGTCTTGTAGTTATCAAGCACCTTATATTTATGCATTCCTGATAAAAAGATAACAATATTGCGTTGTTTGTCGACCAACTCAGTAATAATTAAAAAATTACAAGTATCAGTACTGTTGCTCGATCACTTAATAATAAAGTAATGAGTATAAAAATGTTGTTTAAAATGTTTCCAACCAACCAAGGTTGTTAGACTTTCCATGTCGACCAACTACAGTTAGTGGGTTTGTATCCCCGACCAGCTATAGTTAGTCTTTTTGAAATAATTTTACCCATAAAATGTTTCCGACCAACCAAGATCGGTAAATTTTGCTTGTCGACTATCTACAGATGGTGGGGATTTATCCCCGACCACCCATAGTTAGCAACTTTTCTTTTAAATGTTTCCGACCAACCAAGGTCGGTAAATTTTCTTTGTCGACCAACTACAGTTGATGGGTTTTTATCCCCGACCAGCCATAGTTAGCAACTTTTGCACTTTCTGGAATAATCTTACCTCCCGACCAACGTAAGTTGGCATTTGCGAGAATATTTTGTTTCCTAGCCAAACAGGTTGGCATTTTTAGGAATATTTCGTTTCCTAGCCAAACAGGTTGGCATTTTTAGGAATATTTTGTTTCCTAACCAACCGAAGTTGGCATTTTTAGGAATATTTTGTTTCCTAACCAACCGAGGTTGGTATTTTTAGGAATATTTTGCTGCCGAGCAGTCTGAGCTTTGCCGAGTAGTGTGTAGCACTAGTATTCCCCGAAAAATTCTCAATAAAAGGAGAGACTTTAGCAGAACATCTTCATTTTATTCATACTGATGGAACTGTGTTACATATACATCACTGATAATACTTGCGTAGGTGCTCTGCGTTCCATGCATTCTTGAACTCTTCCCCCTCTAGAGTTGCTATTCGATAAGTTCCTGGTCGAACAACTTCTGTAACTCGCTATGGTCCATGCCAGTTTGCTTTCAGCTTATTGTGCTTTTAAATTACTTTCTTCAGCACATAGTCTCCTTCTTTCAAGTCGCACTTCTTCACCCTTTTATTGTAAAACAAAGCTGTTCGCTACTGGTAAGCGGCATTTCTAATGGTTGCTTCTTCTCTAACTTCCTCGAGCATGTCTAAATCCAGTCTTCTCATTAAGTCGCTAACAGGGGAATTGAAATTCAGTACCCTGTGTCTTGGAAGGCCCAACTCGGCAGGTATGACAGCTTCATTTCCAAATGCCAGCATGTATGGTGATTCTCCAGTTGCTACTCGGGGAGTAGTTCGGTAAGCCCAAAGTACTGATTATAACTCGTTGATCCAGTTCTCTTTTACATCATCCAATCTTTTCTTCAAGTCATTTAGCAGCGTCCTATTTGTCACTTCAGTTTGTCCATTGCTTTGAGGATGGCCTGGTGCTGAGTGGACCTTCAAAATATTTGATTGATGACAATATACGACAAACTCCTCGTTATCAAATTGTGTTCCATGGTCTGTGATGAAGGCATGAGGTAGACCGTATCGACAAATGATGTTCTTCCAAACAAATTGGTACACCTTCACGTATGTCATGTCAATGAGTGGCTCAACTTCTACCCATTTAGTAAAATAATCCACTGCGACGACGAGGTACTTGAACCTTCCTCGGGTCGTTGGCAGTGGCCCAACCAAGTCAATTCCCCATATGGCAAATGGCCAAGGGGAAGTTATGGGTGTCAACAATGCTTGTGGAGTTCTTCAGATGGAGGAAAATCGCTGGCACTTATCACACTTCTTGGCGTAGGCTATGCAATCATCCCTCATCGTCGGCCAATAGTATCCTTGTGTCATCACCCTTTGTAAAAGCGTCTGACCTGCTACATGTGCTCCACAAGATCCTTCGTGGATCTCTTTAATTAATTCTTTCACCTCGGAGGGGTGTACACATCTCTGCAAATCTGCCATAATTCCTCGTCTATATAAAACACCATTAGTTAATACATACCGAGAAGCTTTAAACTTCAATTTTTTGGCAGCGAGCTTGTCAATTGGCAATTCTCCCTTCTCGATATACGCCCTGATGGAATCCATCCAAGATGGTCCTAAATCAAGGGTGATAAAGTTCATCGTCAGATCTTTATCTATGCTCCGACTAGCTAACACTTCAATTGGTATTGTTCGTCGTAGCTCGGTGCGAGTAGCTGATGCTAGTCGAGCTAGGGCATCTGCTCTCGCATTCTCCATTCTTGGTATTCTGACCAGCTGAATAGCGGAAAATTCTGACACCAACTTCTTTACCTTTGCATGATATCTGATCATTAATTCTCCTTTAACTGCATATACTCCCATCATTTGGTTTATGATCAATTGAGAATCACTGAAAACAATGACCTGTTGCGCCTCTATAATTTTTGCTAAACCAAGTCCTGCAATCATGGCCTCATATTCAGCCTCATTGTTGGAAGCTTTAAATTGGAAACGCAAGGCGTATTCCACATCGACCTCATCCGGAGTGCTCAAGACTGTCCCCGCGCTGCATCCTGCAGTGCAAGATGAGCCATCTACATATAGTCTCCATATAGGTAACTCGTCTTCAAATTTCTGATCAGTTAGAGTTCCTCGGTGAAATATTTGTTCCTTCCTTTCCTCCTCGGGTTTTTCTTGCTCTTCATCGATCATTTCTCCTTGCCCTTTTACCAACCGGAGTTGGTCTGAGCCCAAAGTCAATGATCTTGTAACATCCACTAGCCCTTTTACCAACCGGAGTTGGTCTGAGCTAGTGTTTGTTGATCCTGTAACATCCACAGGTTGATCATCGAGCAACTCTCATTTCTCTTCCGGAATCCTCATAACTATCTCTGCGTCACATCCTGTAACATCCACACGCCCTTTTACCAATCGGAATTGGTCTGAGCTTGTGTTTGTTGATCCTGTAACATCCACAGGTTGATCAGCGAGCAACTTTTGTTCCTCGGAGCTATCAGGATAGGTGAACTCTGCTATAAAATCTGCTACAGCTTGCCCTTTAAGCGATGATCTAGGTTCATAGACTATATCATATTCACCGAGTTCTATTGCCCAATACATCAATCTTCCTGATTTTTTTGGCTTATGCAGGGCTTGCCTCAATGGCATATCAGTATATACTACTATGGTATGAGCCTGGAAATATGGCCTCATTCTCCCACTCGCCTCAATCAGCGCCAGTGCCAATTTCTCCAGCCTTGGATATCTGATCTCTGCTCCTCGGAAGGCCTTACTTGTGTAGTAAATTGGTTTTTTCACTCCATTCTCCACTCTGATCAACGCCGAGCTAACTGCATTCTCGGACGCTGCAAGGTACAAATACAATTTTTCTCCCATCACTGGCCTGGACAACAGTGGAGGTGTTCCCAAGTATCTCTTCAAGTCTTGAAAAGCCTTCTCGCATTCATCATTCCACTCAAAAGTCTTTCTGAGTGTCTTGAAGAATGGGAGACATCTATCAGTTGCTCGTGACACAAATCTGTTGAGTGCCGCTACTCGTCCTATGAGACTCTGTACTTCCTTCTTCGTCGTTGGAGATCGCAGCCCTAATAGAGCTTTGATCTTTTCAAGATTTGCTTCAATGCCTCGTTGATTAACAATGTACCCGAGGAACATGCCTTCTCGTACTCCAAAGATTCACTTCGTCGGGTTCAGCTTCATTTGATATTTATCTAGTTGATCAAAAGTCTGACTTAAGTCTACTAGATGATCGGCAGCTTTCTTGCTTTTTGTCAGCATATCGTCAACATAGACTTCCATGTTGTCACTGATTTGTTCAGCAAAGACCTTGTTCATCAGCCTCTGATATGTCGCACCTGCATTTTTCAAACCAAAAGGCATAACATTATAACAATAAGTTCCCCAAGGGGTAATGAAAGAAGTACTTTCCCTGTCTTCAGGTTTTATTTTAATTTGATTGTAGCCAGAATAAGCATCCATGAAGCTCAGCAACTCGTGTCCCGAGGTAGCATCCACCAGTTGATCAATTCGGGGCAATGGAAAATGATCCTTTGGGCATGCTTTGTTGAGGTCGGTGAAGTCCACACACATCCTCCACTTGTTGTCCTTCTTCTTTACCATTACCACATTGGCTAACTAATCTGGATATTTAACATCTTCGATGAAACAAGCTTTCTGGAGTTTCTCGACTTCCTCCTGTATGGCTTGATTCTTCTCGGGACTGAATACTCTTCTTCTCTGCTTCACAGGCTTGATCTCCTTATTCACATTGAGCTCGTGACATAAGAAGTTTGGGTCTATCCCAGGCATATCTTCATTGCTCCACGCAAAAGTTTGTCTTCTGCTTCTAAGAAAAGTTATCAATTCCTATTTTAATGAAGCTTTTAACGACGAACCTATTTGAGTAGTTCGCTCAGGGTGCTCGTCGTCCAGAATGATGTTTTCAGTAGCTTCCACCACTTGACCCTTCACGAGTTGCGACTCATCTCGAGGATCCAATGTTTTAATTTCTGAACCTTCATCCACTTGATAGGTAGTAGTCTTTTTCTTTGATTCTTCCAGTTCTTCTTGCTCGGCGGATGAATAATAGCATTCCCGAGCTACTCTCTGATCACCTTTCACAACTCCTACTCCAAAGTTTGTTAGAAATTTTAGGCACTGATGCACTGTAGATGGTATAACCTCGAACTTCTTCAGTCCTACTCTTCCTATGATGATATTGTACGATGATTGGACATTCTTATCCATCACGAAGAAACGTATTCTTTCTATCCGACAAGCAGGCCACATACCAATGAATATATCCAACTTGATCGTCCCAAGTGGAAATACTTTCTCGCCAGCAAAACCGATGAGGGGTCTGTGGTAAGGCTCCAGTTGAGATAGCTTTAGATTTAAACTATCGAAACACGAGTAGAACATGATGTCTACCGAACTACCATTGTCGACCAGCACTCTTGAAATCATGACTTCCTTCATTCTCATTTTTATCACCAGCGGGTCATCATGAGGATATAAAACACCTGCAAGGTCATTTTTTGAAAAACCGATAACTAATTTCTCCTTGTTCACCTTTCTCGGACGATCTTCCTCAGCTAGATTTATTCGTTGAATGTACGAGCAAGCTTGAGCCTCACCGAGGTAAGCTTTTCTCTCTGCAGTAAGGTCTCCTCCTCCTGCATCTCCTCCTATAATAAAATTACAATCAAATGACCCAAAGCATATTAAAAATACCTCTCTTTCTGGCTGCCTTGGTTTCTTGGGAAGATCGGGGTCATCCTCCGGATCAACTTCATGGTTTCTCTTCTTGTTCTCCTCTGCTCGACGAGGAGATCTAGACCTCTCTCTATTTCGGTCGTTGTTTCTTCTTTCACCTCGCCGATCAACATATTTTGCTAGCTTTCCTCGTCGGATGAGTGTTTCAATCTCATTCTGAAGAGCTATGCAATTTTTGGTCATATGGCCATGATCCTTGTGGAACTCGTAATATTTTTCCCTATTTCTCGTATCAGGGTCTGCCTTCATTTTCTTTGGCCAGTTTAACTCCTCGCTGTTCTTAATTTCTTCCAGGACGTGGTTGATGTTTACCTTCAAAGGTGTGTAATTATCAAATTTCCTCAAGACCTCCCATGACGACCTATTTTTGGATTGTTTGTCACCACCATTGTTCTTATGTTCTTTTTTCTTAGCTTTATCACTTTCCACCTTGATTTCTTTGGCGTCCATATTCTTCTTTGCAGACATAGCCTCCTCGGCATTCATAATCTTGGACACTTTTTACATCAGATCCGACATAGTTCGAGGTGGATCTTTGGCCAAAGTGTAGTACAACTTGTTTGGCAACAGTCCACTCATCAAAGCAGTAATCGTTGCCTTCTCTTCATAATCAATGACTTCGAGTTTCTCGTTATTAAAACGAGTTATATAATCTCTAGTACTCTCATCAGCTTTTTGTCTAACACTTAACAAATGTGCTACTCGTTTAACTGGATTTGCTCCAAAGCAGAAATTCCCAATGAATAGCTCGGCCAGTAGAAGAAAAGTTGAAATCTTACCCCGAGGAAGACTATTATTCCATATTTGAGCAGATCCGGTAAGTGTTCCCGAGAATGCTTTGCATCTCATCTCATCTGGGACAGCATATATGTCGGCTACAGCTTGGTATTGTTCTATATGGAGGACAGGGTCAGTCTTTCCATCATACTTGGGAGTCACAACAGGTGCTTTGAACTTTAATGGTGTTGGAAAATCAACAATGTCCTGGACAAAAGGCGTTCCTCGAACAAAGGTTCGTTGTAGAGGATTCTTGGCCTTAGCCATTTCCCCTAATCATCCTCCAGCCTTTGAATAGATCCTTTCCATGCATCCTTTCCTTCCTCGGGCCTATTGGTTCGAGCAACTGATCGTGTTGAAGTAGCTTCCTGGGATTTGTCTTGACGAGCAACTGGCCGATCATAGGATCTATCTTGACGAGCAGCTGGTCGCGACTAGGCAGATCCTTCCCTTAAATATGATGGTCGTCGAAAGCTCCTCGACGCTGCATTAAGAGGATTTTTGTTCCTCCTAGGGCCTAATCGGTCGAAAGGAGAAACCCTGCTTAATCTTTCCAATGCGCTGGTCCTTTCTGGGGAGAGGGTGACACGTTGTTCAGTATCCGTGGCTCGCACCGACGAAGTTCGTCCAGATTGATAAGAGAAATCATCAGATTCCTCATTGCGATGTGAGTTAGTATGCCTAGTACGCAAAGAAGGCGCACGGGTATTTCTTTGAATGCTTCGTGGTCCGGAATGGGCTGACGCACCGCCATGGAGGGTTTGGATGAGTTGTCACATTGTTTCTTGCATGACGGTTTGGCCCTGAGCCAGATTTGCCATTATTCCAGTCAGATCTGGAATAATTGGTGGAGCAGATGGATTTGGAGGGGTTCCAGCGTTTCAATTGCTGGATTCAGGAATATCCGCCATTGGTAATGAATTGTTTTTGATGAAAAATGATATTATCAGCCGTTTCCCACAGACGGCGCCAATCTGTTGATGTAAAAAATTAGATCATTCTAATAATTCAATCACAGATAAATAAATGAGACAAAGAATTTTAAAGTGGTTCGGCCTTATAAGAATGGCCTACGTCCACTGTTTTGGTATTGCTGTTTGTATGGGAATTCTCGATTACAAGTTATTTCAAGAAATTCCGGTCTGGACGGGGGTCCCCTTTACAATGAGGATTGTATAATGTATTTATAGCCCTGAGGTTGTAATGTGAAAGGTAATACATTAAATGATGTACATATGAAAGGGTAATACATTTAATGCCCTCTTTGCGTGTGCGTCCAAATGATAAGCATTTAATGAGCAGTTAAACTGTTGGTATCCTGCTTCGAGGTGCAGCTCGGACCGCCATGAGTAGCTCGGACCGCCTAAGCTTATCGGTATTTAAGAGTTCCTCGGAGAGGCATTGTTCCTCGGAGCTTGTGAGTTCCTCGGGGAACTAGTTTTGCTCGTTGTAGTCTTGTTCCTCGGAGCGAGTGGGATCCTCAAAAATGTTTGTTGTTGCCATGTAGATAGCCACGTATCTTCATATGATTGGTCCATGTCAACAGATTAATTTTGGTATCAATATGATCAATGATCGTGACAAGGCTAAGTGAATCGCTCAAAAAATTGTATAGCGCAAGTGTACGCTAATCGCGAGAGTAATAAAATCCGGGTAAGACCGGGGTCGATTTCCGCAGGGAATTATATGAAGTACCGAGGATATTCTTTCAGTTAAAAATCAATAAACAAGAATAAAAGATAAAAGAAAAGATTATTTAGGTTTTATGTATTGTAACGAACCAAAGCGAACCAAGATAAATGGAACGCTACACAAAATAGAAACAGGACAAGCGAGATTTATAAACAGGATTATGAAACGATTTTTTAATAAAGGGTTAAGGATCATTCCCCCACCTCGGATGCGCACAACTCAACGGGTTCTTTCAGTTAAATCACAATCAAATGGGAATAAGATATCGATATCAATAATCCTACATGGAGGATGTCAACCGAACAATATAAGATGAAGGTAACGATATATTGTCGAACAAATGCGTTGATGGTAGAGTTAAGTCTTAAAATATAACCCTTACATGATAAGAGAAGATAAAATCCTATGAAACTCCAATCTCAACCCACACACCCATTTATTGGATTTAATCATTGAACAAGCCAAGAAATGAACTCCCCAAGGTGGGTTTATGCTCCCAACCTAGGGAGATTGGCTACTCATGACACCAACCATATCAAAACACATCATTAAATTGATAGTAAGTGTAATAACCATGATGATAACAAGCATTCAATGCATAATCACAACATTAATTGCACCAAATTGTACCAATGATTAACAAGAAACAACAAAGAAGGAAATTTACTTGCAATAAATGAAGTTGATGATGAAAATGACAAGCAAATTATCAAGCCCTAGGAGAGAGAGAGAAACCAACAAAATATCTTTTATATCTATTTCCTTGCACACAAAAGTAATCAGGATCCGTTCAACAAATTAAACCACTACAAATATATACTAAGTGGAAGAAAACCACAAAACAAGGGTGGTAAGACCAAACCAAAACCACGGTGGGTTTTGCAGAAAATGAAGTACCGGTCGACCGCTGGTCAGGGATCGGTCGACCGCTAATCAGGAGATGGCACACTGTCTTAATTCGAAGGCAAAATGTAAAAACCCAATCGACCGCTGGTCTGGGACCGGTCCTGCAAAATCATGCACTCTCTCCTCTTTTGATACACAACAATGGGGCTTCGGGAAAATGCCCATAACTTGGCCATCGTGAACCGTATTGACAAATCGTTAGGGGCTACGCGAAGTTGGCAAGAAGAACTACAACATCCGTGAAGAGTTCGGGCACAAAGCTCGAATGTAGAAATGACAGAATTACCCCTGAAGTTGCGTAAAAACACTGAATGTTACCGGATGACACACACCTGCACCGTTTAGCATTACAATCCCTACAAAGCTCAAATAAACCTCACAAAGCATATATATATGGAAACCAAAGGTTATACAGTACAAGAGCTTAAATACGTGAAATAATGGTCGCAAGCGTGCGTGCATGCATGCATAATTAACGGGCGCAAGATATACAATATTTGCGACTAATCACTAAGCGCTTAAAGGGTGTTAATTTGACCATTTTGGTGTAGTGATTGTGAAGGGCTCTTTGTTGGGGAGAATGTGGTGTTCGTCACGTTGGAGTTGAGCTTCATACTCTTTAGTGAGAATTGAAATTAAACCATCAATCTTTTCATTTAAAGTTCTTTTGATTGATTGGGATTCTGCAGAATTTTCGTCATAAAATTTTTTGAATTCATCAGACTTCTCTTAAACGAGCATTTGTGAAGCCACACTGTTGGCTGTCGCTCGTTTCTTCCCTTTCAGTTTCGCAGCTTTACGTCCTTCCGATCTTTTCAACGAATTATTGAATTCTCTTGTTTCGCTGTTGTTCGAATTAAGCGGGTTTCCATTATCTTCGTCATCAGTATATTGTGAACCAGTGTTCGACATCGAATACTTTGATAAATCCTTAAGCACCTCGTAGCAGTGGTCGTAATTGAATTTATGACCCGCTTTTAATAGAAAGTTATCACGAGCTCGTTGTACCTATCGAAAAAATATTCTCGCATTAGTTTTGCAAAATTATGAATTTAATTATAAATAAAAAATAAATAAAAATTAATTGCAATTACCCATGAAACCTCCGACGTGCCGCTTTCTTTCCCCCTACCGTAAACTTTGGACAACTTTGCCGCATACAACACACAATCTGTGTTAATTTTCTGAAATTTTCCCTGCAATGCATTCTCAGACCGTTTGTAAATAACACCCTCGCTTGAGTTATATTCGTTCATAATATTTTCCCATAATGTTGAACCTGCTTGGTTAGTCCCCATAGCACCATCTGTAGAAAATTTAATGTATTCCATACAAAACAACATCTCATCATGTGCATTGAAATTTGGCAATCGACTTGATTTTGGCGGAGTACTATAGGAAGAAGAATCCATAAAAAATATTTGAATTTATATGTTCAAAGATATAAAATAGTGCTGTGTTCAAAGTTTTTGAGAACTCTAATATATATACATAAAAATAAAGTAGCCGTTATAAATATTTTAACCATTACAAAAGTTACAATTTGGATATTAATTTTTTTTCAAAAAAGAGGTTGGGCAGACAATTGATTTGCGCCCAAAAATCTATGCGGCTATCATTTTAACGCCCAGAATAGGTGGGTCCCACTTGTACATTGTGTACCAGCCATCTACATTTACACCCCCTCTACGTTTTCTCTCACCTAAATCTACACAATCCGTTACCCATCGTGAGACCTAAAAATCTAAATGTATGCATTTACGATACCACTACAGATGGTCTTATAAGATTATTCACTCGCGAATTCATGATTTGAGTTCGGAGGGGGCGGGCCCAAGTAGTATATTTTTAAACATTTGAGAAAACGTTGTATGCCGACTGTGTGATAATTGATTTAAATTAAATTCGCAAGTTTCCAAGTAACCCTTATTTAATTCGAGTCTATTTAGAAACAACCCATAAACAAACAACTACATGTGTGCGTGTGTCAACCCATAAACAAATAAATCATGCGACACAAGTTTAAGGAAAAATCCCCGCAAGGCGAAATCTTTTATTTCACTATAATAAGTAAATCACAACTTACACGGATTATAATGAAATACAGTGACACATGAATACCCGCAGGCGTCGGTCGGTGTCGTCAGTAAAGAATCCCCATGCAGCGAACCCACATGAACCTCAGTCCAATCAACAAGGGAAGAGCCACAACACTCCTCAATGACACCCATCCATAAAACTTTGTAGAGACTCCCTCAGCAATGACACGCATCCCTCAGTTGCAAAGATCTCCCCACAAAGATGAACAAAAACAAGATTGTATTCTTGGGTTTCAAAAAGGATTCACAAAGATATGACAATGATATGTGAATCAAAACATGAGTTTGGGAACTCAAAAATATGAATACTTGAGGTGATAGAACTCTAAAAAACGTCTTTGCAAGTCTTGCAAAACAGCTCCCCCGAAGTTGGTATTTATAGGGAAACAAATGAAGAGTTCCACGTTTTTAAAACTCTGAAATTCTATTCAGCGTATAGTACCCCGAACCGTTTTGGGTCTTCTGCGAACCGGTTCGCCCCCCGAATCGGTTCGACCCTCGGTTCGAAAAAATCGCTGGTCAAGGGGCTTAAAACACTTAGCATTTTTCCCAAGTCTTTTTCTTGGAAATATCTACATGTTCAAAAGGACATCACTTGTTCACCGTATCTCGGATTAAGGTGTCGTTTCTTCCAGTATCTTCGTTGCGTCAATCTCTTCAACTTTCCAGTTGATCGGTCCTCCGGACGGTGGCTATAAAATTACCAACTTGCCCTTGATCTTCCCTATTGTGCCTTGTTTCACTGTTTTGACTTCTCTCGCGTACCACTTGCATTACGAGCCTAAAATCATGGAACGTGAAGTCGTTGAGGCAGATGAGAGACACATGATGGAGATAATCAATGCTTGATTCTAGGAATTCGGATTGAGGCCGTCGTGTGAGATCGTGTAGGGACGTGCCAAATGTAACGGCGTACGACATATACAAATGTAAGATACATACATAAAAAATCCGAATTATCAAATAATAAATTGCCTATACAAATCTACCCCTCCATGAACCCAAAACTGGAAAGATACAAATGAATAAGTCTTCATCGTTTGATCATCTTCAAATCTTTCAAAGCTTTTCTCATCAGGGTGTGCAATGCAGTGAATATCAATGGAGTACCTACACACATGATAAAAAGCAAATACCAAGTGGCGTAACGAGTTTGAAATGAGATAAACATAGATACCAATTTATGATGAAAGCATAAGTCAAATCTCAAACCTCCCCCAAAATTCAAACTCTCCCAAAATATGATAATTTTTCTCCCCCTTTTTATGATGTCCCCAAATAGACAAAAGAGAAGAATGAATCAAATAAGCAAAATCGGGGTGTCATGGTATTCAAAACAAAGGATCAATCAAATAGCAGACGTGCTCTTGCAAGGAGATACTAAAAAAAATCTTCGCCAACTATTTTTGATGTTTCAAATTTTTGTACAAAAATAAGATACCAATTTGAAAAAATGATACAAAAATCACACCATGGATTTAGACTCAAACAACCAAGTCATGGAAACGGAATGAATGGGTGTGAACACATTCGATAGGTAAATCAACTCAATCAATCATATGTGCACGGTGCATATGTGTACCCCTAACGAATGATCATCAAAAGTATCCTTAGGTGTAAAAATTTATTGAATTTAAATGACATCGTCTTATGCAAATCAACAAATCAAAGTCAAAGTGATTTCCACACCAATAAGGTCCAAAACTATTTAGCGCTTTTTAAAGAATTTCAAGGACGTGCAAACCCGTTTTAATTCTCCAACCAAACTCCCTAATATATATTTTCTTTTAGAGGTGAATAAATAAAATTCTCAAACTTTGGAGAATTGATGCAAAAACCTAAATGGCCCATAATTTGGCATGAATTTCTTTTTATTGCCTTTAAACTTTTTTCAGGCTCTTTTTAAACCTCTTTGGACCCCGGATAATAAAATTCCTCCATTTTTTAGGTCCAATTTAACGGTGGCTTAGTATTCAAAAAGGCAAAATGAACCTTTCGCAGTCCTTCCCCGTTTTAAGCAAAGAACACAAACTCACAAAATGATTCTTATATGCACAATTTCCTTATCAAAATTTATCGCGCTTGGTTCATTTTAAGTACATGATTGAAGTGAAAACACCCAACTAACATGTGATAAGACAAGCACAATAATCAAACAAATTCATGCATGTGTGCAATAAAGGAAATCATGAGTCAAAAATGTAGGAAGTAACACTTAATTACATCTTAATGACTCCAAACATTATAAAGCACATGGATGAATTGACCTATTGTCTCAAAACACTATCAAATAGTCACATAAAGAATGGAATGATGTTGTGACTCGGTCATCCTAAGTGTTCATCCATAAACGGTGCAAACAAAATACAAAAATCTTTTTGGATTTTCTCAAACTTTTATCAAAAGTAAAATCTTTTTGTATTTTTCAAAAATTTTTCCCAAAAAAAAAAAATAAAACATACAAAAATGATACATACTAGCAATAGGGAAACAATGTCATCATGAAAATCATCCTATGCTAGTAAACAGATCAAACTTCAATCATTAGGTGCGGAGGGGTTTTCCAAAGGTGGTGACAACTTATGAAAAACCTCCATTAATTCTTGTGAAGTTTTGACTAAAAACTTAACTTGCTCACCTAAATGTGCAAACTCTCTCATGTAATCTCCGGGAGCATGTAAAGTATCATGTGTGGGTGCTTGTGTGTCAGAAACACGTGTGGTAGAAAAACGTGACACATACCCCAGCTTGAAACAAAATTCCCTAAGGTGACCTCTCTTCTTGCAATGAGAACAAACATAAATAGGCCTAGGAACACCTTTCTCAAAAATTCTAGGATGCGCTCTACTAATAGGAATGGGATGCCTAGGTGGGTTAGGGTGAGACACATGTGAAACTGTCACAAAAGTGGGAACTGGCTCGGGTGCTAATTGACAAGTAGAAGCACCGTCATGACTTATTCCTAAATTCTCACCTTTACCCTTAAGAACCACCTTTTTAGCCTTCTTAGGTGCGTTCTCAAACTTGACATTGACCTCCCTGGCACGTTCGAGATCACTCTCGAGTTAGGATACACGTGTCGTCAGACTAGACAACGTGTTGGTCAAATCACACTTCTCCTTTCTCAAAACCTCATTCTCTCTCTCCAAATCTAAAACTCGACGACATAAATCTCGATTAAACTTCTTTATTTTCAAGGTCTCGGTGTACAAATCTCTAAATGCTTTTTGGAGCTCACTTTCAACTCCACATTCACTCTCGCTATCTCCCTCGCTCGAAGAACACAAATCACTATCATCGCTCTCATGTGCACTCTCGTGAGACAAAGTGGGTGTACTCACACGACTAGAAAAAGAGACAACCATCCCATGGGCTAAATCTTTATCTCCCTCATCTCCCTCATTATCACTAAGTGTGGAAGGCATGGCTACTTTCTTCCCTTTCTTTCTAAGCCATGTAGGACACTCAAACGACTTATGCCCCTTTCCCCCACATTCAAAACAAGTGACGTTCTCAAAATCTTCCTCACACTCCACATCAGAGTCATTCTCTTTTTCTCTCTCATCGCTTTCTTTGGCCTTTCCTTTCTTTTTATTTTTCTAAAAAAATCTCTTTTTATTTGTAGAATTATTTTTGTTCATGTTGAGAAATTTTTTAAAATTTTTCGCAAACAAGGCCATACCATTAAAATCAAAATCTCCCTCAGAATCGAACTCACAAACTTTTCCTTTCTTTTTCTTAAAATGAGTCTTTAAAGCAATGCCATTATCCTTGGCCTTAATGGTTTTGGGAAACATGTCAATCTCATAGGTTTGAAGATCTCCTACAAGTTCTTCCAACTTAAGTGATTTCAAATTTCCCAAAGAGTTCAAAACAGTGACTTTAGGAATAGAGCGTTTTGGGAGAGATCTCAAAATCTTTTTAACGACACGCGTGTTATCAATCACCTCACCCAAATTAAAACATGTGTTAACAATGTCTGATAAATGAGCATAAAAATCATCAAAGCATTCAGACTCAGATATGGTAATAGTCTCAAATTGGGTGGCCAAATTTCATAATTTTGATTCTTTAACCGCGTTCGTACCCTCATGTATCAGTTTCAAAACATCCCAAGCCTCTTTAGACGTGGTGCACATCATAGTTCAGCGGAACTCATCAGCAGAGACAGCTCCAGAAATAGCACTCAGACCACGAGAATTAAAATTGGACAATTTATAATCATCTTCAGTCCAGGCTGACACGGGTTTTAAAGTGCTGATGTTATTAACAGTGACCGTGGGAGGAGTCCAACCATTTTCGCAAAGCAACCAAACACGCTCGTCAATAGATTTTAAAATCGATTTCATATGAGCTTTCCAGTAGGCATAGTTAGACCCGTCAAAAATAGGCATCTGATTATATAAGTGCTCCATAGGAAAAATTGCGATTTTTCACAAAATTGATTTTTAAAAAAAAATCAATATCACACGATTTTGCGGAAAATAGGAATACACGATAAATTAGTGCAACCTGCTCTGATACCAATTTGAGAAAATGTCGTATGCCGACTGTGTGATAATTGATTTAAATTAAATTCGCAAGTTTCCAAGTAACCCTTATTTAATTCGAGTCTATTTAGAAACAACCCATAAACAAACAACTACGTGTGTGCGTGTGTCAACCCATAAACAAATAAATCATACGACACAAGTTTAAGGAAAAATCCCCACAGGGCAAAACCTTTTATTTCACTATAATAAATAAATCGCAACTTACACGGATTACAATGAAATACAGTGACACACGAATACCCGCAGGCATCGGTCGGTGTCGTTAGCAATGAATCCACACGCACCGAACCCACATGAACCTCAGTCCAATCAACAAAGGAAGAACTGCAGCACTCCTCAATGACACGCAGCCATAAAACTTTGTAGAGACTCCCTCAGCAATGACATGCAGCCCTCGGTTGCAAAGATCTCCCCACAAAGATGAACAAAAACAAGATTGTATTCTTGGGTTTCAAAAAGGATTCACAAAGATATGACAATAATTTGTGAATCAAAACATGAGTTTGGGAACTAAAAAATATGAAGACTTGAGGTGATAGGACTCTCAAAAACGTCTTTACAAGTCTTGCAAAACAGCTCCCCCGAAGTTGGTATTTATAGGGAAACAAACGAAGAGTTCCACGTTTTTAAAACTCTGAATTTCTATCCAGCGTATAGGTACCCCGAACCGGTTCGGGTCTTCTGCGAACCGGTTTGACCCCCGAATCGGTTCGGCCCTCAGTTCGAAAAAAATCACTGGTCAAGGGGCTTAAAACACTTGGCATTTTTCCTAAGTCGTTTTCTTCGAAATCTCTCCATTTTCAAAAGGACATAACTTGTTCACAGTAGCTCAAATTGAGGTGCCGTTTATTCCAGTATCTTCGTTGAGGCAAGCTCTTTAACTTTCCAGTTGATTGGTCCTCCGGACGGTGGCTGTAAAATTACCAACTTGCCCTTGATCTTCCCTATTGTGCCTTATTTCACTGCTTTGACTTCTCTTGCGTACCACTTGCATTACGAGCCTAAAATCATGGAACGTGAAGTCGTTGAGGCAGATGAGAGACACTTGATGGAGATAATGAATGCCTGATTCCCGAAATTCGTATTGAGGCCGTCGTGTGAGATCGTGTAGGACGTGCCAAATGTAACGGCGTACGACATATAAAAATGTAAGATAACAAACATGAGAAATATGACCTTACAACATTAAATATGGAAGAAAAATAAGGGTGCAAAAGAAAATTCATGATATTTAAAGTAAAATTAGGGAGAAAATTTATAAAATTATTAATTCGAACAGTAATATAACTTTTATGAAAGCTAAAGTAATTGTTGTGAAATTTCAAACTACCGTAAGTACACGAGCTATTATAGTATAGTTAATGCATGTACTGGTCGAACCCACAAAGACTTATTTCAATTTAATTAAGAATTTTACAACTAAAATATATTTTTTATTTTAATTAAGAGATAAAACCTAAGTATCCTAATTAAACTAACTACATAGAACAAAATAGATTTACCGAGGTGTTGGAATCCACCCTTTTGTTTCACATTAATTCAAATAAAAAATCTAAATTTACTTCCCAATTTTTATAACTCAAAATTCATGGAATCCCTTCTCATGAATTTCGGATGATAAATCGCTAAAACTTAATTTTAAAACTAATTTTTCTTCTTTTTTAAAAATGTTAAACCCATATTCCCTTAAAAATATGAACTCAAAGCATTTTATTTCATATATAAGCATAAAGCATCAAATAATTTAATATAAGCATTTTAAGAATTTTTTTTCGAATCGAGTCAATTTATTTTTATTGGCCTTATTCCGTGTTTGGACAAAACTTGTGTGAGTCATAGGTTAGAATTTGAGGTGGTTGTCCTTTAAGCTTGAGACATGTTATTCAAGACCGTAGCGGCCAAGATACAATGACGTTGAGTATACATCGTGTTTCGAGCCAAGTTTTGTCTTCATATCCGAGGTCTCTAAATGAGGTATGAATGCATATTTATGTTTGGTCCCTAGATATTTAATTTTGGGTGTTGGTTCATAAAAACGCTTTATAAAATGTATTGATTTGAATTTAAAGTGTTTTTTATGTCGTTCAAATGAGTCTTTGAACCTCATTGGAAACAAGTTCCAATGAGACTGATTTTTGTTTGCTCTATTGTCTCGTTGGAAATCTAGTCAGAAGCATGTTCGAACGAGATTCAGGGCTTGGTTCGAGCGAGACTAAACTTATTTAAACGAGACCACGAGTTTTTTAATATTTCGTGATATTCTTCAAGCTTTTCATCCTTATCACGATTTTGGAAAACCTCCTATAAATAGGAGTGCGAAGCAATAGTTTTATTAGAGACTTTTTCAATATTTTTGAGTTCCCAATCTTTTTAAAAAAGCTCTCTAAGTTTATGTGTTTATTTTTAGAAAAAGTCCTCTAAAGCAAATCCCTTATTTAACATCGAAGTTTGAGATCTAAGAATCATACATCCATATGTCTATTTGAGATCTTGTTTGTGCTTCATCAAAGTGGTTTTCTTTATTCTTTGAAGAGCGCTTGCAGCGATGGACATCGCATTTGTGTTGTGCGATGACTAAACTGGTCACGAGATAAGTAAGATCGGTGGGATACCGGGATGTGGAAAAGTGCCTGCGTTGTGTGGCAGTTGGAAGGTGTCCAATAATGGATGCCAATAAGGTTACAAGGAATGAGGAAGCACGTTAAAACCTAAAGACATCGAGTCTGTGAGTAAGTCTAAATAATTCTTGTAAATTGCCTATATCGTAGTGGACTTGTGTGGTTGGGCCATTCGAGGTTTTTACCGTTGTGGGTTTTTATCGTACATCAATGTATTATGTTGTGCTATTTGTTTTATTCTTGATTACACTCACCTAGATGCATGCTTAGGTCAAGACTAAAATTCGCAAACTATTTAAACACAACACTTTTGGTCTCTAAATTGGTACAAAGTTTCTGAAAATTGTGAAAATTAAAATTGGTGGTGTTTAGCGTTGTTCAAAATATCCAAAAATCATAAATCCAAATGTCTATTTGAGATCTCGTTTGTGCCGTATGAAAGTGGGTTACTCTATTCTTTGAAGAGCATTTCCAGTTGTGGACATCACATTTGTGTTGTGTGACGGCTGGACTGGTTACAAGACAAGTAAGATCGCTGAAGTACCGAGATGTGAAAAAGCGCATGCGTTGTTTGACTATTAGAAGGCATCCAACTATGGCTGCGAAGAAGGTTACAAGGAACGAGGAAGAGTGTCAAGTCTTGAAGGCATCGAATATGTGAGTAAGTCTAAGTTGTTCTTATAAACTACATATATCGTAGTTGACTTGTGTGGCTGAGCCAACCAAAGTTTTTTTCGTTATAGATTTTCCTCGTACATCATCATGTTGTGGTTTGCTATGTTATTATTTATTATACTCACCTAGATGCATGCTTAGGTCAAGACTGAAATTAGTAAACTGTTTAACACAACACTTGTGTCTTAAAGTGGTGGAAAGTTTTTAAAAATTACGACAATCAAAATTGGTGGTGTTTTCATACAAACCTAAGGGTTCTAGAGTTTTTCAAATTGGTATTAGAGAAGGAACACTAAGATATCGTGTGGATCCTTATTTTTGTGCTCATTTTAGGTTTAGAAGGATTTTAACCGAGAGGTGAGTTCCGTTGCCTGGCCTCCATTGTTTGATCGGACAAACTATCCCAATTAAAAAATACAGATGCGATATTTCTTGAAATCGATTGAGGAGAACATTCGATACTCTATTGAGTTTGGATGAACTCATCCCACCAAAGGTGGTGCTCTAAAAGTGTTCATCTATTAGACATTGGATCAAAAGAACGCCTCGACTTTTAATTGAAATGGTTTAAACGCTATTTTTGACATTGTGACCAACGAAGAGTTTCTAAGAATTATGACTTGCAAGAGCACAAACGATGCTTAAGATCTTATGAAATCCACAGATAAGGGAACCGATAATGTTATGGTTTCAAAGTTACAAAATCTGATGACTAAGTTTGAGATGATTAAGATGTTAGAGAATGAGCCTTTTAATGAGTTCTATTTCAGGTTGTCGGGCATTATCAATTCCTCATTAACTTAGGTGAGCTTATTTCCAAGACTAGAGTTGTGCAGAAAATCTTAAAGTCATTACCTAAAATATTTAACGCCAAAGTCAAGATCCTAGATTCCCTAGGTGGTGTCGATATTATGAGAGTACAAGAACTTGTAGTTGACCTTCAAACCTATGAGATGAACATGTGTCCTCCGAAGAAAAAGGATTAAAAGAAATAGAAGGGCATTGCTTTGAAATACCAAAAAGAGGACGTGTCAGATTCCGATAGTGACGGTGAACTTGATTCTGAAGAGGTAGCTAGAGTTTCTAGGATGTTCAATACGTTTCTTAAGCTTAGAGAAGACAGTAGTTTTGAGAAGAAAACTAATAACTTCATTGACCGTGATAGGAAGAAGAGGGATGTTCTTAAGAAGGTGGATGATCAGGACAAGTGCTTTGAATGTCAAGGTTTTGGGCATTATTCTCGTGAATGATCTACTAAACTAAGGAAGGAAGACAAGAAACCCAAGGCGTACGATGTTTTGAAGAAGGAGCTTCTTGAGTTTGAAGAGTCTAGGAATTTTCTCGAGTCTAGGATTGTAGAGTTAGAGGAGAAATCGAGAGACTCGAGTAATGTCAAATTTCATTTGGAGTTTAGGTAAAAAAAGTTGGATAAAATGTTAGGCACCGTCTAAATGAAAGATGACAATTATGGGATTGGATTCGACGATACAAATAATTTCGATGCTAAATCCATATCCAAAGTTTTGAGAGAGTCAACCATTGCTAGGGATGTTAGAAAAGTTCAACCCAAAGGTAACATTCCTCATAATCCATGGATATTTAATTTTGGGTGTTGGTTTGTAAAAATAATTTATAAAATGTTTTAATCTGATTTTTAAAAAAAATTCCAGGTCATTAGAATGACATCACCATTGTCGTTCGAACCAGTTTTCGAACCTCATTAAAACAGGTTTCAACGAATTTCCAACGAGACTAGTTTTTCTTCTTCTCTATTTTCTCGTTGAAAATATCGTTAGAAGGATGTTCGAATGAGATTTAGGGCTTCGTTTGAACGACATTGAAGTCATTAAAATGGGCTGAAGAGTTTTTAAATATTTTGAGATTTTCTTCAACCTTTTAATCCTTATCTCGATTTTAGAAAACTTCCCATAAATAGGAATGCAGACCAGTAGTTTTATTAGAGACCTTTTCAAGTTTTTTGAGTTTCCAAACTTATTCAAAAGCTCTTCAAATCTATGTGTTTGTTTTGAGAAAAAGTCCTCTAGAGGAAAACCCTTGTTTAACACCCAAGTTTGAGATCTAGGACTCATACATCAATTTGTGTATTTGAGACTCGTTAGTGTTTCATTAAAGTGGTTTTATCTATTCTTTGAAGAGCGTTTCTAACAATGGACATTGCGTTTATATTATGCGGTAGCGAGATCGGTGGGATGCCAAAACGTGAAAAAGCTCCCGCGTTGTGTGGATGTTGAAGGGCATCCAACAGTGGATGAAAAAAGGGTTATAATAAACAAGGAATCACGTCAAGGCTTGAAGGCATCGAGTTTATGAGTAAGTTTAAGTTATTGTGTTAAACTACATATATCATAGTGGACTTGTGTGGTTGGGCCGTCTAAGATTTTTCCCATTATGGATTTTCCTCGTACATAATCGTGATGTTGTATTCTATTTTATTCTGGATTATACTCACTTAGATTCATGCTTAGGTCAAGACTAAAATTGATAAATTATTTAACACAACACTTGTGGTTTAAATTGGTGCAAAGTTTTTAAAAATTGTGATAATTAATATTGGTGATTTTTTCGTACAAACCCAAGGGAACTAGCGTTTTTCAAACCTAATCCATCAAATGAATGAAAGGTAAAGAACTTGACGAACACACATTTGACAGACATAATGCCGATGGCGCATTTATCACATCCAGCGAATATAAACGTCGACGATGACCTCGACAACATAAAACACAACCTGGATCCAAGCAGTCACAAAAGTATAAGGTACCAAATTATTCAACTAATGACACATTCACATTTGGCATTCAGAGCATGTAATACCTGTTGCGCATTCAATAAGTGCAAACATTATACAATGCCTAAACCCAACCTGTCATATTACATTGTTACCGATGCAGAATGAAGAATGCATAAGTGCTCAAGATGGATCATAGTCTCTTATTGAGCTTACCTTATTGTGTTCATGCATAATACCTTGATAAGTACCACTTGTTTGATTCTTTGCTTCTAATCTGTTTGAGTGCCTAAAGCTGACTCCATCTTGAGTTATAATTTTTTCCATTTATCGAAGGAAGATTTTTTCTTTAAAAAAAGCTTGTTGTCATTCAAAGCACATTAAAAAAATTATTGTCAAACATGTTTTGTAGTTCTTTCATACATTGCTTATGTAGTTTGCGTAGATTTTTTATTGTTCATTAGTGGCAAAAACTTGTACGTGAAGACAAGAAGTGAAGTTTAGTTACAATATATGTTCTTTTTATACGTAATATCCTAACGCAGAGTATTGAAAATAAGAACTCTCATATTCTTAGATTGTTTGTGAGGTTACAATTCTGTGAAAAATATCAAAATGATTAAATAAGGGCACACAAATTTTGATAGATAAAAAATATTTACCCTTTATGCATTTTAGAAGTATGGGATATCATTGACTCTTATATAAATGTTTCAAGTTAAATATTTAATTTTGTCAAAATGCCATAGTCACAACACCATAATCATTATATCATGGCATTTACATAATGCAAGCACCAATGGAATCGTTGGCATCATAAATTCTAAATGCACATTTAAACTTCCAAAATAACATAAATTTTACGGAGTTACATTTATCACTTTTATTAATCATTTTATATGCATTTTTCATGAGTAAACTATTTGGGTTTTATTCTTAAAAATGTGTAAAGACATTTTATTTTGATTAATAAAAGATTATCTTATTTATTTTGAACTGAGAATCATGTGTGTGAGAATGCGTTATATTTATTTGAAATATATTTCTTCATATGAATGTCGGTCAATAGAGCTTAGTAGGAATTATAGTTAGTTGGTTTTGGCTTGATCACAAGAGATCAAAATTCTAGTTCTCATACTATTAAAAAGCTCACAACCTAGATGGAGAGTTAGCATCCTATCGGAACAGTTGCGATGCAATCCTGGTAGTTTATCTCAAACTATGAGAACCTGTGTGATGGCTCGAGAACTTGTATGATACTTTGAAAGAGGATTATGATCGCGACATATTAGGAATGTATTGAATGGGCCGCCCATGAGATTTGATTCTAAGTGTTGTATTAATTAGACCCAGTAAATCTCACACTATTGTCAAAAGGTGTATATATTTTTAATCCCAAGAATTATAAGCATTGAAATGCCTGTCTGATTTTTTTTTTAATTTCTATGGGTGTGATCCGATTCTAGATTGAATCAAATGATCCCCGCATATCGGGTGATAATTATATGAATAGGAGATATAAATTCAGAGGAATCTGCATCCGGTAATACCTTAGATTGCGAAACCACCTTGATAGACATATAATATTTGTTTCCACCAGTTAAATCTGATCAGTAAATTATGTTATAATTCGATGGAGTAGCAAAATAAGTTAAATTTGATAATCAAGGAATTGATAAGATGTTGATTAAAGTCAATGAACGAAAAACTAATTTGACTACGCGGGAATCAGAAGCTTAACATTGGGAATCACCTTATGCACTATAATCGACCTTGTAAATTAGACCTCATTATATTCTAGCGATTTATGAGATAATTAAATTGGAATGCATTCATAATTATTTAGTAGAATTAATTATGATTAAATAAAGAAAGGAAATAAATTATGAGATTTGTAATTTTGGATTTTTCAGTATTTATTTGGAAGCCAATTTTAATTATTTATCTTATGTACTTATTATAATCCATATACCCAAGTAATTAGGCCCAAATTCTCAAGAAACCCAGTTTAACAGAAACCCACCTCTTAAGCTAGTATATATTGGTTTAAGTTGAGATTATAAGTAATATAATTCATTATTAAGGTTTGAGAAGTGTGAGAGAAAATAATATTCGTATTTTTTTGAAGGAGACTAGACACTGAGGACCATATCTCACTCAAAAGCAAGAGTTTTCTTCTTAAAATGTTCACACACACCTAGCTATCTTTGGGTGGATCATATACTAGAATATACAAGCATTTGGGAGTGATCTAGTGAGCTTTTGGAGGACCAAAAGAAGGCAACCCCAAATCATCATCAAATACAATTCTCCCCATCGAATTGAAATCGAATATGGAAATAGTATTCAAGACCCTAAGTACATTTTTCAGATATAGTTTTTCAAGTTTATTATTTTTATTGCATCACCATTCGAAGATTTTAGGTCCAAATTTTTTCTTTTGCATATATGTGACACCTTGCCTAATTAAATACCGGTGATCAGTCCTTTATTAATTAAATACAGAATATCCAGTTGGTTCAGATAATGCATCACTCTCGAAAATCATCAATTTTATTTAATTAAAACTAACCACCTAATATTTAAAAAGGTTGATGTCGAAATTTTATCTTGTTATTAACCATCATCATGTAAGGAAATAATTAACTAATACTATTCATCCCAAAAACATAAGGACAGAACTAGCTGTGACACCCCGACTAATTAAATACCAAGTAGCTACTCCTTTATTCAAATTAATACAAAATGTCAAGTTGGTTCAGTTCATAGCATCATTGTCGAAAATATTGTTAAACAATTACTAGCCACCTAATATTTAAAAAACGAGTTGTCCAATTTTATAATTTAAATTAACATACAACCAATTAAATTATTTGCTAATGATAACACAATCACATCATAGTCACAACAAAATATAAACGCAATAATAAATGAGTCTGGAGTAACACTCCTCTGAATAATCCAAATACTGAATAAAAATCCCAAATACAAAGTTTGTATAATTAAGTAACTCCAAACTGAAATAAAACGGAGAGTATGAAAAGCTGTCTCTAAATGAAAAGGGGCGACATGCCCTAACAGATGAATGACTCCGAAATAAAATCAAAGTAGAATGTGGAGGCGTCTACTGTCGAGATCCTGTAGCTTCCACAACAACTGCACCACGTCAATGAAATGGAACTCCTATGCTTGGCGTCCCTGTGGCTGGGCACCTAAAAGGTTTTTACAAGAAAATAGTTTTGAAAGAAAATGGGTCAGAGCCCGAGGTGAAAATAGTTAAAAAAATGTAGCAAGTGTTCAATTGCATTAAACAGTAAATATTAAATACATGTTAGTTGCGTGCCCTCACATGAGTTCCTCACCCCTCAACTATTGTGCACGCCTAACCTGTATCCTTAACTCGTCCTAGTTATGCCACTAAGTAACTAGTTTGTCTATCGTTTTATCCTCACATTAATAAGGGATTTTATTTACAACATTCTAATATAACCTACGTGTATCTCACTCTTTCATTAATCATTTGAATGTGTAATAGTTACGATAGAAAACTCTTTGTATTAAATTCCATTAAAAAATGTCCCAATAATTTATATCCACACTTTAACATATGAGTTCATTAAAATCACAAGTATATTATTCTCAGCACAATTATACAAAATAGGACATCCCTAGTTTAAGCTACGGTGCACACATACTCTGCTATCGAATCCTGGAACATCACGTACATAAGGACTACGTATTCCAAATCTCTCAAGAACCGTTTCAATAAGCAAAATCACACATAATGGAGGTGAACATAGTTCATATTCCCTGGGTCACACACATACCTACGCTCCCATAGTCAGCTAACTTATTAGCTCACAAATAAGCCATTCACAGTCCTATGTCCCTAAGGTACCAATCTAAATCCCCCCGTAGGCACACAAGGATTAGATGGCCCTTTTCCAAAAGCTGACCTCCCGTGATAGGAAGTATGGTAGGTATGTTATACACATAATAATTAATACACTAAGCATTCACACAACTTAGATAACTTATAATATTATTAAAGGTATGTTCTCAATCCTATACCGTTATTCAAAATCATACGCTTCATATTTTCGTATGGTATATCGTATATCTTGCCGATACGTCTCGCGTCGTATAGTTTCAGTACTTAAAACCTAACCAAGAAGGTTACTAAGTCTCCTACTATTCCCACATTTTAATTCATTAATCTAGAGGTCCATATTTCTGTCTCTAACCTTAAATTATCAACTATATAGATTTAATTCCTTTTCCCGACATCTCCAATAGCATTTCACTCGTTTGAGCCTATTAAGTCTAACATAAAGTCCCAACTCAATTTTGATATAATTCGGTTCCTATATTCACCCCTAATGGTCCTCCTTAAACTTAAATGTGTTCAAAAGGTCCATATCAATAATTTACAAGGGTCGAAATTGGATAAACTCAAAAAAAAAAAGAAAAGAAAAACATCACAATTTTTGGGGAGGTCGATCGATCGATCCTGAATGTCGATCGATTGATTCTGTCAAACGATCGACTATGAATGTCGATCGATCGATCAAGTAGTTGCAGGTTATGGGTTCTTAGTTTTTCAGTCCCAGATTTTTCCCAAAATGCCATTACATGATCATAAATTCTAATGTAAGTATAAGGGATCATTATACAACCTAATTACATGATTTTTAACGTTCCAAAACCTTTAAAACATCAACAATTAACCTTTCTTGGATTAAATCTTCATATTATCCTAAAAACCCTACTTTCTTCTATCTCATCAAGAATCATCATGTTTCTCTTCCAATTTCGTTTTTAATTTATCTACAATTACGGTTTTTCTATTGAATAATTTCCAGAACTATTCTACACGCAAGGCCTATCCAAGATTTAGGTTTATTCTCCAAATTTCCATGAGTATTCATCATTTTTCAAGGTTATCCTATAATCCTACACTAGCATGGATGATATATTCACTGAAATTAATTGAAATCAAATCACTTGCCTTATAAATGGTGTTCTGATCTACTGGTGGCAAAAATGGCTGGTTCTCCCTCTCTCCGGTGACAAATCCGGTGGATTTTTGGTGGTGGATGGTGGTTATGGCTTTCCTCTCCTCTAACTCACGTTGCCCACTCTTTCTTTTTGGCTGATAATGGCCCTCATAATAACTGTTAAATAAACCTTAAAATTCGTGGGGTCTAAATTCCTTAAAATTTAAAATGACTAAAATACCCTCCCGGGTTGTCGATTTGGCCTAGAAATGCCCCGGGACCCAAACTAAACTCCCGACTAGTGTTGTCTGACTATTTCAACATCTCCGGACTAGTTAGCGCACTGAAAATAACCATACGGGTGATAGAATTATTCTTTAATTTTAAATCTCATTAAATTAATTTCTGACGCGACTGACACGTGCGTCCCAACTAAATTTCCCGAATTGTCGTAATTATGACTCGCAATAATTTTAATAAATTTAACAATCATATGTTACCACATATATCAAGTAATATTCATCATTTATTATCATAACCAAATACCGACTCACGTCTCGCTAGTATTTAAATCCGGATTAATTTCTAATTAATTCCCATTTAATTTAATTAATCCCATTAAATAAAATCAATAAAATTACGGGGTATTACATACTTCCCCCCTAATAATAAAATTTCATCCCAAAATTCGAAAATAAAATATACCTGGCAAAAATAACTCTGGATAGCGCTTGCGCATCTCATCCTCTCGTTCCCAGGTAGACTCCTCGGCATTATGATGCCGCCACTTAACACGTACTAACGATACTATCTTCGACCTCAGTTTCCTTTCGCCGTGGTCTAGAATAGAAATCGGCCCCTCCTCATAGGAACTATCAGGCTGTAGATCGATGTCCTCTAAAGCAATGTGGGTATGGGCCAAATCATCCCTAAGATATATCCTTAGTGAGGAAATATGGAACACGTCATGGATCCTATGCAGGTGTTTTGGTAACCCAAGTCTAAATGCAACTGGCCCAATTATCTCGATAATAGGAAATGGGCCCATATATCTAGGTGCGAATTTCCCCTTCTTCCCAAAATGCATAATCCCCTTTATAGGGGACACTTTGAGTAGTACCTGGTCCCTCACCTTGAATTCTCTGAAGAATCTCTTGGCATTGACATAACTCTTCTGTCGGTCCTGAGCTACTTGAATATGGCTCCGTATCATCTCTATCCTCGTCGAAGTATCCTGAATCACCTCCGATCCAAGGAGTTTGTTATTCCCACCTCTAGCCAACATGTTGGGAAACGACAAGGTCTACCGTATAACGCCTCGAATGGAGCCATGTCAATCGTGAACTGATAGGAGTTATTTTAGGAAAACTCCACCAGTGAAAGGTACTACTCCCAACCACCTCCAAAGTCTAGGATGCACATCCGCAACATGTCTTCCAACATCTGATTCATCCGCTCGATCTTCCCATCTGTCTGCGGGTGATATGCTTTACTCAGCCGCAACTCTGTACCCATGGCTTCCTGAAAACTCTCCCAAAATCGTGAAACAAATATCTTGTCTCGGTCAGACACGATATTGAGAGGCACTGCATGGAGTCTCACTATCTATGCTATGAAAATCTGGGCATATTGTCCCGTAGTGTAGTCTGTTCGGGCCGGTAGAAAATGAGAAACTTTGGTCAACCGATCCACGATTACTCATATGGAGTCATGAACCTTCTGCGATGTAGGTAAACCCGTGATGAAGTCCATGGAAATGCTCTCCCATTTCCACATAGGAACCTCTAATGGCTGTAGAAGTCCTGCCGGTCTCTGATGGTCCACTTTTACCAGCTGACAAGTGGCACATTTAAAAACAAACTCGGCAATGTCTCTCTTCATCCCGCTCCACCAGTATTATCGCCTCATATCCTGGTACATCTTATCCCCACCAGGATGTACCTCAAACCGCAAACCGTGCTACTCTATCATTACCTCGTGTCGCAAGTATTCCCCCTCCAGAACAACTAATCTCCCATTGAAGCGTAAGCCCCTGTCTGAACTAACGGTATAATACTTGGCCCCCTCTGCTAGTAAGTGTACGATTTGCTCTTGACAAAATCGGTCTACTGCCTGGGACTGTATCACTCTCGTAATGATTTGTGGAATGACTGTCATCAAAGACATGAATGATCGGGCTACTGCGTCCTGGTATCCCAACTCCTGCCACTTTGCTCTCCACACCTCGGCCACCTCACCTATTGGCCTACGGCTCAATGCGTCTGCTACCACGTTAGCCTTCCCTGGGTGATATTGGATATCAAACTGATAATCCTTCACGAACTCAAGCCACCTACGTTGACGCATGTTCAGATCCTTCTGCATAAAGAGGTACTATAAGGACTTGTGGTTCGTGAATAAACGAAATTTCTTCCCTAGGAGATAATGTCTCCAGATCCGAAGAGCAAATACGACTGCCGCTAACTCCAAGTCGTGGGTGGGGTAATTTTTCTCACGAGGCTTAAGCTTACGGTAAGCATAAGCTATAGTCTTGCTCTCCTGTTGCGGTACACCCCCAAGTCCCAGTAAGGACGCATCAGTGTAGACTAGATACTCAACTCCCGGCCTTGGTAATGCTAACACTGGTGCTGAGGTCAACTTGTCCTTCAACTCGTCGAATGCCAACTGGCAGGCATTGCTCCAGATAAATGGCACACCCGTTATCTTTGAGAAACCCTGAATAAACCTCCTATAGTATCCTGCTAGGCCCAAAAAACTACGTATCTCCGTCGATGTCATGGGCTGTCCCCACTCCCTCACCTCTGATACCTTCCCCGAATCAACAGATATTCCCCTGTCGAAAATGTTTTGCCCCAAAAATTTAACTTCCTTCGGCCAGAATCCACACTTCTCATACTTTGCATATAACTCGTTCTGACGCAGCGTCTGCAAAACCTACCTCAAGTGCTCGGCATATTCCTCCTCCGTCTGGGAGTAAACCAGAATATCATCAATGAAGACGATGACGAACTGGTTTAGGAACTCTCTGAACCCTATTCATCAAGTCCATAAACACGGATAGGGAATTGGTTAGACTAAAAGGCATAACCCTGAACTCGTAGGAACCATATATCGTCAAAAAGGTAGTCTTTGAGACATCTTTCTCCCTGATTCGCAAATGATGGTATACCGATCTTAAGTCAATCTTTGAGATGAAGGAAGATCCTCTCAACTGGTCGAATAATTTATCGATTCGGGGCAGAGGATACTTATTCCGTATCGTGACTTTATTCAACTCTCGATAATCTGCACACAACCTCAAAGATCCATCCCTCTTCTTAATGAACAGCACAGGAGAACCCCACGAAGAAGTACTCCTACGGATAAACCCCTGACCCAAAAGTGGCTCTATCTGATCACGTAGCTCCCTCATCGCCACTGGAGCCATACGGTAAGGTGCGCGGGCTGTCGGCTGAGTGCCTGGCGTCAAATAGAGAATAAAGTCTATCTCTCTGCTAGGAGGTAATCCCAGAATATCCTGGAATACGTCAGCGAAGTTCCTCATAACTAGAATCGAATAAAGGGGTATCATCACTTCCCTAGAGGTCTCCTCCTCTATATAGTACAAGTGAGTGGACGATCCTCACTCAGGACGAGGCATCGCCACTGGGAACATCTCCTGTCTAGGTATGGTAAAAATAATACTCCTACTGAAATAATAGATCATGTCTCGATACACAACTAGCCAATCCGTAATGATAATCACATCGTATGCGGTCATATCTAACACTAACATATCAACAGGTAAAGTAAACCTCCCAATCTCTACACCCACACCTCTACATATAAGGGAAATCACAGAACCCCTACTCAATGGCGAATCTATGCAAGTAGAAGTGCTTTTCGCGATATCTAATAACCCCATAGTGCGTGCAAAGATCAAGGAAATGAAACAGTGTGTGGCCCCCGTGTAAAATAAAATATGCCCCATAGTCCCCTGAATAGAAAACATACCCTCAATAGCGGGTGGATTCTGTGGGACTACGGCCTACTGGAGCTGATAAACTTGCTCATACTGAAGCTGTCCCTGTTGGACTGGGACTGCTGGGATGGGTGGTAAAGCTGGCATCTGCGGTGGTGCTGGGAGGGCGGCGGGAAACATAGGTCTCTGAGGCTCGTGTCGAGAACCCTGCTGCTGCTGCTGTGGGGCCATGCCCCTTTCAGGTCACTCCTGGCATTTATGGCCAATCTTACCACAAATAAAACATTTCCCCGCAAAGTTTCCCCCTCTCTGTCCCTACTTCCCACGACCCTGATGGTCATTACCATTCCTACCCTGACCATGCTAGCCCTAGGGAAACTGCTGATGTTGGCCGTGCTGGCCCTGATGGCTGTGCTGACCCTGCTGGCCATGTCGAAAACCTCCCTGTCCATTTATGAAACCTCCAGATCTAAATCTCTTAGAATCCCTCTGCTGGGAACTCTGAACACCCTGTCTGTGTTGACCCTGAGCTGATTATGCCCCGCTGGCACCATTCCCCCCTGTCCTGCCCTGATGGCTGGACTCTCCTACTCGCTTACCCTCCGACAAGTGAAAGTGGTGGCCCTGGAAGTGAAGCAATGATACGTTAACCACATCAGAATAGGTGGCCAACGAAAGATTACCTAGCAAGTGCTGACGAATCCTCCATGTCAACCCATTCATGAATTTCTAGATCTTCTTCTCTTCAGTCGGAATTTCATCGGGAACGAGGTTCAGAAGATTTGTGAACTCAGCCTCATACTCATCCACTATCTTCCCCTTCTTCTTAAGGTTCATCAGTTTCCTCCTCATCTTGGTGTGAACTGCTGAAGGAAAATAGTTGCGATCGAACCGCACCCAGAACTCCTGAATAGTAAGAACATCTCTCTCCTTCGTGGTGGTAATAGATTCCCACCATTGCAATGCTGACCCTATTATCTTAAAAGTAAACAGTATCTGCCTCTGTACATCCTTACACTCGTACATCCTCAAGTGTATTTAGATGTCCTTCTTCCATTGACTGGACACAACGACGTCGGATCTACCTGTAAACTCTGGAGGGTGTGCCTTCTGAAAGGCATATTGGACCCGTTCCCAAGCAGACGGGAATGCATGAACCTGAACTGGGGCTGCCATAGGCGCCTGAGGTGGCGCTTACTGCAAAACTGCTAGAGCGACATCTACTGCCTGGGCTACAATGGCGGCAACTTTTGCAGCGTTCATAGAACCCTGAATGGGTGCAGGCTGTGGTTCGGGCTGGGCACCCCTGGCAACTTTCTGTGCACGTCGTGGAGGCATCTGAAATGAGAAAGAAGTCTTATAAGTCTACAATTAATATCTCAAAATAGCTGAAGAGCGCAAGATAAACAAAAGAGTACAACAATCCTAAAATATAGGGCTCTATATCAAAGGACGCTACGCGGAAGCATAATAAGCTGTACAGATCCTAAGGACACTAGAACCTGATGCTCTGATACCACCTGTGACACCCCGACAAATTAAATACCGGGTAGCTACTCCTTTATTAAAATTAATACAAAATGTCAAGTTGGTTCAGTTCATATCATCACTGTCGAAAATATTGTTAAACAATTACTAGCCACCTAATATTTAAAAAATGAGTTGTCAAATTGTATAATTTAAATTAACATATAACCAATTAAATTATTTGCTAATTATAAAACAATCAAATCACAGTCACAACAGAATATAAATGCAATAATAAATGAGTCTAGAGTAACACTCCTCTGAATAATCCAATTACTGAATAAAAATCCCAAATACAAAGTTTGTATAATTAAATAACTCCAAAACTGAAATAAAACTGAGAGTATGAAAAACTGTCTCTAAATGATAAGGGGTGACATGCCCTAACATGACTCCGAAATAGAATCAAAGTAGAATGTGGAGGCGTCTACTGTCGAGATCCTGTAGCTTCCACAACAACTATAGCACGTCAATGAAATGGAACTTCTATGTTTGGCGTCCCTGTGGCTGGGCACCTAAAAGGGTTTTACAAGAAAATAGTTTTGAAAGAAAATGGGTCAAAGCCCGAGGTGAAAACAGTTTAAAAAATATAGCAAGTGTTTAATTGCATTAAATAGTAAATATTAAATACATGATAGTTGCGTGCCCTCATATGAGTTCCTCACCCCTCAACTATTGTGCACGCTTAACGTGTATCCTTAACCCGTCCTAGTTATGCCACTAAATATCTAGTCTGTCTATCGTTTTATCCTCACATTAATAAGGTATTTTATTTATGACATTCTAATATAACGTAAGTTTATCTCACTCTTTCATTAATCATTTGAATGTGTAACAGTTACGATAGAAAATTCTCCGTTTTAAATTCCATTAAAAAATGTCCCAATAATTTATATCCACACTTTAACATATGAGTTCATTAAAATCACAAGTATATTATTCTCAGCACAATTATACAAAATAGGTCACCCCTAAGCTAAGCTGTAGTGCACACATACTCTTCTATCGAATCCCAGTACATCACGTACATAAGGACTACATATTCCGAATCTCTCAGGAACCGTTTCAATAAGCAAAATCACACATAATGGAGGAGAACATAGTTCACATACCCATGGGTCACGCACATATCTACGCTCCCATGGTCAGCTGAATTATTAACTCACAAATAAGCCATTCACAGTCCTATGTCCTTAAGGTACCAATCTAAATCCCCCTGTAGGCACACAAGGATTAGATGGACCTGTTCCAAAAGCCGACCTCTCGTGATAGCAAGTATGGTAGGTATGTTATACACATAATAAATAATACACTAAGAATTCACACAACTTAGATAACTTATAATATTATTAAAGGTATGTTCTCAGTCCTATACCGTTATTCAAATTTGTACGCTTTCATATTTTCAGATGGTATATCATATATCTTGTCGATACATCTCGCGTCATATAGTTTAAGTACTTAAAACCTAACCAAGAAGGTTACTAAGTCTCCTATTATTTCCAGATTTTAATTCATTAATCTAGAGATTCATATTTCCGTCTCTAACCTTAAATTATCAACTATATAGATTTAATTCCTTTTCCCGACATCTCCAATATCATTTCACTCGTTTGACCCTACTAAGTCTAGCATAAAGTCCCAATTCAATTTTGATATAATCCTGTTCCTATATTCACCCCTACTAGTCCCCCTTAAACTTAAATGTGTTCACAAGGTCCTTATCAATAATTTACAAGGGTCGAAATTGGATAAACTAAAAAAATAAGAAAAATATCTCAATTTCTGGGGAGGTCGATCGATCGATCATGAATATCGATCGATCGATGCTGTCGTTCTATCGACTATGAATGTCGATCGACCGATCAAGCAGTTGCAGGTTACGGGTTTCTTAGTTTTTCTGTCCTAGATTTGACCCAAAAAGCCATTACCTGATCAGAAATTCTAATGTAAGTATAAGGAATCATTATACAACCTAATTACATGATTTCTAACGTTTCAAAACTTTTAAAACATCAACAATTAACCTTTCTTGGATTAAATCTTCATAGTATCCTAAAAACCCTATTTTCTTCTATCTCATCAAGAATCATCATGTTTCTCTTCCAATTTAATTTTTAATTTATCTACGGTTACGGTTTTGCTACTGAATAAATTCCAGAACTATTCTACATGCAAGTCCTATTCAAGATTTAGGTTTATTCTCCAAATTTCCATGAGTATTCATCATTTTTCAAGGTTATCCTATAATCCTACACTAGCATGGATGATATATTCACTGAAATTAATTGAAATCAAATCACTTGCCTTATAAATGGTGTTCTGATCTGCTGGTGGTGAAAACGGCTGGTTCTCCCTCTCTCTCCGGTGACAAATCCCGTGGATTTTTGGTGGTGGATGGTGGTTATGGCTTTGGAAGCCCTTTTGCAACCTCTCCTCAAACTCACGTTGCCCACTCTTGCGTTTTGGCTGATAATGGCCCTAATGGCCCTCATAGTAACTGTTAAATAAACCCTAAAATTCGTGGGTCTAAATTCCTTAAAATTTAAAATGACTAAAATACCCTCTCGGATTGTCGGTTTGGCCTAGAAATACCCCTGGACCCAAACTAAACTCCCGACTAGTGTTTTCTGACTATTTCGACCTCTCCGAACACGTTAGTGCACTCAAAATAACCATACGGGTGATAGAATTATAATTTAGTTTTAAATCTCATTAAATTAATTTCTGACGCGACTCACACGCGCGTCCCAACTAAATTTCCCGAATTGTCGTATTTATGACTCGCGACAATTTTAATAAATTTAACAATCATATGTTACCTCATATATCAAGTAATATTCATCATTTATTATCATAACCAAATACCTACTCACATCTCGCTAGTATTTAAATTAGGATTAATTTCTAATTAATTCCCATTTAATTTAACTAATCCCATTAAATAAAATCAATAAAATTACGGGGTATTACACTAGCTAAATTAAAATAAAGAACTGGAGTATACACTTCCAGTCAAAATCCCATACGATAATCCAAAGCTATGAAATAAAAGTCTACTAACAGAATAAAACATGTAAATATCTAAATGTAAAATAGGAAGGGTCGACATGTCCAACTGAAGCAAATAACTGATAGATAAAGAAGGATAAACTATGAAGTGTCTACTAGCAATGTCTTGTAGCTTCCACAACATCTACAACTCGTCAAATGAGTGGGACCTCTTAAGCCTGGTGTCCCTGTGGCTGAGCGCCTAAAACAAAGGAATAAGAAAAGATATTTGCAGAAAAATGGGTCAGAGCCCGAGTAGAAAATAATTTAAATATATCAAGTGCTTAAATTGGTTAATTAGCACAAATATTATTCATGTTCACTTAGCGTACTCACTTGAGATGCTCACATCTCATCTAACGTGCACGCCTAGCGAGCCTAACTACCCTTGCTAGTTATGATATCCTGCTTGACTAAACGTAGTATAACTACTATGCCAAATAAAATATCTAAATAATCCGAAGACAATATATTTCTATTATTTAGGAATAGATTTAAAGATGCTTTAAGTCATTCTCATCACATTCTTAAATCTCAACTGGTGCCCCAATAAGTATATACTTTAATAAAGTGACCAACATGAAACACAGAATAGGAACTCAATACACATATATATAAAATCTCACTATGTATACATACAAATATATATCAATACTGCACCCATGGTTAAGAAACCCCTGTTGCAAGGCATACTTAGCTATCTAGTCCCATTGCAACGGTCACGCATAAAGGACAACAGGTTCAATATCTTAAGAACCAATAAAATATATATACATATTGGAGGTGAACATAGTTCCAAGCCGATGGGCTACAAACATACCTACGCACCTATACGATCGTCAACACTGTCGTTCTCATAGATAGTCCGTACCTAGGTTCCATGCTCTAGTGGTACGACACAAAATCCCCCCAAGGCACACAAGATATGGTCATCCACAACACGCTAACCTCCATTAGATAGCCAGTAGCTAGGTATGTCACACACACAATATTCCAGGTAATAAGCATGCACACAAATTATATCACTTAATAGGCGTTCATGCGATCTAATTTTCGTAGTACGCAAGTAGTAGTATCATTTCTACCACTCACCGTGATTCAGTCATATAATTCCTCTCTCGAACATACATACTCTCCCAAGTTCTATAAAATATTTATATCCCATGAACAATCACACTCCCAACTCACTAATAATTCAGAATTTACGTCACCCGTTACTCACGTGGGTTATTTCTCTCACTTGGATAAACCTAGGATGATTTTTTACTTGACTGAACCTTAAAACTACATTATGGAATTTTGTTATAAGTCCAGGGATTCTCATTTGAATGAAATCCTTACTTTGAATGAACTCAAAATCTCGTTAGATGACTCGTTGGAATTCTCGTTCGAACGACTTGGGCAGGTCTTCGAACTAGAATTCCGAACTGACCCTATTCTTCCTCAAAATCATTTTTCCCAACTTTCCAACTTTCAATTTCAATTCAAAACTCAACCAACTTTGAATTTAAGTTTTCTAAACAATTCCTAATCACAATAGGGCACTTTCTAATACAATTTAAAGGTCAAATCCTCACATACTCAAATGGAATCTAAACAATTTCCTCAATTTCTAAAAATCCTCTTTATAGTGAACCCATAATTTTTTATCAATCAAAATCCTCAATTTAATTCGTGATTAAAACCTAAAATCTCCAGATTTAACAGTTTATACAAGGGTAAATCCTCTACATGCGTACCCATCTCCAAATTCTAAAGTTTCTTTATAATTAAACCTAAGTTTTCATTGCAATATGACTATTTCTTCAACTAGAGATTAACAGGAACAATATATGCTAAATAGATAGCAAGATAAACACTTGCCTTGCGATGGATTTTTGATTCTCTGATTAAATTTTGTATGTGGTTGATCCTCTCGTCGCGATCTACATTTTGGTGTAACTATTTGTGAGAAATCTCCAACTTTTGGCTTTATTCTCCAATGGGTCTCCTTCCTCCTTGGTTCTCCCTCTCTTTCTCTTTCTCTTTCTTTCTCATGTAGGTTGCAACTGATAGATCACTAACCCTCTATATTCCTATTTTAATCCTATTTTTTTCCAGTTAATTACTAAAAAATTCCAAAATACTAAAATACCCATCCGAGGTGTCATTTTGGGCTAAAATGCCCTGAACTCCAAACATAACACCCGAGTAGTATTTTCTGACTATTTCGACCCTTACGGACACACTGGCACACTCAAAATAGTCATTCGAGTTATATAAAAATAATTTTCCTTTTTAACCCCCCAATGAATAATAGTGACGCGACTCATATGCGCATCCCAAATAATTATATTTTAATTGCCGTGTATCTCGTTCCCGACCATATTCTTATTTTCAAAACAATATTACGTTACTCACTACGTAATGTTCAACAAAATTATAATTTAACATAATTATTTTTTATAACTACCAACTCTCGTCACGCTAGTAATTATTACCCTTAGAATCGGATTAATTATAAATTAAATTTTCTCCCTTCAAATTAATTAATCCAAATTTCCATAATTTTATAATAAAATAAATATGCATAAAAATACGGGGTATTACACGATATCGGTCCTTAACAATTGGTATCAGAACCCTTTTTGGTGCAATTATCATTCTTTAGATAAAATTCATATTGTCCACCTAGTTGAATCCTAGGTTTTCAAGTTATAAATATGTGCATGGTTGTATATGTTTGTGTACTAACATGGTTTTGTAGGATTTGAATGATTTATATCCCTTCTATCATAGTCATATGAATGATTGTTTATGTGCATGGATCCTACGGTGGTTTTCCACAGTTAAATTTCTCCTAGATTTGATTTGGTTGTAATAATTAAGATTTTTAATTATTGTAAGTAATTGATGTATTTGGAAGAGTTTCTTATTGGATGTTAGGAATTTGTATATTCTGGATCGGCTCGTGATTTCGGTGGAAGATCCATGGTTTTTTGGTTGTTTTTGAAGAAGAACGAAGGTGATTAATGGAGTTTTTGAAGAGTTCTGGAAGTCCAAAACGACGTAGATTTGAAACAAGTTCAAGAACTTTAAAGATCAGGAAGAAAAGAAAGAAGGAGACACAACAACACATGCATGGGGCGCGACTGCGACGCATCCTATACGCGACAGCGGGTCATCGGGATCGTGATCGCGAGCACTGTCATGACCGCGTGCCTCTCCATTTCATGATGGTATTTTCCAAGGATGGTTCAACAACTTGTTCTTACAAGGAATCTTCTTCAACATGTTCTTCACCAGCATAATCTCTTCTTAAAAAAGAGTTCTATTCTTTAAGGAGTCATCTCAAGGAAAAAAATGGTCCATGATGGAAAGAGACAATTTTGTCCTTTTACTATTGCTGGATTTATTTATTTATTTTCCATGAATCATTATTAATTTTTTGTTGCATGATTTCTTGTGTAAATTATTAGGATAATTAGGGTCACTCGATTTTGTGGACAACATGGTTTATATTTTTTTAAACCGATCTGGATCACCGATTTATTTGAAAATTCATGTTAATTTATTCTTTTTCTAAATTGAATTAAATCGAGGTGGTTAATTTTAAGGTTTGAATTGAGATCTACGGATTTAATAATAAAAAATATTATTTTTATTTAAAAAAATTAAAAGGTGAGATAAAGATATTTAATTTATACAAAAAATTGAAAAATTACCAAGGATTTTATTCGGCTTTTGGAATTGAATAAATTGTTTTTTTTCAAACTCTCAAGTTCTTTTAATAACTAAGCGAAAGAAAGATTTCAACATAAACCCCATGGTCTCCATTGGTATTTTAAATTGTGATGTAATTGATTCCTCTTGCCAACTTGATCTGCCCCCCCTATCGGATGGTTTTAATCTCGGTATCATGAAAAATTAATATTCTTAAGTGAGTTTATTGGGATTAAATATAAGTGAAATAGAAGGGAAAGTCTCAAGAACAACCTAAGGTGGTTAAGATGAACTTTAAGACTCAGGGGGAGGGTAAGAAGTCGAAAGGCAACAGTTACATCTGCAAATAGGGTGGACATTGGAAAAAGAAGAATGTACCATCTTTTTAGAAAGGAAGAATGGAAATAGTAAGCTTTCCTTAATCGCTGATACATGTTTTGGGGTGAAATATACCATTACTCGGTGTGTAGATTCTGGAGCCACTAACTTTGTTTGCAAAGCGTTAGAGGTAACCAGAGAGATCAGTGATCGAGATATGTTTCTATTCATGGCCAATAATCAAAAGGTTGTAGGAGTAGTAGTGGCAGTAGGAAATTATGTTTTAAATTTTGGTGTAGACAATAAGTTAATATTGGTAGAGTGTTTTCCAAGCATTAAAAATTATGATTTCGATTTATAAGCTTGGGATGAATGGATATTTGGTTTATTTTAATTAAGGTATTTTTTTTAATCAAAAATGGAAAATCTTTTTTTTGTTCTGGTACATTCGAAAGCGGTATTTATATTATAAGACCTATCTCACCACTGCTGCCTAATATTGAAGTGAATAACTTAAATGGAAATAACCTAAAGAGAAAGGTACCTTCCATGTTGAACTAAACGTAGATTTGGCATATATGTTTAGGTCATATAAATTTAAAAAGGATACAAAGACTGGTCTCAAATGGATAATTGAGTTCATTGGAGGTGGAGGCACTTACAGTCTAAAAATTATACTTAAAGGGTACGATGGCTAAGAGTCTGTTTATGACAAAGGGCCATAGAGCCGAAGATGTGTTGAAATTGGTTCATTCTGATTTGTTTGGGGCTATGACTATCCGAGTAAGAGGTAGTTACGAGTACTTCATCACCTTCATCGATGAATACTAGAGATTTGGATATGCTTACCTTATGCACCACAAGTTTAAAGCCTTTGATAAATTTAAAGTGTACAAAGCTGAAGTAAAACGTAGGCATAGTAAACTAATCCATACTCTATGATCTGATCATGGAGAGGCATACCTCTTCAGAGAGCTGACGGGTCACTTATCAGAGTTAGGTATTACAACCTAATTGTCTGCACTAGGCACTCCAAAAAAAAATGGTGTAGGAAAAAGAAGGAACTTGACTCTTCTGGATATGGTTAGATTTATGATGAGTTATTCGAATCTAATGGATTCTTTTTGGGGTTATGCATTAGAGGTGACCAATTATATACTGAACTTAGTTCCTCGCGAATCAGTCTAAAAAACTCCTACAGAACTTTGGACTGTGTGAAAACCTAGTCTAAGACATGTTCCAATTTGGGTTGCCCGACCTACGTGCTAAGAAAGGATCATGGTAAGTTATAATTAATTATAAAAGTGTTTCTCTTTTTAAGTTACCCGAAAGGAACCAAAGGTGGTTTATTTTATAATCCTAAGGACCAAAGATTATTAGTTAGCATTAACGCCTAGTACATTGATGAAGATCATATGATGAACCAAAAGGTCAAGAGCAAGATTGTCTTGCAAGAGCTAAAAATATAAGAGCACGTAACTGCATCAGGACCACCCGTACATGATGAAATACAACCTAATATTGATAGTACACTATGTGACGGTAGTGGGAGTATTACCAATTATTAAGATACACATGTCACTTATACTAAACCATAAGTGGAGCCACGTTATAGTGGGAGAATCAAGCGTAAACCTAATAGGTTAGTGTATTTGGGAGAGCACTTTGGTAGACTCCTAAGGGAACACGAACTGGGTCTCGACAACTATTAGAAGGCACTCTAAGACAAGGACACTGCGATTTGTCTAAAGGATGTGAATATCAAGATGTATTCGATGTACTTGAATCAAGTATGGGAACTTGTAGACATACCGAATGGGATAAAACCTATCAGTCGCAAGTGGATCTACATGACGAAAAGTGGTGTAGCCGAAAGGTGGAAACCTTCAAGGCATGGCTTATTGTATAAGTGTTCACTCAAAAAGAGGGGATTGATTATAAGAAAACCTTCTCATCGATATCCATAATAAATTCTATCCCGATTCTCTTATTAATCGAGGATCATCTCGATTTTGAGGTTTGGCAAATGGGCATTAAGACTGTGTTCTTTAACGGTAGTCTTGACGAGTGCATCTGTATGATGCAACCTATGGAATTCATTGAAAAGGGCTAATAAAACCAGGTGTGAAAGCTTAAGATAACCATTTATGGACTCAAATAAGAACCTAGGTCTTGGAACAAATTATTTGATTAGGCAATTAAATCTTTTGATCAATGTTTGGATGAAAATTGTGTGTATAAGAAGCATGACAGAAATATGGTGGTATTTTTAGTACTATACTGGATAATACTATCCTAATTGATAATGATGTGGGTGTATTATCTAGTATAAGAGTATAGTTACCTAATTAGTTCATTATGAAGGACTTAGGAAAAGCTAGTCATATCCTTGGGATCAAGATTTTTCGTGATCGAAAAAATAGGATGTTAAACTTATCCCAAGCTACTTATATCAACATAGGGCTCACAAGGTTTAGCATGCAAGATTCCAAGAAAGGGTTTATCCATTTTAGGCATGGAATTTCTTAATCTAAATCTCAGTTCCCTAAGACATCTAATCAGATAAACAGTATGGGGAATATACCTTATGCTTCAGCATTAGGCAGCCACATGTGTGTTATGATCTGTACAAGACCAAATATTTTCCATGCTTTTGGCATGGTTAGTATATTCCATTATAACCTAGGTGAGGAGCAATGGATTGATGTTAAGCACATTCTCAAGTACCTGAAGAGGACTAGAGATCATGTGCTAGTTTACTCAGTGGATAGTCTAGTGTCCATTTAGTACATAGACTCAAAATTTTAGTCCGATAGGGATATTAGGAGATTGATCTTAAGATATGTGTTTACCCTAGGAGGTGTATTAATAATTTGGAGGAGTATCAAGAAGTCATGTATTGTTGATTTGACTATGGAAGACAAGTATATTACTGCTACATAGGCAACAAAAAAGATTATTTGTCTCCAAAACTTCCTAAGTGACTTGGGTGTGGTTTCTTCAGTGCAGTTGAGTATTACACTTTATTAGGGCAATTTCAGTGCGGTTGCGAATTCAAAATAACCAAGTAATCATAAGAGGTAAAAGAACATTGAGAGAAAATATCACTAAGTTCGGGAGATCGTACAGAGGAGTGATGTCATTGTGACCAAGATTGCATATCGAGACAACCTGGCAAATCCTTTTACAAAGAGCGTTCTAGTTAAGGATTTTTACATTCATGTAGTAGGAATTAATGTCAAGTTCACGGCCTCATGTTTTTACACTAAGTGGGAGGTTATTAGGATTTTATTGTTAAACCATGTAAATACATTTTATTTTGATTAATACAAGATTGTCTTATTCATTTTGTAATGATAGTCATGTTTATAAGAATTCTTTATATATTTTTAAAAAATATTTTTTAATATGAATTTCGATCAATAGAGCTTAGTAGGAATTCTGGTGATTTGGGTATAGCTTGATCACAAATGATCAAAATTACAATTCTAGCACTACTGAAAGGTTCACAACCTAGATAGGGAGTTGACATCATATCGAAACGATTGGTTTGAAATCTCGGTAGTTTATCTTAAACTACAGGAACCTGTATGAGGTTCAAGAACTTGTATGATATTTTGAAATAATATTTTGATCGGTATATATCAAGAATGTATTAAATATGGTCACCCATAATATTTGAGTCTGGAGGTTGTCTTGATTGAACTTAGACAATCTCACACTTTTACAAAGGGTGCATGAGTTCTTAATCTCAGTAATTATTATAATTGTAATGTGTTCATGATTATTGCTTTGATTACTATGGGGTTAATTTGATTTATATTGAATCAAATGATCCCCACATATTGGGTAGTTGTTATGTGAGAGATCATAGTTCGAAGGAATCCGCGCTCGAGGACACTTGGGATTGCAATCCCCCCTTGATAGATTTATAAATTTATTTTTACGAGTTAAACCTGATAAGTGAGTCATATACTAGAAGATCCAAAAATTAGGAAGTGATCTTGCAAGATTTTAGTGGACCGAAAGAGGGCAGCCCCAAGTAATCATCAAATATTATTCTCTCCATCGGATTGCAACTAGATCCACAAAGATATAGTATTCGAAACCCTGGGTTTATTCTTTAGATTTAGTTTTTCAGTTTTGTTCTTTGTATTGCATAATCATTCGAGGATTCTAGGGTTGAATTTTTTTCTTCCACGTATATCGATCCCCAACATAAAAAATAGAGAATAATGTAAGAATACAACTTTGAGAAACATCCACGACGATCATCATATGGTTTAGCATTAAAATAACATAAACACAATAAAACACTTTGTGATTCATTTTTAGAGGTATATGTTTGGTAGGGAAAGACCTCTCCCATAGATAAATATGATAACACTGATGACTCCTGATTACCATCGCTAAATCTGGTAACACTGATGATGCCAGACTCACGTGGCTAAATCTAGTTACCCCAATGATGCCCGACTACCGTAGCTAAATTCGATAAATCTGAATACGCCCAATGAGGTAATGTTGCAATTTTGCCCACCTAACTTGTTCTATAAATGCTGAATCAAACCAAAAACATGTAAGGACATAATTTTATAAATGTCTGTTATCAATTGAGTATGTCGTATACCGCTACAAATGTCAAAAAATGTTCAAGATCACATATGCATCAAGACGGTTCCGAATATCAAGTTCTTCAATATTCAAGCCTCCACAAGTTTAACTTTGGTAAGGTTGTGTTTTAAGTCCTTAATAATTCACTTATATTGTTGGGATATTTTTCACCAAAAAATTTCTAAGTGTTGGGGCGGAGTTTTTTTATGTCTTTGGTCAAAAATATTTTTCGAAGTTTCAAGGCGGAACATTTTTTGGCGAAAGGAAAATAAAAAATTAATTTTTAATTTACTCGTTCGAGCGACATAAGACTTCATTTGAGCGACATACTGAGTCGCGCAAAATCATTTGAACGACACATGTCATCGTTCGAGCGACACTACTATCTCGTTCGATCAACCCACCGCCTTAGATTTTCTGTAAAAAGGCTTTTCCAACTTCGATTTTAATAAGAAGACTTGAGATTTTAAACAGAGATGAAACTGCTTTTGAAGAATTCTTTATCTTCTCACTTTTAGGGATTTAAACCTTTTTGTTTTCAATTCACAAGATCCCAATAGTTTGTGTGAATTGTTTTGGAACCCAAGAACAAAACTTTGTTATTATTCATCTTTGTGGAGTGCGTCTCTACACCTGAAGACTAAGGTCATTGAAGTTTACTGCATGTGAATCTTTACTGAAGATTGGACTGCGGATCATGTGGGTTCGCTGCATGGAATCCATTGCTGACTCTAGGCTGCGTGTCTATGTAGGTTTTCTGAGGTAAACGTATTGCAAATTTCATTGTGATTGTAAATTGCGATTTAATTTATAGTGAAATAAAAGGTTTTGCCCTTCGGGGATTTTTTCTGAAATCTGTGTGTTAGCACATTTTTGTTTATGATGGTTTAACAAACGCACACATGTAGTTGTATGTTTAGAAACTGATTTTATTTTGTTTAAAATTGACTCTAATTAAATAAGTTTGTAATTGAAATTTTCAAATTTGTTTGAATCTTTATCACACATACTTATTTACAAATTTATATTAAAGAAGGTTGCACTAATTTATTGTGTATTCCTATTTTCGCAAAAAAATTGTGTGATATTGATTTTTTTGAAAAATCTAGTTTGTGAAAAATCGTTATTTTTCCAATGGAGCACTTATGTAATCGGATGCCCCCCTTTGATGACACGAGTCAAGGTTTTGATGATTCAAATAGTTTGAATTTGACGTTTGCTAAAAGAATTGATTTTTTTGAAAAAAGAAAATTGTCGTTTTAAATCCGCTATGGATCTTTTACAAAACGGTTCAAAATCAAAGAGATTTTTATCATGAGAATTTTTTTTCTTTGGACCATGACTTTAATGCGTTACAATTGTCCAAAAAAGATAGTGATGATAGAGTCCTATTTTTAGAAAAAGAATTGGAGAACTTTAAAAATTCTAGGGTTTGTGTTTGTGCCAAAGAGGACAAAAATATTTTTATTAATTTTATGGCACGTGAAGAGACTCTTAGGGGTAAGTGTGTTTATTTTAAGAGTGATCGTGACAACCTTCTAGGAGTAATTGAAAATTTAGATAAGGAATCCCTGATTTTGGAAGAGTCAAATTCTTTGCTAGAGTCTAAAATTTTGATGTTAAAAAATTATTCGCCAAACTCGAGTAGTGTTAGTAGTAATTGTAATGGCACACATATTCCTAATGCTTCCATTGCTAAAGACAAGACTATTATTTGTTTTAGAGGGTCTACAAATTCCAAGGGCATTAGAAAAGATCACACTTTAGGTAACATTCCTCCTGTTTACTCATGTTCACACTATGGTAGCAAAGGCCACCTTAGGTGGTTTTGTGTCGATCTTCGAAAAGGTGCTAGGAAGTCGCAATCTAGTGTTCCCTTGGTTACCAAAATCCCCACTCGTCGTTTCACACCTATTTGGGTTAGAAAATCACTTCTAGAACACTAGATGCTAGACTAGTTTATTCTCTCGGTTGCTTGCACATGATTCTTCTCTTTCCATATCATATAGATGACTGTGTTCGCATGTTTGTCACAGTAGTTGTGCTTCATGATATATTCTTGCTAAGTGTTATAACTTGTATACTTTTTGTATTTGTTTTTTTTATAAAACTTTTGAAAAATACAAAAAGATTTTCTTTTGATAAATTTTTTGAAAAAGTCAAAAAGAGTTTTGTATTTTTTTTACACCATACATGGATAGATATATAGGATGACCAATTCACAATTTCATTCCATATTTACGTGATGATTTGATGTGTTTTGATATGAGTCATAATTTCATTTTTGTGCTTTACAATGTTTGGAGTCATTGAGATGTGATTAGTATTACTACCTAAATGTTTGACTCATATGTTTCTTTAATGCACACTTGCACGGATTTGTTTATTATTGTACTTATCACATATTGGTCAACGTGTTGTTATCTCAATTCTGTCTTTAAAACGAACCATATTCGATAAAACTTGACAATGGAAGTAGTGCATGTAAGAACCGTTTGCCATGAGGAATTTAATTGCAATAAAATATGATGAGTGAATCACTGGAAAGGGTTGTGAGAGTATAAAATTAACTCGTCTTGAAATCCACCGTTTAAAAGAGCCCAAAAAAATTAGTAGGCCATAAAAAGATAAATATGCCAAAAAGGGGCCACCTTAAAAGAAAAAATAATGATTATTATTTATGAGGGAGTTTGGATGGAAAGTAATGAAAAAAGGGTTTGTACGTCCTTACAGCGTCATGAAAAGCATTCATAGTTTTAGACGTTATTGGTGTGGGAATCATCATGACTTTGATATGTTAATGGATTGAGATGATGTCATTTAAATTCAACATTTTCGATACCTAAGGACAAGTTTGAGATTCATTCGATAGGAGTACACGTATACATCGTGCACATATGTTATGTTTGAATGCGTTGATTTGCTTATTGAATATGTTCACACCCATTTATTCCGTTTCCATGATTTGGTTTTCTTGGTGTAAATTCATGATGTGTGATTTTTGTAAAATTATTTTTTGCTTTTTTGCTTGAAAAACTGAAAAATAAAAAATTGTTTGTGGAAGCTTTTGAGTTCCTCTTTGCATGAGCGTAGTTTGATATATATTTTTTATGAATTTTTCTCATGACAACACCATATTTATTTATTTATTCGTTTCCTTGTATATTTCGGACAAATAAAAAGGGGGCGAACGAATTATGTGGGAGTTTTTGCGTTATGAGGGAGATTTGATTATGATGATTGATGTATTTTTATTTCATTTCAAACTCGATGCGTCAGAAGGTCTTTGATTTGTCTCATGTGTGTATGTACAAAATTTAAGACCATTATGTTGCAAGTCCTGATCAGAAAAGCGTCAAGATTTGAAGTTGAAGATTTTGAAGAATTGGACTTGCATGTTTAGTAACTTTTAAGTTTTGGGTTCATGGGAGGGTATTAGATTTATATAGGCTTTTTAAGAATAATTTTATAAATGTCCGTTATGAATTGAGTATGTCTTATACCGCTACTAACGTCGAAGAATGTTTAGGATCACATATGCATCAAAACGGTTCCAAATATCAACTTCTTTAACATTTAAGCGGCTGCAAGTTTAACTTTGGTAAGGTTGTGTTATAAGTCCTTAATAATTCACTTAGAGTGTTGGGATATTTTCATTAAAAAATTTCTAAGCATTGGAGCGGAGTTTTTTTTATGTTTTTCGTCAAAATATTTTTCGAAGTTTCAAGGCAGAACATTTTCTGGCGAAAGGAAAATAAAAAATAATTTTTAATTTTCTCATTTGTGCGACAGAAGACTTCGTTCGAGCGATATACTGATGTCGTGCAAAGTCATTTGAACGACACATGTCATCGTTTGATCGACACTGCTATCTCGTTCAAGTGAGCCACTTCCTTAGATTTTTTATAAAAAGGCTTTTCCAACTTCAATTTTAATAAGAAGACCTGCAATTTTAAACATAGACGAAACTGCTTTTGCAGAATTCTTTGTCTTCTCACTTTTAGGGTTTTAAATCTTTTTATCTTCAATTCACAAGATCTCAATAGTTTGTGTGAATTATTTTGAAACCCAAGAACAAAAATTTGCTATTGTTCATCTTTGTGGAGTGCGTCTCTACACCTGAAGACTGAGGTCATTCAGGTTCGCTGAGTGTGGATCTTTGCTGAAGATTGGACTGCGATTCATGTGGGTTCGCTACATGGAATCCATTGCTGACTCTAGGCTATATGTCTATGTAGGTTTGTTGAGGTAAACGTATTGCATATTTCATTGTGATTATAAATTGCGATTTAATTCATAGTGAAATAAAAGTTTTTTTCCTTCGGGAAATTTTCTTGAAATCTGTGAGTTAGCATATTTTTGTTTCTGATGGTTTGACAAATGCACACACGTAGTTACATGTTTAGGGGATGATTTTATTTGGTTTAAAATTGACTTTAATTAAATAAGTTTGTAATTGGAATTTGTTCGAATCTTTATCACATATACTTATTTACAAAACACTAACTAAACTGTCGGGCTAGGCATCAGATTTTATCCCGAACGGTTAATCACTTACTCTCAAGTCCCAAAATGTTAAACACATGTGAATATCTTAGATGCCTTTTTCGGCCTTAAAAGCCTCAAAAGATTAGTTGATGACTGATATATCTAGTCAGTCCCGTCAGGTCTGAAACATCTAGCCAACATGATCTTGCGTACAAGGAATAAAGATGTAAATACTCTATATCAATAAGGGAAAACCCTATCACTCAATTAATTAGCGTTAAAGGGAATATACACCTAGTTATTTCATCAATCTCTAGCCATAAATATAATCGACTAATGATCGATCTTAACTTACTTACGACTTGTTAACACGAAACACTTAAAGTTAGTCATTCTTAAAAGATTACGTGACATATTGTTGGTCGGTTTACACCAAAAACCTCAGTATAGTATTTATTCAAAGGTCACCTGACTTACTAATGGTTGGTTGAAAGCGAAAAACTTAATTTAGTCATGCTTCAAAGGGTACTCGACTTATGAATGATCGGTTAACACTGAACACCTCAACCTAGTCATTCTTCAAAGGTTATTTGACTTACTAACATACATTTAACACCGAATACCTCGGCCTATTCATTCTTATAAGGTTACTTGATAAATTGATGTTCGGTAAACCAATCACATTACCCTTGGTTATTCAAAGCCGACGATTGGACAATGAATGCCAATAACTTGAAAAATTATGAAACCTCAAGTTATGGGATTGGGGGCTTGAACCCCGCTTTCAGAACCTCACATCTTATAAACCTTTGGCTACTTTCAAAAGCCTAAGAATCGAGGACCAATTTTTAATCAAGGCAGCAAAAGATTAAAGTTTGAATGTTACTTATCTTCAAATACCGGTTGGCTACCTCAAATAAAGCTTAAATAATAAAGACACACAACATATCATGTTCCCTTTATACGTAGAAACATATTTACACTTCTGCTCATTCAAAAGGTGACGACTCTGGGGCGCTCTCTTATCCTCCCTTCAGTTATTGTTGAGAAGAAAAAGACATTAGAGTCTAATTTCATACATCATTAGTCAAAAAAATATTTCAGTTAGTATTATCTCATAAACCCCCAAGGGTTAAGGACTTCAGTGGCTATAGAAAACATTATGTTAACCTAAAGCCAAGGGACAAGTGGACTTCAAATGATACTTTAGGAATTTTTCAAATACTACAAGTCATCACCAATTAACGTTCAACCATCTGTCCAAGACTTAACACTATAGAGAAATATGCTTGAACCATTCGTATGAGATCACCCTTTGACTTACACTTCAAATCCTAATAACCATTGGTACGACACGATCAAAGACTAGGCACGAACGAGGAAAAGGCGGAGTGCCAGGGAACATTCCCTCGACCCTTTTAAAAGCTTAAAATGCCCTTTGAGAATGGGGGCTTACTAATGAAGGGAAAATATTCCTCGATCCCGAATGACCATAGCTAAACAATACGAACGCTCGGTTGACCATATTAAAGATGAGGTGCCAAAAGGACGAAGGCTGTGGTAAATGATTTTAGTCACATGTATATGGAGTCAGTTAAATGATAAAATCACACATCCTATTTAGGCGAAAACCCTAATATTGTATTAGCCTATATAAAGGCACATAATCATTATAAAAGGGGCATTAATCTCTCTTCCTCACAATATATCTATTGTAACTATAAAAAATATGATATTGAAGAGTGGGAGAAACTCCATAGTGGACATAGGCTATTAATGTCCGAATAATGTAAAAATTCGGTGTTCTTATGTGATTGATATTTTCATTATTTTCTATAACTATTGTGTGATTTTACGTATCATCATAAAGTAACAACTTCTTAATTATAAAGTCTCAATAAATTAAAAACATGAGACCCTAAGGTGCACACTAACCACTAGGTACCTCAAGCCATAAGGTATACTTACTCCTATATAAGATACCCACACTACCATAGTCCAAATCCTATTTGAGTACAACCCACAAGACGTCTAGTCATATATAGGCATATATTTTACTTGACCACTATTAATATTCATTTTAGAATTACACATCATAACACCATATCATTTCTGAACTCCCAATCAACACTAGACTCCATCTGTGGAATGCGAAAATAAAAATAAGGAACCCGCCCGATACACTTTTGCTTAGATTAGTTAGTCGTCGAGAGATAATTATCATCGTACCTCGATTACTCTCCTAAATAACCTCGAAGCACTTCCCTAATCACAACTACTATCTCAAGAGACACTATAACTAATATAACCATGTGTATTCTCAAGAGTCGAATATTAACTCCCTAACTTGATAGTAATAAGAAATTCCACACTCTTTGTCACTGAGAGAACATCTTAACTATGTCTTACATATACTACCCCATATTAGGGTTTAACCATTATTAATTAAATAACTTAACTACCAAGATATATCTCATCCATGAGTTCTTGAAAATAAACACATACACACTAAAAACTACGGCATAACATCTCCCATTAAAAATACAAACCGAGCATCCTTAGAGTTCATGAATCCAAATGGGGTATCAACACCCACCATCACCACAAACCATTTCATATGGAACCAAATATAATTATATAATAATAATCTAAACTATCACGAGTTACCTAATCCAAAAGGTATAATTATTAGCTAATCATAATCACCAAACTCTTCACCTAATCTCGTATCTCAAAGAAGTCTAATGTTAACTACCCAAATAAAATATGGAATCATCCTTGTCGAACCCATTCTATTGAATTCCCCACACAACATTTTACTTTTATGAATAAGTTAATCCACTAAAGGATATAGTTCTATCTCTAAATATCCCAAACCATATATCCATCTCATGTAAACATATATAATATATCAGTGCGGGTACTCACAACCCATAACATAAATCATAGGGCATCTTGACAACCAATAACTTTTTAGTTTGCTTGAAATCCAATTCCCAAATTTAGAATCTAATTAAACCCCCATCAGTTTCCAACATTCTTGTAATTGGTTAGTGTTAGGTTACACTAAACCTAAATATCTAACTTATTAATTACAACAATTTTAATAAGATTTATCATATAATTTCACTACTACATGTTGAACAATTCAAATATTACAACATGGATTCCAAATATGCTTAGCCTCCCTATAGCATGAATTTGTCCCACCAATATGTTTTCTACATATTTAACTTATCAATATCGTAAGAAATTTGAAATCGATAAATAATTACACCAATTCCCCAATTAATAATAAAAACCCTAGTTCTAGCATGTGAATCTACTTGAAAACCCCACTATCATATTATTATACCGGATTCATAAATTTCTAATTTCTAATCATAATATTATCTTTTGAATTCATACAAATTAGATGCATGAATATAATATAAACTAGTCTAATCAAAGGGAATAAATATAAGAAATATCGCCCTGTTAGATAATTAATACAAATTGGTGCAGAATTTGATCTCCCTGTATCTTCTCACCTAATTATACAAAGATTCATCTCTCTCTCTCTCTCTCTCTCTCTCTCTCTCTCTCTCTCTCTCTCTCTCCCCCCCCCCCTTCTCCCCCTCACTATATTTAGGGTTTGAGAACTATAATGAAATTAGGTTAACTAACTAACATAACTTATATTTTATAATCCAATTTTGAATTGTAATTTAAATAAAATTATATTTAGTTTAGGGCCCCAAAACAAACCCAAATGACTCTAAACTTGTCCTAATTAGTTACCCAACCCATAGGCCCATTTCCTTACATTTTAAGCACCATTCGGCCCTATAATTGGCCCCATAAGTTGCACCCACAATTATAACATGGACATTATAAATCGAATTATTCTTATAAATCAAATCTCATATTTTCACACAAAAAATTATCCAAAATTATTTATTATGAAAACATTAAATTTAAGTTTACACTAGAAATTTATCGAATTTAATTTATAAAAAATTCCCAATAATTTATTATAAAAAAACATTTTTTTTAATTTAAATCAATAAAGATAATTATTTAAGATTTCTTAATTATTCTAATTATTTTAAAACCTGAGGTGTTACAGAATCCATAGGAACAAATCAACCTCAAGAATTAAAACACACCTTTTATTAATATAACACAAAATAGCTGACGTATCCAGGAAGCAAGAAAAGAGCTATGGGGGGATCCCTAGAAAAAAATGAACCTGACCAGGATGGTTGACTAAGAGCATAGATGGGGGGAAGCCCCATGAACAAGTGAATTCTCACTAACTGATGATAGGGCTAAGAAAAATAATGGTGCCATGTTAATATGTTCATACAACTTAAAGAAATTCTAAACTTTCATTCAAAGTTGGATAAGTTACAAAGATTTCTTTTTACAAGGTAACATAAATCAAATAGATAGAATATGCAAAAACCTCACTAAGTGGAAGGTCACGGAGGAGGAGATTTAGGTTTTGGTTGCATCCTTAAAGGACCACAATATGTTCGCCTTCATCCATGACTTATTTGGAGTGGATAAAAGTGGGGAATATAGTCACCCCATTGTCGTATTCTTCATCTATCATTTATGTTGGGACAACATCTAATGGATCCCAATATTCTCCATGTCCAAATAATGGCAGCCGATAAAGAGGACTATCAATGTCGTACCAATACCATAAAGTCCTTTGGAATCTTCAAGACCCATTGGGCGTTTACCCACCCATTCTTGTATGACTGTTCTCTGACATGCTTAATATGACAAGGGTCAATGAGTAAACCCACATCATACGCATCCTGCCAGACTTCATGGGGGACCTTGAAGAACTATCATTGTATCTTGTAGTACTTCTCATTTATTCCCCACTGGCGTGTTTAAAGTTAACTAAATTAACATACAACTTTTATAACCTTTCTTGGAGGTCGAATTTTTTTGTCTTTAAGGGGTACACCACCTAATGATTACTTTCCATCTCAGATCATCAATCTTAAAGTTCTTTAACGTGTTCAAAGTTGACCGAGAAGAATGCCCTATATGCTTGGAAAATGATCAAGTACACCAACCTCACATTCTTTCTCGTCCATTATACAAGAACAAACTCTATGTTTTTATCGATTGGCGCAATAATACAAGCGCAGATGAATAAACATTATTACAGGGATAAAATAAACATGAATTTAGGAAGCATAATGCAAAAGAAATCATGCATATTAGAAAACAAAGTTCAATGGAAATATTATAAGAATAATGAAAACAATTTTCATTGATAATTGTCCACATAATGAGTGGGGGCTTTTGGACATAAAACAATTTTAATAAAGAATAACAAAATGTTTTTCCTAAGATTTAACTAGAGTAAGTTGTTTTCCATCACCTTCTGCGTCAACTCCCTCTTCCTCCTGTCCGTAGACGGCCACCAAAGTCTCGTCGAGCTGGTGTTCATTATAAAGGCCATAAGGGGAGGGGACCTCAAGCTTATAAAAGTCGGCATCATACCCATTTTTGAAAGATAACTTCATCATATACTCTATTTATTTCCAGCGCTACACCAAAAGGACAATTTTGTTACTGAAATAAAAATGTTTGTACTTGTGTTAAACACTTACGAAAATTTTCAATGGTTGTAGACACTTGAAAATTTTGAAAGTAATCAAAACCTTTACAAAGTGAATAATATAATATATAATAGGTTTGTACACACAACATAAGTACCTAAATGTTAAATTATTTCACGTTTACTATTTTTGTGTTCCCAAGTTTCGAACAGACTCAAAAATTTTCCTTATATATTTTCATTCAGTATCTCAACATTAAAACCCTTTCATTCAGCCTCAAAAGATGAAACACTCTCATTCAACCTCAACCTCAACCTCATCCTCTTATTTGAAACCCTTTTCAGTTGTGGTTTAAAGGATGTTTTAAAAATGTTTCAGGTTGCTTTGGTTTTGATTTCAGGTTTGAAATGATTTAGTTTTTATAATTTAGTTTTTGAAAAACTAGACTATGATTTTACGAACTCAAACAATGGATTTATTGTAATACCCCATATTTCTGCGTTTTTAGAATTTCATTGACTGAGTAATTAAATAGAAAATACATTTTCATTTAAATTACGTGAGTAGAGTAATTTAATATGATTTAATGATAATTATGATTATTAAGTGAATAAATAATAATTGTGATTATTAAATATTAATCGAGATAGAAACTATTTAATATTATGACTTGAATTTACTAAGTGTTAATAGTAAATACTGATAGTTAAATTGTGCGACATAGCGAGTGATATGGACGTACTTGATGTCACGTGTGGACTAAATTGAGGATGAGATAGGAAATATATTTTTAGTGACTTAAATGATGATTTAGAGGTCACAGATGATTTCGAAAAGGTCGAATTAGTCAAAATAGTATACCCAGGGGTACTAGTCGGGTACCGGGGCATTTTTGGACTAAATCGGGACCGTACAGGGGCGTTCTAGTCTTTTGGCATATGGGGCTGAAGAGAACTACGAATTTTGGAGTGTTTTATCGGCTGATTAAAAGTGGGGTTAGGGTTAGAAACCTCATAACACAAAGGGAAGCCATTATACAGAGAAGAGAGATCATTTTCAAGGCTAAAAGGGAAAATTGTGGGAGATTTCAAGGAGTTCTTGCACCACAAGTGATCGAGGAAGGAAGATTGGAGGAGAAAGCAACTCAATACCTTCTGCAAACTCGAAATCAAATCATCTCTAATAAGGCAAGTGTTTAGTTGAAAATAATTTTGAGTTATAATATTCATGCGTAGGATTTATGAATAATTGATTTTGACTAATAATCTTGGAGAAAAAGAATTTGATTAATTGCATGTTTGGGTAGAAATCACATGTAGTTAGATTTACATTTGTACAGGATAGAAAATTAGATGAATCATGAATGTTAACACAAATTAAAATCTGGGTTGATGATTGCAAACATGGGATGAACATGTCATACTAGGCTTCTTGAATAATTAGAGGATTTAAATTATTTTGGCCTTAATTGGAAGGATTTATAATGTTTAATTCGTTGGAAATCATCCTAACCCAAGTAGGAATAGTTAGTTATCGTTGGTTACAAGTTTGGTGGATTATCATGGGAGTTAGATAATTTAATACGGTGGAAAATGCATGAAGAAGAAGAAGAACTGCGTCTGTCACTTCTAGATCGATCGATCGATGGAGTCGATCGATCGATGCTCAAGGTCGATCGATCGACCCAGGCTGATTTTGGTTTCTTTTTTTGGTTGAGTTCTATTCGATGGCTGACGCTTGAGGGGAACCTTAGTGATTATTTTATACCTATGTAGGGAATTAGAGAGTACTAGTAGGTGTATAGTGGGGGTCTATTAGAATCATTGAGTGCAAGAATTGAAGTGATGGACTGACGAGGGTAAACCGATCGAGTAGTGTATTGGGAATTTGGGAGTTGAGTTTTAGAGAGAGTAAATGTCATCCCAAGAAGTATACCAGTAGGTTAGAGATAACTTAACTACTGAAATGAATAGAGGGGTAACTAGGTCCCTTGGAGTTGTGTGAATACTCAATTAAAATACGATAGTGAGAAAAATCATAAATTAATAACTACGGTGAATATTGAAGAATATATATTACGTATGAGCACTATTATTAGGCTGCATGTATACCTACTGAATTATATAGATACATAGGTGGAGAGAATACCTAAAGTATAATTGCCTATATTAGGGTCGAGGTAGGATTCCGAACTAATATATGGACATAGTAAGTTGGGGTCGTGACAAAAGAGTTCCGAACCAATACATGTATAAAGTTTCATTAGTGGGGTCGAGGTGATATTCCGAACTATTACATGAAATGAACTTGGGGTAGAGGTGACATTCCGGGCCAAACCTTTCACTTGGTATCGATGGACCATTTTGAACCAAGAGCCATTGATGTGTGTTAAAAGGACATATTAGTAATGAATGAATTTATAAGTATATATTGTGTGTGAAATGTACACTGTATTAATAATCTACTTATGCAAGTTAATAGATAATGAGATGCCCTGAATATATTTAAAAGCAAAATTAAGTAGGGAAACTTAATTATAATTCGGTTAAAGGTATTAAGGCATGAACAGTTATCTAAGTTTATAAATCAAGAGATATGTTTACTATTACATACTAAGTGGGAGGTATGGGAACTGAGTCACGTAGATGAGTTCAGTTGAATATTTTAGTTCAGTTAGCTTGGTAGGTATATCAAGGTGGGCAAAGTACGGGACGTTAGGCGTGCATGATAGATGAGGGGTGAGGTAAATCAAGAGAGTGTATGCTAAATCTTAGCATGTGTAATCAATAACTCATTTTATTGTGATAATCACTTGCTAAATATTTTCAAAATGTTTTGAGTACTAACTCTTGCTATAAAAATATTTTCGAAACCCTTTTAGGTGTCCAACCACAGGGACGCGAGACTTGAGGATTCAGTCCAGGGACTCGTAACTGCAGCTTTGTGGAAGCTAGCAGGACTTTGCATAGCTGACTCATTTATTCAAATCTAGTGTAGGATCTCCTCTTTATTATTTTCTTTTGGGACATGTCATCCATTGACATTATTTCAGTTATTCGGTTTTGGATCATGTTGGTTTTATTTAGAAGTTTTAGTTTTTAGCCGAATGTTGACTCGACAAGATTTTATTCTTTATATATTATGTGGTGGTTTGGATTATATCATACCGTGAATGTTTAATTTATTTCCGCATGAGAAATTAATTTGGGTTAACGAAAGATAAAATTTGTCACCAGTCTAATTTCACTTAGGTGATTAGTAATTAAAAAGTTTTCGACAGTGATGCTAAGAATGAACCAAATGAGAAACTAGTTTTAATTTGATTTAGGACTGATCACCCAGGATTTAATTAAGTAGGGTGCCACATTTATATCAATTAGAGGAAGAATAGTGACAACGAGTTTAAATTTATTAGGATTTTATTCTTCATTTTTCTTGTGACCGATTTGGTTAGTTGTATTAGTTTGAATTTATTAGATATTTCAAAAGACTATTTATGTGTATTTTTTGTTTGAATCGACCACTTGAAATTCATGATGAGAAGGCATTTGTGCTTCTTCATCGTGACTGTGCAATTGTGCGTAAAATTAACCCATATTCTATGTTTAAGGTAAATGATAATACTTAACCATTATGGTGTGGGTGTGGGTGGGTGGGTGTGTGTGGGGGGGGGGGGGGGGGGGGGGACGCGAACACTTATAAACATCTTAAATCAAGATTAAAATCTTCACCTTGTGTATACAAAGTATTTGTGGGAGTTTTTTCTTTATTACTATTTTTATTTGATTAGAATAGGATTTTGTGTATGGTTCTTCAGTAGAGAATGATGAAAAATAGGGGTTTAATAAATAAATATATATACACATTGCAAATTATTCTTTCTCTCTCTCTCCCCCTCGAGTCCTCGTAATTTTGATGTTATATGTGTATCACATTGTATTAGAATCCACATGTTTTGAACCTTGATGATGCTAATAATCACCACCTCAAAGATGTAGACAACTCAACCTCTAGCTTTGTTAACGATGGTGGAATGAACACAACAATATAAGAGATATATATGTATGAAAAAGGGGATGAGAGAGATGGAAGACATAATCATATAAGTGGTTTGACATGGGCATACTCCACTATGCAAGGTGATGGTGTTTTTACTATAACAAGGCTCTAAAAGGCCATTAATACACACTCATGATTTCTCTCTCTTCAATACAAAATGACATAGTTTCAGTAGGGTTAGGAATTAATTGATCCTTTATAAATAATATGAAGTGGGATTTTATAGTTTTGGGGTGCGCAGTGTCATCCCAGAGCATGCACCTAGTGTTCATGAGCTCAGTAGACTAATACAAGTATGCCACTTATCGTTTACATGTGCATGTAATGATGATGAAATATTCTCCCCACGTGGGTTGTTGATCTTCTTGTAATGGTTTTGTCCACATGTCTTGGAAATTCACAGGTCACATGTTCCGTGTGAGATATTGATGTTAGCTCTGGAGGTCTCAGCTGGCCGAGACTGATATAGAGGCTACCAGTGGAGTAATATTGAGAGTGATACTGTTAAGGGATTGTAGATTTGTCTCAGCCTAGCAGTGTCATACAAGCCCGACATATGGCGAAGCCGAGACATAGGTGTACTTATGAGTGTAGAGCTAGCCTTCATGTATAATTGCAATTGTCCTATTGATTAGGTCTAGGAGGCCAATACTGACAAGCATGGGTTTCTGGGATATGGGCCCATATGAGGATGTGTCTAACTAGGACTTGGAGGGGGTAATGAAGCTGGGATGAGTCTCGTTCATATGAGGTCATATTTATGTATATCAAACCTTTAATTTGGGCAACATAATATATAGATTTCTAATTGTAAGGACATAGTCCATCACACTTAGTATGTCGTATACCACTACAAGTTTGTCGAAGCATTGGAAAGTGCACATCTATAATCGACAATCCGAATTTCAAGTTTACTTCAACAATCATGCCCAACAAGGACTAACTTGGTAAATGTGTTTAAGTTTCATTTATAATTTTCATAAAAGTGTTGGGATATTTTTTATAAAAAATAAAATATTTTTTCTTTTATGAAAAATGATTTTTGAATTATTTTAAATGATTTTTATATTTTCAGAAACATTTTTATAATAAAAGTTTTTGGATAACTATTCTCAGATTCGTGAGAGTTTTAGTTTCAAGGTTTCCAAAAGTTTTAAAACTCTATTAATCGAATCTTGAGATTTGTGCCCGGTCGTTCAAACGAGAACCTATCTCATTCGAACGAGACCATAAGTCGTTTGAACGACATGATAGTTCGTTCGAATGAGAACACTTTTTGTTTGACACGTCACCACCTTAAATGTTTTATAAATAGAGTGTCAGACGTGTTGATTTCGTGTGGAGAAAACACTGGTTTTAACAAAATACGTTTTTAAGTGTTTTTGGTTTATTCTCCATCACTTTGAGGGTTCAAAACTTTGTTTTACAATTCACAAATCTGAGTGCTTTTGTGTGAGTTATTTTATGGAACCCAAAACTTAGTTTTGCTGGGAGCTTTTCTTTTGTTCATCCTTGGTGGGGAGATATCTACAACCGAAAAACTACGCGCTATTGTGGAGGGAGACTCTAGGAAGTTTATGACTGCGTGTCATTGAGGATCTTCTGCATGTTGATTCTTTGCTGGAGACTCCGTGTCTAGACTGCGTGTCCATCGTGGTATAGCTGCATGTGAACAATTATTTATCTGTATTTCATTGTAATCCAATGTAAGTTGTGATTTACAATTATAGTGAAATAAAAAGGTTTTGCCCTGTGGGGATTTTTTCCTGAACTATTGTGTCGCATATTTTATTTATGTTTATTTGACACTTGCACGCACGTTATTATTTGAGTTTAAGGGCTGAATTGATTTGTTTCATAAATTGAGTCTTATTAAATAAGTTTGGGATTGGAATTTGCGCATCTATTCGAATATTTATCACACATAAGGTTTTACAAATTTCTATCAGAGCGGGTTATGCTAATTTATTGTGTTTGATCTTATTTGGCTGCATCTGGGGTGGTTTGTTTTCATCTCAATGGATTTGTGTAGTTTTGTCAAAGAAAATTTTGAGATATTGAAACTCACACATGATTCTTTTCTTGTTATATCTTATAAATGATTGTGTCGGTTTCTTTTGTCATACGCTAGTTATACTTCATGATATATCCTTGCTAGTGTTATGACGTGTGTACTTTTTGTATTATATTTCTTTTAGAAAATTTTGAAAAATACAAAAAGATTTTTGTAATTTGTTTAGCATCATTTATGAATGAACATTTAGGATGACCAAGTCACAACATCATGCCATATCCCTGTGACTATTTGACAGTGCTTTGAGACAAAATATTGTGTCATTCATGAGCTTTACAAAGTTTGGAGTCTTTGAGATGCTATAGTGTTGCTACCTACATGTTTGACTCCTTTTATCCTTTATTGCCCACGAGCACGAATTTATTTGACGTTTGTTCTTGTCGAATCACATGTTGGTTACATGTTTTCATCTCAATTATGTCTATTAAAACGAACCAAATGCGATAAAATAAGATAATAAAAGGTGTGCATATTTTTACCGTTTGCCGTAAGTTTGTGTGAATTTTATAAACGGTGAAAGGCTACGAAAGGTACGCATTTATCCTTTGAGATTAAGTCGCAGTTTAAATTGGACCTAAAAAATTGAGGAATTTTAATTATCCGGGGTCCAAAGGGGTTTAAAAGAGCCTGAAAAATATTGAATGGCAATAAACAAGAAATATATGCCAATTATGGGCCATTAGTTTTATTCACCAATTATCCAATGTTTGAGAATTTAGATCACCTCTAAAAGAATATATATATGAGGGAGTTGGGTTGGAGAATTAAATCGACTTTGCACGTCCTTAAAAATCTTGAAAAAGCAAGTAATCGTTTTGGACGTTATTGGTAATGTTGACTTTGATTTGTTGATTTTGATTTAAGACGATCTTATCTAAATTCAACACCAAAGGACTATTTTTTATGTTCATTCGTTAGGAGTACACTTATGCATCTTGCATATATGATATGATAGAGTTGATTTTCCTATCGAATTTGTTCACACCCATTCATTCCGTTTCCATGATTTGGTCGTCTTAGTAAATATTCATGGTGTGATTTTTTTTGTAACATCATATTTCTTGCATTTTTCAATAAAAAATTTGAAAAACTAAAAAATAGTTGGCTTGTTTTGGTTTCCCTTGACACCCCGATTTGCTTTATGTGATTTATTCTTTTCCTTGTCTATTTTGGACAAATAAAAAGAGGGTGAGCGAATTATGATATTATGAGGGAGTTTTATGTATGGGGGAGATTTGATTATGCTTTCATGTTTATGATTTATATCATTTCAAATTCAATACGTCACGTGGTTTTTGCTTTGTCTCATGTATACGATTGAAGATTTTTGGATTGTACACCCTGATGAGAAAATCTTGGAGATTTGAAAAGTTGATTGTTGAACATTGAAAAAGTCTTCAGACTTGTTCAGTTTATCTTTCCACTTTTGCGTTTATGGGAGGGTAGATTTGTATAGGTCATTTTGTTGATAATTCAGATTATTTTTATTTTGTACCGGCATAGACATAGGGGGAGATTTATAAGGACATACTCCATCACACTTAGTATGTCATATACCGCTACAAGTTTGTCAAAGCATTGGAAAGCGCACATCTACAATCGACGATCCGAATTTCAAGTTTACTTCAACAATCATGCCCAACAAGGACTAACTTGGTAAATGTGTTTAGGTTCCATTTACAATTTGCATAAAAGTGTTGGGATATTTTTTTTATAAAAAATAAATATTTTTTCTTTTATGAAAAATGATTTTTGAATTATTTTAAATGATTTATATTTTTTCAAAAACATTTTTATCATAAAAGTGTTTGGATAACTGTTCTCAGATTCGTGAGAGTTTTGGTTTCAAGGTTTCCAAAAGTTTTAAAACTCTATTAATCGAATCTTGAGATTTGTGCTTGGTCATTCAAACGAGAGCCTATTTCATTCGAACAAGACTAGACATCGTTCAAACGACATGATAGTTCGTTCGAATGAGAACACTTTTTGTTTGACATGTCACCGCCTTAAATGTTTTATAAATAGAGTGTTAGACGTATTGATTTTGTGTGGAGAAAACACTGGTTTTAACAGAATACATTTTTAAGTGTTTTTGGTTTATTCTCCATCACTTTGAGGGTTCAAAACTTTGTTTTACAATTAACAAATCCTAGTGCTTTTGTGTGAGTTGTTTTATGGAACCCAAAACTTAGTTTTTCTGGGAGCTTTGCTTTTGTTCATCCTTGGTGGGGAGATCTCTATAATCAGAAAGTTGCGTGCTATTGTGGAGGGAGACTCTAGGAAGTTTATGACTGCATGTCATTGAGGATATTCTACATGTTGATTCTTTGCTGAAGACTGTGTGTCTGGACTTCGTGTCCATTGTGGTATAGATGCGTGTGAACCATTGTTGATCTGTATTTCATTGTAATCCGTTGTAAGTTGAGAGTTACAATTATAGTGAAATAAAAAGGTTTTGCCCTGCGGGGATTTTTTCCTGAACTATTATGTCGCATATTTTATTTATGTTGGTTTGACTCTTTCACGCATGTTGCTATTTGAGTTTAAGGGCTGGATTGATTTGTTTCATAAATTGACTCTAATTAAGTAAGTTTGGGATTGGAATTTGCGCATCTATTCGAATCTTTATCACACATACATACATACATACATACATACATACATACATACATACATACATACATACATACATACATACATACATACATACATGTTTAAAATCATCTTGGTGTCCAAATGAATCATAACTAGCTTTTATATTGAGCAAGATGAACTATATAATTAATCTCATATTGAGATTTCTCATTGTGAGACTAATCGGCATACACAGTGTGTAATGAATTAATAATATGGAAACTATATGGTCTTGTGATGTTTGTTTAAGATCTTATAATGTATTCGAAGTTATCAAAGTAGGATAATTATGTATTAACCTAATTGATTATTTCCAAATTCCTAACACCACATTTGAAATGAATGAAATCCCAAGACAATTGTGATTTTTCCTAAATGATTTGAAAATCAAGGTCAAGAACTTCACAACAAAGGGGGCATAAATGTAAGAAAAAATATGAAAAGTATTAGTTGGGTTTGGAATTGGATTTAGGTTTTAAAGTTGAAGGGTTATTATGATGGTAGGGTTATAGTTCCTATAACAATTGTTTGATGGTTTAGAGGTACGAAAGTTTTATGGTTAGGGTTTGAGTAGGAAATGGTGGGACTATAGTTCTTGTATATTGATTTGATTGTTTTTTAGTTTGATTTTTACTTTTGAAGTTCTATTTTTTGTTATTTTAAGCAAAAAAATAATATTAGACTGGTAACATCTGCATGAAAATATCAATTTCAATTTTTTTATATAACTTGTAGTTCGTAGGTTAACATGTTTATTTAGATTTCTTTATCTCTCACCTTGTGTGCATTATGTGTTATACAAAAATACATACAATTAGTGATTAAAAAATTGATTTTATATATATATATATATATATATATATATGGGCATGCCCGTGTTAATAAAACATCAAATTAGGGATTATATATAAAATGTAAAATTAGAGTTTATTGGTTGCAAAACAAAGATTTATCACATGATTTTTTTAGAATTCTACAACAATATATGAAAGTCCTAAATTTATGTGCCTAATTGATATTCTGAACTTACAAGGCACTAAAGGTCCAATTAAATTAACACTGTAATAACACGAAATGTATTTATTCAATCTAATTCTTAAAATAAATGCATTGGTAGGTTTTTAGTACCAACGTAGATTTTAAAATTTCGTGATGAGCTAAAACTTATATTTACTTTTTCCTTTTATTTGGTATGTTTACATTGCTTACTTAAATTTTATTGGTATTACTTAATATTTATTTTCTATTAACGTACCTTAGCATAGAAAATATCAACAAAATTTATCAAAGAGTTTATAAAGGAATGTGAAAGAGTTAATGGAGTTGCAACATTCACTAATTTTGCGGAGAAGAACGGTGGTGGTCAAACTAAATTTTCACGCTCATGCATCAAATGTGAAAATATAAAATTGATACAGTTTGAAGATATCCATTTTCATTTTCTTCGTTATGATGTATCTAAGTTTTACATGTTTTGGCATTTTCACCGGGAAAAGTAACTCGTCAAAACAAAATAAAAAGAACTTAGATAATGTGTTGAATGCATGATCATGTCCCCGACGATCCTATAATGAAGGAGTTTGTTCAAGATGCATTCGAAATGGTTAGTCAGGAAATTGGTCATTTAATAAGTACAACTGTTAATTTTTTTTTTTTTTTTTTGGGGGGGGGGTGCGGGACAATGGCAATGGTAACAAACTATTGAGGAGTTACAATACAAATAAATATGTGGTAAGGAGAATGGAACTTTGTACACATCATGCACTGAGAAACATACACTACAATATTTTCTTGTCAAATTAAATAATATAAAGATAATATATGGTTTGTGAGACAATAACGTTATGGAAATTTTGGGAATATTTAAAGAGTTCTTGCCAAAAGGAAATACAGTACCATCTAATTATTTAGTAAGGAAGAATATAATAAAAAAGTTGGTTTTGATCATAAGATAATTTATGCATGCACAAATCATCGAATTTTATATAGGAAATGACATGCAAAGAAGGGAAAATGCCCAATATGCAACCTATCTAGCTATAGGTTGGGGATAAATAGGGAGGGTAAAGTACCTATGAAGATAGTGAAACATTTCCCTCCGATTCCATGTTTAAAGATATTATTCACCATACCATGGATAGTAAATAAATGAATTCGCACATTAGAGTGAAGCCTATAAAAAATGTTTAGTGTCACCCTGTTGATTCGTCAATTTGTAAAACTATCGATACATATATGGTTAAACTTTGTGGATGAAAAGTTTAATATTCATCTCAGTATAATGACTGATGGTTTTAATCCATACGGGAATATAAATTCCAATTATAGTTTTTGACCTCTCATTATTGCTTCTCCCAACATGGGACCGTTTGTGTGCATGAAATCGGAGTTTTGACTGATGTCAATTATAATATCTGGGTCAAATGAATTGAGCAAATAAGTTGACATTTACCTAGAACCTTTGGTAGATGAGATAAATAAATTATTTCTTCGAGGCGTAATCTCACACGTCTCTTACACTAACACTAATTTTACTTTAAGAGTGGTGTTATGGGAAATCCTGATTCTCCTGCATCTGGAACTTTATCGGGCTGCACGATTCATGCATAAGAAGTAGACATTGAATGACTTAAGAGTAGTAATAAAATATCTTATCCTGATCATCGAATATTTCTTCCCCATGATACAGGGAGGACACATAAAATTTTAGCAACAAGGTTGAACCCCGTAAAGCTCTAGTGAGATTATCTAGTTCAAAGATTGATAAGAATGTGAAATGCATCAATATGAGTATTGGTAAAAAAAATTGGGAACAAAAGAAAAGGTAAAGGGGATTAGGATGTGGTTTGATATGCTACTACTCTATGGTATAGAAGGTTTATTTTATTTAATTTTCCATATTCAAAAGAGCTTAGTGTTCGCTATAATCTAAATTTTATGCACATAGAAAATAAATTCACTGATCATCTTATGTTTCCCATTAAAAACATTAAAGATAAAACCAAACATAAAAAAATGACATATTAAGATATGAAGGCCATGGAGACCAAACGAAAGATGTGATTGTCAACTTATGAAAGTTAGGGAAAAACCGTGAAGCCAAAGCTGTATTCATTTTAAGTAAAGCTAAAAAAAGAGTGGTTATTTCGTGCTTTAAAGGAGTTAAATTTGCTAAGAGGGTTTTATCCTGGAAATAATGTTAAGGAACTCATATCACATGACTATCATGTGATTATGAAATATTTGTTGTTATTTCTTCTTTAAAAATGGTTATCCAAAACGAAAGGACTTTTGAATAGTCGTTCAATGGTTAAGCTTATTTTCCAATGTGTAGGGTGAAAATGTGATTAAGAGGGACGTTTTGGAGTTGGAAATTGTGACACCCCAATAAATCCACAAATAAATTGATGAGGTCTAATATAAAATCTCGAGAATAAAAAATATTTGGTAACATTCTCAGCATAACAAAATAGCTAAAACTAAATAAGTAATAACGAGATAATGAAATGCTTTATAATATAAATCCAACTCTGATACCAATCATTGCCAATAAAAATAAACTAACATGGAATATAAAATGCATTTCATACAAATGTCCAACTCCGAATATAAGTACCATATATACAAGATGACTGAAAATAATAGGGTCCAAAAAGGGAGTGAGATAGACTTTCTCGACTCCTACAACCTAGGAGTAAATAAACGAAACATCACTAGAGATGATCCTCCAACGAATACGATCTATATGAACCACTATAACCTAAGACCTTTGACAACAGATATAATATCAAATTACAAAGAAAGCGTATGTAGAATGAGATTATAATTGAAATCAGGTACATTAAAGCTACACATATTACTCTTGTATTTTAGTGGATTTTAAGTTATTAGTTACCCAACAAACCCAACCTAAATTAATCGTGTGTTCGTGTAAGGACACAATCGTTGTTTTCGTTTCACCGCGATAATACAAACAAACCTAAATTACAACTACACTTGCGATACAAGTATAGCGGTAAGTCGGGTATCAAAAATCCACAGAGACGAGTTGCTAGAATTTATAGGATTTAATACTCTTAAATAAAAGTGTAAAAAGGTGATTATAAACTAAAAAGGAAAACATGCATAAAAGGGAAATATTAATCTAGGCGAGGGAAAATAAATCTAGATTAACAAAGCGAGTAAAACTATAGGTTGCGTCGAATATCCCTCACCCGAGTTGATCAGTATAAAATAGTTACATGGGTCGACGAGTTATTACAATTGCGTCTCGTTTCGATAGTTAATTGAACCAAGGGTTGTCACGCCCCTAAATCCGCATAAAAGCCTAATCCGATTTTGACGTCAACAAATACCCCAAAAATTATGCACGCAAGGTCGTAAGTACGGAACATACACGATATGCCCCGTCAAATCCCATAGGCGTAATAACTAGGGCAATGCACCCGAAATAGACCCGTAAACTCCATCACCAAAGCAAAGCAACATGTCAACCCGGAATGAGTTCAATCCGGCACAACCTAGACTAAATTAGCTAGAAAACATATTAAAAATGCGGTAAATAAACGCAATAAACCTACCCTAGAAAGAAAGTAAAGAAAGCATGTAAACCAAATTATGAAAGCATGTAAATTAACTACAAAGAAAGAATAAAGTAAATACAAGTTATATTAATGGAGAGGGAAGATGAAAGTACCAATTACAAACCCTAAAGGGTGTCAAACCAAGAGAGGAAGAAGAAGATCTCTCAAATCGCCAAACCCTAACCTAAACTATCAGAAATCTAATTATATCTAAGTATATCTGAAAATGAAACCAAAATTCCTTTATATAGTAAGTTACAAAAGAAATAAAGGAAAAAGAAAAGAAAAGGAAAATATCTCAAAATATTTGGTATTCGCGGTCGACCGAGCCTCAAACTGCGGTCGACCGCGCCTTCAATTTGAGGCACACTGTCTCCTTTCCACGGAAAAATGCAAAACTGCGGTCGAACAGTACTCTATTTTTGGCAGCTCTTTGGTCCATGAAGAGGGGGAAAAGGTTGCAAATGGAAACGACCATAACTTCACCGTTCGTACTCGAAATCGCGCACCGTTTGCGGCCACGTGATTAGGCATAAATTCTTCCCAATTTATCCCTTTAATTTAGCTACTTTTAGCACCTAGAACAACGTAATAGATTTGATTTTTATCTCATAATCTTGCTACTGACTTATTCTAACGAGTACACTGAGTTTCTAGTATTTCTTACTAAGTTGCAGGTATTTAATGTCAATAAAGAAAGAAATTGGAAGAATCGAGAAAGAAAAGAATGAAAGTCAAAACGGTAAAATCGTAATTTTTACACAAAATTCGGATCAGGCATCTAAAGAAAAGTTTAATATATCAAGTTCATAAGCACGTAGGAAGAAATGACACCTCAATCGGAGTCCCGGTGTGAAAGTAATGAGAAGTCAAAGCTTGAAGAAAAAAGTCAAAGGAAATTCGGATCGATTCGGACCGAACCTATTGGAAATGCCAATTTCCAGAGAACCTCGGATCGAAGACGGAATGAAGCTGAAGGAATATAAACGAACCGATCCGTACCGGATCGATCTGACTAAGAAATAAATGAACCGATCCGAATTCCAGCCAGACCGAATCGAATAAGGCCCGAACCGGTCCGATTCTCAAATTTTGATTTTTTTAATCTTCTTCAAATGGAGAGTCCTAATTCAGCTAAAACTCTTAGAGCTTTGTAGGGTATTTAAACATGATTTATTATCATTCTAAACAACGGAGAATCTATCTAATTTTCCATTCTTTTCAATAAAATCCTAGTTTGAAGATAGATTATAATTTTAATTCCAAGATTGAAGATTGTTCAGATTTCTGTGATTACAAGTACTTTTAGTTGATGATTTCAGTGCTTTGGTAAGATTAGTGATTAATTTCCTCTGTCTAATTTCCCGTTTACATCATTCTTCAATTTTTCCTTAGTTTAATCATGACTACCTGCAATTCCAAAATCGTTTCCATTACTTTCATTATGGTAGGCTAGACGAACCCAACCCGATGTGGTAGTTGTATGTGTGTAAAAGTAATCCTCTAAATTTAATGATTTGATTACGACTGTATTGCGTAGGAACGCGATAATTGTAGATCTTTGGATCTCGTTTGCTTCGAGTAACCGGGATGCTTTAGAATACAATTCGAGTGTAACTATTGCAATACCGATTTACTCGTTTTCTGATTAAGTATAGTGCGGGATTGAACCTCATATACGTAATGCTTAGGAGTACTAAATTCTGGGTCTAATTAATCATTTAAATTTATAATTAGTTTTATATCATCAATACACTAGGGTTGGGGGATTGTATTCCTGTCCTGTTTTTCTCATCACATAGTTCGAATTTTTAAATCATTCCTCGTTAGTACTTTAGGTAATTTAGAATAGTTTCATTTCATTCGTACTTAAGTTCATTAGTTAAACATTTTCAAAATTTGCATTTAGTTGTAGTTAATTCTTAAGCCAATCATCTTTTCCTTTTTCTTTAGAGTCAGAGTTAGGGTTCATTCATCTGTCCAACGTCGTTACAATTCCATTATCCTATTTCCCTGTGGATACGATCCCCACTTACTGGGTTTATTACTAACGCGATAGGCTTGCACTTGAGCTTAGAGAGTACGCACTTCTAAGACACATTCTTAGTCGCGTCAAGTTTTTGGCGTCATTGTCGGGGAATTAGGTAGACTTAGGATTAGATCGAGTCAATCTAAAACTTTGACCAAAAATTTCCAAAAATCCAAAAACATATAAAAATTTAAAAAAGCACAAAAATAGTCATCTATATCTCTCATAAACCCGTTAATGCAAAATTATGAACTCACTCCAACTCCCCATAATACTCCAACCCATATTCACAAAATTCCAATAGTTGAGTACGACCCTGATAGCCCTCACACTCCTAACGCTCCACAATTCTGGGTTCCACCTCCCACACCATCACACTCAATCTCAAATAACACCCCGTTTTCCTTCTTAGGACACACTTCAGAGCACACTCCTAGTATACCAAATGAAGATACCTAATCTTTGAGAGAGAGAGACATGTCACAACATGGTAGTGCAGCCGTCGATGAGGGAGAGGCCCCGTATCGCCCTTTGAGAGACATCTTATATCCCGAGCGCACTGTCACTCCGGGATGCATTTTACTCCCATATAATGTTGGAAAATTTTGCTTTAGGAATGGGATGATCCAAATACTTCCCACTTACTATGGAATGGATTCAGAAAAGCCATATGCCCACATCATGGAATTTGAGGAGGCGTTCGAGACTCTCAGCGATCAAACTTGCACAAAAGATGTGCTCCTCCTTAAACTCTTCCCATTCTCGCTAAAAGATAAGGCTAAGACATGGATATGGTCTTTACCTCCAAATTCATTTTCATCATGGAATGAGCTACAATCCAAAATTCTCAAGAAGTTCTTTCCTCCACATCGAACAAATTCCATCTAGGCTCAAATTCAAACTTTTCGACAATTAGAAAATGAGTCATTCGATCGATGCTACGAGCTTTTCAATGAGTTAATTGCTTCATGTCCCCATTATGGTTTTGATAAAATGAAAATCATTTCCTTTATCCATAATGGGCTGAACATTAATTCCAAGCAACTTGTTGAAACCATGGGTAGTGGTCCGTTTGTCGACTTAGACGCCCACGATGTTGAGCTTCACCTGAGGTATGTCTCCGAGACTACCCAATCCTGGGATACATCTGACCCTAATGCTCAAAATAGAAATCATCAAGTGACCACCACTCCATCGACGTTCGACCTATTTCATGTAAAAAGAATTCGATGACGGACAGTCGACTTGGTACACTTGATAAAGGACTGCGAGACCTACGTGAGGTATATGGAAGAGGACCAACTGGATCCATACCAAACCCCATCGAGAAGGTGTGTGCGATTTGTGAGGCGGGTCATTCAACTGAGGAATGCTAGACTACACCTGCCTACAAAGTAATGCTTCAAGAGCAAGTCAGTGGCATATGAGGATTTAAGGGTAATTTCGATGCACCGCATGAGAATTCTTACAATCTTTCATGGCAAAAACCACCCTGGTTTCAGCTATGGGAAACAACATGTTGCGATGAATCCTAATTCACATGTTGCCCCTCCTCCACCACCGCACTTTCAACAAGCTCCACACATGCAAGGACATGTGCAAGCACCACCACCTCAAGGAGCATATATCACTCCACCGTGGAGAAATCTCGAGGATACGATCAACCACTTTATTAACATCCAAACTGTAACTAATGCTAGGCATGAGCGCATGATCAACGACATGAATGAACACATTTCACAGTTGCAATCATCGTTGAGTATCTAAGAGAAGGGCAAGTTTCCTGCCCAGGGCCAAAGATCGCCCCAAGGTCAAACTAGTGTTAGCTCCACCTCGACAGAACATCAGGAGCAATGTCAAGCTGTGACCACTCTTCGTAGTGGGAGAGTCGTTGATTTATCACCTCCCCCACACGACGCAACCAAAGACAAGGAGATTTCGCCCGGCACGAAAGAGGCCAAAGATGTACCCTTGAAGGAGAGTGATAAAAAAGACACTAGTGACACCGAGATAGTAGTGAAACCACCCACCGTGGCACCGTTTCCTCAAAGGTTGGTTCCTTCCCACAAAGGAAACCCCCATGATGAAGTGCTAGACGTACTAAAGCTAGTGAAGCTAAATTTACCTTTCCTAGATGATTTAAGCAAATTCCATCTTATGCAAAAGTCATCAAAGACTTGTTGACGGTAAAAAGGAGGATGAAGGTAAAGAAAAATGTCTTTCTAGCACAAAACGTGAGCTCCATCCTACTCAATGATCTCCTGCCCAAGTTCAAAGATCCCGGTGCACCCACCATTTCCTGCATCATTGGAGAAAATAAAATTAAGAAAGCCTTACTTGATTTGGGAGCAAGTGTTAATATCCTCCCTTACGCCATCTATACGCAACTTGATTTGGGAGACCTCAAGCCCACAAAGGTCACTCTCCAGTTAGCGAATCGAACTATGAAGATCCCACGAGGCATAGTTGAGGATGTGATCGTCCAAGTTGACACTTTCTACTTCCTGATAGACTTTGTCATTTGGGACACAGAGCCCTCCTTCACCTCGAGCAACCATGTTCCCATTATTCTTGGGCCCCCATTCTTAGCTACAGATAATGCCATCAGCAATATTCGAAATGGGAAAATGCAACTCAGTTTTGGGAACATGGCTTTAGAGACTAACATATTCCATATCGCCCAACAGACGGGGGAAGAAGATGATCTTCACGCGATGAGCCTAATAGACGAGATCGTAGAGAAGTATTTCTAGGAAAATTATTATGGAGACGCCCTAGGGTCCTGTTTAGTGTTGAACCATGAGCGTGAGGGGACGTACACCGCATTCGAGAGGGAGGTTGAGGAGTTGAGAGAGTTATTTGATGAGAGTGCGTCAAACGAGGATGCGAGAGATGTGAATTGGGTTTCTAGATTCGAGGAGTTACCACCGAGGGATACACGCATGGTTCCCTCCAATGAAAAATTTTCAACCCTCGAATTGAAGAAACTCCCCTCCCATATTAAATATGCATACCTAGGAGAGGATGAGACATTTCCTGTTGTTGTCTCCTCTAGTCTAGATGTAGAGCATACGAGTAAATTGTTAAAGATTTTGAGGAAGCACCAAGGTGTTTTTGGTTAGTGCATTGCTAATTTGAAAGGGATAAGTCCTTTGATTTGCACCCATAAGATCCATCTCGAAGAAGACGTCGATCCATTGAGAGAAATGCAAAGAAGGCTAAACCCTAATATGAAAGAAGTGGTGAGGACCGAAATCATTAAGCTATTGGATGCGGGGATCATCTACCCAATCTAAGATAGCGAGTGGGTGAGCCCTATTCAACTTGTCCCCAAGAAGACGGGCATGACAGTGATTGAGAATGCTAAGGGAGAGCTAGTTCCCCAATGTACCACCACCGGGTGGTGAGTTTGCATTGATTATCGAAAACTTGATGCGCGAACTAGGAAAGACCATTTCCACTTATCACCCACAAACGAATGGGCAGGCCGAACTAGTAAATCGGGAAATCAAGAACATTCTTGAAAAGACCATCAATCCTACTGGGAAAGATTGGTCACTTAGATTGATTGATTCGCTATGGGCCTATCCTACCGCATAAAAAAATCCAGTCGGCATGTCCCCTTTCCGCATTGTGTATGGAAAACCTTGCCATTTTCTCGTGGAATTAGAGCACAAGGCGTATTGGGCGATTAAGGAGTTAAACTTTGCCATGGATAAGGCCGGTGAAGATCGCAAGCTTCAATTGAATGAGTTAAAAGAGATACGCAATGATGCATACGAGAACGTAAAAAATTCCAAAGAAAGGATGAAACTCGCTCACGATAACATCATTCGTCGCAAAGAGTTTCTTCTCGGACAAAAAGTGCTTCTCTATAACTCTTGGCTTCATCTATTTTCGGGCAAGTTATGGTCATGCTGGTCTGGTCTATTCGTAGTAAGGAACGCTTTCCCTCACGGGGTTGTTAAGGGAGAGCTAGTTCCCCAATGTACCACCACCGGGTGGTGAGTTTGCATTGATTATCGAAAACTTAATGCGCGAACTAGGAAAGACCATTTCCACTTATGGGGGACCAGGTTTTGCTCAGAGTATCTCGTATGAAGGGGATTATGCATTTCGGGAAGAAAGGAAAGTTGGCACCGAGATATGTGGGACCATTTCCTATTATTGAGCGGATTGGACCGGTTGCGTATAGACTTGGGCTACCGGAGCATTTTCATCGGATTCATGATGTGTTTCATATTTCCTCGCTAAGGAAATATCTTAGAGACGATTTGGCTCATTCTCACATTGCTTTGGAGGACATCGATCTCCAGCCTGATAGCTCCTACGAGGAGGGGCCGATTACTATTTTGGACCGAAGTGAGCGGAAACTGCGGTCAAAGATGGTCCCGTTAGTGTGTGTTCAGTGGCGACATCATAATGTCGAGGAGTCCACATGGGAGCACGAGGATGAGATGCGTGAACGTTATCCAGAGTTGTTCTTACCAGGTACTTTCTAGTTCCGAATTTCGGGATAAAATTCTGTTATTAGGGGGGAAGTATGTAATACCCCGTATTTTTGTGATATTTATTTATGGGATTAATTGAATTAAATGTGAATTAATTGGAAATTAATCCGGATAAAAATACTAGTGAGATGCGAGTTGGTATTTGATTTTAATTAGTATATATGGCTATATATGAATGTTGAATTATTAAATTTGTCGTGATATTGATATACGACAATTTGGGAAATTTTGTTGAGACGCGTGTGACAGTCGCGTCAGGAATATTATTATTTAATTAAAAAGTGAATTTTATTTCTATTAACCGTATGGTCATTTTGAGTGCGCCAACGCGTCCGGAAGGGTCGAGATAGTAAAAAAACACTAGTCGGGGGTTTAGTTTGGGTCCCGGGGCATTTTTAGGCCATGCCGACAACGTATAAGGATAGTTTGGTAATTTTGAATTTTTGGGAATTAAAACTAACGAAAATTAGGAATTAATATCTGATTTGGTAATTACCCACTAAACCCAGTAACTTCACCTTATGACCTTATGGGCTACGGGGGTTATTAGAATTAGTTCCAAGTGTTCCTAAGGCAAACCCTAGCCACCATTGTCACCTTGGAGAAGAAGAGCTTGTAGAGAGAGGAGAATTCTGCAGAGAGAGAGAGAGAAACTCATCAATTCGTCATCAAATTCAGAGATACACATAAGGCAAGTGGTTTAATTTCGTTTATTACAAAGAATGTTTCATCCATGCGTAGGAAATTGACAAAATTTGTATTGTTCTTGGGAGTTGATAAAAACCCATTAATTGGAACTAGAACTTTATATTTTGATGAAAGGATTGCATGTAGAATTGTGTTAGGAGGATTATTCCAATGGAAATACACCTTGTTCATAACAAAAAACGGATTTAATTATGCCCATTGGTGACTTTAAAATTTTAGGGTTCATGTTCATATGATTTGGGGATAAATGAAGGGATTTGATGATTCAATGATGTTTAGGAAGTATTGGCCCTATATAATTGTTTAATTATGACCTATGATTGTTTGGTATGGATTAGAAACCTTAAAAGAATGTTGGGACGAATTGTACATGATATTAGAGATGAAGAAAGTTGGAAAAACGAGAAAAGGAAGTTCTGGGCTCGAAATTGGCCTCTCGTTAGAAGACCTGCCCAGGTCGTTCGAACGAGCTCGTTCGAACGAGCTTCTAACGAGTTGATAGTTAGCCTTCTAACGAGAGGGATGTTCATTCGATGCCTTTCGTTCGAACGAGATCTCATTAGATACCCAGTTCGTTCGAACGAACTCTCGTTCGAACAGCCTCGTTCGAACGAGACTTCTAACGAGCTGACAGTTTAGGCTTTTTGGCCTATTTTGATTCCGCGTGTCCCGTAACCTTGTTTAATTGTAGAGATACCATTCCCTTGATGATAAATTGATATAGTTGAGATATTTGGGATATAATGAGGAGTAAAACATAGAAGGGTGACTTGAACCAATGGAAATTATGGATTAAGACGTGAGTGTCTATTACGATGTGAGGACAATTGACGGCTTACATAATTATATTAACCGGGAATATGTAATTGTGTGACATTATAAGTCGGTACGAGAATGAGAAGTGTACCATAAATAAATTTTGGTGATTACTAAGATGTGTGCATACTTAGTATATGTATGTGATTTTATGTGTATGACATACCTACCATACTTGCTATCACGGGAGGTTTACGTTCGCTTAGGGCCCTCTAATCCTTGTGTTACCCGGATTTAGATTGGTACCTCGAGAACATAGGTCAGAGAAGGACTTATTGGGATGTTAATAAGTCTGCTGATCGTGGGAGCGTAGGTATGTGCGTGACCCATGTGATGTGACTGTGTTCGCCTCCATTGTTTGTGATTTTCTATTATTTGAGAAAGATTCCTGAGAGATTCGGAATGCGTGATCCTTATGTACGTGATGTACCGGGATGGATAGCAGAGTATGTGTGCACCGCAGCTTAGTCTCGGGTGCTTGTATTGTATATTTATGACGTGAATAATATACACTTAAATAATGGGAACTTTCATGTTGGTATTGTGAAAATAATTATGTAATGTTTTGGGAAAATATAACGGGTTAACCGGTAGTGAATTGTATTGCTAATACTTGAGAATCTGAGTTAAGTATAGCCCGCTATTATATTGATAACACTAGAATGTATAATGGGAATTGAGTAGTAAGGGGTAGAACTTATTACGGTTTGGATAGTATGTATGTCACTTAGATGGGTACGGTACGTTAGGGGTGCACAATTAGTCGAGAGGTGAGTACTTCATGTGAGTGCACGTCCTAACATGTATTTTGCATTCATTGTATTAATGTTATTAAAACACTTGCTGTTTTTAAAATGATTTCTACTTTCGGGCTCTGACCCATTTGCTTTCAAATCTATTTTTGTAAAAATCATTTTAGGTGCCCAACCACAAGGACACCATGCATAGGATTTTCATTCAGGTGACGAGCTGTAGCTGTTTATGGAAGTTACAGGACTTTGCTAGTAGACGCTTCATCTATTTTGACTCTATTTTCAGCTTTCATCAGTTGTAGGGCCATTTCTATTAGAAACATTTCATTTATTTCAGTTATTAAGACTTCTGGCATGTAATTAATTCAAGATTCAGACTTATGTTATTATTTCAGTTGTGGGATTGTTGTGAGGAGTTTTCCTCCGGACCTATTATTATTTTTGTTGGTTATTCTATTGCTTCGTTATGGTGAATGTTGTTATTCTATCATTATTCCTTTTATTGCATGTTAATCATAGTTAACTTAAAATTTGGCAACTCACTTTTGAAATACTAGGTGGTTAGTAATCATAAAAATGTTTTCAACAGTGATGATATTAACTGGACCAACTTGGCATTTTATATTAATTTAATAAAGGAGTAGCTACCCGGTATTTAATTAGTCGGGGTGTCATAGGACATTCTTGAAAAGACCATCAATCCTACCGGGAAAGATTGGTCACTTAGATCAAATAATTCGCTATGGGCGTATCGTACCGCATAAAAAAATCCACTCGGCATGTCCCCATTCCGCATTGTGTATGGAAAACCTTGCCATTTTCCCGTGGAATTAGAGCACAAGGCGTATTGGGAGATTAAGGAGTTAAACTTTGCCGTGGATAAGGCCGGTGAAGCTCGCAAGCTTCAATTGAATGAGTTAAAAGAGATACGCAATGATGCATACGAGAACGTAAAAATTTCGAAAGAAAGGATGAAACTCGCTCACGATAACATCATTCGTCGCCAAGAGTTTCTGCTCGGACAGAAAGTGATTCTCTATAACTCTCGGCTTCATCTCTTTTCGGGCAAGTTATGGTCATGTTGGTCTGGTCTATTCGTAGTAAGGAACGTTTTCCCTGACGGAGTTGTTGAGTTAGACGATTTGAAAGGGGGAAATACATTTAAAGTAAATGCACAACGCCTAAAGCCATATCTAGAGGCGTGTGTGGAAGAAGTCGACACTGTTTGGTTGTCGGACCCTGTTTAAGGGGTAGAGTGAGCTGCTATAGTAAGGTTGTCATATCCCCGACGCGTATGAGGTGAATTCTTGTGTATAGTAGACAAGAGTCATGTGAGTAGTGAGAGTCCCTAGGATTAGGGTGCAATAAGGTGAGAGCATTCGCATGTTTCGGGAAATTGAGTCAAATTGCATTGATCATAGGAATCGAGAGGGTGTTGAACCAAAAATTTATAGGGAGCATGCCGAGAGTCGAAAAATTTCGGAGAAGAGCGATTGAAATTAAGTTAGGGGGAAAATTCTAACTTAATGCAAGAACTGAATCGATTCTTTTATTTTTGGGCCGGATCGGATCGATTCATTTCTTTTAGAGCCGGATCGATCTGGTAATTAAAAAGGCTAAAAAATTAAAAGGACCAGACCGATCCGATCCTGTACCAGCCGAATCGGTCTGATTTCTGCAGTCTTTTCCCTTTCCCTAGATTCACCCCCCTTTCTCCCCAATCCCTTCCCTTCCCTCCCAATTCGTCCCACCATACCCAACCCTTCAATTTCCCTCCGAAATACATCCCCTCTTTCGCTCCAAACCCTTTCCCTCCAATTATAAAACCCTACCCACCCCTCACCTATAAATACACACCCAATTCCCCCATTTTCCTCCACACCTCCAACCACATCCCTCATCTCTTCTCTCTTCCTATTTTTTTTCCAGCAACCTCCCCTTTTCCCAATGGCCCAAAGAGCCCCCCCGTCAAATGCAACTCAATTGAAATCCTACCCTCCGGCCATGGTGAATTCCGTTCCCGCTAAGAGGAGTGGTGGTGCAATCCTTTCTTTCGTCCGAATCACAAACTCCACATAGAGCGCGCAGTCCAATGGGCAGGGCTTCCCAATTCTATCACCGCTCTGTTCATGCCTAAGGGTTGGTGCTGTTTCCTTAATTAACCCTAGGAGGCGGTTTGGGCCACCGAGGTACGCTCTTTCTATGGCTCCCTTGTTCAAACGGGCTAATTCGATTCTCAAGCATATGTTGATGGTAACTTCATTCCCTTTTCTTTGGCCCTTCTCACTGCCAAGTTGGACGAATACTACGTTCCCGATGTTCAAGACTACACATACCCATAGAATGTCGCCCCGGTAGCCAAGGAACTGATTATGGAGCGAATTTCCCCCGATGTTGCATGGAGGGGGGAGACTGTCGCTGTTGGCTAACTTAACGAGAAAACACGCCTCACATTCCAAATTGTGTGTGCTAACATTTTGCAAATGTCCAACGATTTCGCGATGCGTCCCCGTTAATCCACATTGACATACCACCTCTTCGATCCCCCCACTCCAATTAACCTGGCTCGCACCCTATACGCTGACATTCTCGTTACAGCCATGGATTAGAAAGGTGCAACACCACTTCCTTATGCACGACTGATTACCTCCATTCTCAAAGATGCTGGGATTGAGGCTCCACTAGACCGTACTCACCTCCCCGGTCTTTTTGGACAGGGAACCTGCACTCGGAGTGCCAAACAGCTAGCCATCCTTCGGGCGAGGCATGGAAGTGATGACGAGGACAATGCTGCCTCGAGTGAGGAAGAGGAAGAAGAAGTGGAAGGTGCTGATGTGGAGATGGGAGAAGTGTAATATTACTTAGTGAGTAAAGTAATATGTGATTTTGAATTTATTAAAATTGTCGTGAGTGAAAAATACGACAGTAATAATAAGTAAGTTGGGACACGAGCGTCAGTTGTGTTAGGACTCCATTTAATGAAATAGAAAGTAATTAATTATTAAGTCATCCAAACGGTCATTTCGAGTATGCCAAAGTGTTCGGAAGGTTCAGGATAGTCAGAAAAGTCTACTTGGGGGTTTTGTGTGGGGCCCGTGGCAATTTCAGGACAAACAAGCATCCCGGGAGGGCATTTTGGCATTTGTATTTTTGGGGTAATTTAACCTTTGAATTTCCTGAGTGAAATATATTTGATAAGAGAAGGGAAGTTGGGTGAGAGACGGTAGAAAGAAAGAGAGGTTACAGTGAAGCCATCAGAGTAAGAGGAGAGGAGTTCCAAAGGCTAGAACCACCGTTCCTACACATTTTGCACCACCGACACCGCAGGAGCATAGATCGAAAAGAGAGGAACATCAATATACCCATCTCCTTTAGAGGATCAGACCTTAAGTGTTTAATCTTGCAAAAACTACAGCATGTATGATACCCATGTTAGTGTTGGATATATTATATAAGAAATTTGTATTCTTTGGGTTAAATTGGAAGACTTAAATCATAATCTTGTGTTGGAAATTGATATAGGATTGAATACTACATGTATGTAACATGAAACCGACGAAATTATATTGAGTCTTGATAAAGAAATTGGGGTTTTGATGGGTATGATTGAATTCTAGAATAATTTTTTGAATTCGAAGAAGTCTACGAAATTGGGTAAATAAAACCGTCATTTTATAAACTATTTAGAGCCGTTTGGGTTCCGAAAATGGATATTCTGTCAGCTTAGCCTCGTAGAAAATCCCATTTTCTTGCATTTTTGCTCTGATACGTTTTTTTCCAAAACGACTCCGAAATGCCTCAAAACTGCATTTTAAAAATATGGGCAAATTCGCGGAGTAAATTTTAAGAAATGTTATTTTTAGTGGTTATTCCATTAGAGGTTGCCTAGATTGATTGATTGTGATTGTTGTTCTAAAATAAGGACATTTGGCCTAAAATGGATATTAGGTTTACATAAAGTGAGATGAATAAATATTGGAATAATTGAGAAAATATCCGTAATTGATACATGAATGAAAATTCGAGAAGGGTGACGTAGGGATGAGTGAACCTATGTTTATGACCAGTAGTGGCAATGGGAATAATTTCTAGAAAAAAATTAAGGGGTAACTAGGGCCCTTAGAGTCTTGTGAAAGTTCATATAAATACTATGAGATGTATAATTAAAATTTAATAATACATAGGGTATTTGAGAGATATATATGTACTACGTATAAGACATATAGTATAGGTCGTGTGTGTATCTATACTGATGATATAAGTATATAGGTGGTGTGAATACCTATTGTATGATTTCTTATTGGTATGACATACCTACGTTGCTTACTATCTAGGAGGAGGTTTCGCATAGTGGAAGATCTTATCCTGATTTTAGATTCCTACCCAGAACATAGAACCTTGGACACGGGCTATCTGAGAGCATGATAGTTTCAACAGTTGAATAGGAGCATATGTATGTGCATGGCCCATTTGACTAGGGACTATGTTCGCCTTTAATCTACGTGATTTGTATTTATGGTTTGAGGGATTTATTGAACCAAAAGTCCTTTATACAATGCGAAATGTACCAGGACATGATAACAGAGTATGCATGCTCTACAGTAGAGTCTAGAGGTGTTGTATTAGTATATGTTTGTGATAGAGTGATGAATATATATATATATATATATATATATATATATATATATATATGTATGTACTTGTGATATGTTTTACTATGTGAACTTAGTAAATAAGATGGATAGTGAAATCTAAAACTTAAGTGCATGAACTCTTAACTTTGACTATGAAAATTCTCTCACTCAAGATAAAAGATGTGAAAATATTCATTAACGTATTACGTGGAAAATACGAGTGGATATTATGAGATAATAGATTTGAAGATTAATGAGCTTGAACTTGCTAGGCGTGACAGGAGTAACTATAATGGTTTGGCGGTAGGGATGAGCTTGAGAGGTGAGAATTCTCAAGAGAGTGGCTTCATAACTAACATGTATATAATATCTTCTTTTAAGCATTTTAAATACTTGCTAAACTGTTTTAAACTATTTTTACTTGGGGTCTAACCTATTTCTTGTAAATCTATTTTCTCTTGTGCGATCTATTTTAGGTGTCCCGCCATAGGGGTACTAAGTGTAGACTATCAGATGATTTGACGTGCTGAAGATATTGTGGGAGTTGTAGGTACTCGTTAGTAGATGCCTCCACTATTATCCATTCAGTTCCTGATCTAGTTATCTCAGTTAGGGTATGTTGCCAATTCTCTATTATCATTTATTTCAGAGGGATACTGTACTCCTTTATTTCAGTTTGATGGGACTCAATTTTATTATGGATTGGTGCATTTGAGACTTTTAAACTGAGATGTTTATTCCAGTTTTCTTTATTCACTTAGATGGTTTCTTATTCATTAGAATGGTGAATGTGGTTAATGGTTTAAATTTTTTGATAATATTTGAATGATTAAATGTTTTCGACACTAGCTTAATTAATTATTAGGTAATAAATAAAATAAATATTTTTCGATAGTGATGCTAAGAATGAACAACTGGATATTCTGATTTAATTCTATGACGGACTGATCACCCGATATTTAATTGAGCGGGGTGTCATTGGTGATATCAGAGCATCAAGTTCTAGAGTCTTTAGGATCTGTGCTGCTTTTTACGTTTCAGCTTAGCGTTCTTTGATATAGAGCCTTATTGTAGTTTGTTGTATTCCTCTACGTATGTGACCTATGTTCTTCTGCTATTTAATCTTGTTATATGATTCATATGCAAGTTCAGTTGGTATTCGTACCCTGAACAATATAGTTAGACCATCAAAGGACGTTAGAAGGACTACAGGAGGAAAGGCTCAGTAGAAGCCATGTAATATTCTGGGAACGGTGATCACGATGGAAGTCACCATAATTATTGTTCCGATGGATAACAATGGGATAATCATCCGGGGACAGTAGATTTGCCAAAAATTGCCATAGATAAGGGTAGTATAAACTCAGACTCACCCCGCGTAGTAAATAGGGGGGAGGCAGGGGTACTCCTTTGAAAAGTCATATGTAAGAATTTTGAGAAAAGAGGAAGTGTGATGGGCCAATGGAAGAATAATCCAAAGGAAATTATGTAGGGTGGAGTGCAATGACGCTGAGGATTAAATTTCAAACGATATTATTTGTGCTCAGAGGAGAAGCGTGGAAATAATGGGAGTCAATCACCAGAACCATTGAGAGATAAATTAATGATGAGAAATTTGGATACGATTTGATTGTAAGATCTTCCATATGCTGTTCGGATAGAGATGCGAATGGAGTTTCAAAACTATTCAGAAGTCGGCAATAGAGACCAATCGTGGGGGAGTTAGCCTATTTAACAAATTTAGTACCCGACGACGGGGATACAGAGAATATTAAAGGATTCGTAAGTTCATAATGGACCCATGATGAGATTTTACAGGCATATATGAGGAATCTGATTAGGTTAACTAGTGCTAATGTCGTCAAGGTCGTACGTTTACCAGTTTATATCAACGCTCCCATGGGAATGGATACAAGAGGGATGGAGGATCTAGTTGAAGAGCAAGACTAGATTTGATGGTGATAGTGAAGCACCACGAGAGGGTGTACCCAATAGGGAGCCCATTTAAATAATTTGGATCAATCGAACTCCAGCCAAATGACGGTGGATTCAGTCAGGGCCTCCAAGACCAACAATGAGTTCCATAGGGTTAGTGGGTCCCAAGGAACAAGGGTGATAGCAATCAAGTCCAAGACTACCCGATCCGAGGGAAGGATACTCTGATATGGCCAGTAGGACCATAAATAAAGGAATGGCACTGAAAGGTGTCCTATTTGTGGAGATTAGGACCACCTGTATTGAACTTGTTCACAGTAGAAGAGTGAGACTAATCAGACTGGGAAAGTAAATAGGAACGGTGCTAGTGAGGCACACCAATAACGGGAATAAGATTTCCTACGAGGAAATTGAACTAAGAGATTTAGATTTCGGAGGTTGCCAACCTGAAAATGGTGGGTGTAGGCAGGACCAACAAGGTTCTTTGTGGCAATAACATCCCATTCCTCAGGGTCGTTAGGGACAAGGGAGAAATGAGGGAGGCCAACAGGGCCAAGGCTAGAGTCAGGAGAGTTTTTCTGGTAGTTGTTACAATTGTGGAAATAGGGACCACATTAAGGAGTCTTGCCTAAGCAAGGCAGGGGGAAAACTACAGGATCAGATCCTGAATATACAACCATTGTATGAAGTCACTGGTCAGTTCTGGTATGAGAGTGATGCTCAGGGCCCCGTTGACTAGACAAGGTAGATTACAAATGGACATAAAATATTTCTTTTATCCCTATGATAATGGGATTAGGATGGGGTGACATGGGTGCATTACAATATATGATTGTTAACACTAAAACTCGAGTGTTAATGGGGTTGAGTGGGTACGCTGATGGCATCAACCTTATTATGTATATAATTACTGATGCGACTTAAAAAGTGTCTAAAGTGCGTGCTTATATAGGCTCAAGTGCAAGTCTATCGTGTAGGTAATAAACCCGGTAACACGGGGTCGAACCCACAAGGAAATAGGACGAATACTCGTGAAGATGAATGGTAAAACGATCAACCCCAACCTGACTCTAAAAAGAAATGACAAAGATTATCGAAGTGGGAAAATTTCTATCATTTAAATGTAAGTTAATTAGACTAATTATGAAACTAAACATGCAATAGTAAGCTAATTGTGATTAACTAAATATGAATGAGAAAGGTAGGTAGGAATATAATCCCCCGAACCATAGTAATTTACCGGATATTAAACTAGTCGTGAATTAGATAAATGATTAAATCCATTCTTTATTAATCTCAAGCATTACATATATGAGGGTATTAGCCCGCATCATTCCTAATAAAGAGTAAGAATAAAGTGGTGTCAAAATAGCTAACATGCACATTGCACTCTTAAACACCCCGGTTACCTAGGGCAAATGAGGTAAAAAGACCTACGATAATTGTGAGAACCACACAACACGATTCAAATTTATTTAATTCAAGGAAATAATTTTATAGTCATCCAAACCACATCGGGTTGGGTTCATGCACCTCAACCCTTAAAAATCTAGCCGAACATGGTGTAACTATGATTAATCAAGAAATCTACACAGCATGGAATCATTCTAACGCTACAAGTGTGATCAAACATGAGAAATAACAATAAAAATGCTGGAAATAAAGGTCACCAAGATTGAAGAACAAGAACATGCAAGAAGAAATCAAATCTTTAAGAAAAATCGGAAAAGCTCTGGAATTAAAGGTGCAAAATATGTAAATTCTTCTCCTAGATGTTCCTCCTTGATTGAGAGCTTTTACATGAATGGAATCTATGTTAGAAGAACCCTAATGACTATATATATATATATATATTACAAGAAAAAAGATTTATTAATAACCAAAAAGGAGAAAAAGCCTCTCCTAGTGGCTCTTACATGCGCTAAAGAAAAATAAATAACACTAAAATTTACGAGATATTGATCGAGAAGAAGGAGGCCTTAAATTATATTTAAGGGACGATTTGTCCTCATGAGATAACGTCGAAAAATCCACTTTATAACTCTTGTTTCTACAATTTTGAGTATTGACGTCCTCCAAATCATCTTCCATGTTGCCTAGGATATGAAATGAATTTCTAACTTGAGTTTGAAAATTTATATTACCACCATTTTTAGAAATCGAATCTTCAATAAAATCCCTAGCTTTAGCGGAATTAGGACTCATTCCTAAATTAAATTAGGGGAGCTCAACATATAAATTCATTCTAGGATTGGATAAATTTGGAATGTCCTCTAGAGGGAGCATTTCATCTTCCGAATTTGACTTGTGAGTCTCAGTATTGAAAGACCTTGTTTATCAAGCATCTACCAATTAAAAAGCATTCACTTTCTTTAATGGATTCTTGATATTCAAACTCAGAAATCTCCACGGCCATGAAATTGCCACAAAGCTTTGTTGTGGGCCAATCTATCTCATTGAGATCAGACTAGAGATTTTTATTTAACATATGAGCGTATGATAGCTTGTTTGGTTCAACATCACTTCCTGCAATTGCAGTAGGGTTTGACTCTTGTATGGAAGCCTTCTCAACCTTTGATGAGGGATTGCTTGTAACTCTTGCAATATCCAGATCACATAATTCCCACAGAGAGCCATGATCAGCAGAAACACAAAAGTCGCTTGTTTGTTTATATTTGGCTTCTCATTCTCTTTAAGGGTTGATTCAAGTATTTTTCTAATGACTAAATATATAGGTTACAAGTCATTTAGAAGAGTACCCAAAACAGAAAACTCTTCTGGCTAAAAGATAAGGACAAAATAAAGATCCCTCTTCTGGAAATTTGTCACACTTTAAAAGCGTGACCAATTTTGTAACGGATATAGAGCGTGACAAAAGGTGAAATGGTTCGGTTATGTTCCATCGGTGCGGTTCGGCCTTAACAGTTTTGCCTTGGATTTCTTTTTTAACTTCAAATGGTCATAACTTCTTCACCGTAGCTCGGATTGGGGCGCAATTTTTTTCATTGTTCTTGTAATTTCGATCTCTTCAACTTTCTAGCTGTCCTCACCTTCGGAATATGGCTACAAAATTATAAAAATTCCCTTGAACTCCTTATTTCTTGGTTTCTTTCATTGTTTCGAGTTCTCTTTCGCACTTTCTTGCATGACATACCTGTAAAACACATAAAAATACACAAAATACGAAATACTTGCAAAAAAGGGTTAGTAGCATAAATACGAGATAAATTCGTATAAATTAAAATGAACGGGAACACAAAAATACTAAAATTAAGGGGATAAATGTGAAGAGTTTATGCCTAATCAATTACCGTTGGGTAGCAGGATTTTTTTATCACCTACAGGGAGGAGTAGGTGTGGACACTAAGAGAATTTTTTATATTATGTAACGATTTTTGCTCCTTTGAGTGTTATGAGAGGGGAGCATATATTACTTTTGCGCAAATGTTATTTCGGGGAAAATTATATTATTTTTGCGAGGTATCACCTGAAAGAGGGTTGAGCCTATCTACATGTGTGTATATGTTATAAAATAGTGTGTAGTAGACTTCAGTGTGAATGTTATCTAGTTATATTTTATCACGATGAGAAGGGCCGTTTACTAATGTGATTCAGGGTATATTGGCTTCTATCAAGTGGAGAGGTATAACTCGTGATCTATTTGCATTAAGAAACTAGTGATAGTAAGAGCGTTGTGATATATGTGGTCTTTTGTAACATAAAAGTGGACGAGCATACTATTATGTAAAGAGGTAAGGATTTAAGGGTACGTGTTATGGACTGAGGACTTAACGGATCTCGCGATCGTTAATGTTAGAGAGTAGTGTATCGGGGGGTTTCTTATTTGGATTTCTCTTTGTATGACATCCCATATATGAAACTAGCTAACGTTGGGAGTTGAGGGAAGTTTGGTCTTTAGTATATGAGTTTAGTACCCATGTTATTGTACGTATACGTGATTATAACTGGGAGGTGATAGTTATATTACCATTTAAGGCCGGTAGAACTGAATATTATGGGTGTTAAAACCAAAGTAGAATGTTTACACCACGAGTATATCGGTGAGGCAACCTAGAGAATAATTAAGTGTGATTAGTAGGGTAATCAAGTATAGCCTTGTTGTATGGTCATTCTAAGTACACGAAGATTCATTTAACACCAGTCTTTTACATTTAGTGATATTGTGCAACAATGCACGAAATATAGGGTGTATGGGCCCCTAGTTAATTGAGATTTACAGTATCACTCATGAGGTGTAAACGTGGAAATTTATCAAATAAACATAGACGCATGAGGGTAAAAAAATAAAAATTAAGATAAAATGAGATAAAGAGAATGTAGTGGCACTGAGAGCGAGGCGAGCCACTAGGAACCGAAGAATGGACAAAAAAGACTAATTATAATGTTGAAAAGTACATGGAATGTACATATTAGATTTTTGGGGATAAACTGGCGCTACCCTGTGCAGAACAGTAATATGACGGGAGTTACGTCAGAACCAACTGAAGGTGTAAAAGGTTTGAGGTGAATAATCGGGCATGATTGCAGATATCTTCCATGAATGGAATGGTCACTAGTTTGAATAGTGGAGTATATACAGTCGGACTAAAGAGTGCCATAAGCTAAGGGGTACTAAGAACAGTGAAATGTTCTAAACTTTAGAAAGATGTCGAACTATATGTGAAATAAGAGCTAAAGAAAATTAGTCACTAGATGTGACAGTAAGGGACAACCGTTGGATTGAAGGATACTGTGAATAGATATATAGGGGGAACAACAGAATGACATAACTGAGATATTAAGCTTACATGGGGTGCCACTTGAGGTTATGTTCGACAAGGACAAAACTTTTGTGCCTCGATTTTGAGAGAGTGTCCAGGAGGCCATGGGTAAGGGGTTGAAATTACGTATGGCTTATCACCCACAGACTGATGGACAGACCGGGAAGACGAATCGTATGTTAGGGGATATGTTACAGATGTGTGTCCTTCATTTTAGGGGAGGTTGAGAGCAGTACCTTCCACTAGTAGAGTTTGCGTACAATAGCTCCTATTAGTTTACTATTGGCATGGATCCATTTGAGGTCTTTTCATTCTCCTGATTATTGGATATAGGGGGGGGGGGGGGACAACAAGATATTCATGCCATAGTTGAGTCAGGACACTATGGCCAGGATTGAGAGGACTCAGGGTCGTATACAGGTAACTCAGGATGGACAAAAGAGCTACATTGATGCCATGCGACACTTTTTGGAAGTGTAATGTGGAGGATCAAGAGCTACTACGAGTATCTCCTTTGAAGGGGATAATGAGGTTCACAAAGAAATGGAAATAGACATCGAGATACGTGGGGCCATTTTCTATCATTGAGAGGATTGGACTGGTAGTGCATAGACTTGGGTTACCGGAGCACTTTCATTGTATTCATGATGTGTTCCATATTTCTTCACTAAGACGGTATCTCCTGAATGAGTTGTCTCACACTTACTTTGCGCTGGAGGAGATTGACTTACAGCCTAATAGTTCGTATGAGGAGAGATCGATAGCTATCTTAGACAATAGCGAGAGGAGGTTTAGGTCAAAGGTAGTTCCACTTGTGCTTGTCTAGTGGGAACATCCTAATGTCAAGGAGTCTACTTGGGAGCACGAGGATGAGACACGCGAAAAATATTCAGGGTTGTTATAACTGAAAGGATATGGTTTTATACATGTCCGAGTTAGAATCTAGAAATTTTTTATTAGTCCTTGATCACAGTTAGTATGCCTAATACTGCTACATTCGGCACATCAACATGATCATCCATGACGTCCTTGATCCGAATCCACACATCCATCATGTTCATACGTGCATTATGCAACATCCAACGTACTTTTCAACCATTTCCACTATTCCACTCACGATTATGGTAAAATGATTTATTTTGAGTGTTTATTATTTACAACAATATTTGGAAAATATTTATAAAATATTTTTACAGGTCTGAAACGTTTTTTCTTCGAAAAAAGAATTTTTTCTAAGTGTAGAGGCGAAGGGAAAAAATCTCATTGACATCGTTCGAGCGAGATTTGCTGGTCGTTTGCGCGACATAGATATCTCACGCGAAGTCATTTAAACGACGTGGCCTTACGTTCGAGCAACACCTGTACTTCGTTCGAGCGACGTGCCGCCTTGATTTTTGTATTTAAATCAGGTCCCATTCTACATATTTTCCAAGTCTTTTGGCATTCACGTTTCTATAATTATTCTGCCCAAAAATAAACTTTGTTTTTCAAGGTTTAATGCCTTTTTTATTCACAAAACCTTCCCAAACATTTGTGTGAATCTTTAAACCTAAGATACAATTGTTATACTCATCTTCGAGTAATCTTGTGGAGAAGAAGGGTATTTATCCATTTCTAAAATTGGAGTTCTTGCAGGATCTCTTGCTGACAAACTTCGCCGATGACGAATTGACGCCTGCGGGTATTCGTGCGTCAAAATTATATTTTTTTCTGTGATTGTAAGACGTTGCGTATTGTAGTGAAATAAATGGTTTTGTCCCTTTGGGGTATTTTTCCTCATATCATGATTTCCTTTGCATGCTTTATTTGATTTATTTAGTCTGTCATAATTTATTTTCAAGAGTTAGGATTTTTGGGATTAAAAATTTGAATTTAATTAAACAAGTTAGTCATTGATTGCTGGCGCACTCTCAAATTGCTATCAGAGCCTATTACACAATCATAACATGTAATTTTTTCCACAAAAATTTTCTAGATGTTAATTTTGGTTTAAAAATTGATTTATGAAAAAGTGTAATTTCAATGGAAAACTTGTATAATCGAGTGCCAATTTTTGACGGGTCAAATTACGTATATTGGAAAGCCCGTATGAGATCTCACTTAAAACCCATTGACGAACGTGTTTGGGTTGTGTGTGAAAGAGGGTGGATGCCTCCTACTATCACTGTAGATAACGTAACTACTTTAACATCTGTGACTGCATCGTCTGAGGATGAATTTAAGTGGAGCACATATAACTCACGCGAGCTTAGTTCAATTTTTAGAAAGGTCACCCTCGACGAGTTCCGACGCATCATGACGTGTACCACATCTAAAAAAGCATGGGATATTATTCAACTTACCCATGAAGGAAATAATGGTGTTAAAGAATCAAAATTGCAAAATTTAACTACACAATTTGAAATAATCACCATTCTTGAATCTGAGTGTTTTGATATATTCTATGCACGCTTATCTGATATTGTTAACACCACTTTCAATTTGGGTGAACACATTCCTGATGCTAGAGTAGTTAAAAAGACGTTGAGATCTCTGCCTAAGCATTTTATCCCTAAAGTCACTATGCTAAAATCATTAGGAAATTCGAGTAGTCTGAAATTAGAAGAATTGGTAGGAGGCCTCTAAACTTATGAAATTGACATTCTTCTTAATACGATAAAATCAAAAGATAAAGGGGTAACACTTAAAACCCAAGCTAGGAAGAGTTAGGGGTCAGCAAGAAAGAGAGGTGAGTCATCTAAGGAAAGAGAGGAAGAGTTGTCTGATTCTGAGTTTGATTTTGACTTAGACTATTTGGCCTTGTTTGTAAAAAATTTCAAGAAATTTCTCAATTCAAAGAAAAATGGAAATTTCAAAGATAAAAATAATTTTGAGAAAAATAAGTTTGAAAATAAAAATGAAAAGGATAAAAAGGATGCGCCTAAGAAAGACGAGGAAAGATGTTATGAGTGTGACGGTAGAGGTCATAAGGCATTTGAGTGTCCTACTAGGTTGCGACGTCAAGGCAAATGAGAAGCTACTCTTAATGCCTCCCTCAGTGACCATAGTGAGGTCGAGTCGGTGGATTTAGGAGACGAGTCACCGCATGAATGTAACTTCACCGCATGCATGGCTAGTCATGTGAATACTATCAGTGCACCTCACGACGAGGAGGATGCTACTTCACAGGGACACCTCGACAGTGGAAGTGAAATGAGTGAGGGGAGGATGTTGCAAGTGCGAGAGAGAGTGATTTATGATGCACATACGCTGATTTATATGTTGATTCCTTTAAAACTAAAAAGCGCTAGCTCTTAGGATAGTTTCCTTAGAGAAAAATTTAGGAGAGACGAGAGAGGGTCCTCCATTAGTGTTGATACGAAAATTAGTCCGCTGACCTAGATCAATTATATGAAGACACGTGTCATCCTACATGGCATAAAGTATATTTACCAAGCAACTCAGCGTACTGAGCTACTCTGGGTACCAAGCATCTGGTTAAGAAGATCAAACGGCGATCTTAGATTCATTGAACGTTCTTACTATGTACAGATGTATATGTCTATTAAATAACGGCATATTGTCCATTCATACGGACAACCTAAGGGACATAAATACTTTATATACACCCCCACAAGGAGGGGATGATCATTAACGAACTTAATCAATGTTAATGCAAGATACCCAGCAATACAAAACAATGGACGTAGGCCATTATCATTACGGCTGAACCACTTTAAAAATCCTTTGTGTTATTTATTTATTCACATTTATCTGTAATTAATTAATTAGATCAAATCTAGGTTTTTACATCAACAGATTGGCGCCATCTGTGGAAAATGACTATACGTAGCGTTTTCACCCAAAAACTCATCCTAAATGGGTGAAATCCCAGAATCTAGCAATAGGAACAATGATGGGGTTCCTCTTAGCCCCTTCGCTCGTCCGAACGAAAATGATATCACGTGTATCTTGGGTAGTTTGGCAGGGGAAAACAACAATGCAAGATACTATGTGATAATTCATCCAGACTTTTAAAAATGGAGATTCCATCCCGTCAGGTCAGTGAAGTCCCATGCCACCACCGTCTTCATGATCCAGACGTCCTGAACCTCACCTCATCGGAACCTTAAATGATCCATCTTATCATCATGTCCATATGTCTCCTATAAGACTCATATAGTCTCGAGAAAACACCACTCTGACTCCAGAATAAACGAGCGCTCTGGAGAGGTTGAGCAGAGTCTCCCCATTTGACCATTTGGGCCCCAAGAGGAATAGAAACCCTCCTCGGATTGCATCAAGAAATTCTCAATGACCAAATGAGTTAAGGGAAGGATCTGCCTAATCACGTCCAAATATCAGGCCCGCAGCTCGCCTAGAAAGATCCCAGGTGGAGAACTCAACACGATCTGTTTCTCGCACACATAGATTCGAAGCTAGAAATGAGTCATGGAAAGGTTCTATTCAGCGATTGGAAGGTAGGTTAGGGGAAATGTCTAAGGCCAAAAACCCTCTCCAAAGAACCTTTGTCAAAGGATCACCTTTCGTACAAGTAATTGTGGATTTTTCCACACCGTCGAAGTTTAAAGCTCCTGTAGTTACACCAAAGTACAATGGAAAAACTGATCCTGTCCTCCACATAGAGCAGTACCAAGCTGCTGTAGATATCTATGCAGTTCCCGATGAGATGAGGTGCAGTGCGTTCTCGGGGACTATCACTGGATCTGCTGAAATATGGTACAACAATCTTCCTCGGGGACAGATCGCTACCTTCCATCAACTAGCAGAGCTCTTTATAAGAAATTTTTGTTTTGATGCGAAGCCAGTCAAGAGGGTAGCACATCTGTTGAGCGTAAGTCAAAGGACATGATAAATCACTAGGGATTATATCACTCATTTTAATAACGAGAAAATGGAAGTCATTAACTATAAAGAGAAAATCGCCATTACAATCCTTATGAGCGGTCTTCTACCAGATACGTTGTACTACACTCTAGCTAAGGATCCCCCCAAATCCATGGCATAATTAATGGCTAAAGCAACCAAGGTTATGAACGCCAAAGAAGCTATGACTGCGAAGAAGAATGGTGAGACAAAAGCAGAGACTAAAGTAGAAGGTAGGTCTAAGACGAAAAATCATAAGCAAAATGAGGCGAATAAGCAGTCGAAAGGCAAGGAAACATTGGAGCACTTGAGGAGATATGCAAATTATACACCTTTAAACGTCGATATAAACCATGTACTAGAAGAAATCAAGAACAACGAGGAATTAAATTAGCCTGGAAAATTGAGGATAGCTCCTGAGAAGAGAGATAAGTCCAAATATTATGAGTTCCATAAGGATCATGGTCATACGACCAAGCAATGCCTAGCTCTCCAAAATAAGATAAAAGCAGTCATTAGGTGAGGGAAGCTGAATTGGTTTGTTGATTGCCGGAACGATGAGAAAACTAATAACAGAGCACGACAGAGATCCAAATCTCCTCACCGACCAAGGAATGACAGGAAAAGGAATCATGAGGATGATCCAGAAGATGACCCTGACCTCCCAAAGAAACCAAGATATCCATAACGTGAGGTATTTTCAATTCATTTTGGTTCATTTGACTGTAATATGATAACAGGTGGAGATGCAGGAGGTGGTGATCATACCGCTGAAAGTAAAGCTTACCTCAATGAGGCCCAATCTTGTTCCTATATATAACGGATAAATCTGGAGGAAGAGGATCATCCGAGGAAGGTCAACAAAGATAAATTGGTCATTGCTTTCTCCAAAAATGATCTGGAAGGTGTCTTGTACCCTCATGATGACCCTCTGGTAATCAAGATGAGGATGCATGATGTAATTATCTTAAGATTATTGGTGGACAATGGTAGCTCCACAGACATCATGTTATATACTTGCTTGATAGTTTGAATTTGAAACTTGCCCAATTAGAACCATATCATAGGCCACCCAATTGGGACGATCAAGCTGGATATGCTGATTGGGACATGGCCTGCTTGTAGATAAAAAAAGGTACACTTTTTCATGATGGATAATAATGTCCAATTAGCTTGCAATATAATCATGGGAAAAGTAGGCCTGAAAAAGTTTAAAGCAGTGCCATCCACGGTACATCAATGTTTGAAGTTCCTAACCAAATTTGGTGTGGGACTTGTGATGGGCGATCAGAAAGTAGCTCGGGAATGCTATTACTCATCTACCGAATAAGAAAAGTTGGAGGATGCCAGGAAGAAAACCACCACTTACCAAGTGGATGAGTCTGAAGAATCAGAGATTGAAACACTAGACCCCAGAGAAGAATCGGAGCTCGTGGAGGGTCAAGTCATGCAACAACTGAGAGCATCATTCTGGATGACGAGCAACCAGAGAGAATGACTCAGATTGGCGCTTCACTTGATTCGACAATAAAGTAAGACTTGGTGGCATTTTTAGGCATAAAAAGTAAGCTTTTGCATGGAGTCACGAAGATATGCCGGGGATAGACACAACCTTCCTGTGCCACGAGATCAATGTTAATAAAGAGATCAAGCCTGTGAACCAATGAAGAAGGGTCTTTAGCCCAGAGAAGAACCGGGCTATTTAGGAGCAGGTAGAGAAACTACAAAATGCATCTTTCATTGAGGATGTTAAATATCCTGATTGGTTAGCCAACACGATGATGGTAAAAATGAAGAATAATAAATGGAGAATGTGCATGGATTTTAAAAACTTGAACAAGACTTGCCCGAAAGATCATTTCGGCTTGCCCATAATAGATCAGTTGGTAGATGCTACTTCAGGGCATGAGTTGTTGAGCTTTATGGATGCTTATTCCGGCTACAACCAAATTAAGATGAAACCAGAGGACAGGGAGAGTACATCTTTCATTACCCCACGGGGAACATACTGTTACAATATGATGCCTTTTAGTCTTAAAAATATAGGTTCTACGTACGAGCGGCTGATGAATAAGGTGTTCGCAGAGCAAATCGACAAAAACATGGAGGTTTACGTCGACGATATGCTAACAAAGAGGAAGAAAGCTGCTGACCACATTGTTGACTTGATCCAAACATTTGACCAGCTGGAGAAGTATCAAATGAAGCTGAACCCGACCAAGTATGTTTTCGGCGTATAGGAAGGCACGTTCCTCGGTTACATTGTAAATCAATGAGGTATTGAAGAAAATCCTGACAAGATAAAGGCCTTGCTATAATTAATATCTCCAGCCACCAAAAAGGAAGTGCAAAGCCTTACGGGGCGTGTAGTGGATCTTAATAGGTTTGTCTCCTGAGCAACTGATAGATGTCTTTCATTCTTCAAAGTGCTCAGACGGACCTTTGAATGGAATGATGAGTGTGAGAAGGCATTCATGGAGTTAAAGAAATACCTAGGGATACCTCCTTTACTGTCCAGGCCGGTGTTAGGAGAAAAGTTATACTTGTACCTGGCTGTCTCAAAAAATGCAGCCAATTCAGCTCTGATAAGAATATACGGTGGAGTGAAAAAATTGATTTATTATACGAGCAAGGCATTCAGGGGAGACGAGATTAGATATCCAAAATTAGAGAAGTTGGCATTGGCGTTAATCGAGGCGAGCAGGAGAATGAAACCATATTTTCAGGCCCATAAAATAGTGGTATATACTGACATGCCACTCAAACAGGCTTTACACAAGCCAAAAATTTTTAGATGATTGATATATTGGGCAGTGAAGTTAGGTGAATATCATCTTATCTATGAGCCAAGGTCTTCTCTCAAAGGACAGGCAGTAGCAGATTTCATCGTTGAATTCACTTACCCAGATACCTCCAACCAATAGGGGTCTACTACAGAACAACTCATGAATGTTAGAGGATCATTAGAAATTATCCCCGATCAACTCCCAACAGCAGACCTGTCGGAAGGAACAACGACTGAGAAATAAGAATCCTCTGATAAAAGCCCAGAGTTAAAGGGAGATGAAAGGAAATACCTGATAGTCCATCAGGGGACCCCGTCAGACCAAGGATTTGATAAAGGTATTCCTATATGGAACTTGTACGTCGATGATTCTTTGTGTACAGTGGGTTGCAGAGATGGAATAATTATTACTAGTCCGAATGGGATAAACATTAAATACGCTCTGCGATTCCAGTTCAAGACTTCCAACAATGAAGTTGAGTATGAAGCTATAATTGTGGGACTCAGATTGGCTAAATCATTGAATGCGAAGTAAATTACGGTGTTTAGTGATTCAAAACTAGTGGTAAACCAGATGATCGGGATGATGCAGCAAAAGGAGAATTCATATCCAGGTATTTAACTAAAGCTATGGAGATTGTATCCAATTTCACAGCAGTCCAGGTGATCTGAATACCAAGATTGGAAAATGCAAAAGCAGATGCACTAGCTCGGTTACTTTCAGCCACTCGCACCGAGCTATGAAGAATAATTCCTATTGAGATACTAGCTAGTGGAAGCATTGATGAAGAGTTTCTAGTAAGGTTTATCACACTTGACTTGGGACCTTCCTGGATGGATCCCATTAGGCCGTATATCTAAGAAGGCATTTTATCGATCGATCAACTCGCAGCAAAGAGACTGAAGTTTAAAGCTGCCAGATATGTCTTAAATAATGGAGTTCTATACCGAAGAGGTATAATAATAGGTTTGCAAAGGTGTGTTCACCCATGAGAAGTTAAAGATCTGTTAGATGAAGTTCACGAAGGTTCTTATGGAGCTCATGTGGCAGGACAGACTCTTTTACAGAGAATAACTACACAGGGGTACTACTGGCCAAAAATGTGTGCTGATTATACAGTTTATGGGAAGAAATACGATAAATGTAAGTGATTTTCCACCATATAAAGAACTCCCCAGGCGTTATTGACGCCAATCACTTCCCCTTGACCATTTGCTATGTGGATAATAGACTTAGTTGGGCCTTTTCCAACTACAAGAGGACGATTCAAGTACTTGGTAGTCGCTGTGGATTATTCTACCAAATGGGTGGTAGTTGAACCTCTAATTGATATAGCCTATGAAAAGGTCTATCATTTCATCTAGAAGAGCATCATTTGCAGATATGGCCTGCCCCATGCTTTCATCACTGATCATGGTACCCAATTTGATAACGAGGAGTTCGCTGCGTACTGTCAACAGTCTAATGTTCAAAAAATTCATTCTGCTCCGGGACATCCACAAAGTAATGGGAAAACAGAGGTGACGAACAGAACTCTATTGAACGGGTTGAATAAAAGGTTGGATGATGCCATAGGAAACTGGATCAATAAGTTGCATTTTGTGTTGTGGGCTTACCGAACAACCCCTCGAACCGCAACTGGGGAATCTCCCTACATGTTAGCTTTTGTAAGTGAAGTAGTCATACCTACTGAGTTAGGGTTACCTACTCATAAGGTTCTCAATTTTAATTCCCCGGTAAGTGATCTGATGAGACACCTGGACCTGGACATGCTCGAAGAAGTTAGAGAAAATGCAACAATCCAAAATGCAGCTTACCAACAAAGAACAATGATGTTCTATAATAAAAGGGTCCAGAAGAGTGATCTCAAGGAGGGAGATTATGTGCTGAAGAAAGTGATCCACAAGCACAAGAAGTTGGAAGCTAACTAGCATGGGCCGTATCGTGTCACTGTTGTTGTTCGCCCTGACACCTACAGAATAGAAACTTTAGATGGGGAAGAATTTAAAAATGCTTGGAATGCAGAGCACCTGCGAAAGTACTACAGTAATGTAACCACACATAAACATGTGTTATATTGCTTCAATTTGAATAAAGATGATATTTTCCCCATATTCTTTTTGGTTCATTTTTTTCGGAGTACTAGTGCTACACACTACGTAAAAACACTACCAACTACGGTTGGCTAGAATATCAATAACTACCAACTACGGTTGGTCGACACATGAACAACCACCAACTACGGTTCCAACCAACAACTACGGTTGGTCGGTATCCAAAAACGTTGGCACAACAATCATACAAGGGAAGGCCTATTTGATTCGGGTGACCTCAAGGGGTATCCAAAACTAGGCAAGAAGATGGGTAAAATATCCACTTCCTAGGCAGCAAGTCAATCTAGATAAGATTGCTACAACTAAGCAGGAACATGGGATGAAAATCATTCCATTGCTTAGGCACTCATGGGTGATAAGTCACTATAACTAGGTGAACTGTTGATATAAAAAACTAGACGTAATCTAATTAATTAATCACAGATAATTATGAACAAAGAAATAAGACAATGAATTTTCAAAGTGGTTTGGCTATCAAAATGGCCTACGTCCACTGTTGTTGTATTGCTGATTTTCTGGCTTGAATCTCGATTATGGGTTTTTATAGAGATCAAAAAGTCCCCTTTTTATGACTCGGTTACAATGTATTTATAGCATTGAGGCTGTACATTCGAAAAGGTAATGCTCTGTTATCTAGTAAACATATAGATCTGTACAATAATAATGCGCATTTAATGCATAGTCGCCTTTTGGTTTTCTTAATTGGATGCTCGATACGCTAAGTAGCTCGGACCGCATAAATTGCTTGATACTCTTAAGTAGCTCGGAACTCTTAAGTAGCTCCGTGAAATTATGTATTTGCCACGTAGTATGACACATGTCTTTTCTAACTGGTCCATGTCAGCTGACTAATTTTTGTATCAACAAAAGCCCCCAATGTTTCACAATTGAATTCAAATAAGAAAATGTGGAACATTCCAACACTTGAAATATTTTTATTGTATTTCTTTCCGTTTGAGCGCGTAATGGCAAATTTGTAAATATTTTGAATTTTTCACCGCTGCTTCAATCTGTGCGCCTTTCTTATGATTTAATCGCCGAAAAAGCAATGGTCTTTCTTGGTAATCATTTCTTTTCTCTTTTCTCGACATTTGTGCCTTTCTTATGATTTAATCATCGGAAACACAATCGTCTTTCTTAGTAATCATTTCTTTTCTCTTTTCTCGACATTTCCGCCTTTCTCATGATTTAATTGTTGGAAACGCAATCGTCTTTTTCCATCATCATTTCTTTTCTCTTTTCCCGATGCAAGGTATTTAAGAGCGATAGAAATCCCCATCGTTTTCCACTTTTCACATCCGTATTTTCTAAACTCTTTACTTTCTCTCTCCCTATTTCGTACTGTCATTCTTCCATCGTCCGTCATTTAGCAGACTTCTTTGTTCTCTGTAAGATTTTCTTCCTTCATTTTTCTTTCCTTTAGTCATCATGGTTTACCTTGCTGAATCTTCAGATAAATTCTGGACTGATTTTTCAATTCCCTCTTGGGTTATTTTGGAGGAGTTTTCTTGTCCTTCTGACTTATTTTCTCGGCGGAAGGACATTGGTTTCCCTCCCTTTTTATAGCGAAGTGTGGCTTTTCTTTCCCGCCAAATCCCTTGTATTTGGAATTTTGCCAATATTTTGATATTGTACCTACAAGGGTAGTTCCAAATACATGGAGGGTAGTTAAAGGCGTATATAGGCTGAATCCAATTCATGGAACTCATTTAGGAATCCCTGAAATTATGTATTTCTATAAATGGGTTACCAGTGACACTACTTTTTATTTGAAAACTAGTTTTTCTAATAGAGATTTAGTTGTCAATCTTCCTGATGCCAATAGGGATTATTTTGATCATGAGGTTGTGATGAAAAATTGGTAACACCACCCATTAAATGAAAATGATGTGTACCAAGGTCCCAGATGTCCGCCTTATGGCAATGGGATAGGTTATTTTTAGTTTTTTTAATTTAGCTTTCTTCATGTTTGGCAAAATGCGTCACTGACATTAATTTTCATTTGTTACAGTTGACAGTAAAAGGAAGCCCCCCCCCCCCCAAAGAGATTGATGTTAATATAAAAGATTTAAAAATTATCTGGAGCTTGCATCAATCAGTTGCTGGGGAGCACATTAGAGCTGCTTCTTACTTGTTGAGGTACAAAAACACCACCTCGTCTTTCATTGCGCGTCCTATTGAACCTCCTACGATAATTGATCTTGATCAACTGACAATGTCTCAAGCAAGTGTGGGAGATTCCTCATCTAATTTGGATACTTACATTATCAATTTAATGACGAAGAAAAGGAGTATGCCTGAGTTCTTTGTTAAAGATGCTCCTGGCGCTAATGGGGTACAGAAAAGTAAAGTGGATGTCCCAGCTGAAGGGACGAAGAACATGGACATTACTCCATCTAAGGGAATGTTTACAACTGTGAAGGAGGTGGATAAGAATCCCCCAATTATTCCAGGAAGCACTTTGATTGAAGGTGTTGCTATTATACAAGAAGAGGAAGCACCTTTGATTGCAAGTGCTCCTCTAAGGAGATTAAGAAGAGGTCTTACTGAAAGACCTATAGAAACTGTTGCTCAACCTTCTGATATTGAAGGTCCTTTGAGAGCTAAAGCTCCAGCTCTCGTTGCTCCGAGTTCGACCAAGGACTTGATCAAATCTTGGGTCCTTCCCGAACATCGAGCTGCTGAGGATTCCTTTTCTCGGGAGAAGCTCACTGATTTATCCGCCCAATATATTGCATCAGTAAGTATCTTCATCCCTAATACTTCCTCGTCTTTACATATTGTACTCATATTCTCTTTCCTTTTTTAGTTTATGGCTTACTTTAATGGCATCTTGAAGAAAGATGAAGCTATCAAGGCTTCCACTTCCTCGGGTGGGGTGGAAGAATCTTTTACTGGTCTATCCCGCTCTTTGAATGAATCCCATCAGAAGTACGAGGAAGAAAAAACTGTCTGGGAGAATGAACTTCAATCTGTCAATACCACTCAAGATCAATCTATAAATGATTCTAAAGAGTTGAGGAACAAACTGAAGGTCGTTGATGGAAAGCTTGAAGAAGCTGAACGACGTAAGTAAGAGCTTGAGGATAAGCTAACATCTGTCGAGGAGATTGAGGCCAAGCTTAAAGAGGCTGAACGGTGTAAGAAAGAGTTGGAAGAAAAAGTGAAGCTTGCCGAGGAACATGCTTCATTGGAGAAGGTGAAGAAAAAGACTGCTATAAAGAATTCTTTTAGCTCGAGATGGGATAAAGGATGGAACAAGTCATTAACTGCCATTACTTGTCACATGGAATATGCCAGCCTAAAATACTTTAGAGATGGATGGGTTGTGACCTTGAAATAATTGAAGGTTGCAGATGGTTCTGAACTATTTTAGAAACATACTCATGGCCCTCCTCCTGTTATTGGCGAAGAAGAAGAAGATGAAGCCCCATCTGATGAGTCTTCTGTGATGGTAGCAGAGCAAGTACCTGTTACTGTCATTTCTCAACCTCCTGAGCAAGTTCATCAAACGAGCACCTCTTCTGAGCAACCTGCACTGCCTCCCGAGCAACCTGCTCTTCCTTCCGAGTAGCCTGCTATTCCCTCCAAACCAATTGATGATACTGTAGTGAATAAGGAGAAGGTGTAAAGTTGTTCGGTTCTTATGTTACTTTCTTTTTTCCTCAGTTGTAACTTGGAATGTATTTTCCTTTTTGTATGATGAATAAGAATGAACCTTTGTTATTATCTCGCGTCTTTCTTTAACCTGTCTTGTATCATTGTTAATGCATTTTATTTTCTCCTTACAAGTTTATGGCTAGGATGGAACTTTTATCAGCTAATGATACAGAGCTGATGAAGAAATGCAATGATTATTTCAAAACTGGTCATGATGATTTTATTGAAGCCCAAATAATAGACGCCCTTGGATCTGATGCCTCTGAACGAGAAATTGATGCTTACCAATACCTGAAGTGTTTACTTGATCGTGTTGTAGCCAATAATGTGGCCTATTACAAAATGATTGAAGACCTTCAAGGCATGATCAAGGAACTTCAACTTCAACACAAAGAGACTGCTACCCTTTTGCATTAAGGTTATGAGAAAAAGTACCAACAATTGAGTGCTGACAGGGGTTATGACAAGTACATTTCAGCCCATGAGAAAAAGGAAAGTGTGTTAAAGCTTGAGATTGAAGAGCATAGAAACATTGGCAAGCTGCTAGAGCAAGAGAATATTGTGTTGCAAGAGGAAGTTAAACAGCTTAAATCTGCTGCTTCCTCTTCTTCGGGAGCCCTGATCCCAATCACTGATGATGGTTTTTCTTTTTTAGAAACCGAAAATACTACTTTAAGGGAAGAGTTAGAGACTTTGAAACGAGCCAGAATTTCCACACCTACTCGCGGCAGGGCAAGGCCTTCTTCCCGTGGGCGAGAAAGGGCTGGTCGGGTTAATATTGAGGAGACAAGAACTCAATTGGCCTTAGAAAATCAAGTCTTTCAATTGACGGCAAAGAATAAGTCTTTGGCAGAAATGTCTAAAAAAATTCAGAGTTTTACCGACCAACTCTCCAATCAGAGTTTTGCGCTGGAAAGTAAAGAGATTTTGGTGAAGAAGCTTCACGAGCAGCTTGAAAGATTGACTTATCAATTTCACAAACAACCTAGAGAGCTATAAATGGAAGGATACAATGAAGCTCTGTATCATCTTGATGCTCAGTTGCAACAGTAAAATAATGAGGGGTACAAGCAGGGATGGTTGACTGCTATGTGTATGCTGAAACTGGAGCAAGGACATTTCTTATGGGATTATTATGAACCTGGACTGATTGATTTGCCCGTGCCTCCTTTTAAGCTTGATCTTAGTTGGATTCTTGCTCGTGTTATTCCTCGATGCATGATTTCCAAGTATCTTGGAGATTTTCGTCTTCACTCTGATTTTGAGATATCTCGTCCTGAGCATCTTCTTGATCGTCCATCCATAATTAATGTCAGAATGCTATGAAATATGAATTTCATAAACTCTCCTTATGCATTAGACGATCCTCCAGCTGGGATGGAACCTGTATCAAAAGCAGAAGGGAAGAAACCGATGGAATAGGACATTTGTATATAATGAAAATCGATTTCATTTTGTATGTAATCTGCTTGATTTTAATGAAGAAAAATTTATTCTCTATGCAAATTCATTTCCCTAGAAATACTTGGTAAAATTTCTTTGTTATTCGCTGATGAATATATATATATATATATATATATATATATATATATATATATGTGTGTGTGTGTGTGTGTGTGTGTAGAAGGACAAAATGTCATGTTTTGCTTTAGACAATGGAATTTGTCCCATTTTGTTATCTGATTATAGTGACTTGTCACTCTTTGTGCCTAAGCAATGGAATGATTTTCATCCCACGTTCTTGCTTAGTTGTAGTAATCGTGCCAGGATTACCTTGTTGCCTAAAGAGTGGATGCCCCGAGAGGTCACCCATCTTCTTGCCTAGTTTGGGATGTCCCTTGAGATCACCCGTGATACCAACATCGTTGGTTAAATTTATTGTTACCGACCAACCGGAGTTGGTGGTTATTACCGACCAACTGGAGTTGGTAGTTGTTGAATTATCTACCAACCAGAGTTTGTAGTTGTTGAATTTTCGACCAACCGGAGTTGGTGGTTGTTACATCTGTGTTTGTGTAGTGTGTAGCACTGACACTCCGAAAAAAAAAATTCAACAAAAAAAGAAATGTGGGTGAAACATCACTTTTATTCCTATTGAAAGAAATGTGTTACATATGAATTTTGTATTACTGATAATACTTGTGCAGATGCTCGGCATTCCACGCGTTCTTGAATTCTTCTCCCTCCAAAGTTTCAATTATGTATGTCCTAGGACGAACAACTTCAGTTACTCTGTAAGGTCCATGCCAGTTGGCTTCCAATTTATTATGCTTCTGGATCACCTTCTTCAGCACATAATCCCCCTCTTTCCTTATTCACCCTTTTATTGTAGAATAAGTCTGTTCGTTGTTGGTATACTGCATACCTGATCCCTGCTTCTTCCCTAACTTCTTTGAGCATATCCAAGTCTAAACGTCTCATCAAGTCGCTTACAGGGTAATTGAAATTAAGCACCCTATGTGTGGGTAGACCCAATTCTACAGGTATGACGGCTTCACTCCCAAAGGTTAACATGTACGGAGACTCCCCAGTTGTTGTTCGTGGTGTAGTGCGATAAGCCCACAACACGGAGTGTAGCTCGTTAATCCCGTTTCCCTTTGCATCATCCAGTCATTTTTTAGGCCATTCAGTAGGGTTTTATTTGTCACTTCAGTTTGCCTGTTGCACTGGGGATGGCCGGGCGCAGAGTGGATCTTCTGTATATTGGATTGGTGATAATATAAAGCGAACTCTTCGTTGTTAAATTTGGTTCCATGGTCTGTAATGAATGCATATGGGAGACCATACCTGTAAATAATGTTCTTCCAAATAAACTGATAGACATTGTCATAAGTCATATCAGTGAGAGGTTCAGCTTCCACTCATTTGGTAAAATAATCGACAGCAACTACCAGATACTTGAATCTCCCTTTCGTCGTTGGAAGTGGCCCGACCAAGTCTATCCCCCACCTGGAAAATGGCCAAGGGGACGTAATGGGTGTTAACAATGCTTGAGGAGCTCTTCAGATGGAAGAGAAACGTTGACATTTATCGCACTTCATAGCATAAGCTGCGCAGTCTGCTCTCATCGTTGGCCAGTAATACTCCTGTGTTGTTATCCTCTGCAAAAGCGTCTGACCTGCTACATGATCTCCACAAGAGCCTTCTTGAACCTCTTCAATCAAATCTTAGACTTCGAAGGGATGGACACATCTCTGTAGTCCTTCTATAGCGCCACTTTTATACAAAATGCCACTGGTCAGTACGTAACGAGCATCTTTAAGCTTCAGTTTCTTGGCTGCGAGTTTGTCAGTTGGCACAACCCCTTCTTCGATATAGGACTTGATAGGATCCATACAAGATGGTCCGAAATCAAGGGAAATGAAGTTCACCATTAATCCTTCGTCTATACTTTGATCTTCCAGGATTTTAATTGGGATTGTTCTTTATAGCTCGGTGCGTGCTGCTGAGGCTAGACGAGCTAGGGCGTCAGCTCTTGCATTTTCCAATCTTAGTATTCTGATCAACTGGACTGAGGAAAAGGTTGATAAAAACTCCATAGCTTTTGCATTATACTTGAACATTATTTCTTCCTTCGCTGCGTAGAACCCCAGAATTTGATTTACAATTAATTGGGAATCACTGAATACAATGACATGCTCTGCGTTCATGACTTGGGATAAATTTAAACCTACGATCATAGCTTCATATTCAACTTCATTATTGGAAGCCTTAAATTGAAAACGTAGATCATACTCAATATCAACTCCATCAGGACTGTTTAATATTATTCTTGCTTCACTGCCTGTGGCACATGAAGAGCCATACACATATAGATTCCATATAGGTACATCAATGTTCAATTCTTGGTCAGACAGAATTCCTCGATGGAATATTTGATACTTCCTTTTATCTTCCCCTGTCACTGGGAAATTACCCGAAACTTCTTGCTGCTTCACTGGCTTGACTTCCTTATAAACATTGAGCTCATGGCATAGGAAAGTTGGGTCTATCCCTAGCATATTTTCATGACTCCATGCAAAAGTCTGCTTTCTGCGCCTTAAAAATGCCACCAGTTCCTTCTTTATTGATAAGTCCAATGATGCACCAATTTGAGTTGTTCATTCTGGATGTTCATCGTACAGAATAATATCCTCCGTAGCTTCCATAACATGACCTTTCACGAGCTGAGATTCATCTCTAGGGTCTAAGGTCTCAATCTTTGCATCTTCTGTTTCATCCACTTGATACGTAATAGTTTTCTTCCTAGCTTCCTCCAGATCTTCCTGTTCGGCAAATGAATAGTAGTATTCCCGAGCTACATTCTGGTCGTCTTTCACAACTCCCACACCGAAATTAGTTGGGAACTTCAAACATTGGTGTACCATAGATCGCACTGCCTCAAATTTCTTCAGACCTACTCTCCCTATGATAATGTTGTAGGATGATTGGACGTTTCTATCCATTACGAAAAAGCGTACTCTTTCTGTTCGATAAGCAGGCCACATTCCAATAAGCATGTCCAACTTGATCGTCCCAAGTGGAAAAACCTTTTCGCCAGTGAAACTGAGGAGGGGCCTATGATATGGCTCCAACTGAGCTAACTTTAGATTCAAGCTGTCAAAGCATGGGTAGAACATGATCTCTGCAGAGCTACCATTATCCACCAGTACCCGTAAAATCAGCACATCTTTCATTCTCATCTTGATCACCAAGGGGTCGTCATGAGGATATAGTAAACCTGCCAAGTCATTTTTAGAAAAATTAATGACCAGTTTATCCTTATTCATCTTCCTCGAGCGATCGACTTCAGCCAAATTTATGTGCCGTATGTAAGAGCAAGCTTGGGCCTTATTGAGGTAAGCTTTCCTCTCCGCAGTAAGATCTTCACCTCCTACATCTCTACTTGTAATGACATTACATTCAAATGATCCAAAATGGATTGAAAATACCTCACGCTCAGGGTGCCTTAGCCTTTTGGGGAGATCGGGATCATCTTATGGATCGTCTTCGTGACCTCTCTTCTTGTCATCTTTTGGTCTGCGAGGAGATTTAGATATTTGCCTTCCTCTGTCGCTGGTCTTTCCACCATTTTGGCGATCAACATACTTAGTCAATTTTTCTCGCCTGATGAGTGCTTCAATTTTATTCTGGAGAGCTATGCAACGTTTGGTCGTATGGCCATGGTTTTTATGGAACTCGCAGTATTTGGACTTGTCCCTTTTGTCAGGGTCTGCCTTCATTTTCTCTGGCCAGGTTAACTCCTCGCTGTTCTTGATCTCCTCTAAAATGTGATTTATATCTACCTTCAAGGGAGTATAATTTCCATACTTCCTCATCTGCTCTAGCGTTTGTTTGCCTTTTGACTGCTTACTCTCACCATTATTCTTCTGATCCTTCTTTTCAATTTTACTACATTCAACCTTAGTCTCCTTAGTGTCTGTATTCTTTTTCGCAGCCATAGCTTCCTCGGTGTTCATAATCTTGGCTGCCTTCTCCATTAACACTGCCATGGTTCTAGGCGGATCCTTGGCCAAAGTATAGTACAACTTGTTCGGTAACAGACCACTCATTAGAGCAGTAATTACTGTCTTTTCCTCATACTCGATCACTTCCAGTTGCTCGTTATTGAAATGAGTAATATAATCCCTAGTGATTTATTTTATTTTCTGTCTAACGCTCAATAAATGAGCGACTCTTTTAACTGGCTTAGCTTCAAAATAGAAATTTCCTATAAAAAGTTCTACCAGTTGATGAAAAGTCGTAATCTTCGCCCGAGGAAGGTTGTTATACCATATCTGGGCTGACCCGGTGAGAGTTACTGAAAATGCCCTGCATCTCATCTCATCTGGAACAGCATAGATATCTGCAGAAGCTTGGTATTTCTCTATATGAAGGACAAGATCAATTTTTCCATCATATTTAGGTGTCACCATAGGAGCTTTTAATTTTGATGGTGTGGGGAAATCCACAATTGCCTTCACAAAGGGTGTTCTTTGGACAAAAGTTCTTTGTAGAGGGTCCTTGGCCTTAGCTATTTCCCCTAACATGTCTTCCAACCTTTGAATAGGACCTTTCCGTGCATCGTTCATCTCCTCAAACTTATTTGTCTGAGCAACTGATCGCACTGAGTTTTCTTCTTGGGACTTTTTAGTACGGGCTGTCGGGCGCGATTAGGTAAAACCTTCCCTTAGATCGAATGGTCGTTGAGAGTTCCTCGACGCAATTCTAGGAGGGTTTTTATTCCTCCTAGGGACCAATCAATCAAAAAGGGAGACTCTGATCAACATTTCCAGTGCGCTAGCCCGTTCTGGAGTTAGAGTGACATTCTGTTAAGAATTTGTAACTCGTACTAAAGAAGTCCGGATAGGTTGATACGACGGATCATTAGATCTCTCAGTTCGATATGAATCAGTACGCCTAGATTGAGAAATGTCTAGGAACAACGTTCGTCTGGTTCTTGAAGATGGCAGATGGGTATTTCTCTGAACGCTTCATTGTCTTGACTGGGCAGGTGGTCCATCTCGAATAGTTTGTATAAGTTGACGCATGGTTTCTTGCATGGTCGTTTGCCCTTAGGCTAAGTTGGCCATTATGCCAGCCAGATCTTGCATATTTGGTGGAGTAGAGGGGTTCGGGGGGACCCCAACATTGTTTCGATTACTGGATTCTGGATTTTCATCCATTGAATGATGAGTTTATTGGTGAAAAACGCTAAGTATAGTCGTTTCCCACAGACGGCGCCAATATGTTGATGTAAAAAACTAGACATAATCTAATTAATTAATCACAAATAATTATGAATAAAGAAATAAGACAATGAATTTTCAAAGTGGTTCGGCTATCAAAATGGCCTACATCCACTGTTGTTGTATTGCTGATTGTCTACATTGAATCTCGATTATGGCTTTTTCGAGAGATCCAAAAGTCCCCTTTTTATGAGTGGGTTACAATGTATTTATAGCCTTGAAGCTGTACATTCGAAAATGTAATGCACTATTATCTAGTAAACGTATACATCTGTACAATAATAATGCGCATTTAATGCGTAGTCGCCTTTTGGTTTTCTTAATTGGATGCTCTTCATGCTAAGTAGCTCAGACCGCCTAAATTTCTCGATACTCTTAAGTAGCTCGAAACTCTTAAGTAGCTCGGTGAAAATATGTATTTGCCACGTAGTATGACACATGTATTTTTCTAACTGGTCCATGTCAGCTGACTAATTTTTGTGTCAACACGAACAAATGGGGCAAAGCTCCATTGTCTAGGTAATCAAATCAAATCAATACAGGAGAAATTGTCCCTTTATAGATGCATACATATAGCATGATAAGGAAAACATCTTACAATTTATTTCCAAGGAAAGTACAAAACAAATGAATTTTTCTTCATTACATGATCAATAACAAAATACAAATGTCCTATTCTATTGGTTTCTTTCCTTCAGATTTAGGTACATGATCCATTTCAGCTGGAGGATCATCTAGAGCAAAGGAACAGTTAATAAAATTCAGATCTTATAGCATCCTGGTATTGCTCAAACTTGGCCGCTCAAGCAGGTGAGAAGGTAGGGATATCTCAAAATCTTCATGAAGACTATAATCACCAAGGTACGTAGATATCAAACAGTGAGGAATAGAGCGAGATGGAATCCAACTAACATTCAAGTTGAAAGGAGGAACGGGTAGATCAAGAAATTTTCGTTCATACCAATCCCACAAAGAATTCCCTTTCTCAAGACGCATCACACCTAGAGCATTCAATCACCCCTACTTGTATCCCTCATTATTTGATTGTTTCAACCGAGCATCAAGATGGCATAAAGCTTCATTGTATCCCCCATCCAAAACTCTCGTGGCTGCTTGTGGAGTTGATACGTCAATGTCTCAACATCTTGATGATATCTCTTCATAAAGTTTTCTTTACTCTCAAAGGCAAAACTTTTCTTAGAAAGTTGCTCGGTAAGACTTTGGATTTTCTGGGACATTTCAGCCAAGGCTTGATTTTTCGTCTTTAGTTGAACAACTTGATTTGCTAAGGCTTGTTGAGTCCTCGTCTCTTCAATACTGCCCCGACTAGCTCTTGCTCTACCATGAGAGGAAGATGTAGGTCTGGCTCTTGATAAGCACCAAAAATTGTACATTTTATACCCCGAATAGACGTACTTTAGTTGCTAATTCTCGACAATTTGGGTCTTATGCGCTTTATTATGTATTTTGTAGGTCAAATGCACATTGCGGTGTTCAAATGCGTATTTCAAGGCAATTGTGCGTATTATGGAGCTAATTATCCTTGTCCCATACTCTAGCCTACCCTAAACTGACCTAAACCTGTCCCGAACCGTGTGTGTTTAGGTTGTCCCATTTTATTTTATTTGTGTCATTTTTAGGGTTTATTTTATTATTTTATTTTATTGAGTCATGTATATATTTATAGGATTTTTATGTTTTTAGCGCGATGTGTATTAATTTTTATATTTTCTTATTTTTAGTTAGTTTATTATTATTTCATTTTTTTAATTTGTTTTATTTGATTAGTTTTTTTATTTTTATAGTTTTTATTTTATTTGTGTTTAGTTTTTTTAGAGTTTATATAGTGTGTCGTGTCATGTCATTTTTATTTTATTAGTTTTTTTATTTTTATAGTTTTTATTTTAGTATTGTTTAGTTTTTTTTAGAGTTTATATAGTTTGTCGTGTCGTGCCATTTTTATTTTAGTTGATTTTTATTTTTTTAGTTTAGTTAAATTTTTAATTTTTTTTATTTGTTTTTTAGTTTATTTTTTTGGGGGGGTCATAAGATAAACACACTCACACCCAATTCTACACACCAGTTACACCTAAACTAAACCCATACTCACACCCTAATTTCCTACACCCTCACTACACCCAACCATCACCACTTCATCTTCCCCAACCTCAATCTCTCTCTCCTAAACCACCAAACCCACCATTAGGTTTAGGTTTTGGTGAAAGGCAGGGAATTGGTTTTGATGCCGCCTCCCCATCCCATATGACATCGGAACCACTTTCTGAGCTTAATACGAATCCATATAGCCATCACCAAAAACCCCGTAGAAGAGTTCGACCAACAAAATAAAATAAAGGTCAGCCAAAGACTGTGTACTTATGTACCTACTGTAAAAGAAAGGGCCACATTATGGATTTTTGCTATAGTTTGGGTCGTACATGACGTACATTTGCTCCACCATGTGCCACTAGCGATTTTTCAAGTCTTAGAGAGCAGGTTGAGTTTTTAGTCGCCACTTCTCAGAGTTTAATGGAAGAACTTCAATGAATCTCTATACCGTCAGCAGACACTCTTAATATCCTGATTATAGCCAACAATGACAAGGGCAAAAAGAAGGTTAACTCATCTTGGGTACCTAAACTCGACGCAAAAACCCTTATTGTTCATGTTGCTCTAAAAGAACATAACACTTCTCAGTGGCACTTCTCAATGGGTGCTCCAGGCACATGATAGGTGATGTCTCATTTTTCACCTACCTAGAGGATCGCAAGGAAGGTTATGTCACCTTTGGAGATAAGAGCAATTGTATCATAGTAGGATGGGGTATAGTAGAGATATCGGGATTTCCTAAACTAGAGGATGTTTTATACGTCAAAGGTTTGATAGAAAACCTTCTCAGCATTACCCAGTTGTGTGACGCTGACTTTGCAGTAAAGTTTGACCATAATGAGTGCAATGTTTATGATCAATTCGGTAAACTTCTATTGAAATGGGTGAGGACTGAGGATAATTTCTATGGGATTGTGTCCAAGTCCTCCTTTGTCTGCAACAACACCACGATCACTCCTATGGATATGTGGCATCAACGTCTAGGTCATGTCAATTTTAAAGATCTGGAGAAATTACCTGAAAAGGACCTAGTACATGGTTTGCCATCACTTGGAAAGCCAACTTTTGCGGTTTTTGGACCCTGTAAGTTGGGAAAGTAAGTCCGTAGCCCCCACAGGAAGTTGAATTCCATTACCACTTCACGAGCGCTTGAGTTGATACGCATGGATATTATGGGTCCTACTCATACTGAGAGTTTGGGTGGTAAGAGGTATATCCTCGTGATGGTATATGATTTATCTCGTTACTCGATTGTAGGGTTTCTGAAAGATAAATACGATGCTGTGGAATTTCTTACGACGAAGTGTTGTGTCCTGCGAAATCAACATGAAGTCACTATCAGCAGAATACGTAGTGATAATGACACTGAGTTTAAGGAAGATAAAGTAGATCATTACTATGATAGCCTTGGGATCAAACATGAATTTTTGGGCGTGAAACTCCTCAAAAAAATGGGATTGTTTAGGGGAAGAATTGGACGATTCGGGATATGTCTATATCTATGCCTCTAGGTCATAGAGTTTCTAGGAGATTTTAGGCAAAGGGGGTGTCTATTGTATGACACGGTGAATAGGGTTTACCTTCATCCACACACACTTAAGACACCCTACGAATTGTGGAATGGAAAGAAGCCAAACCTTTCATATTTTCGTGTCTTTGGGAGTAAATGCTACATACTGTGGGATATATAAAAATTAGGAAAGTTCGACTCCCGGAGCGACGATGGAATATTATTAGGATATTCATCAACTAGTAGAGAATGTCGGGTTTTTATCCCGAGTAGCTCTACGGTTATGGAATCAATAAATGTAACCGTTCAAGATTATGAACCACCGATATTTGTTGAATCTAACCTTTTGTGTGAGGATGATGCACTTTCTACTGATGATCCCATTGTGCCTCCCACACCCAGAGTAAATCCTATTCCTAATTTAGGGGAACCTCCTTCTTGGGTTTGCAAGAGTCATGATCATACTACTATTCTAGGATATCCCACCCTAGGGTTCAAGACTCGTGCTCAACTAGAGAACATTGTTAGCCATGTTTTATACACATCCAAAATAGATTCCAAGAACCAAAAGGAAGCACTCAAAGAAGAACACTGGATATGTGCTATGCAGGATGGGTTGCTTCAGTTTAGAAAAAATGATTCTTGGGATCTTATCCCCTGATAGCGAGAATAATGTGATTGGTACGAAGTGGATATAAAAGAACAAGATGGATGAGAATGGTACCATTATCTGAAATAAGGCTAGGTTGGTCGCTCAAGGCTATACACATATAGAGGGAGTAGACTTTGACGAGACATTCGCTCCTATTGCAAGGCTTGAGTCTGTTCACTTACCACTCGCCATTGCATGTCATCTGTGCTTCAAGTTATATCAGATGGATGTCAAGAGTTCCTTTCAAAATGGCATTCTACAGGAGGAGGCTTATGTGGAACAACCAAAAGGGTTTAAAGACCCTAAACACCCTGATGACGTTTACTATATTAGGAAAGCCTTGTATGGTTTGAAGTAAGCACCCCGTGCTTGGTACGAGAGGCTTACTTCATATCTCTTATATCGTGGCATCAAGAGAGGGGGAGTTGATATGACATTATTTGTCAAGAGAGATGACGATGCTATTTTGGTTTCCTAGGTCTATATGGACGACATAGTCTTTGGATCCATGTGCTCCCAGTATACTCACCACTTTGAGGTGGAGATCAAGAGTGAGTTTGAGATGAGCATAGTAGGTGAGCTTACTTTCTTCCTTGGTCTTCAGGTTCGTCAGCTAGAGGATGGGATGTTCATCTCCCAATCTAAGTATGATAGAGACCTTGTGAAGAAATTTGGTCTAGAGTCTGCTAAGCACTCACGTACACAAATGGGTACCTCAAAAAATCTTAATAAGGACGCTTCACGTAAGGATGTAGAACAAACCTTGTATTGGAGTATGATAGGTAATCTTTTCTACTTGATTTCCAGTTATCCCGACATAGCCTTTAGTGTTGGAGTCTGTGCGCGATATCATGCATCCCCAAAAGAGTCATACTTACTCGCTCTTAAACGTATTATCCTATACGTGAGTGGGACTCTTTCCCTCGGCGTTTGGTATTCCCTTGATACTGATGACCGTTTATCCGCCTATTCAGATGCCGACTGGGCCGGGGATGCATATGGACGTAGGAGCACTTTTGGTGGGTGTTTCTTCTTTGGTTCTTCTCTTGTCTCTTGGTTGAACAAGAAGAAAAACTCCATCTCTTTATCCACTATAGAGGCTGAGTACATAGCCGCCGGAAGTTATCGCATGCAACTTCTGTGGAAGAAGTAGATGTTGGAGGATTATGGGAAATCACCGGACACCATGATTATTTCCTGTGATAAAACGAGCGCGATACACATATCTCGTAATCCAGTCCAGCATTTGTGCACAAAGCACATTAGTATACACGACCACTTTATCCTCGAGCTTGTATAAGAAAAGGTCATATCCTTGAGTTTTGTAACTACTAACCTCGAGTTAGATGATATTTTCACGAAGCCTTTAAATGCCCTTAGATTCGAGAGTCTTAGAGGGGTGGTCACCACGTCTAGAGTAGGATGCATTTTTCATGTTCATATCATATGATTCCTATCTCTAGATTGTATCTTTTGTATCATTATTTTTTTGTTTTTGTTTTTATTTTTTTGAAAACTTGAAAAATCGAAAAATATTTTATTTTTTATTTTTCTTTTGGAAAAAGTCAAAAAGATTTTCTTTTTATAAAATTTTTTGAAAAACACAAAAAGAGTTTTGTATTTTTGTCTACACCATTTATGGATGAAAATTTAAGATAACCATAGTCACAACTTCATTCCATATTCCAAGTGACTGTTTGATAGTGATTTGATATGCTACGTCATTTCATCCATGTGCTCTACATTGTTTGGAGCTTTTGAGATGTGATTAGTGATATCTTTTACATGCTTGGATCCTTATCTTCTTTATTGCATACATACACGTTATTATTTTATTATTGTACTTGTCTATCACATATTGGCTTGAGTGTTTCCATCTCAATTCTGTCTGTACAACGACCAAAATGCGATAAAACTTGACAAGATATTAGTGCATGTAAAAATCATTTTTCATGAGGATTTAATTGTAAAAAAATATGATGTGTGAATCACGGGAAAAGTCCGCGAGAGTTCAAAATTAATTCATTGTGAAAGCCACCGTTTGAAAAGAGCTCGAAAAAATTAATAGGCAATAAAAAGAAAAACATGCCAAATCAAATGGGCCAATAGGTTTTAGGTTCATCACCTGAAAAGATAAATATAATTCATAATTAGTATGAGGGAGTTTGGATGGAAAGAAATGAAAAGAGGGTTTGAACGTCCTTGAAAGTCATGAAAAAGCATTATCAAGTTTTGGACGTTATTGGTGTGGAAATCACTTTGATCTTTTATTTGTTGATTGATTGAGTCAATTTCTTTTATTTCCACAAATTTTTTACACCTAAGGAAGATGTTGAGTTCATTCGTTAGGAATATCTGACATTCATCGTGCACATATGTTATGGCTGTATGTATTGATTTTCTTGTCAAATTTGTTCACATCCCTACATTTTCGCTATCACCGACTTGGCTGTTTTGGTGTTCTTTCATAGTGTGATTCTTTGTTGTATATTTTGTGAGAAAAATTTTGAAAATTTTGAAAGAGAAAATTTAATTACCTTGTGACATTATCCATTTGAATTTGCTTTATGCTCTTCATATTTATCTATTTGGGTACATCATAAAAAGGGGGAAAACGAATTATGGGGGATAATTTGTGCTTGATTTTATAGTGATGTGCTTCAGCATTAATTGATATTTGCTTTTGCTTATCATTATATGTCAAACTGTTGCGCATCACGGGTATGGTTTCTCATCTCATGTGTGTAGGTACTTAATTGAGGATTATTTTTGCACGCCCTAATGATGATAAAGAAAGATTGAAGAGTTAAAAATTTGAAGATGTTGAAGTTTGTTTGAAGACATGTCATTTAGTATTTCCAGTTTTAAGGTTTAATGGGAAATTAAATTATATGTCATTTGGTTTTCATTTGGGCAGCATAATTCAAATTTTTTATGTATGTACCGACATATACATAGGGGGAGATTTGCAAGGACACGATTTTATAAATGTCCAAGTTAGAATCTAAGAATTTTTTGTTTGTCCAAGATCACAATTAGTATGTCTAATAACGTTACATTCGGTAAGTCAACATGATCATCCTTGATGGCCTTGATCCGAATCCATGCACCCATCATCTTCACATGTGAATCATGCAACATGCAACATACTCTTCAACCGTTTCCACTATTCCACTCACGATTATGGTAAAATAATTTATTTGGAGTGTTTATTATTTACATAAATATTTGGGAAATTTTTATAAAATATTTTTAAAGGTTTGAAACATTTTTCCGTCGAAATAAGAATTTTTTCTAAGTGTAGGGGCGAAGGTAAAAATCTCACTGACATCGTTCGAGCGAGATTGGCTGGTGGTTCGCGTGACATAGCCATCTCGCGTGAAGCCATTCGAGCGACGTGGCCTTACGTTCGAGCGACACCTGTACTTCGTTCAAGCGATGCTCCGTCTCGATTTTTGTATTTAAAGAAGTGCCCATTCTGCATGTTTGGCAAGTCTCTTAGCACTGTAATTATTCTGCCAAGAAACAGACTTCATTTTTTCAAGGTTTAATGCCTTTTTGATTCACAAAACCTTCCCAAACATTTGTGTGAATATTTAAACCCAAGATACAATTGTTCTACTCATCTTGGAGTAATAATGTGGAGAATAAGGGTCTTTATCCACTGCTGAAATTGGAGTTCTTGTGGGACCTCACTACGACGAACCGACGTCTGCGGGTATTCGTGAGTCAAATTTGTATTTTGCTGTGATTGTAAATCGTTACATATTGTAGTGAAATAAATGGTTTTGCCCCTTTGGGGGATTTTTCCTCATATCGTGATTGACTTTGCATGCTTGATTTGATTTATTTAGTCTGTCACAATTTTTTTGCAAGAGTTAGGATTTTGGGTTTTAAAAACTGGAATTTAATTAAATAAGTTAATCATTGATTACTGGCGCAATCTCAATGACCAAGTATACTTTTATTTTTCCAAATTTCAGGATGAAATTCCGTTATTAGGGGGGAAGTATGTAACACCCCGTAATTTTAATGATTTTTAAATATGGGATTAATTAAAATTAAATGTGGGAAATTAATCGATAATTGTTTCAGATTAAAATAAATATTAACTAGCAATAAAAGGGTTAGTATTTATTGATGTGAATTATATGGAATATTACTTAGTGAGTAAAGTAATATGTGATTTTGAATTTATTATAATTGTCGTGAGTGAAAAATTGTCCTAGTAGCAAATTAACACTCGCACCTAAATTGATTACTTTCTCGATTTTAAAGTTCTCGATCACACATGAGATGGTGGGACGTTCAGGGTCCTTATATTTGCTAACAATTCGTATTGGATAATAAAGCTCACAGTTTGAGCCAAAATTACCTTTTTCATAACAAAGAGTTTCTGCTTGACCATAATCAAGTCCTTGAGGAACTTGGCATAGGAGGGAACTTGCTTTATTGCATCAAGTAGGGGAATGTTGATTTTAACTTATTTGAACATATCTATGACATCGACATTATTTGTGTCCTTTTTTGGAGCTATTAGCCTTTGAGGATAAGGCATGAAAATGGGGGGTTTCACAACTGCCTCCGGCTCAATTCGAGGCTCCCCATCACTCTCTCTCGGGGAAGTGCCCTCGACCTCTATTGGGTCGGGTGTGACTTCCTTAACATTTGGGGGTGGGGAAGGGATTGGATTTTAAATAACTTTCCCACTGCTTAGAGTGATGATATCCTTTGCCTGATAGTGAGGGGAAATTGAGCATTTGGTACTCACACTATTTTGCCCAAAAGGCCTTTCAGATTGTGAGGGAAATTTACCCTTTTCTTGAACACTCAATGAGGTAGTCAACTTAAATATTGAAGAATTTATTTTTCCAAATGTTTGCTCATATTGGTTGTTCACAATAAGATGAGCACTCATTAAAGCTTGAAGAGTGTCTTCAACACTTTTCCTATATGGGGTCACATAGAGAGGTTGAATCAGAGGAGGATGAGGTCCTGTTGGAGGACCTTGAATTTACAACTGAGGATAATGTGCTTGTAAGTACGACAGTTAATAATTTAAATGTGAGATTAATTAAAATTAAATGTGGGAAATCAATTGATAATTAAATCGGATTAAAATAAATATTAACTAGTGATAAAAGATTTAGTATTTATTGATGTTAATTATATGTAATATTACTTAGTGAGTAAAGTAATATGTTATTTCTAATTTATTAAAATTGTCTTGAGTTAAAAATATGACAATTACAATAAGTAAGTCGGGACACGCACATCAGTCGTGTTAGGGTTGAATTTAATGAAATGGAAAGTTATTAATTTTTAATCCATCCAAATGGTCATTTCGAGAGCGCCAAAGTGTACGGAAGGTTTAGGATAGTTAGAAAAGTCTACCCGGGGGTTTAGTTTGGGACCCGGGGCAATTTTAGGCCAAACCGGCATCCCGAGAGGGTATTTGGGCATTTATATTTTTGGGGTAATTTAACCTATGAATTTCCTAAGTAAAATATATTTGATAAGAGAAGGGAAGTTGTGTGAGAGATGGGAGAAACAAAGAGAGGTTACAGAGAAGCCATGAGAGTAAGAGGATAGGAGTTCCAAAGGCTAGAACCACCGTTCCTACACCTTTTGCACCACCGACACCGCAGGAGCGTAGATCGGAAAGAGAGGAGCATCAATATACCCATATCCTTCAGAGGATGAGACCTTCATATTGAGACAATTGTTTAATCTTGTAAAAACTATAGCATGTATGATATCCATGTTAGTGTAGGATGTATCACATAAGAAATTTATATGATTTGGGCTAAATTGGAAGACTTAAATCACAATCTTGTGTTGGAAATTTATATAGGATTGAACACTCCATGTATGTAACATGAAACCCACGAAGTTATATTGAATCTTTATGAAGAAATTCGGGTTTTGATTGGTATGATTTAATTGTAGAACAATTTCTTGAATTCGAAGAAGTCTACAAAATTGGATAAATTAAAGCGTCGTTTTAGAAAATGTTTTAAGCCATTTTGGTTCCAAAAATGGCTATTCTGTCGGCATTGCATTGTAGAAAATCCCATTTTTTTGCATTTTGTTCTCTGATACGTTTTTTCCAAAATGCCTACGAAATGCCTCAAAACTACATTTTAAAAATACGGGCAGATTCGTTGAGTAAATTTTAAGAAATGTTATTTTTAGTGGTTATTCCGTTGGAGGTTGCCTTGATTGTTTGTGATTGTTGTTCTATAATAAGTGCATTAGGCCTAAATTGGAGATTAGGTTTATTTAAAGTGAGATGAATATTTGGATAATTGAGAAAATATCCGTACTTGGTAAATGAATGAAAATTCAAGAAGGGTGGAGTAGTGATGAGTGAACCTATGTTTATGACCAGTAGTGACGATGGGAATAATTTCTGGAAAAAAGATAAAGGGGTAACTAAGTCCCTTAGAGTTGTGTGAAAGTTCATATAAATAAAATGAGAGATATATTTAAAATGTAATAATACATAGGGTATTTGAGAGAGATACATATGTACTACATATGGGATATATAGTTTAGGTCGTGTGTGTATATATACTGATGATATAAGTATATGGTGGTGTGAATACCTATTTTATGATTTCTTATGTGTATGACATAACTACATTACTTGCTATCGGGGATGAGGTTTCGCGTAGTGATGATCTTATCATGATAAGCCCATTGGAGGGCTTGTAGATTCGTACATATACATAGAACCCTTGACACGTTCTATCTGAGACTATGATAGTTTCGACGATTGAATGGGAGCGTAGGTATGTACGTGACCTGTTTAAATGCGGTCTATGTTTGCCTGTAATATACGTGATTTGTATTTATGGTACGAGGGAGATACCAAACCAACAATCCTTTATACAATGCGAGATGTGCCAGGACATGATAGCAGAGTATGCATGCATCGCAGCTGAGTCTCGAGGTGCCGTATTAGTATATATATATATATATATATATATATATATATATATGTGTGTGTGTGTGTGTGTGTGTGTGTGTGTGTGTGTGTGAAGTTAGTAGATAAGATGGATAGTGAAATCTTAAACAACTTAAGTGTGTGAACACTTAACTTTGAATATGAAAACTCTCTGACTCGAGATAAAAGATGTGACAATATTCATTAACGTATTACATGGGAAATATGGGTAGCTATTGTGAGATAATAGATTTTGAGATTAATGAGCTTGAACTAGTTAGGCGTGACAACAGTAACTAGAATGGTTTAGCGATGCGTTAGGCATGCACAATAGTTGAGAGGTGAGAATTCTCAAGAGAGACCCCACATAACTAACATGTATATAATAACAACTTTGAAGAATTTTAAGTACTTGCTAAATTGTTTTAAACTATTTTTACTCAGGGTTTGACCCATTTCTTGTAAATTTATTTTCTCTTATGCGATCTATTTTAGGTGTCCAGCCACAGGGTCGCCAGTTGTAGACTATCAGATGATTTGACGTGTTGCAGCTATTGTGGGAGTTGCAAGTCCTCATTATTAGACGCCTCCACTATTATTCATTCAGTTCCTGATCTAGTTATCTCAGTTAGGGCATGTTTCCCATTCTCAATTATCATTTATTTCAGAGGCATATTGTACTCCTTTATTTTAGTTTGATGGGATTCAGTTTATTATGGATTGGTGTATTTGAGACTTTTGAACTGGGACATTTATTCTAGTCTTATTTATTCAGTCAGATGGTTTCTTATTCATTAGAATGGTGAATGTGGCTTATCGTTTCAATTTTTGGATAATATTTGAATGATTAAATGTGTTTGACAGCAGATTAATGAATTATTAGGTAATAAATAAAATAAATGTTATTCGATAGTGATGCTAAGAATGATCTAACTGGATATTTTGATTTATTATATAAAGAACTGATCACCCGGTATTTAATTGAGCGGGGTATCACACTTGATAATTTGCATAAGGGAAGCTTTGAGTTTGTTGGGATTCATCATAATGGAAATTGGGATGTTATTGTACCTTTCTCAAAGAGGATTCATGTGTTACTTCTTGTATATAGCCATTGCATTGGCTTGATCGTGAAGAATCACCTTATGGGACGAAATTATGGGACAATCCTTGCTAGTGTGATCTTTGGTATATCAAATAGCATAAGACTCCTCAATACGAGATGGAGTTGGAACAGTGGGATCCCGACTTTTTAAATCCATTACCTCAACTATCTTTGCTCTTAGAGAGGCTCTCATTGACATATCATCCCCACCGGTGAGGTGGTACAACCCATGGCTAGAGGAGGTCGGATTAGAAGAACGCGGGTTAGATTTTCTTGGGTCCGACGTGTCCCACACTTGTGTGGTTTTGACACATTATTTGAAGTGTTCCTCAACATCATCCAGAACTATGTCGAAGAATTTCTCGGAGCACATGGTATCTACCATTAGTTCTACATTGAGTGTAAGCCCATTGTGGAAAAAGGATATGAGTCTCCATTTTTCAAAACCATGGTGGGGCACTTACTCAAGAGATCATTAAATATCTCCCAACATCTCTCAAAGGTCTCACTATCGCCTTGGGAGAAGGTTTGAATTTTTCCCTTGAAGCTGTTGGTACTATGGGTAGGGAAGAACATTTTCAAGAATTGGTCTTGCAAGTCGCACCAACTCCTAATAAATTTCTGGCCAAGGACCAAAGAAGTTTTAGCTTTTTCCTTGATATAGAAGGGAAGGAGCTTGAGGCGTGTGAGATCAACTGGGAAATTTTGGCCGCTAAAAGTAGCGCACACTTCCTCAAACTCTCGTATATGTAGGTACGGTTGTTTACTTTCCATGATGTGGCATGTGGGTTGATTCGACATAAATTCTTCACATATATCCCTATAATTTAGCTATATTTATCACCCCGTTTGATTTTCATTCTACGATTTTATCTCATATTGTTTCTACTAATGATTTATCGCGAGTACACCGTGTTTCATGTATTTTTCTTACTTTATGCAGATATTTGATACACTTGAAAGTGAGAAAGAAATCGGAATGAAGATCGGAAATCAGGAAGCAAAGTTAAGGGCAAATTCATAATTACACAGCTAGAATCCGAACGCGGGACCTAAGAGAAGATGAAGTTCATAAGCTCACGAGCGCATAAGAAAAAACAAAACCAAAATTTGAGTCTCAATTATAAAGTTATGAAGATAAGAAGAACATGACAATTCAAGGAAGAAAAAAAATGAAAAATCAAGGTTTAAACTGGATTGGTTCCAGGGGGAGCCGGTTCGGTTTGGCAAGAAAATTAGGCCTCAACACTGGAATTTTGAACTGGTTCGCCCCTTGATTAAGGCCAGTCCGAACCGGTTTGATGATCTGACGAACTTTACTATTCTTCGCTTGAAAAAATAAGAGTTATGCATGGTTTAAACTCTTGTAAAATTTGGTAGTTTAATAGCTCATTTATTCTAAAGATAGTTTAGAGAATTTTGACCCTAGATAGAGAGAAAGAAGGAGGCAAGAACCCTAGGAGATTATTTTCTTAATCAAGTTTTATGCTTTTGGATCTTTTTAAATTAATTTTTCAATATAAGTTGTCTTCTTCATCTTGTTCTTCAGTAATCATTATTTTTCTAGTGTTACTAATAGAGTTTATGCTATTAATCAATTCTTTTGCATGCTTAGATATAGTTCTATGATGAAGATGGATACATCTATTGTAGAACTCTTGGTAGTTAGCATTTTATCCACGCCTGGATAAGTTTTTAATGGTTTAGATACATAAAACAAACCCCAAATGTTTTGCATGGATATAGAATATATTCTGGAATTAAATGAATAATTGAAACATCATATTTTGTTCGTAAAACTGTCGTAAGTCCTATAACTTCATTTCCCTTAACTAACTAGAGTGTTCAAGACTACGACGCGCATATTGGCAATCTTATCACGCGCCTAGATTTTAATCATGATCATATATCGTGTGGGTTAATTCTCCCATATATGTGATTCTTGAAAGAAGTTGAAGGTTTCTATTTAATTAAACGTTCAGTTCTTGACACGTTTTATATCCAGTGAAATTACTAAGGGTTGGAGGAGTGTATCCCAATCTTACTTTTCTCATATAATTTACAAACTTGTTTCTTTAGTCCTTGCATGGATAGTTAGTTTATTTCATTTGGTTAGTTTGCTTTAGTTCATTAGGAAGCTGCTTTTAAATAAATCATCATCTTTGCTTTCCATTCGGTGAGTTGAGTATTAGGTTAATTCTTCCCTAGTTGTCGTCAGGCCTTGCGTTTTAGTCCTTGAGTTCGATACCCGACTTACTCGGATTATTACTTATGCGGTCGGTTTTCACTTGAACCAAAATTAGCATGCACTAGAGACACATTTAGAGTCGCGTTGAGTTTTTGGGGCCGTTGTCGGGGATTAAGTAGATATTCTAGGGTAGTTGAATTAATCTAATTATTTAACGCAAAAAAAATCAGAAAAATCCAAAAAAAAATGAGAAAATCAAATAAATTTTTTTTCTAAAAAATCATCTCCATCCTTAAATGAAAAACACTCCTCTTAATCCTATCGTCCCCAGAGGACACGAAAATCATGCAATAGAACTTACATATGAGAGTCCACATACTCCAAAGGCACCAGCTTTCTGGATTCCACCTCCTACACCGCCCAAGTCCATCACAATTCACACAGTTAATCAAACGTCTAGAGCGTCTGATGAGGAAGTCGAATCTTTAGGAGATAACGTTATGTCGGATCAGGGTAGTTACGACACAGGTGTGGGTGAGTTACCATACCTCCCCATAATATACCTCTTATATCCCGAGAGAACCGTCACTTTTGGATGCATTATACTCTCGTATAATGCGGGGCAGTTTCATTTTAGAAATGGAATGATCCAAATCCTCCCAACATTCCATGGTATGGAGTTAGAAAAGCCATACCTCCACATTAGAGTGTTCGAGGAGGAATGAGAGAATTTCAATGACCAAGATTGCACTTAAGATGTTGTGCCCCTCAAGCTTTTTCCCTTATCCCTAAAGGATACGGCTAAGACATGGCTATGATGACTAGCACCGAACTCGATTGTAATGTGGAGGGATATCCAAGAGAAGGTTCTCTAAAAATTCTTTCCCGCACATCGAACCAACTCCATTAGGGTTCAAATTCAAACATTTAGACAAAATGGGAATGATGATTTTGATTGATGTTGGGAGAACTACAATGAGTTATTTAATATGTTCTCTCACCATGTTTTTGAGAAGTGGAGACTCATCTCCTTCTTCCATCACGGTCTAAGCTTAAGTTCCAAGAAACTCGTTGAAACCATGTGATTCGGGGAGATTTTAGGGTTGGATGCGAACGATGCAGAGGCCCACTTTAAGTAGGTCACTAAGACTACTCAAGCGTGGGACACATCATATCCAAGTACCCAACTCAAGCATAGACACTCGTCTATGGATCCTTCAACATTCGAAATCTATCACTTAGATGAGGAAGCTGGTATTAAGCTCCAAATTAATCAACTTGCAAAGAGGCTACGGACATAATTGAGGTTAGGGGGAGAGACACATTCGTCTCCACTCGAGCATTGAGAGAGGATGTGTGTGCGATTTATGAGGCGAGACATTCAACTAAGGAATACCCGATGATACTTGCCTACAAAGTGATCCTTCAAGAGCAAGTAAAAGTGGGAGGAGATTTTAAGGGTAATTTTAATGCCCCTCATGGAAATTCATATAACCATTCGTTGTGGAACCAACCCGGTTTCAACTATGGGCAACCACACGCAATGATAAATCATAATTCACATATTGCCCCACATCCTCCACCAATCCTACCATTCCAACAAGCTCCACTTATGCAAGAACCACCTTCTGAGCCTTATATTATCCCACTGCGCAGAAATCTCGAGAACACTTTAAACCAATTCATTCAAACTCATTCATTGATTAACGTTTAAAATGCCCAAAAATTTTCCCAATTTAAGGCGTCATTGTCTAAGTTACAATCCTCTCTAAGTGTCCAAGAGAAGGGACAGTTTCCTTCTCAAGGCCAAAGACCTACCTAACGTCAAAGTAGTGTTAGCTCTACTTTTGACGATAACAAAGAGCAATGTCAAGTCATTACCACTCTACGTAGTGGAAGAGTCATTAATTTATCACCTCATCTACACGATGATCTTAAAGACAAGGATGTTTTACCCGGAACGAAAGAGGCCAAAGATTCCCCCTTGAATGAGAGTGACAATGATGACACTAGTAGGGACGAGGTGTTAGTGAGACCCCCTAACGCCGCTCCTTACCCTCAACGATGGGTTCCTCCCCTAAAAGGAGCCACCAATGATGATATTTTAGAAGTTCTTAAGCGAGTCAAGCTTAATTTACCTTTTCTCCAGGTAATCAAGAAAATTCCCTCTTATGCAAATTTTATTAAGGACATGCTAATGGCGAAGCGCAAGCTAAAGGTAAAGAAGAAATTATTTCTAGCACAAAATGTTAGCTCGTTACTAGTGAGTGACCTCCCACTAAAGTTTAAGGATCCGGGTGCACCCACTATTTCATGTATCATAAAAGATAACCGATTTGAGAGAGAGCTTTTAGATTTGGGGGCGAGCGTTAATATTCTCCCCTATTCCATCTACCAAAAATTAGATTTAGGGGACCTTAAGCCCACAAAAATCACTCTCTAACTCGCGGATCGTTCCGTGAAGATACCCCGAGGGATTATTGAGGAAGTGATCGTCCAAGTTGACACTTTTTACTTCCTGCTAGATTTTTTGATTTGGGACACGAAGCCCTCTTCTACCTCAAGTAATTATGTTCCCGCAATCTTGGTCACCCATTATTAGCTATGGCTAATGCATTGATTATCGCACGCAATGTGCAAATGCAAATCACGTTCAAGAATATGACTCTTGAGACTAATATCTTCAACATCACCAAGAAAAAGGGTGATGAGGACGATTAACTAGAGTGGGATCTTATAGAGGAGGTAGTAGACAATCATATTGATGGTATTAATAGTGGGTTTTCTCTAGGAGCATGCTTTATTTCGATTAGTGAGAGAAATGGGGCGTATATCGAGTTCGAACATGAGGTGAGAGAGTTAAGAAGGAAGTGAAGCCCTCAAATGAGATGCAAAGTCATTTGAATTCGATAATAAAAGATGTTGTGAGGGTGGAAACTATTAAATTATTGGACGTGGTCATCATCTACCCAATCTCGGATAGCTAGTGGGTGAGTCCTATTCATGTCATCTTGAAGAAGTCGGTAATGACTGTGGTAAAAATGCAAAGGGTGAGCTTATTCCACAACGTACCACCACCGGGTGGCGTATTTGCATTGACTACCAGAAGCTCAATGCCGGCACTAGGAAATATCATTTCCCTTTATCGTTTATCAACCAAAGATAGAGAGAGTACCATTTTAATGATTTCTTGATGGTTATTCCGGGTATAACCAAATTGAGGAAGATGTACTTTATCAATAACAGACGATGTTCACACATCCTTTTAGCATGTTCGCCTAGCACGTTGGACTAAAAACGTATCCCATTTGGATTATGTAATGTACCCGTGACATTTCAACGGTGCATGATTAGTCTATTTAGTGATATGATTGAGAGAGGACTAGAGGTTTTTATGAATGATTTTTGCATTTTTGATCCTTTTTTTGACCATTGCCTCGCTAATATTGAGAAGGTATTAGCCCAAAGTGTGGAAAAGAACTTGTACTGAATTGGGAGAAGTATCATTTCATTGTTACCGAAGTCATACTTCTTGGCCACATCATTCTATACAAAGGTATTGAGGTTGATAGGCCAAAATTAATCGTCATCGTCAATCTTCCCTCACCTAAGTCACTAAAGGTCATGCGCTCTTTCTTGGGCTACGCGGGTTTTAATCTGAGGTTTATTAAGGACTTTAGTTCCATCGCTAGGCCCTTAAGTAACCTAATTATGAAAGACTCCCCTTTTGAGTGGTATGAAGTGTGCCAAAGTACTTTTTAAAAATTGGAAAGCATGCTTGTTTTCGCTCCTATCATGCAAGCTTGGGATTGGTCCCTTACAGTCAAGCCTATGTGTGATGCGAGTGATTATGCTATTGGGGATGTTTTAGGACAGAAGAAAGAAAAGATGGATCACATTATCTATTATGCTAGTCAGACCTTAAGCAGACCCCAACTTAACTACTTCACAACGGAGAAGGAATTATTGGTCGTAGTCTTCGCCCTAGATAAGTTCCGCTCTTATCTCATAGGGTCGCTCATTACAGCTTCACCGACCAATTGGTTGTTAAGTATCTCCTTTTCAAAAATTATGCTAAGCCATGCCTCATAAGGTGGATCCTACTCCTACAAGAATTCAATTTGTCCATAAAATATAAGCAATGAGTAGAAAACGTCATAGTCGGCCATTTATCGAGGCTTTCGTCCGACGTACTTTGTGATCCTATATCCATACACGAGTACTTCCCGGATGAGCCATTATTTTACACTTCCTCTCTCCCCTGGTTTACGGACATAGTGAATTACATGGAACACCTCAAGAGAACATGAAATTTCTTACTTGGTAGCTCATGTTCTTTTATGATGACCCGTATTTATTTAAATATTGTGCGGTCCAAATCATCCGAAGATGCATGTTGGATGATAAGATTTCTAGCGTCATCCACTTTTGTCATACATAAGCATGTGGATGCCATATTTCCATGAATAAAATAACCGCTAAGATCCTCCAAAGAGGTATCTACTGGCCCATAATCTTTCGAGATGTGAATACTTATTGTAAATCATGCGATAGATGGTGGGACCTATCACTTGGCATGACATGATGTCGTTGACCCATATTCTTGTCATTGAGATATTCGATTGTTGGAGAATTTACTTCATGGGTCCCTTACCTCTCTCTCTTTCTTCTTATACATCCTCATCGTGTTAGACTATGTATTAGAATGGGTTGAGACCATAGCTACTAGGAAGAATGAAAATAAGGTGGTGATAAAGTTCACTGAAGAACACATACTTTCTCGCTTCGGTACCCCAAAGGCGATTATTAGTGACAATGACAAGAACTTTTGCAATAGTCCAATTGAAAAACTAATGAGAAACTATGGAGTTGTCCACAAAGTTGGGAAGACATATCACTCGCAAACACATGGGCTAGCTGAGCTAGCTAATCGTGAAATAAAGAACATTCTTAAGAAGACCGTCGATCCTAACCAAAAGGAAAGGATTGGTATCTCCAGTTAAGTGATGCACTATGGGCTTACCAGACTGCTTACAAGAACCCCATCGAGATGTCCCCATTCCGCTTTGTCTATGGAAAGCCTTGCCATGTCCTCGTAGAGCTTGAGCATAAGGTGTATTGGGAAATCACGAGGTTGAACTATAAAATAGATCAAGTCGATGAAACATGCAAGCTTCAATTGAATGAGTTGGAAGAAATACGCACCGACTAATATGACAGAACCAAAATATCCAAAGAAAAGATAGAACATGAACATGAGCAAAATATCCATCGAAATGAGTTTCAACCGAGTCAAAAAGTTCTCCTATATAACTCCTGATTACTCTTGTTTCCTGACAAGTTACGTTCGTGGTGGATCGACCCGTTTGTAATGAGAGAGGTATTTACCCATGGAGACATTGATTTAGAAAACCCTAAGGGGGAGACACATTTAAGGTTAACGGGCAACGCTTAAAGCCATACCTTGAGGCATTCGTTGAGGAAGCCGACACAATTTGGTTGTCGGACCCCATTTACGGGGTAAAATGAGATTAAATGAGAGGTCGTCGCATCCTCAACATGTATAAGGTGATTCATGTTATATCTTATCGAGTCTAGTAGGTTAGGTTTGGTATAGGTCTATGGTTCCAAGTTGAGAGAGGATAGGAGCATCATTGCACAACGCATGAGAGCGTAAGGCGATTTGAGGTGAATATTTTTAGGCATTTCAAGCTAAAATTTGGGTAGAAACATGTTGGGCATGGTTTGGGAGTCAAGAGGGAAGAGTTCCAACACTTAGTTTTTTAGAGGGTTTTAAATAAATTAGGGGAGTTATACTGGAATCGGGAATTGGTTTGTCTTGGTCTTCTTTACAAGGTCGAACCTCTTCGGGCATGTCAAGTAAAAAAAATATATAGGGGCGAACCGGTTCGGTTCCTATGTGAATCAGTTCAATATTATGGGTAGTCAAATTCATTCACCTCTCCTCTTTTTACCTCCCTCTTCAATTCCAACATTCATCCCCCCCTCCCATCCAAAATTTACCCTCCAAAATCCCCCCCCCCCCCAAATTCATCCCTTTTCACCTCCCGCCACCATTCCTCCCCCCTTACAACTATAAATTCAACCCTCCCCCTCCATTTTTACCACACAACTCCAAGCTCTTACTACTCCCTTCTCGAAACTTCATTCCCAATCTCCAACCAATGGCCAATAGTGATCCTCCAGTTGAGAAATACGACTCCACTATCATCGAGGAAGAAGACGCCGATGCTTACTGTTCCTTTGAACAACAAGATTGGTTATAAACTCATTTTACCACCGCCCTAAACATGCATATCGAGAGGAAAGTTCTTTGGAACCAACTACCCAATGACCTCGTCGCACTCTTTCACCGAGTCAGATGCTGCTGCTACTTGGCCACCATGGAAGGTGAGGTCTGGCCTGAGGAATGTTGTAATTTCTATAGCACTCTTGTCAAAATCAGTAGAACTACTTATGAGGCGCATGTCGACTAAGAAGTCATCCCTTTTTTACGCCAACTTGTCATCAATAAACTCCGAGAAAAATCCCCGCCCTGCACAATATGACTACCCCATCGTGGGCGCCAGAATCGACATAAACACTTTCCTAGTCCAAATTGCTCCCAATCACAATTGTCCGAGATTCTTTTTCGGTAGGGGAGCTTTTTGAGATCGAGTGTTTGGCATTTCTCATCACTTGAGGGTTCATTTTCCAAACCTCTAATAATTCAGTAGTGAGGGTCCGCCAGGCTAATTTTCTCAACCACCTCCTCGATGACTCAACCCATATCCACATAGGTGCACTTATGTACAACGAAAGAGTTCATATCGCCTATGATAAGAATGACAAGATGTCCCTTTCTTATGTACGTTTTGTCACTTCTAACCTTAAGGATGTAGGAATTGCCCCACCAATTGACACATGTTGTCTCCCAAAGGCTATTGAGAACCAATCAATTACTCAGAGCATGAGGCTACTGGAGGTTATCAACCCACCCCCACCGGTGGATGAGGATGAGGATGAGGATGTGGATATGGATATGATCGACGAGGAAGAAGAATATGATGATGAGGCGGACCCAGATTACGAGCCCGATTCGTAGGGTGTCTACCGTAGGATTGATGACTTAGAGGCCCATTTCGACTCTTTTACGAGTAAGTACCGATGTGACACGAGCATTATGATTAGTCTCCAGGAAGAGATGTATCTGTTGGAAGAGGGATCGGAGTCTCACTTTTGAGCTACTTTTATGATCCATATTCCCTGTCCCCGAAATGTGCCCAGCTCCTCCAATGTGCCACCCAAGCAGTTCCCATTGTTTGGTATTGTTTAATGTTTCACCCTTCATGTATTTCTTCATATCCTTCATTTTTTTGTATCTTTGAAAAGAACTACGTAACTCTATCCTTTCTTATCGCTTATATCGTGTCTTTTGTTATTAATACAAAAATATGCAATTTGTTCATTTGTTCTCCTTTTATGCACTCTTCTTTTCATTGTTGATTTTAGTCCTTTTCATCGAGGACAATAGAAAAGACTAAGTTGGGGGGGGGGGGGGGGGGGGAGGGGGGAGATATATGTGCGTTTAAAAGTTTAACAAATTTTCGAAATGCCAAAAAATTTGTAAAATGTCAAAAAGTCGAAAAAAATAGAAAATTTTCCAAAAAAATTGAAAAAATTTCGAAAAAAAGCCAAAAATATTTTTCTTCAAAATAAATAAAAATTGGAATTTAAAATTTTCAAAAATATAACTAAAATTTTGTTTGACATCTCAATTCATTGAAATCAAATGCACAAAGCCGAAACTGACCAAAGACGAAAATTGAGCAAAAATTGATGATTTTACGACTAAGTGTGGAGGTTAACTAATCTGGTGAGATTTTGAGCCTATCACTTTTTTCGAGTAATTAAATCAATTCGGGTTAATGGTTAACTTAACGTTCATTTCAATGTTTAAATAAGTTATTGATGATGTAGATTTCTTTATTTTGATCGGCTACGGGAAGGAGTGTCATTTTGAAAAGGCGCTAAAAGTATCTCTAAACTAAAATTGATCTCGAGGCGCATATGGTAAAATAATTAGTAAGTCGGATAAATGATGTTAGGCCATCATTTGTTTACCCAAAAATATTAGCCATAAAATTTTGTGAAAATATCATTTTACTAACCACTATGAGCCTAATAAAATTTTTCCTTTTCGGTTGTTAACTCAAAAAACCAATTAGCCCGAATTTGTGAAAATTGAAAATTCATATATTAAGTCCATATGGTGAAATAATAAGGGACAATAAAGAAACATTTAGCAAAATGTTCAATAAAAAATATAAGAAAATAGAAAAATATGAGGAAAAAATATTAGAAAAAGAAGAAAAAATGAGCAAATGCCCGAAAAAGTGTCAATGGTCATTGTAAGCAAAATTATTCCGCTCCGAATTTCCCAACCATTCCCATTTCAACAAATACACATGAAAACACGATAAAGTCCTAACTGAGTCCGAATAATGAAATTAATTACCGTGTGGAGAGCTAAAATATGAAAAGAAAATAAGAGAGATTAATTGATGTGACTAAAGAATGATGTTTCTCGTTTTTCAATGACCGTAACCCGTTCATGAGATCTTTTAACTGAAATAATTTCGTCTTTACAATTGTGTGCATGACTTCATATTCTATTATATTTACTTTTAATATCACGTACACCAAGAGAACTAGCCACATTCCTAGAGATTCGTTTGTGAGAGAATCCATGAGAAATTGAATCAAAGAGAATTTTCGAAAAGTAAGGTGATGATCAATTAGTGGAAGTTGACGGTTTGATTTTCAGCTTTGCACACACAATACTAATTGAGACTTTTGAGTATGAATTTACAGTGACTATTTTTGGGGGATTGAAGTTGTAAATTTTTTTTATGTATTTTGTTTTCTCTTTGAGTAAAAAAAAATGAATTTTATGGGTATATTCACTACAAACCCTCATGAGATACCACTCGTTTTACTAGAGTAACCCAGGGGTTTAACAACTTATTGTATATGCTAAATGCAATCGCTCTCCGACGAAAAAGGTATTATATCCCAAAGAAGATATTTTTTTATGTGTTTGAACGTGTATGAATCTTTTACATTGCTCAGGACGGACAAAGCCCTAAGTCAAGGGGATTTGATTCGGAATAAATTCTTCACATTTATCCCCGTAATTTATCTACATTTATCATCCTATGCGATATTATTTCTATGATTTTATCTCATATTGTTGTTACTAATGATTTCTTACGAGTAAACCATGCTTCGTGTATTTTTCTTACGTTATATAGATATTCGATACACTTGAAAGTGAGAAAGAAATCGTGAATGAAGATCAAAAATCAGGAAGAAAAGTCAAGGGAAAATTTGTAATTACCTAGATGGAATTCGGACATGGGAAGAGAATATGAAGTTCACAAGCTCACGAGCGCATAAAAAGAAACGACACCCAAATCTGAGTCCCGGTTATGAAGTTATGAAGATATGAAGAAGAGGAGAATTCAAGGAAGAAAAGAAGGAAAAATCAAGGTTCGAACTGGTTTGGTCCCAAAGGGAACCGGTTTGATTTGGCTAAAAAATTAGGACTAAACATTGGAATTGCCAATCGGTTCGCCCTTTTGTTAAGGTCAGTCCGAATAGTTCAACGATCTGAAGAATTTCACTAATCTATCCTTGTAAAAATAAGATTTATGCATGGCTTAAACTCTTGTAAAACGTGGTAGTTTAATATCTCCTTTATTCTAGAGATAGTTTATAGAGTTCAGACCCTAGATAGAGAGCAAGAAGGAGGCAAGAACCCTAGGATAATTTTTTCTTAATCAATTTGTATGCTTTTGGATATTTCTCAAGTAATTTTTCAATATAAGTTGTCTTCTTCATCTTCTTCTTTAGTAATCATTATTTTTCTGGTATTATTGATAGAGTTTATGCATATTAATCAATTCTTGCATGCTTAGCTATAATTCTAAGATTAATATGAATACATACAACATAGAAATCTTGGTAGTTTGCATTTTATCCATGTCTGGCTAAGTTTTTAAGGGTTGGGATACATAAGCCCAACCCTAAGTGTTATGCATGGATATATAATATATTCTGTAAGTAAATGAATAGTGAAAATGTGATATTTTGGTTGTATAACCGTCATAAGTCTTTTAACTTCATTTGCCCTAGGCAACTGGAGTTTTTAAGAGTGCGACGCGCATATTGGCAATCTTATCACTTGCCTAGATTTTAATATTGATCATATATCTCTTTGGGTTAATTCCCCCATATATGTGATGCTTGAAAGAAGTTGAAGGTTTCTTTTCAATTAAACATTTAGTTCTTGAGACATTTTATATCCGGTGAAATTACTAAGGCTTGGAGGAGTGTATCCCAATCTTACCTTTCTAATATAACTTACAATCGTGTTTCTTTAGTCCTTGCATACATACTTAGTTTACTTCATTTAATTAGTTTTCTTTAGTTCATTAGGAAGTTTCTTTCAAATAAATCATCATATTTTCTTTCCATTCGGCGAGTTGAGTGTTAGGTTACTCGTCTTCCTAGTTGTTGTCTCGCCTTGCATTTTAGTCCTTGAGTTCGATACCCGACTTGCTCGAATTATTACTTACACGACCGATTTTCACCTAAACCAAAATTAGCACGCACTAGAGACACATTCAGAGTTACGTTATGGGTAGTAATTATATCATCCCTTTTCAGAATTTGAATTAAGCGACATTATATGGAAAAATTATGCACGACGGAGAGGTGATCCTCTCTGATTGTCAGTATTCTCTCATTGGCCGATGTGGCAGTTCAATCTCTCCATGATTACCATGCTCGATTTGATTATCGCCCGTGGTGGTGGAATTGTAGTGGGCTTCAAAATGTGAGAAAGTATAAGGAGTAGGAGATGGTCTCCAATAATACGAACGATCGCATGACGACGGATATTCCATTATGAGATTAGGATTTTTGTCGTTTGCATCTTACATTTATGATAGTTTTAAATTTGTTTCGAAAATTATGTTGTCACGGTGACGATAAAGAACAAAATAATGTATAGGAACATCGTATAACCTAACTTTGTTGTTAATCCCCAACAACGGTGCTCAAAACTTGATTCTCTAACAATAGTATTTGATTCCATTGCAAATCAATCACAACAAGTAATAACTGGGTAAATTTGGGGTCGTATTCCACAGGGACTAGACTTTTTTAGAAGAAAAAAATAGTGTTATAATATGGTCTCTATGCGTCACAAAATGAAAATTTAAAAGGTGATGATAGTTGGGGGTGGTCAAGTATAGCTAACAACTATCCTAGAATACGTTAAAGTAAAAGTCATTGAGTAAAAGATGATTTCTATGATGAAACAAACTAGGACACGTATGAGTTCAAATGGAGAAAAATGATTAGGGATCCGAACATCAACCATGCCGAGACCAAACTCATCAATGTAGGATTAGGGTTTAATTAGTTATGGTGCTAAATGGGTTGGGGTTGTAATAAAGCTTCAAACACTACCCTTGCATAATTAGGGAAGTTAATAAACAAGGATACTCTAATACCAACACATGAGGTTCTCTTTTAGAATAATTATAAATCAAACCCTAACTATGAAAATCAGTCATCCACGGTGGGATTATAATATCTAACCTAAAAGACTAGCCACTCATATTTGAAACAAGGAAAACTATGCAAGTAAACCTCATAAGTAGAGAACTCATCAATTAATAAAGAAACCAACGAAAGATATAGTAATAAATGCAAGTGATAGCAATAAAAACCGACCAAAGTGAGAGTAGTTAAGAGTGCAATGTAATTCAACCAACAATTCTTATGTATTAAATGGAAATAAAGAGATTGAAATCAAGCTTTATCTCTTTAACCTAATAGGTAGAGTAAGAGATTTCAAGGCTAAGTAAACTTGTTAAAATATATGATCCTTACAAATGAAAAGATAAACAAACTATATACAATCTCCTACCCAAAGTGGAAAACTTGTAATAACCAAAACAAGGGAAAACAGGGCCCCGAATTGATTCATCCATTTGGGCAGAATCGACTAAGCTCACTTAATATGTGTAGTGGTCTAAATCGAATCGATTCAGCAAAATGACCCGAATCGATGCGCACTTAAAGGGAAAAAGGGAGGCTGTGTTGGATGGTTTTTTTATTCACCTCACTTTGAGAAAACTTTCATAACTTCTTCGTTATGAGTCAGATTCATGCCTCGTCGATGGACATGCAAAGATGACTCGATGAGATTCAACTTTAGTGAGATATAAAGACCTAAGCCCGAGTGATGAAATTACTAAAATTCCCCGAAGTTGCGATTATCAACGAAACTTCCTCAAAATTCAACCGAACTTCACACCTAGCATTCTCGATACTTAAACAAGCTCAAACAAACCTTGCAAAATATAGACGATGAGAATAGAGGTTATCCAGTAAATGAGCATAAGTCTCAGGATTAATGTGCATGGGAATGTCAGAATGCACAAATACATGGTTTTTTAAATGCAATATTCCTGACTAATCACCTGCACCATCTTGAATTTCAATTCTCTAAATTTCTTCTTCCTCTTTTTCTTCTTCTTCTTCTTGTGTTATTTTATCATCAACCTCCATCACACAATCATCATCACTGGGTTGTGATATGGGATCACCATTTTTCCTTCTCCCTTCAAGGAAAAACTTATGAGTGATGCCTAGAGAGGACATTACATATATTTCACCCGCCACTAACCTTACATATCCAACTCTTAAAAGATTGGAAATGAACCCACCAAAGGTGATAGAGGGTGTCACATTTACTTTACTCAAGACATCACCTCTTCTGGCATAGTACATTTCATTTTCTAAATTTACTAGAACACCCATTCTAACTATTCTTAAAAAGAAGAAATGTGGGTCCAAAAGAGTTGTATGACGGGGTTTCACAAAGATACTAATTGGGATGATCATGTTTATGAGGTAGTAGTTTTCGATGAGATTTCTTTGTCCTAATAGATTTTTTACATGTCGAGGTCATAGACAGTTGGTAATTTCTTCCTATATTTCTCCATTTATCAGTTTCTCACGACTATTATGTGGACACCCCTTGTATCCAATACTCAGAAAATGGTAGTTTTGAGAGATTTTGTTGGGATACATAACACCACGATCTATGCTTATAGTGGAGTGAAAAGAGTCTATATGATCGTCATTAAATATGGCATCAGCATAGAATTCTCTGGCTAAATTTATTAATACACTCTCATTTCATCCCTGCGAGAGAATACCCCTAGCCATCCCATATTCCTTAATTTATTGAACATCGTAGGTATCTTTTCATATATAGTAGCCCAATCGACAACTCTCTCAAATAATACTTTTCTTGAGCTAAAGTAGCTCATAAAGTGTAGTCATTGTTTTCTTGTCACAATTATGATCGGCTCGGGTTCAGGATAACTGAAACGATGACGCTTGGAAGATGAAGTGCTTGTCATTTTTTGGAACAAAATCAAACCAAAAAATAACGTATACACTCTAAGTTAAATATACACTATGTTTAAACCCAAAATGAAAGAGGAATCTAGTCAAAAAAATGGGTTGATTTTCAATACAATTTTAAAAATTTGAGAGGTTATCACACACCAGGTAAGCCCAAGTTAAGTAGAGATTTTTGACATTTAATCTTGTTTGGTATATGAAAGGGTTCCTTATTTTTACCACTCGATTCGCCAACCTTACAAGTCTCCAATGAGTCACGAGTTCCTTCGTCAATCCATTCTTTCACTACAGCAACCTACGTGTTTGCATGTCGTGTTCAACTTCTCTACAACGAAAACTTCTATCGTTAGTAGAGTTATGGATCGGAAAAACTTGATTGTTCATAATAAAAGGAAAATGTTAAAGTACAAAGTAATTATGTACAATAAGGTCCATACATTAAAACACGTGATTAATGATTAGAACATACGCATTTTTAACATCATAATCCAGGTTTAGGGTTATATCATATACATTGGATATATATATAGGAAAAAAAATTAAAGGATTAAAACAAATATAAGTTTGATTAATGATTGGATGTGATACATATAACTCACATAAAGAATAAAAGTGAACACGTTTAAGCCTTGATGGATAATAAAAAACAAAGTTCCAAACTGGGCAATTAATTTCTTCCCAACTAATACTTCCAAGTGTATGGACATTAGAATCTATTAGATGTGTATCGATTAACACAGTGTTTCAAAAAGGACTAAATTGTTTAATATTGGGTGCTCTAGTATTCATGACTTTATAGTAAATTCTATAAATAATCCCAATAGTTTCCGATCCAGGAAGATAGTTATAACCTTTTGTTTGGACTTTGAGACTTAGAGCCTCAAGATTATGCATGTATGATAAAGACAAAGTAAGATTTGGGAAAACATAAAAATAAACTGGTCCATTACAAAGACTTGTTTCAGTAGCTCCCATTAAAGATTGTCTAAAATTAGTACATCTGCCATCACGCAATGAAGCTTGAAGACAAGCATTCATGCCAGAAAGAGTTAAAGATTTAAAAGAAATTTGTATTAAACCTATGTGGATAAAATGATAACTCTTATCCTTTATGTGATCTTTAAAATATTCAAATTTAAAGTGATCGATAGATTTATCTTGCTTATCCAGACTTATTGTTTGTTCCATAATTTTTATAGAATATTTGCTACAAAAATTATACCAGTTGGTATTATAAATAGTTTTTGGTTGGACCTTAGGTATAGTCCACCTATTCAAATCCTTTTGAACATCAAATTCAACTAAAGATGAGTTCTTTATTGACTCATGTGTACTTTGGGTATCTATGGTGTTTAATTCAACAATACAAATGCTAATATTTAAGTAGTAATAAACCTTATGATCTGAAAGAAGGAAAATTATATGCTCAACGAAATATCTAAGTTTAACTAAATATAATAAACCAAATTAGAAATAACTTCTGACAGCCAGTGGTCAACGATTTACTTGGGATAAAATAATTCAATGCCATCACGACAACACAACAACAACCCTAACACAAAAAATGTCAGTCCATATCAAAACCATACTTCTAATTCTCTTCATTATAATTCTTTAAACTAGAATTTATTGTGAATATTAAATTACTATTCACGCTGATGAATTGTAACCTACTATTCCGATATGAAATTCAGACCATAATTATTACCACCTAACTATTAACAAACAATTTAAGATATTATGTCTATGATACCATAAAAATTGAGGATCAATATAACAAAACAGACTGATAATATTAAAAGCGGAAATTATAAACTTACAAACAATTATTCCGAAATGTCACCGGAGTATTACACAAACTGAGGGAGATGAGAGAAAACTTAAGAGAGAGGGAGATAAGTAAGGATAAGTGTGTTTGAATAAGGATCAAACCATTCCTTTATATACAAAAATAAATGGAATAAATAATTCCTAAGACACAAACAGTGGGTCCCTCCATAAATATAGATGGTTGAGTTATTTGTCTCTTAGTGTCGGGTAAAAGAGACAGTGGGTCGTACCACAGTTACTCGAGTAGGCTAGAAATTGATAAATTTATCGTTTTATATCGATGTGCAAAAAAATGGGTCCATGTGGGCCATGCACGGTCAGATCATTCTTATGTCAAATCGTCTAGTGGGAAATTACCATTAACACATCTGGTTGGAAAGACAGAGTTTAGTGATGCAAAGAAAGCCTCCATAGTAGGTTCTATGGGTATTTTTATTTTAAACATATCACCAATGATTTCATCATCCTCTGGATTTTGTGATTCCCATGCTAGGCAAAAGATCGATGCCATAGAAACATCATCATCCGATGGTAAAGGGATATGATTTTTATCCTCAGAATATGTTGTAGTGAAAGCCACAGAAATTTGGATTTTCATATGATCCATCACTCTCTAAAAGACATCATATTTGGTAGCCTGTGGAAACTTATTTTTAATTAAAGATTTTAAATCCTGGATTGGATTGACAACATGAAACATTTCTCCACTGGGGGAGGAGGTTCCTCCTGCTGAGACATACAAGTCTTTAAACTCTTCTTAATTGAAGAGATGGTTTCTTCACAATTAATTCCAATCCACCAATGATAGAAAAATATTTTTTCTAAATGAAATCCGATAATTGATTCATTCTTCATTGTACATCCCATTTCCAAATCCACAGAATGATGATTTTAGTGAAAATAGTAGGGTAGCTAACCCTACAGGAACATTATTTTTACCCCTGAGTAGAGATGAAATTGAGTCCAAGGTATGAAAAGGTTTTCCTTAGAAATTTCCTCAGGTAAAATATCAATATTTGGACCAAACTTGTCCCACCATTGAAACACCCATTCGGGATAATCTTCCCTAATAGATTGAGGGCAAAGTTTAAAAACCATGTATGCATTTGGTCAAAGTTTTGATAGTAAAATGCTTCACAGCAAGTGATAACAGGAGGAACTGCGGTGCGAGACTCACCTACGCGCCGATCGTTTTAATTCGGCTCCCCACCCGTAATACAAAATCCTAAACCTATGACTACACTCAATAAAAGGGAGTATAGCGGCCAAGTCCGGGTATCAAAAATCCACATAGAGGAGTTGCTAGAAATTAACTATTTTTGTACTTCTGAATAAAAGAGTAAAAGGTAACGAATAAACAAAAAGAAAAGATAACAAAAGGAAAAGATTAAACTAGGCATGTGTTTAAACTAAACTAACAAAAGAGAATAAAAACTATAGGTTGCGTCAGATAACCCTCACCCCGAGTTAATTACTATAAAATGGTTACATGGGTCGACGAGTTATTAAGACTGCATCTCGTTTTGAAAGTTAATTAAACCTAGAGTTGTCACACTCCTAAATTCGTACAAAAGTCTAATAAGATTTTGGCATCAACAAGTACCCCCAAAATTACACATGCAAGGTCGTATACCTCGTCAAATGTCCTAAACGTAATAGCTAGGACAACCCACTCGAAATAAACCCGTAAACTCCATCACCAAAGCAAAGAAATACATCAACCCTAGGTGAGTTCAATCCAACACAACCTAGGCTAATTTAACCTAGAAAGTATGATAAAAATGCTGAAAATAAAGCGGGAAATCTACACTAGAAGTCACGTAAATAAACATAATAAATCCAAACTAGAAAGCGAGTAAAAATGCGGTAAGAAAAGAAATAATATTATAAACTCGAATTGATAAAGAAGATGGAGGATAGTGTTCTACACAACCTTGGCCGAAAACCCCCTCTATATGAGCAAACCCTTAGAGGCAGAAAATGCCACACTCCCCAAACCCTCCAAACCCTAGCTTCCCTCTTTAACCCTAAGTATGGAAAATGATCTATTACTACAAGATATGTCTAAAAATGAGAAATGTCTTCTATTTATACTAAGTTACATAAAAGAAATAAAAGAAAAAGAAAAATGAAATGAAAAAGGGGAATAAGTTACAATTAAAGGATAAAAGAAAAAGGAAAAAGAAAATAAAAAATAGAAAAAAGAGGCTATAGATATTTTGGGCAAAACAGAGCACCGGTCGACCGCGATCGACCGGGTGAACAGTAAAGGGGCTGCTTTCTACGATCCAAGCCAAAAAAATTAAAAATCGATCGATCGCCGGAGCGTGACGAATCAACTAACGACACTGAAACTCCATCTCCTTCGTAGCTCAAGACCCACATGGTGCGATTGAAACACACCCACATCGCAGCTAAAACCAAAAGCTGCATGGCAATCACCATGTTCGACCAAAGCCGAGACCACACAATAAAACCCGCTGCAGAAAATGGTGCCAAGACCAACAACCTCCATGACCCACTTGTTCCACCATTGTTGTCAAAAGAACAAGCTCCATAAAAAGTGGCCAAAAAGATCCATTTACGTATGTGATTAATATTCAAGCTTCAATTTCGAACAAAAGTCCTTATTTTGGGACGCACCCAAAACCCGAGCACAAACCTCAGCTTGGCCAAAATCGCCCATGGATGAATTGGAGTGGGCTACAAAATGAAAGAGAAGGACATGGAGGTCATTAAATAGACTATTAATGAATAAATAAAATAATAATATAATTAGCTTATAATTCTTCCTCGATTAAAGATACGTGTTTCCTTCATTCGGACTTCGATTCGCGCACCGTTCACGGCCACGCAAAGCTTGGCCCGAGAGATACAACTTTCTTGATCACTTCGGGCAAAAGTCTCGAAGTGTGAATTACTATTTTTCCCCTGAACGTGCAAATCGCGATGAAACTTTATCGAAACACTCTCAAACTTCATACTAAGCACCATAACACCTATAAACGCTCAATAATACATCAAATAACATTTTAGTATATAAAACGGAGGTTGTCTGATTAATGAGCATAATTATAGCAATTACGGTACCCGAGGGGACTAAAATGCATAAGTTTGAGGGAATAAATGTGCAAGATTCGATACGAACCACACCCCCTAACTTACACATTAATAGTCCCTAGTAATGAAATTCAAAGCAAGAACTTTAAGAAAAACACAAAACGGGAGATATATACAAAAGTAATAAAAGGGATAAGGCCACTTTCGTGGGCAAACAATTGCATTGAGCATATGCAATAAGTCGTTAAACCCCTAGGTTACCATAGTGGACGAGTGTCGTCTCGTGAGGATTTTCAGGGATGAAACCCACAAACATCATACGGTTTCCTCAAAATATAACCAATCAACACGCGACAAACTCAACAATAACAAACAAGATTTCAAACATGTTATTAGCATAATGAAAGAATTCACACAAAAGTCCGTATTATTAGCATTATAAAATGCACCTCATAGAATTGAAACCTTAAAATGTGGGAGGGGAGTGAGAACATGCAAAGAATTACTTGGCAAAAACATAAATAAACCGTATAAAAATTAAAGCAAGCATATATTCAATCCTCACGGGCATTACACTCATCAAGTGAATTCACTCGAAACAGGGAGTTAACACACGAAACATGCGGGCATAAATAGTAAATGTAAATGGAAACTAGGTTGTACACATGTCACAAATGAAGAACGCTATATATAAAATGAAAATTTTCAATCTCGATGAAAGATACCACTCATTAAAGGAGGCGAAATGCATTTTCACAGACTATCAAAACTATTTTGACTTTTAAATAAAATTCACCCCAAGATCACATAGGACTTGTATAAGGTTGTAATGTAGGTTTGGGGTTGAGGTACGAAATGAAGGATATATGTATAGATTCAAAGTGTTCGGAATGAAAGCTTGGAATAATGGGAAGAATGCGGACAATAACAAAAATTGGAAACTAACTTCTAAACAAGCATTAAATATAACAATTGGAGAGTAATCAAAGCTCATTGAACTATATACACAACATATACAAATTTCTCTTTCTTTTTCTTTTCTTCTTTTTCTCATGTTTTCTTTTGCTTTTCATTTCTCTTTTTCTTCTCTTTTTCACTTCTTTCATTTCTTCACTTTTCACACTCTTGCATGCCTAAATTGCAACCACACAACAATATAATCATTCAATCCCAAGTAAAATTCCAAACAAAGGTAGGGAAGGTATTATGTATGGTATATAACTCCAATTCGGAGTTGGTTATGGGAGTTTTGGGTTACGAAACAAAAGGATAATATTTCGGCTCAAAGGGGTTGATGAGGGAAACATTTAAGGCGAGGTCAAGGTCAATATGGGTGATATAACAAAGATTTCCTATCATTATTTCCTAAAGTTTATGCGATTATCGAGTCAAAACAAACTTTGAAAATCATGCTCAAGTAATACATTTCAAGAAAGAACTCAATTACTAAACGATCAAATGAAAGAATACTGAGATTACCAACGAGTGTAACATTTTCAAAGAGGAAATAATAGTGTATAACACTCACAAACGACGAAAAGTACAAAGCTTACTCGGTGTAAGTATGTACAATGCAACAAAACATTACCGAGTTATAAAAATCTTAAACCAAATCAATAAATCAAGAAACGTGCATGTGCTCATGGGATTAAACTATAATTCATGAAGTTATTCATAATATCAATAATAAATAACTTCTAAAATCGAGAACATGTATCATTGAATTGTCTATTGGATTGGGTAATTATTAAAATTAATCATCAAAAACAAAGGAAAAATGCCCAAAAAGGAGAAAAAAGAAAGAAAATCTTTTTGAAAATTTTAAATTTTTCTAAGAAAAGGATACTTGGAAATAACATGTAATCAAATAAAAGAAACTACTAATGAAGGGATAAAATATCCCACACCCCCAACTTAAAACCTTACATTGTTCGAAATGTAAATTAAGGACCAAGTTAAAGAGAGGAAAATAACGATATTACCCAAAAAGGAGAAATCTTGTGAAAATACGAGTCCAAAGATTATACAAAACATGTCAGTACCAAAGAATAACAAAAATAAAGAATAAAATTTTTAACTAATTACACTAGACTAAAGTAAAAAAGGAAAGAAAAGATAAAAAGAAAGAAAAAATAAAAAGCTAACTATATACAACCTACTATTTAGGCTTCACACTAACTATACACTAGAAGTCTAAATAGTTGAGGGTCCACCACGAAAATGATTTGACTTTGAAAGATCCACGGTGGACCGTCCCACTCATCCATGCCTCCCGAAAAATAGGAATTCCGTTTGAACAACAAAAGGCATGTGTAAGGCGTAAGTAATGAACCATCCCCAATTAAAATTTTTGGTGGGAGAATGGGGGATTTGGATAAAACGAGTGACAAATACACTTGGGGACAAAGAAAAATTGAATCATCTCCCAAGTATTTTGAAATTGGAGTGGGAGGGGGGCGCACAAGGAGGCAAAGATGCCTTCATGGAAAGAAACTTGAGCAAGTACTCCTCGTCGGTGAAATGGTTAAACGTTTTAAAGTGCGGCACCGATTCATCGGGTACTTGTGACAGTGTGATAACAGAGAATGAAAGGGGGGAGGAAATAAATTCAAATTCAAGAGATGAGTTATCATCACTCAAAGTTGGAGTTTCAAAGGAGATAGGATCATTTTCAACGAAACTTTCTTCTTTGGGATCCAAAGATGAAACCATTCCATTGCAAATGGATACTACATTCATTTCATACTCATGTTCATTTTCTATTAAATCATGGTCCAAGTGAAGATTGGTTTGTTTCAAAGTAGGCAAAAGTCCTCATTAGGTTCAAAACATTCCTCGACTTCAAAAGTTTCAGAAGAAACATCGTCGTCGGATTCAAAAAAAATCTAATGCATGTTCCCACAAACGATTTTCTTCCCAATAACGGTATTCATACCTCTCATTCTCAAGCATAAGCAAACCCTCATCGAAAGTCATAGGCCGGGGTGCGGATTCTTAGAAATGAGAAGTTTGAAAATTATTATCGAAACTATACTCAAACTCATTATTATAAGAATTTTGAAAACTATTGCAATTTGTTTCAAAATTCCTATTATAATGAATTAGAGGCCCAAAATCGTAATCCTCCTCCTCAAAATACACGCACTCTAAAGCTTGACTTTTGTAATACTCGCCCAAAGTCATTTTTGAATTTGTAATTTTTTTGAAACTCTAAGTATATAAAACGGAGGTTGTCTCATTAATGAGCATAATTATAGCAATTATAGTACCCGAGGGGGCTAAAATTCATAAGTTCAAGGGAATAAATGTGCAATATTCGATACAGACCACCAAGATTGGACATATTCCCAATAATTATAAGTTGTGCCAGGTAAAGAACTTAATTTTCTCAATTTAATGGGTGGATTTCCCAATCCCTGACAGAAAGAAATTGTTTTAAAATCACCTTATAATAAACTATAGGGGATTTTATATTTTTTGTTTTATTGTTATGTTTAAAATGACTGATTAAGTCTGACTGAGGATTGTCTCATATACCATCAGGTATTTACCTTCTTCAACAATATAATTATGCATATCAATGTAAAGAGATTTAATTTGCCAAGGTGTGGCCATAAGTCTCTTGTCCCCTTCATTGAGGATTAGCATTAATTCAGAAGTCCTTTCATTAGGAATGAATTCATGCTTAACAGATTCTAAAACCTCTTATGCAGATTTCTATTTACTAAGAGATGGAGAACTTGATTTTCCCCCTTTTTATGCACTAAGGCGGATAAATTCAATATAATCATGTAGATGAGGACATTGGTCATCATTGAGCATGATCTCTTTACCTGACCTTTGGTGGGATAGCCCATGGCCTCTTCCACGCCCTTTGGAGGGGCCACTCATTTTTTCTACAAAAAATCTCTAGTTAGAAAATCAGGAAGGGAATAATTTTCACCTTTTATATGTTCGATATTAAAATTGAAGGCTGATAAATTAGCCTGTCATCTGGGAAAAATTTGTTTATAAACAATATTTTCCACATCCTTTTATAAAACTTGTTTTACAGCACTACAGTCAATTCATAATAGAAATTTTGAATTTAGTAAATCATCGCGAGATTTAGAAATGCATTTTACAATAGAAAGAATTTCTTTCCTAGTGGTTGAATAATTTTTCTAGGCATCTTTCCATGTGCCTGAGGTAAAACGAATTAATTCCTCAATTTTACTTGATGAAATAATTTGTTTTAAAATTCCTCCATAACCAATATCAGAAGCATCAGTTTCAACAATTTTTGAATTAGATGGATTAGCTAAAGCAAGACAAGGAAATTTCTTGACTTTTAGTTTAATTTTTTGAACTTATTTAGTATGTTCAATAGTACAGGGAGAAGGGTTCTTCTTTAGCCTCGTATATAAAATTGCAGAATCTCGTGTAAGATTTTTATAATAGTCTCCAATATAATTAAGACTTCTAAGAAATCTTTGGAGTTGAGTTTTTTCTTTTAACTCATCAGGGAATTTAGAAAAAAAATTCAATACTTCTATCAATAGGGAGTATTTCCCTTCCATAATATTATGACTAAGAAATCTGACACTAGTTTGAAAGATTTTCATCTTTGGTGCAGAGATGACTAATTCATTATCCTTTATAACATCTTTAAAAATTCTTAGATGGTTCATATGTTGATCAATGGATTTTGAAAAGATAAGGATGTCATCAATATAGTAAACAGAAAATTCTGAACAAGGATTAAATATCTCATTCATGATTTTTTAAAATTCAGAAGGGGCATTCCTAGGCCCAAAAGGCATAACATTCCATTGATAATGGCTAAATGGGACCAAAAAAGCACTTTTTTATCTGTCTTGTAACTCACCAATATCAAAATTTTAAATCAAATTTGGAAAATATAGTGGCTGAATTAAGCCTATCAAGAAAATCCTTGTTATTAGGAATTGTATATCTTATCCATTATAACACATTATTAAAAAGTTTGTAATTGATTACAAGCCTTGTAACACCTATTTCCTTTTCAGCAATCTTATTAACATAAAAAGTTGTACGACTCCTTGAAAAATAATTTTAGTTATCATCTTTTTATCTAAAAGACTCTGTATTTCTTTCTTGCATAATTCAATAAATTTAGTGTTCATTTGACAGGGTCTAGCTTTAGTAGGAATGAATTTTTCATGAAAATCCACGTCATAAGGAAGAGAAACAATATGTTTTTTCCTATCCCATAAAGCATTAGGGATATTAGTGCAAACTTTAGTTATTAATTGATTTTGAATAGCGCATATTTTTTGCATCATGCTTGGATGTTCAAGATTTTATTTTATTGTCAAAAAGGATATTTCCTTTTGAAGAAAATTCAATTGATTTTCTTTGAAAAATATATTATTTATCAAAGAATTAATTTTCTTCACTTCAGGTTTCGTTATGAATTTAAAAATAAGTTTTTGACCTTTCATAGTGGTATATATACCACTAGATTCAATTTTATCCAATGGCATAAGCCCGGAAAAAAGGAAGTACCTAAGATAACCTATTAGGACAAGTCACTAATAAGCAACAAGGTACTGGACAAACATATTGCATTACTACAAATATAAACCTTAGTAAGTTTATATTGAATATGCTAGTGGTCTTCTCAAAATATTTTGAGATGAGCACTCAATCATTATTCAATGCTAGTGGTTTCTCAAAATATTGATTAGCAACTAATCCTTCTTGTATGCAGTTCATATCTACACCACTATAAACAAGTGCAATGATGTTATTTAATGTATATTCATTATTAATAGTAAGATTAATAGTTATGTACCGCTTTGATTTGGTACACGATTAATAATACTCAAATAATCAACTGAATCGTTAATATATGAAGTTTTAAGATTTGAATAATGTAACTCATTATCGAGACTGTTAATATCAATTTGCATATTATGTTGTTGATCTTTCAAATGTCTTAACTCATTTTTAAGATTATTAACTTCATGTTTAATATCTTCTAGATTTTCAGGTTTAGAAAACTCATATTTATTTTCCAACCGATTAAATACTTATTTAAGACTGTATTATTGAATTGGTGTATATAAATTACATGCAATTTATTTAAAAGAATTTGCATAACAAGTTTCTATTAACTTGTGTTTGGTATCTGGGTCAGTAACTTGATTAATAATATCAATCATGGATTGTTGCTGACTGGTAAGCATATTAATATTAATCCATTAGTTTTAAGGATGGATTAGAGGTGATTGTATTTATCTTTTAATTGATTACATTTACAATCTCCTTTATTAGATATTTTAGAATCACGAAAGCTTTGAATATGATAAATCTCATTATCACTTTTTGAAGAGCTAGCTTCAGTGTTAGATTGGATAGAATTGAGTAGTAATTTACTCAATTGTTTGTCTTCATCAATTTGAAGGTTGTGGAATTTAGTTTGAGTCTTGCATTTATTTGCAAGATGGCCAAATTTTCCACATTTAAAACATTTTAAATTTGATCTTGATCTATTAGATCTATCGTAATTCTTTTTTCTAAAATATTTTTTTAGAACTGTCACCTAGATTAGGTGTTTTGGATTTTTTCTTCTTCTTATAGGAATACTTTATTTTGGATACATATTTATCATTATTTTTCTTATGAGAAAGAGTAGAATTATTGTAAGAAAATTGCTCGCAAAATTCTCGTAGCTCACGTTTTCGTGTAAAATTTTGCTTCTTAAGCTACCTTTATAGCTTGAGGTCGTTACAAAGAGAAAAACCTTCGGACAACTATGGACAAAAGTTTACCATATGTATAATTATGGTAAGGGATAGAAATACCATTATGGGTGTAGGAGGAAAGTTCTTGAAATGATACTAATGTCAAGGGAGGCGTAACCCCTTATCAAGATAGTGATCAGGGCCTCAGAACAAACATTAATGATAATAAATTCAAGTCCCAAATAGATACATTCACTGTATAAAACTCATGTATTAAATATATTCTCATAATATAAATGCTATAAAGAAACAATCAATAAAAGGGAGATACCACAGTTGACTTGATTGGAGGGAGTAGGAGTAAGAACCTTTAGTGTAATAAAGCCAAGGTAGTAACCTTAAAACACAAATGGAGTAAATATGGTTGGTCACACAATAAATGTTATCATGATAAACTCTCTTGTCTGGGAGTAGTTTAGCAACAGTTCTAGGCTAGAAAAGTGTGATCCCTAAATAGTATAACTTTGGAGGTATTTATAGGAGAGAAATATCATTCGAGTGACCTTCCTACAATAAATGCGGTTGAACCCTCTTGATGTCAATAATCTTGTACATTTAATGCCAACGATACTGCATTAAATGATCCTGATATGATATTTTGGCGGGAACATTATTTAGACTCTCAGAGTTATGAACGCATTAAATAGGACGTGATGTGTTAGATATGGACCTACATTACAATAATATCTTCACTCGAGTGCAATTTTATTGAGTTCCTGAATGCCAGACGTGCTGACTTTTAAAGTTGGTAAACAGTAACCTGCAAAGGATGTGTTGTCACATCACTCAAAAAGGTAGTTCATCGAATTGAAGGTTGCTCGACTAATGACTGATCGAGGAACTTTGTGTGTATGTAAACATTAGAGGTTAACCTTTTGGAAAACTGTTTAGGACCGGGACCCTTGAGTGGGTTCCCAGAGATGGTATCTCGAGTTACTACTAAGATATGTTGTGTATAAATCAAGGTTTTGCCTAAGTACCCTAAAGGGGTTGGTCTCTTCCAATATTTCCTTGTGCCCAATCCTCTAAACAAAATCCATGTGAGATACCCAGGATGACATTGTTCACTAGAGCATGTAAGCTCTCCCATGCCCTTCCAGACATGGTCTCTCGAGGGTACTGAGCAACCTCACAACTATACAAATTGAACTTACTATTTATAAAGAGATATGAATATAAGTATATCAGAGTTCCTATCATAATTTTTGTTTTCCAAGTTTATCTCTTCAGCTTGAACTTTGTGATACTTACTTTGAGCATATTGTCTTTGTGTGAGCAACCATTTTTACAGGAGATCCTTCAAGCAACTTGTCTTTGTGCGAGCAACTAGTTTCACAAGAGATCTTTCAAGAAACTTCAGCTTTGCGTGAGCAACCATCCCTAATCTTTATTGTGAAGTGTTAGTGTTGTTTTAATCAACTTTAAGCCAGGACCTCCCTCTACACTTGTCCCTTCTTAGAGGTATTTGTTTGTTTGAAGAAATACATGTATAAAAAAATGAATTCACATTCTATCTCGATTGATCTGCACCCATTTTTGTTAGAATAAATAAACAAAAAAAAAAAAGAATTCCCACATTTGCATATTTACAAAAAGTATTAGAACAAAACTTTGGGGAACTTTGGCCTGTGTTCAAGTTATTTGAAGACTGCCTTCTCACATGGTATTACGCCTCCAATGACTTCTGTTTTGTCAGTCTTTCATCTGGGGAAATTACAATGGTTCCCCGAAAACCTTTTATTTTCCCAAGTGTGAAAGGGTATATATTTTCACCCCCAAAAATCTCTTAAATTTCCCCCCAAAGTTAATCATTATAATGTCTCTTCGTTATAAATGCCCCTGATAGCCCTTCCCTCAGCTATACAAACATTGGTTGATGGCCCACGCGTGTAACACACACGAGCTACTTGAGCCGACGAACATCTTATTGTGGCGATTACAATTCCCCACACACTTCTTTTCGTATTAATCACGTATTTTTCAAAACAAGATGTCCCTTATAAAAGGGTTTCCTCTAATACCCATTTCTTTTTACCTTGATTTTTTTTACGAAGTGCCTTCTTTGAGTGTGAGAGAAAATAATATTCACTGATTCCCAGATCTTGTTCTCTTCATTTCTTCTCTACGATTCTCTATTCTCTGTCATGGCACCAGTTATCAAGAGAACCCCTTCTATCATGGGTGCCACCATCGTGCCCCCTATTTTGGCACTATAGATAAGTTCTGGGAGTTTGAGAATCCTTTTCCTGGCTCCCTTGTTTCTAACGCAGAAGGTTTCAACTTACTTATTGGTGAAGGTGATGTGATAGAGAATTATTCCTATCTCCCTAGTTCCACTGCTTCCAGGTTCAGAATTGATAGGAGAGATTATCCCTACTCAAAACAAGAATTTGAATGAGCTGGCGGATCTTATGAAGGACTAGGTGCCTAAACTGATTATATCCATGGAAAGTATGTTATGGAGCTGCTGAAAGCTATCTTGTCTTGCACCAAACGGTTTGGAAACGTGACTTTGGCCAAAAATAATAATACGTTGAGAACGTTGGTTTCCCATTGGAGTCATAGGACTCACACTTTCACTGATGCCTGGGACAAGTTCACAGTTACCTTGGAGGATGTGTGAGAGCTCCTTGGTTTGAAAGATGCTGGTACTGATACTTAATTTGAGGAAGCCATTATAAAGGAAGAAGCTGCTAAGTGTAAGGAAGTGAAAAGTGTAATCAAGAGGTGCATAAAGACTTATAATAAGTATACCTATAAAAATTATCAGGTATTTCTTTTATATGGAGGATAGAGCGAGTGACTTTACTCGCGAGCAGGCAAAGAAAGATCTAAAGGGAAAAAATGTTATGGAATGCCCCCCACCGGAGAAGGGTATGGGAGAAAAAATGAGCTCGCTGGATACATTTAGATTGTCCTTTTGAGAATCTATTTTCCTGAGAAACCCCACAACTTCCTAGGAGGGATCTTATTAACCTCGTTGTTCACCTTGCCTCTGCGGTGAAAGCCCTTTTAGCTGTAATTACTCTAGGTTTGCTTTACACCTGGATTTATAGAGTTCAAACTGATTTTGATCGGTTTCTTGGCTATTTTGATGTGTCCAACTATGACCACCACATACTCCTCACAACATTCATAATGCCAAGTTTCCTGATTATGACCCAACTGATTTACTTCCTACCTCCCATGAGATCAAAGTCCCCCAAATCCTTTCCTGGAACCACAAGCAATCGAGGAAGTCTTTTTACTCTTTTATTGACAATGTCAAGCGCTTTAATTTTTTCCCTTACTCTATCACCGAACAATTTTTTACCAATTCCTTTCTTGAGGATATTGCTCGACCAGTTCAGGTAGTCGAGAAATATTTTTCCCTTAATTTCCCCTCTTTTAGTGTTCTTTTGGTTCTTACTCACTCGTACCTTCCTTCGTGTATCGAATGGTCTAACTATTGCACAACCTCCTCACCCCATCGAGTAGCCATTCAGTTTGGTTTTGATCAGGGAGTGATCCTTCGCAATCATAATACTACCAAAATACCTTCAAATGTTTTGAAGGCGTGCACTTATCTCCTAATCGATACAGTAGACACTCCTTCTATCCCATTACAAGGCCAAATTATTATCCCTGCCAAGGTACACGAGGTAATAGGTCCGCTTAATACCTTAATGTATTCTGTCCCAACACCCTTGGCCGTTTCCTTAAGGTCATGAAACGAGAACCCAATTAGCCTGTTATTGAACATTTTCCCCCATCTAAGTTGGTATTATGAACTTTTACTGTCAATCAAGCCCAATTTCCCCAGAGGAAAACCATTACTAGACCCTCAAAGAACATCCGCCTTTGGCACCTCTAAGTGATGCTATTTTGAAGAAGAAGAATAAAGGGGATTTTCAGTTCTCAACAAGTTTAGGAGCCTATAGATCCTCTTACTACCTCTCGACCTGCTATTGAAGAGGAAACTCCTATTGATGTCTGAAGTGTTATTGTCGCTAAGGCCAAGAAAAAAAACTAGCAAGAAGAGAAAGGTTTCCCCTTTTATCCCTTCTCAAGCCTCTCAATCCCACTCTTCTCTAGACACACAGTTGGTTGATTAATGCACAGAGTTTCTTAATAGTTTATTGAGGCAGTTCGATCAAGGATCTACAGATGCGCGGTCTATTTTGGCCAAGTAGATGGCTGAAAGAGGTATCCCCTTCAGTCCCCCTGCCCCTATTACTAGTCGTAAGAGGATGTGATCTAGTCCCGAGGTCCAACTTCCTCTTGATGATATTGAGGATTAGTTTCTTCCTAAAAAGGGTGAAGAGGTGGAGGAAGAGGAAGAGGAAGAAGAGGATGAGAAGGAGGACTCCCCTTTGGTTCGACCATCTCGGAGGCTTCCTCAAATGAATTCTTCTGAGAAGCCTGGTTTTATTCCCATAGATTATACAATTCTTGATGATTATAGTGATGACCCAGAGAATGATAAGTCCAAGGCAACGCCTAGTGTTAAAGGTCATTATTCCTAACATTTTCCTTATTTTGAACCTTATTCGTTGTCCCCCCATCGTGAAGAAAATATTCCCCTGATCTTGGAGCCCAGTCCTTCTTTGGGAGTTGTTCGTCAAGTCAAATAAGTGGTTGAGGTTGGACCCATATGGTGAGTGTGCGCTATTTCTTTCACTTTGTGTTTATGTTCCATTTTTATATTACACTTACATTTTATGATGTGTTTCGCAGGTTTCCCCCATTGAAGGAGTTAACACCAACACTTATCGGGACGTTGCGACTGTCCCCCCCATAAAGCCACCATCACTGAACAATTTTTGGCGGGGTTGTTTGGTCCATCCATACTGAAAGGCAAAACAACCACTCCCGAGGAGGGACAAGTTGGAGCATAAGACAAAACCTTGGAGAAGACAGTTATTGCCCCTGCTGAGATTTCTGAGGTTTTTCGTGATCCAGTGGCCATTAGGGAATCACATCCTGAGGAGGTATCCCTAGTCTCAATTTCCTTATTCATGACATACTTTATTTCAATCAATGCGTGAAAATGCCCTGTCTTACTTAGTCAAGTAACCCTAAAGGTGTTTTATGTAAAATTGGAACTTTTGAAGCGACAATAGTTTACCTAGTCGAGCAACCACAAAGGTGCTTTAGGCAAATTAAGGCTTAAGAATGCCCAGGCTTACTTAGTCAAGAACCAATAAAGGTGCTTTAAGAAAAATCGGGACTTTTGAAGTGATAACAATTTACCTAGTCGAGAAATCATAAAGGTGCTTTAGGAAAACTGAGGATTAAGAATGTCGAGTCTTACTTAGTCGAGCAACCATAAAGGTGCTTTAAGCAAAACTGAGACTTTTGAAGTGATAACAGTTTACCTAGTCGAGCAACCATAAAGTTACTTTAGGCAAACTAAGGCCTGAGAATGCCCAGTCTTACTTAGTCGAGCAACCATAAAAGTGCTTTAAGCAAAAATGAGACTTTTGAAGTGATAGTATTTTACTTAGTCGAGAAATCATAAAGGCGCTTTAGGAAAACTGAGGCTTAAGAATGCCGAGTCTTAATTAGTCAAGGAACCATAAAGGTGCTTTAAGCAAAACTGGAACTTTTGAAGTGACAACAGTTTACCTAGTCGAGCAACCATAATGTTACTTTAGGAAAACTGAGGCTTGAGAATGCCTAGTCTTACTTAGTCGAGCAACCATAAAGGTGATTTAAGCAAAAATGAGACTTTTGAGGTGACAGTATTTTACTTAGTCGAGCAATCATAAAGGTGCTTTAGGGAAATTGAGGTTTAAGAATGCCCAGTCTTACTTAGTCGAGCAACCATAAAGGTGCTTTAAGCAAAACTGGGACTTCTGAAATGACAAAAGTTTACCTAGTCGAGCAACCATAAATGTGCTTTAGGCAAACTGAGGATTAAGAATACCTGTTATGCCGATACTCTATTTTCATCCAACTTGACTTATTCCTTCTTCTCTCAGGTTAAAATGAGTAAGCCAAAGAGTTTGGGGAATGTTGTTTCCCTTATCCAGCAAGTGCGTGCTAAGAATGTTCCTCCTGAGTCTGTTGGGAACTTTGTAGAACCTAACACTGTAACTATGACAACCCAGAATGTGGAGGGAAGGGAACGGTACCTAACTCCCCTTTAGCAAGAAGATGATAGGGCATCAAATTCTATCTTTCCCTCAACCACTGATAGCGCTTTCAGTATGCATCCTCCAGAATTGTCTCCTATTGAAATTGTGAGGTACACTTTGAAGGATTTTACCTATATCGTAACCCCTCCTTATAATGAAATGATTAAGCAGTTGTTGGAACTCCACCCTTACACCTTTACTTCTCGTAGTATTCAAGTCATACCTGTCAAGATGGATTACAGGCTTTTGGGATTTTCCACAGTTTTAGCAGATGTACCGCATACTCCCCTGCCCTCTTTGAGTCCCTCGAAGATCAAGGAGATGATGGTATAAATCAATGTTCTTGCGGGCGAGGGTTTTGCCCTAAAATGTCTCATCGATTTGTTGAAGTCTTGTAAGAAAGCTGACCTGCCCTCCTTTTATGCCAAGATATAGCCTACTACCCGCTCACAAACTACGCTGGATGAGAAGATGGACACTTTAAACTCTGAAATTGCTAAGAGTGAGGATGAGGTTGTGGCTATCAAGGAGTCTTTGGCTAAGGTTGAGACGCAGGTTGATCAACTTCAGCAAGAGATAGACCGTTATCACCAAAAGATAGTTGACTTGTCCATCGAGGAAGATTCTCTGGCCTCTCTTCTTCCCCGTCATCACCATAGGATTTTAGAATCCTCCAGCATGTGGTTTGTTATAAACGACCCAAGTGATTATTAAAGGGAATTTGGAGCTAAAAAAATGTACTGCCGTATCTTACTTGTTCCCTTTTTCATGTATCTCGAGGCAGTAGATCCACTTCTATTTCTGGATTGAACTTTATTTTTTGGAATTCATAAGATTGAATTTCCTTTTACTTTCATGCAAATTGTCTATGAAAATAGAAAAAAAAAACTTATGGTTGAATCAACATTACCCCCATGCAATCTATATAATTCACAAAAAGTATTTTAACAAGTTGTGAGAACATGCTCTCTTTCCAACTTACTTGTACCTACAAATTACACCTCCTCCCCCCCCCCAAAAAAAAGAAAGAAAGAAATTCTAGGACAAGTTAACAACATAAACAAAATAAATTTTGAGCAATTTGTTGTTGAGTTTAAAAGTCTATTCATCCTCAACCTTAGAGATTTCACAATATCCTGAATCATGGGCCTTTTGAACAACATAAAGTCCTTCCCAGTTTTCTTCGAACTTAGGCAGTGAGAAACCCCAGATGTATCCTGTACAAGCCTTCAAAACTAGATCACCTTCCTAAAATTTTCTTGGCTTTACCATTTGGTGGTAAGATTTGGACAACTAGTTTCTGTACATCTCAAAATTCCTTTTCGCATTATCTCTATGGTCTTCTAATGCTTTTAGTTTTACATGATGACTGTGAGGAAGCATTGCACTTTGTAGGTTGTAGTGCGAAAAAGGTACCTCGAGTTCCACTGGGACAATTGCCTCAGCGCCAAACACCAACGAAAAAGGGGTGTACCCTGTAGGTTTCCTTTTTGTGGTTCTATATGTCCACAAGACCTCTGGTATTTTATCATCCTAAGTTCCTGGGAAATCTTCTAACATCTTTGAGAGGATATTTACCAGAGTCTTGTTCGTGGCTTCAGCCTACCCATTGAACTTAGGGTAGGACACTCTTGATTTTTGGTGAATAATGGAATATTTTTCTATGAGAAACCACATGTCACTATTAACAAATGGGGTTCCATTATTTGATAAGAACATCTTCGGGATGCCAAATCTACAAATAATATACTCCTTCATAAGGCGTGCCACTATCACGATCGTAGCCTTCTTCAATGGTATAGCCTTTATCCATTTGGTGAAGAACTCTGTAGCCATCAATATCCAGATCTTGCCCCCAGAGGAGGGGTTGATTGCCCCTACTTGATCGAATGCCCATGTGTGGAATGGAAAAGTGGTGGAAAGGGAATGTAAGTCCACCGAGGGATCATGAATCATATTCCCATGGAATTAGCATTCTTTGCATTTTCGGACAAATTCCACTGAGTCTTTTTCAGCCAAAAATACCCCAACGTCATTAGTTAGTCATACAGTTTTTCTCCCCCAATGTGGCCTGGCTCATGTGCTTGCTTTAGTACATAATCTGCTTCCGCTAGTCTGATGCATCTTAGGGGTATATCGTGGTAACCTTTTCGATATAGCTTCCCCTCCTAGACATAATATTTGTACACTCATCATTTTAGTCTTATGGCACCGTCTTCATCCATGGGAAAAATCCCATCTACCAGAATGTCTATATATGGAAGCCTCCAATCTGTTGGCGGATCTACGAAGTTGCATTCTGCAACTTAATAATACAATAGGAATTTCCCACAATCTCTCTGTAGTAATGTAGCATCTTGTTTCATCGTTGGATAAAAGTATCCTACCCTCTGAATTCTTAGATACAAAGATATTTTTGTTGTCTCACAGCTTTTGTGATGTATCTCTATCAACCTCGTCTTACCTTCTTCAGGGCCCACGGACCTAGATAGACACTCCCATTATTTTTATAGTACAGATTGCCCATAGTGGTAGAATATTGTGCCAGCTCAACCAACGTCAGTGGACCTTAACTCATTTCCAGTTGTTTCTGTGTTTCCCCCTCCAGTCATCTTTATCATTAGAAGGCAACATTTTTATTAAAGTAGAGGGTTCCGTTCTCTTTGTGATTCGAACAACCATTGATTCTCCGTCAAAAGAATTTTTTTGAGCAATCGTGGCATAAGCATCGACAGGTCTGTTCACCGTTCTCAGGTGTCTCAAGGCCTTCATTTCATGGAACTGGTCAAGAAACCTCTGTAAAATTGTTCGATAAGGTTCTAGGGTCATGTGCTTGATAGCATACTCGTCATTCACCTGCTGTACCACCAGATTGGAACCCCCTTTTATGGTCAGCACATGGATACCTCTTCATAGAGCCTCTAACAACCCCAGCACTAAATCCTCGTACTTAGCTCTGTTATTTGAACATTTAAAGACTAACTTGAGAGACAATCGAACTTCTTCTTCCCTTTGGCATAAAATCACTCCTGCCCCTCCCGTGGCTTCTGTCGAAGAGCCATCAAACTGCATGCTCCATTCTTTTAGATTTTGTAAAGCCCCTATTTTTGTACGTTTATATACAATTTTAAATGTTGTATTACTTCATATGTGATACGAATAATGTTAATTTATTATTTTTATTCTAATCCTCCCTTTATAAATTATGAAATATCAAATTAGTTATAAACATAAAATCTTAAAGTTTTCGACAGGAATGTTCATATTGAAGACTAGTTTTGACCATTATAATTCTAACAATTGACTTGAGGTAAAAAACTAAAAAGTTGTAGATATGTGAATTAGGTTTGTAACATAATAAACGGTGTGTTAAATGGAGGGCCGAGCAAGAAGTTATACCAAAATTATGAAATAAGGGAAAATATGTCCATCCTTTAAGTTGTATTTTGTCTTATTACCACACCATGTGTTATATTTTGATTGGATGGAATGGGATATTGGTTTGGCCGAGTTAAACACTTTGTAATAAGCTCCTTCTTCATCAAAATGGATTAAATCAAAGTCTTATAACATATCCTAAGCTAAATGATAAATTTTGGAGTAGAAAATGAAATTCTATGAAACTTTAGGGACTTGATTTTAAATAAAACAAAATTTAGGGACTAATATGAAAATATAAAAAAGGACCATTTTGTAAATAAAAATATTATCAAGGAACTCGAAGAAATTTTGAAAATGTATGGTGTAAAATTACCCTTCATGTGTAAAATAACCCTTGTACCCTTAATAACTTTACACCTCGTGCTTGACACCTCATTCTTGATTTTGACACCTCCACTGTACACATGTCGGCTTTAAAGGAAGGGAAAAAACACATGTCATGAAATTAGAGAAATTTAAAACACGCACCATTTAGTAAATTAAGAGTGCAAGATAGTCCCATTATGCGACATGCTAACGCCGACTCACCAAAATAAACGCTTAGTCATCGGGACACGTATCATCACCCAAATAACTTTGGGAAATTATAAATAGAGGACTTAGGATCAGTTATTACACGAAATTCATTCAAAAGATCAGAGAGAAATAGTGAGGGAAATTACGGGGAAGTTTAAGAAGAAATTTTGTCTTAGTGATCCAAGACCCGATACCTGCAACTTCGACCCTCTTTTTAGGTGAGTACTCTGACATTCCTTGTACATTTTAATTATATGATATCATGCAAACTATATATATTTTGTGAACTGCTTTTATTCTCAAAATTCATCTGATACCGATGATTGATTCCTTGTGATATGTTTATATTTGTCCATATAGCATACCGATTAAAATGAGTTTTGAAAATGACATTGAATATTGGAAATAAGACTCGGCCTAAGGGACCTCTCTTACTGACTGACCTTCCCACCTGGGTTATCGCTGGTGTGCCCTAAATAAGACATTATGATGATCAAGTTTGATTAACGCTCAACTACCGAGGAATAATATGGTAGAAGAATACGGTATTATAGTGTACTTGTCTATTAAAATGATATGATTGAAAGAAAAATATACTGCCTTTGAATTGTCGCATCTATTCTATTCTGAGCTATTCATTTCTTTATACTCTTATTGACATATAAATATACTACTACAAATTCATGTCTATATATATCTATGCTTTCTGTTCTTGCTTGAATAGGTATCTATTTTATGAAAAACCTTGGAATGTCTGGAGATTAAATCTCATCCGGCTTTTTGCTGACATTGTAATAATTTTTCAGGAAATAACTAGGCTCAAGGATGGAATGTAAAAGGACTATATTAAAGATTTGTCTTTTAGAGATCTTTTTGTTACTTTATGTAAAATGTTTGGTTATCAGATAGAGCATGTAATAGGTTTTAAATTTTGTCTAAAGTTGTAAACTCATTGTTACTTATATAAAGTTTCCTTTTAGAAAGCTATGATGACGTAATTCCTTCATTTTCAGTAGTTTACAATTCATGAACACGTGGATGTATTTTCGTTGCATTTATTTAAGGAAGCAAATTAAATCCAGAATATTGAACTCCTTGGTGGCATGTTAAGATGCTCGTTCCCTACTAACTTTAGGGCGGGGTCGTGACATAGGCGGTATCAGATCATAGGTTATGAACCCATAGACTATTGAACATAAGTTTCCAATGTTGTAGATTTTTAGTTTCCATACATAGGATATAGGTGTGACACCCTGCTTAAAATAATAACGGGTGGCTATCCCTATACTATAATTAATCAGGAATCTCAAGTGGATCATTCTCAGCATCTAGTGACGATACTAAAATAAACATGGCTAATCACCCAATACTATAAAAAGCGGGTGCCAAATTTTTTTTTAAACATACAATGAACATTAACCAACCAACAACATAATAACTACTGAACATGATAAGGTACACACACATGCTAAGATAAAAGGGAATAATCATATAGTATGATATAAATACACAAAATGAAATACCCAAATATGTTGTCGGTTCACAGACAATATAACAACATGAGGAAAGAAATATAAAAGTTCTACATACACAACCCCTAGGTGTAAACCCGATATAGAAACTGTATCCTAAAATAGAATTACAAAAGATAGGAAACGGCTATAACAAAATCCCGAAACAGTCCGCATCTGCTACAGCTCCACGAATACTGGATAGAAAAGCATCATTGGCATCCTTGCGGAAGAGCACCTAAAATATAATATAATATATGCGAAGCAAGAGAAAAATATAAACGGGTCACAGCCCGAGGTATGAAAACATTTTAGCAAGTGCATTGAAATGCATAGTAATTATAAATGCACTATAACATTATTAAAGTGGAATCACACTCTCCTGGAACTCCAACTCACCCCTCAACTAGAGCGCGCACCTACACGTATGAACATGGTCCTCAAATAACTACCCAACACGTTATAGGGATAATTCAATCTAACATACGCCTAATCCACACTCGCGTAAGCCATTTGAAGTGTGTACCCTAACTTATGTTAACATATATATATATATATATATATATATATATATATATATATATATATATATATATATATATATATATATATATATATATATATATAATTCATCGAATTCTAGTTATTAACTCAAACAAGTTAATAGAATCCAATTACTAAGGACTAAAATTCTCCTAACTCTAAACATTGCATTGCGTTTCGTGCGTGGGACGTCTTGCAAAGCGAAATCTAAACAAGGAACCCCTTCGATACACTACTCCTTGACAATGTTGATCATCGAGATCCATTACGCCCTCGGTGCACGACACATATAACATCAACTACTTATTTAGAGTACTACTCTAATGTTTATACTCATAAAGAATTGTTTATCTATCAAATATAAATCCGAGTGATAAGGACTATACTTCTCCCCACTCCCAACATTGTGTTGTGTTTCGTGCATGAGACGTCTCGCAAAGAGAAATCCAAACAAGGAACCCTCCCGATACACTACTCCTTGACAATGTTGATCGCCGAGATCCATTACGCCCTCGGTACCCAACACAGAACTTAGACTACTTATTATGAGTAACTATCCCTAATTACACAAATAAGACATTGCACCGAACCTTTAGGGTCTATATAACATTACTCTAGTCATAAAACATAATCATTCAACCCCAACAAGTAAGTACACATAACACGCTTAGCGTACATTTAAGTATCCAAAACCATATCACTTATGGGTATAAAAATGTATTACAATGCTATTATCTTCTAGGAATTACTCACTTTATCCCGGGTTACCAGCCACCGGATGATTAGGCACATATTCTTCATATTTATCCCCTTAATTTCAGTATTTTTATGATCCCGTGCAGTGTAAATAGCTTGGATTTGTTTCGTATTTATGATACTAACCTATTTTGGCAAGTATTTCTTATATTGTGTATTTCTCATGTGTTTTACAGGTATTTCATGCAAGTTAGTGCGAAAGAGAACGCAAAACAGTGAAAGAACCCAAGAAATGGAGAGTTGAAGGGCATTTTCGTAATTTTTCAGCCTTATTCCGGAGGTGGGGCCAACTAGAAAGTTTAAGAGCTCTAAATTACAAGAACACTGGAAAAAACGACACCTCAATCCGAGCTACGGTGAAGAAGTTACGATGTTTTGAAGTTGCACGATAATGGACCGGTTTGGTCATGCGAAATCTTGGCATTTATTATGAAGATTAAGAGGTGCATAGCTAGTAAAAACTTGCGCAACAAGCAATTCTAGCTATCAAATTTGTGCTACTTGGTGCTATAAAAGACCAAGCCCTACCTCATTTCAAGGGGAGTAGAATTCTAGAGAGTAGAATAGAATTTTAGAGAGAGAAAGTCAGATTTTAAGGAGTCTTTTTAGTTTTCTTTGGTAGAAATTTTCATAAACCCTAGTTTTTGAAGTTTGTCTACTATTCAAGATTCAAAGCTCTATTCAAGATTCATCATTCATCCATTGCAAGTAATTTTAATTTATTGTTTTTACTGCTTTCCTAGTTAATTTAATTAATTATTGATTTCTTGTTTTCCATTCCCAATTCAAGTCATGTTCTCAATTTTCTAGAGTTAGTTATGAATTCCTACACTTTAATTTGTAAGTTTTATTTTGATTTCATCATGTTAAGCTAAGTTTTTAAGGGTTGGGATGCATGAACCCATCCCAATGTAAATTACTTATGTAGAAAATAGAATTTAAATTAAAAATTTGAAAGAGTCGTGCGAGACAATTTTACAACCATTGTAGATCTTTTAATCTCTCTTGCCCTAGGTACTTGGGATGTTTAAGAATATGATGTGCGTAAAATTATGTATCACCTCTTTATATTTACCTTTGATTTCATATGGTGCGGGCTTGATCCTCATATATGTAATGCTTAGGATCTATAAAGACTGGATTCATTCAAATTTATAATTTACAATTCTAGGTTTCTATACGGTAAATTACTAGGGCTAGGGGGATTGTATTCCAACCTACTTTCTCATTCATCTTAATTAATTTAACTTCTTTATTTACTTATTTTTTTTCCCTTTTCAACCATCATCATCTTTTTCATTTTTTTCTTTAGAGGTAATAAATCAATTAAATTCTATCAACCATTCCCTGTGGATTCGATACCCAGACTCGCCACTATACTCCTTAAGAAGTGTAGTTACAAGTTTAGGTTTATTTGTATTGAGGTTGGAAGCCGATAACAACGACTAGCGTATTACATGGATGCTCGGTTTTCCACTTGATCAAAATGGCGCCGTTGCCGGGGAGTGTTTGTTATAGATTATAATTGACTTACTACTTCGTAAAAAAAAAAAAAGTGAATAAAAAAAATTTGAAAAATATGGGTGTCACGTTCTTGAATTGCCCAATTTGAAATGTCTTACTTTAACTCATTTGGTGGCTTTAATTGTTATGCTAATAGTGAGGAGGAGAATGAACTCACGATTTATGAACATTGGATCAATATCACTAAATATGAGTCTTATAAATACAAGCCCAGTGCTAAGGCCATCCAAATTTATGAAAATGAAAGGCTTGAAGAAGAAAGGCGTGAAAAAGAATATAGGGAAAAAAATCGTTTTTGGGAACAAGAGTTGGATGCATTATTCGAATCCAATGACGATTTTTCTTCCGATATTTTTGAGTCTAAAGAATGTTTTCAACCAAATGAGGAATCCAATGAAGAATCACTTGAGCTTGAATTTATGTCCTCACCATTCTCATTCATTATTATCGAACCATTAAATCCATCACAAGAACTAGATGAATGTCTTGAGGATGTTGATCCGATTCTTGTATGGGAATATTATTTTGAGACGCTTCATCTTATGGGCCATACACTTAGACGTGTCACTCCACCAGATCCAACTGAAAATTTGGGGAGAGAAGATTTTGAGGACAAGCAATCTATGCTTAAATTATTTTCCAAGATGGATTCTTTCTGTTTGTGTGATCCGCTTCCCATACTACTTGAAAAATCTTTGGGAAGTGATTATATTTTTCTTGGATCTCAATGGTACTTGTCCCCCTGTGCACTCAAATCCCTCATTATCCCCCTAAATTTTTTAATTAGTGATGATTCATTTTTTAAACTTTGCACATGCCTTCCGTTTTTCAAACGAAATTCTTATTTTCAGGGAGGCATGCTCTCTAGTGAGGATACACCATTAATCACTCAAAGTCAAATTGTATTTTGGGTGGACCCTCAAATTTTTCGACTTCTAGTGTATGAGTTATTAGAATTTCAAATCGTAGGTTGTATATAATTAGCTTTTTCTTTTTCTTTTCTTTTCTTTTTATAGTTTAGAGTAATTAGTTAAAGTTTTTGTTATTATTTTTGTTATGCTTGGTTCTAACATGTTTTGTAGATTCAATGGACTCGCACTCATCGGGGATCGCTCCAATTGGGTAATATCTTTATTTTCCTCTCTTTATGTTGTGTTCCTGATTCGCATTGAGGACAATGCAACATTTATGTTAGGGGGTGTGGGATATTCTTCCCATTTATTATTTAGATTCATTGATTTGATCACATGTTCTTTCCAAGTGTTTGTTTTTTTAGAAAATTTCAAAAAAAAAAAAATTTAAAAATTTTGAAAAAAGCCAAAAAAAAATTTCTTCAAAATAAATAAAAATTGGAATTTAAATTTTTCAAAAATATCACCTTTATTCTATTTAAAGTCTCAAATTGTTAACAATCAAAATGCACTAAGCCAAAATTGACCGAAGATGGAAATTGAAAGAAAATTGACGACTTAACGAATAAGTGTGGAGATTGATCAGACCCAGTGAGATTTCGAGCCTTTAAATTTTTTATGAGTTTTTAAATCAATCCAAGTTTATGATTAACTCAAAGTTCTTTTTAGTGTTTTAATAAGTCGTCGATGATCTCAATCCTTTGTTTTGATCGGTTATGGGAAATGTGTGAAATGGTGTCTCGAAATTCGTGCTAAATATATCTCTAAACTTAATTGATCTCGAGATGCATATGGTAATGTGATTAGCAATTTGGACAATGAAGTAGGCCCTATTTTGTTTAACCCAAAAATATTAGCCATAAAAACGTTGTGAAAAATTATCCCTTTGCAACCCACTTTGATCCTAATAAAATATTTTCCTTTCGTTTGATAACCTGAAAAAACCCAAATAGCCCGGAATTGTGAAAAATTGAATATTCATCAAATAAAGTCCAAATTGTGCAATAAAAAGGGGCATGAGAAAAAAAAATTCTCAACAAAAAAAATAGTGAAAAAAAAATAGAAAAAGAAAACAAAAATGAGCAAATGCCCGAAAAAGCACTAATGGACGTCATCAGGACATTTTCCAATTCCGAACAGTCCATCCATTCCCATTTTTACCCTTTACACTTTTTAACCCGAAAAGTCCTAACCGAGTCCGAATGGCGAAATTAATTACTGCATGGAGAGATAAGATATGAAAAGATAATAAAAGAGATTAAAATGGTATGATTAAGAGATGATGTTTCTCGTTTCCTAATAACCGTACTCCGTTGATGAGATCTTTTCACCATATATTTCTTTCTTTTCAATTTTGTATGCGTGAATTTGTGTCTATTATATTTACTCTTTATATCATGCATACCGAGAGAAAACAACCACAATCCGAGTGATTCATTTATGAGTGCATCCGTAAGAATTTGAATCAAAACGAATTTTCGGAAAGTAACGTAATGCTCAATCGGTGGAAATTTGAGGTTTAATTTCTGGCTTTGCACACACGCACACTATGGTTTGAGACATTTGAATATGAATTTATAGTGATTATTTTTTCGAAAAGTTTAAATTGTACAGTTTTTAAATATTTTAATATTTATTTGAGTCAATAAAGAATTTTGTGGGTATATTCACTGCAAACCCTCACGAGACAAAACTCGTCCTACTAGGGTAACCTAGGGGTTTAAAGGCTTGTTGCATACGCTAAATGCAATCGATTACCCGCGAAAAAGGTATTATATCCCAATAAAATAATTTTGCAAGAGTTGAACTTTAAACTAATTTCTTTTACATTACTCGGGACGCGCAAAGTTCTAAGTTAGGGGGTGTGATTAGGCACATATTCTTCATATTTATCCCCTTAATTTCGGTATTTTTATGATCCCGTGCAGTGTAAATAGCTTGGATTTGTTTCGTATTTATGCTACTAACCTATTTTGGTAAGTATTTCTTGTTTTTTGTATTTCTCATGTGTTTTACAGGTATTTCATGCAAGTTAGTGCGAAAGAGAATGCAAAACAGTGAAAGAAACCAAGAAATGGAGAGTTGAAGGGCATTTTTGTAATTTTCCAGCCTTATTCCGGAGGTGGGGCCAACAAGAAATTTGAAGAGCTCTAAATTACAAGAACACTGGAAAAAACCGCACCTCAATCCGAGCTACGGTGAAGAAGTTACGATATTTTGAAGTTGCACGATAATGGACCGGTTCGGTCATGCGAAATCCTGGCATTTATTATGAAGATTAAGAGGTGCATAGCTAGTAAAAACTTGCGCAACAAGCAATTCTAGCTGTCAAATTTGTGCTACTTGGTGCTATAAAAGACCAAGCCTTACCTCATTTCAAGGGGAGTCGAATTCTAGAGAGTAGAATAGAATTTTAGAGAGAGAAAGTCAGATTTTAGGGAGTCTTTTTAGTTTTCTTTGGTAGAAATTTTCATAAACCCTAGTTTTTGAAGTTTGTCTACTATTCAAGATTCAAAGTTCTATTCAAGATTCATCATTCATCCATTGCAAGTAATTTTAATTTATTGTTTTTACTGCTTTCCTAGTTAGTTTAATTAATTGTTGATTTCTTGTTTTCCATTCCCAATTCAAGTCATATTACACGGACGCTCGGTTTTCCACTTGATCACCGGACTATTATCACACCACCGTGGTAATAAAAAAAATCACAACATATTGGAAGCGGTTATAGTTCTGAACTTGAAAGTGAGAACGAATCATACCCAAGACTTCTCACCCAGAATAAAATTACGCAATAAATAATGGACGACTATGACCTGGGGACTATACGCACCCTGCTCCTCAAGCCAGGGGCCTCACCCACATCGTGCAACTTTCCATAATAACACTGGAGGGTATGCTCACACAATAAGTATATATATATATATATCATTCACACTAGATATATATGCAATCACATTATATATGTGCAAACCATCGCACAAGGTATTTACATTCACGCCGTCTGTATATATATACACTGATATATAGTGATTAACCCGGCTATAAGTATATACACAACTTATTCCAGTCGGTAATATGCTAAAACATTCCCAATTCAGATTAGGGTTCAGTTGATCATACGAACCATTACCGTTACCACATTTGTGATTTAATCCTAATGCCCGACATCACTAAGTGTACCTTGCCTCTCTCTTATTGACCCATAATCATCTCTAAATAGAAATCTCGATGATAGTAGGATTCCCCACTAAGTCGGTACGATAATCTTCAATTGGTATTCTCTCGAAATAACTCGATATGCCCCCAATATTTCATCATAGGTAAAACTCCGTAAAAATCTCCAAAGCATACTTGTCATAACATATTGGAATGTTCCTAATCGATAAACCCAATCAGAATGGAGCAAAACTCACTCTAGAAAAACCTAGCAAAACAACAGTGTTTTCGAATCGATTCAGTCCTCAAAGCGAATCGATTCGCCTCTAATGCAAATCGATTCGGTCCAAAGGACCTGTAAGTCTATCTTAGGCCGAATCGATTCAGCTTTGGGTCCAACTCGATTCGGTCACTCAGACCTATAAGTCTGCAACATTCCAACTCGATTCGGAAAGGGGCCGAATCGATTCGTCCTGTTCAGCAGCTACGAAAATGGCTTATTTTTTTCAAAACCAAAAATTCCAAAAATCAAATTTATCATCTTCTCTCAAATATTCTTCAACACAAACATATTTCTAACACTAAAACTCATAGTATTTCAACCCAACTAGTTATAAAACCTTAAATCCATATGCCCACACCTCAAATACAAGATTTAACCAAAATTTAGGTTTTTGACATAATAACCCAAAATCCATAATTTTCTCCACAAATCATGAAATAAATTACACACATAGATTATTTAGAAAGATTAATCACTTGCCTCAAAGTTGTAGAGGTTGAATCTTTCTCGAAATCGCATAGTGGTCGGAAATCCCCAAGCTTTTATTCTTTCTCTTCTTCCTTTCCTCTTGTCTCTCTCTCTCTCTAGGGCTTTCTCTCAATCTCACAAATGAGATTTTTATCTCCCGTAGGCTTTTTAAGTCTTATCTCCAAAATACCCAACTTTAAATGATCATACACACTTTAAATGACTTGGTTACTCCAATTCGAGTCAAATGAACTTAAAATATTCCGGAACCAAAATAAGACCCAAGTACAGTCATTTCGACTATCTCGGCCCATCCGGGATCAACTGCACACTCAGAATCATCATTCAAAATACTTTCTAACATCCTCAAATTCAACCCTATTTGCCAAATTAAAATTCTACAATTTAAATTAGTATTATTTCTCACAAAAATAATTAAATTTTCAATCCTAAAATCACGGGGAATTACAATAGGATTAAATATCCGACTTATGTGATAACCCTCCATATGTTTTACATCTTATATAACTGTATATATATATATAGTTGTTCTTCTAATTTGAAATTTTGAGATAGTATAATACATCTTATGTTTGACCATGACTATAGAAAATGACCAAGACGAGATCAACTGCGGGAACTAGTGGTTCAAGTATGGAAGGACTAGAAGGTGCATACAAGACAATTAAAAGTATAGCAAGGATTATGGAGCACCAGGTGAAAGATGGAGCACCAAGGAATATTGAACTAAGTAACTGTACTATTGAACAGTTCAAATAGTTGAATACCCCATCTTTTAAAGGTACTCCTAACCCCACTGAAGCATAAAGTTGGGTGATGCAAAAGGAAAAGATAATCAACGTTCTTAAGTGTACTGGTGAACAAAGGGTTTCATTTGGAACATTCATATTAGAAGGTGATGCCGAACAGTGGTGGAGAATGACTAAGAGAATTGATAAGGGAAGGAATAATCCTATAGGTTAGAATGACTTCTTAGTGATCTTCTACGAGAAGTACTTTCCTGAAATGGTGCAAGACCAAAAAATAGCTGACATCATGAGTCTGGTTCAAGGAAAAATAACGGTTAGTCAATATGAGGCAAAGTTTACTGAGTTATCCCGTTTTGCACCTCATGTTGTGATAACAGATGTTTTAAAAGCCAAGAAGTTTGAACATGGGTTGAGGTTGAATATTCGTAGTCAAATTTCCATCCTGAAATTGACCTCATAGAATGACGTGGTGATTAGGGAAATGATAGCTGAGAAGGATAGTGAAGCATATAATCAAGTTAGATAGGGAAAGAGTAAGTTTGGAGAACAAAGAGGAAGGAACCCCAATAACAAACCCTTTAGGATTATACCTAACATAGGGCAACCTTTTGTAAATAAAACCTTTAACATTGATATATTCCAATGATGAGATAATATTCACAAAGGGCAACCATGCTATTTGGAGGCTAGAAGTTTCTTTGGTTGTGGCCAAAAAGGACATAAAATGAGAGATTGCCCAAACAAAGGCAATGCGCCAACTGTTGATGAAAAAAATAGACTAGGCCTCATTAATCGATCATAGATAAAATAAGTAAAACAAACAAGACACAAGAAATTTTAAATTGATTCAGCTCAAGGGAATAACCTACGCCCACTGTTCTGTATTGATTGCCTTGAGTTGTTTTTACGGTCCCTTGCAATGAGGGTGATATAATGTATATATAGCCCAAGAGGGGTGTTGATAGTTATCGTGTGGATGGATGGAATACCTTTATTTTCTAGGCATTTACATTAGTACATAATGAGAATTAAATATATGAATAATGTCACTTCATTGGCAATACAAGCTGTAAGACTGCTGGCGCTTAGTTGGCTGTACATACTGGATTTTTGGTTATTGGTCGGGCTTCCTTGTTGGTAGGGATTCCTAGTTGGTAGGGCTTCTTTGTTGGTCGGGCTTCCTATCCTTATAACTTGGACTTCTGCCACATTGGATGACATGTGCTGGCTTGCAAGTGGTCCACATAGGGTGGTAAATTTTGGTATTAATAGAAGCCCCCAATGTTTCATACTTGGAGTTGATACGAAAGTGTGGAATATTATGATTTACCAGTAGATCGGGCTATTTGGTTTAGCTATAGACCTTCCAGAGTTGTGAAATTTATCCGCTTGCTTGATGATTTTTGGGCGCGAGTGGCAATTTTGTAAATATTTTAAATTTGAGCGAACTTTAAGGGGGTATCTTCATTTTTTATTTTATTATCCGTCAAAAACCCAAACGTCGTTTGCTTTAATCAATACTTTTCCCAATTTCTGATGTGTCTTATAAAAAGGGAGGTAAAAACTTCCATCATCTTTTACCTCTTACTTCTGATTCTGCTGTTGTGTTCTTTGAACTTTTATGCGATCGTTTTCTTTTTTATCTTTATTTCTTGCCGAATCCTTAAACTTTTGTAAGAATTTTCTTCTCTTTTTATTTGTTTTCTTCAGCATGGTTTATTCTATCGAGTCACTTGATAAGTTCATAATCGATTTTAGTATTCCATCTTGGGTTACACTAGAACATCCCACTTTTCCTTCTGACTTTTTCTCTCTTGCTGAGGGACATTGGTTCCCTTCCATATTTATTTCTGAATGTGGGTTCACGTTTCCTCCCAATCCCCTATGTTTGGAGTTTTATCAATATTTTGACATTGTACTTGCAAGAGTGGATCCCAACACATGGATAGTTGTAAATGGAGTTTACAGGTTAAATCAAATTTTTGGAACCCATCTAGGAATTTCAGAAATTATGTTTTGTTATAAATGGGTAACTAGTGATACCATCTTTTATATGAAAACTAGGGCTGTTAGTAAAGCTTTGGTATTTAATCTCCCTGATTCTAATAGGGATTATTTTGATCACGGGGTAGTTGTAAAAAATTGGCAACCTGCCCCTTTAGTTGGTGGCGCTAAATATTAAGGACCTAGATGGCAATGGAACAGGTTATTTTATGTTTTAGTAAATTTTCCATCTTTATGTTTGATAAAATGTCATACTGACTGTTGTTTTATAAATTGATTTTCAGTTGAGTAAAAAAGAAAGTTCCCCAAAGAGAGTGAAGTAAATTTAAAAAAGTTAAAATTTATCTAGGGTCTTCATAAGGTAGTTGCTGAAGAGCATATTAGGTCTGCCTCCTATCTACTCCTGTACAAAAACACTATTTCTTCTTTTATTGCCAGACCTGCTGCCTCTCCTGCTTTGGTAATTGATCTTGACCAAGGGGTTGCTGTTGATTATGATCCTCCTCTGTTTGAAATTATGAAGACGATGAACTTCCCTAACCTTTACAGCGATAACACTTATGGCTCCCAATCATCTGTTGAAGGAGCCAAGAATAAAATAGAGGATGTTATGAAGCCCCCAGCCCCCAAGGGTCCAGTCCTAAATGGACAACACCCAAAGACCCGACTCCTAAGGATGTAGCTCCCAAAGAGGTTGAAGTTCCTCTGAGGAGACTTGGGAGAGGATTGCAGAGAAGCAAGTCGACCAGGTGACCAATCAACTGTCCGTGGTTAATTTATCCTCTTCTGATGATGTTCCTCCAATAGCTATTTACTCCTGGTTTGGCCAAGAGGTTGATCAAGTCTTGTACTCTTCCAGACCACAGGGGGTGGATGCATACTCCCTATAAACGAGGGTCTCTGAATTAGATGCTCAGAACCTTGCATCAGCAAGTAATTTCTATTATTTTAGTTTGGTTGTCGTTTACATTCCTCATATTCTCACTTTGATCTTCATCTTTTGTAGTTCTTGGTATGCTTCAATAATATGCTAGAGAAGGATGATTCAATTAAGGTTACTTCTTCTTCAAATGAGGTGGAGGAAGCCTTATATGGTTTGAATAAGTCTCTGATTGAATCTCAGTAGGCTCTGGAGATTGAAAAGAGCACTTAGGCAGAGAAATTGAGGATAGGCAAATATTCTCGTCAAATGTCTGATACAAATGCCCTTAAAGCGGAGCGTAGGGCAAAGGAATCTGGGCTCCAGAAAAAGGAAGATGAGCACAAGAAAAAAGAGGTTGAGCGCCAGTAAAGGAAGATGAGCGCATGGCAGAGGAAGCTGAGCGCGGGGAAAAGGCTGCTGAAGAGCTTGTATCCTCTGCCAGAGCTGAGAGAAAGTCTGCTGTGAAGGCTTCCTTCAATGATGGTTAGGACAAGGTCTAGAACAAATCCATTTCTGATGCTTCTTCTCAGATTGAGTATGTGAGGCAAAAATGTTTCAAAGATGGTTGGGTTGATGCCCTTCAATATTTGAACACAATTGGAGACTCTGAACTTTTTTAGAGGTATGTTCATGGTCGTCCTCCAATTATAGAGGATGAGTTTGAGGAAGAAGCTGCCTCTGAAAAGTCTTCATTTCTGGTTGAGTCTGCTGCCAAATAACTTGAAATTCCTTAGCCTTCTCTTCCTCCAACTGAACAAATTGAGAAAATCCAGCATGTAGTCAATTCTTCTGAGCAGAACAAGAAGGTTAAAAATGATAGGGAGAAGGTGTAAAGTTGTTCGGCATTTTCCTTTTTGCTTTTGTTGTTTCTTTTTTCTTTGTTTTGAATATACTTGAACTCTTTGTTATCAATACGGGACCTTTTGTTATTCCTTTTTTATCTCTTGTTCTCGATCCTTGTTATTGATTTGTGGTTATTTCTTCTTACTAGTTTATAGGGAAGATGGAAAAACTATCTTCCCATGATACCAAGCTACCGAGGAAGTGCAATGCCTTTTCAAAGCTGGTCATAAGGATTTATCCGAAGAAGAAATCACTCAGTTTATCGGTGATGATGCATCAGAGAAGGTTAAATTATCCTACAAGTACATGAAGTATTTACTTGATCAGGCGATAGCAAATAATATTGCCTACTATGAAATGATAGAGGAACTTCAAGAATAGTATAAAGAATCCATTGCACTGTTGCACCAGAGCTATGAGCAGAAATATCAAAGCTTAAATATAGGTTGGGGTTTTGATAATTTTATCTTTGTTTATAATAAAAAGGAAGCTTCACTTAAGCTTGAAGTTGAAGAAACTCGGACTGTTGCCAAAATTCGGGAAGATGAGAATAATAATTTAAGGGATGACGTAAATCTTTTCAAGTTTGCATATGGAGATGTTCTTACTACTACTGATGAAGGTTATTCCTTTTTAGAAGATGAGAGTGAAACATTAAGAGATGAATTGGAGGCCTTGAAAAATATTAAATCTGCGTCTTCCTCCCGAGATAAAAATAGGCCTGACCAAGAAACTACAGAGGAAATTAGGACCCAACAAGCCCTTGCCAATCAAGCGACACAGTTAAAAGAAAAAGATCGAGCTATTGCTCGATATCCCAAAAGCTGTAGACTTTATCTAAACAACTATCCACTCAATCTTCCCAATTAGAGGTTAAGGATGGGGTACTGATGAAACTGCAATCATAAGTTGATAAATTAAGCTTTCAATTCCATAAGTAGTCAAGAGAAGTTTGGATGAATAGGTATAATGAAGCTTTGGGACATTTTAACGATAGACTTCAACAGGCCCAGAATGAGTGCTACAAATGGGGTTGGATAAATGCTTTAACTGTGATGAAGGTGGATAGAAATAACTCTCTATGGGATTGGTATGATTCAGGATTTCTGCAGCTTTACAATCCTCCATTCAAATTAGATGTTAATTGGATTCTCGTTCATCGTATTCCCCAATGCTTGATTTCCAAGTACATGGGAGATTACAAGCTATATGATGAACTAGAGATCGTCCGTCCTTCTCATCTACTTGATTGTCCTAGTAGCAGCAATGCCAAGATGCTTCAGGATTTTAACTTCTCTCCTTTTACTTTGGATGATCCTCCAGTTGGCATAGATCCTTCTTTTAAGGATGAAGGAAAGCATCCTGTAGAATAAGGCTTTGCATTTTATTTTTGCATATTTAAGCAACAATATGCAATCATTTTATTTTAATGAAAAGCATGTTTTTCGAAAGGATCGACTTTTAGTCAATCTTTGCATATATGGATGTTTCTTTTATCTTTGACTATATATGGATCAACCTTTAGCTAATCTCTAGTTTTTCATCGGTTCTATTAATATCCTTAGGATTATCCTAAGTTTTATATTAATTACCAATTTTTCACCATGGTTCTACTAATGTACCTAATTTTTTTGGTAATTACATTAGTTACCTTAGTTCCCAAGCGTGAGTGAAACATTTGTCCATCTTTTAGCCCAGTTTAGATGAAAATTATTCATATGGGTCTTCATTAACCAGGAATTTGGGACTTACAATTTTTCCTTGCATGGTTTTATATGCTTGACAACCAACATTGTTGGTGCCTTTATTGATGCCGACCAACTTTGTTGGTGGTTTTATTGACGTCGACCAACTTTGTTGGTGGCCTTTGTTGATACCGACCAACTTTGTTCGTGGTCTTCATTGATACCGACCAAGTTTGTTGGTGGTTTTATTGACACCGACCAAGTTTGTTGGTGGCTTTTGTTGATACGGACCAAGTTTGTTTGTGGCCTTTGTTGATACCGACCAACTTTGTTGGTGGCCTTCATTGATACCGACCAACTTTTTTGGTGGTTTTATTGACACCGACCAACTTTATTGGTGGCCTTTGTTGATACCGACCAACTTTGTTGGTGGCCTTTATTAATACCGACCAACTTTGTTGGTGTCCTTCATTGAAACCGACTAACTTTGTTAGTAGTTTTATTGACACCGACCAATTTTGTTGATACCGACCAACTTTGTTGGTGGTCTTTGTTAATACCGAGCAACTTTATTGGTGGTTTTATTGAAGCCGACCAACTTTGTTGGTGGCCTTTGTTGTGTTTGTGTTTGTAAATGCATATGACAAGTACTCCGAAAAAGAAAACCAAAAATAACAATTCTGGGAAAGTCATTCTCTCATTAAATTTGGAGTGAACTGAGTACAACATAACTACATTTATTGATAATACTTCTTCAAGTGTTTTGCATTTCATGGGTTCTTGAATTCTTCCCCATCTAAAGTCTCAATCCGATATGTGCCTGGTCGAATAACTGCAGTAATACGATAAGGTCCATGACAATTGGCTTCCGTCTTATTGCTCTTCTAAATTATTTTCTTCAAAACATAATCACCATCTTTTAAGTTGCTTGTCATGACCCTCTTGTTATAGAAACGTGTAGTTCTTTATTGATAAGCTCCATTTTCATGGACTTCTTCCAACATGTCTAAATCTATCCTTCTCATCGAATCACTGACTGGGGTATTAAAGTAAAGAAGTCTATGCGTAGGCAAACCGAGCTCGATAGGAATTACGGCTTCAGTACCAAATGCCAATTAGTACGGAGTTTCTCCAGTAGCTTTTTTGGAAGTTATTCGGTAAGCACACATGACGGAATGCAGCTCATTGATCCAATTCCCTTTGGTATTTTTCAGCCTTTTCTTCAGCCCATTCAACAAAGTTATATTAGCTAACTCTGTTTGGCTATTGCTTTGAGAATGGCCAGGAGCAGAGTGGATTTTTTGGACATTGGACTGGGAACAATAAGTAGTAAATTCGTCGTTGTTAAACTCTGTGCCATGATCAGTGATAAAGGCATACGTAAGCCATTCCTGCATATAATACTTTTCCAAATAAACTGATAAACCTTTTTATAGGACATATCGATCAACGGTTCATCTTCAACCCATTTAGTAAAGTAATCAACAGCTAAAACCAGGTACTTTAACCTTCCTCGGGTGGTCTACAGAGGCCTGACCAAATCAATCCCCCACATAGCAAAGGGACAAGGGGATATGATTGGTGTTAGAAGAGCTTGTGGAGCCTTGCCTATGCTAGAAAATCTTTGGCACTTATTAAACTTCTTGGAAAAATTTGCACAATCTTCTCGCATTGTTGGCCAGTAGTATCCTTGTGTATGAATTCTCTGAAACAACGTTCTTCCCGCTACGTGGTCTCCACAGGACCCTTCATGGACTTCTTCAATTAAATCCTTCATTTCAATTGGATGCACACACAGTTGTAGACTAGCAGTTAATTCACTTCTATATAACACACAAAGTGGAAATTATTTCCAAAGTTTAGGCTAAATATCTGGTCATCAGTTCTCCTTTTGCTGCATATAAGCTCAATACCTAATTTATAACTAACTGTGAATCATTGTATACCACAACTTGCTCGGCATTCAGTGATTTAGCTAGATTTAAACCAATAATCACAACTTCATACTCTGCCTCATTATTGGAGGCTTGGAATTGGAATAGTATATAGTACTCTATGTCTAGCTCGTCTGAAGTATTGAGAACGATTCCATCTCCACATCCGATTGCACAAGATGATCCATCAACATACAGACTCTATATGGGAATATTATTGTCAAATGCTTGGTTTGTCAAAATCCCTTGATGGAATATTTTATCCATCACTTCCTCATACTTCCTCTTCATCTCCTGTACTCCACTAGAGAGTTCTGGTTGAGTGGTAATAACTTTCTCTACAGTTTCCCTTACTTGGAGTTGGTCGGGCGCCTCTTTAGCAGGTTTGCTGATTCATGCCTGTTGCTCGGTTAGAGTCCCTTGTTGCTCAGGGGCCTCTGGGTAAGTGAATTCTGCAATAAAATCAGCCACAACTTGGCCTATTAAAGCAGTCTTTGGTTCATATACAAGGTCGTATTCCCCTAACTACAGAGCCCAATACATCAATCTTCCAAATTACTCCGGCTTATGAAAAGCCTACCTTAGTTGCATGTCAGTGTATATCACTATGGTGTGGTCTTGAAAATATGGCTTCATTCGTCTACTAGCCTCAATTAAGGCTAGTGTTAATTTCTTCAATCTGGGGTATCTCACTTATGCTCATCGAAAAGTTTTGCTAGTGTAATAAACTCGCTCTTGGACTCTATCCTGCTCCCTGATCAAGGCAGAACTAATTGCTGACTAAGATACTGCCAAATATAAATACAACTTTTTTCCCAATATTAGTTGAGAGAGTAGTGGTGTTCCCAGGTATTCAACTCCATGAAGGATTTTTCACACTCATCGTTCCATTCAAAGGTTTTTCTGAGTACCTTGAATAATGGCAAAAAAGTATCCGTTACTCGGGACACAAACCTGTTGAGTGTTGCTACGCGCCCAGTTATCCTTTGAACATCTTTTTTACAGGTCGAAGATTTCATATCGATCAGAGCTTTAATCTTATCTGAATTAGCTTCAATGCCCCTTTGATTCACTATATACCCGAGGAACATTCCCTCTTACACACCGAAGACGCATTTGGTGGGGTTTAATTTCATCTGGTGCTTCTTCAATTGATCAAACATCTGCCTGAGGTCGACAATATGATCAGTGGCCTTTTTGCTCTTAGTAAGCATATCATCAACGTACACTTCCATGTTCTTGTCTATCTGTTCCTCAAATACTTTGTTCACCAGCCTTTGATAAGTAGCAGCTGCATTTTTCAGACCAAATGATATAACATTATAGCAATAGCAATAGGTTCCTTGGGGAGTGATAAAAGAAGTGATTTATCTATCTTCAGGCTTCATTTTGAGCTAGTTATAAACAAAATATGCATCCATGAAACTCAGTAGCTCATGCCCTGAAGTAGCGTCTACCAATTGATCAATTTGTGGCAAGGGAAAGTGATTCTTTGGACATGATTTGTTTAAGTCAGTAAAATCTACACACATCCTCAATCTGTTATTCTTCTTCTTAACTATAACTACGTTGGCCAACCAATCCGGGTATTTCACATCTTCAATAAAGGAATATTTTTGAAGCTTTTCCACTTCTTCCTGTATAGCCTGGTTCTTCTCTGGGCTAAAAACTCTTCTTCACTGCTTCACAGGTTTAACCTCTTTATTAACACTAAGCTCATGGCATAGAAAATTTGGGTCTATGCCTGGCATATCTTCATGACTCCAAGTGAACACCTATTTTCTTTGCCTCAAGAAAGTCACCAACTCTTATTTAAGAATTGGTTCCAGTGATGTTCCTATTTGAGTTATTCGTTTTTTTTATCATCATACAAAATAATTCTTTATGTTCCCTCCATCACCTAGCCTTTTACAAGCTCAGATTCGTCTCGTGGATCTAAGGTTTCAACCTCAGACTCGTTATTTGGCTCAGATATATGCACTTGATAAGTGGTTGTTTTCCTCTTTGTCTCCAACATATCTTCTTCCTTAGCAGAAGAATAGTATCACTCTCGAGATACTTTCTGATCTCCTTTCACTACTCCAACCGCGAAGTTGGTTGGGAACTTCGAGCATTGATGAATAGTAGAGGGTAAAACTTCAAACTTCTTCAGACCAACTCTTCCTATGATCATATTATAGGCAAAATGAACATTTTTGTCCATGACAAAGAATCTTACTTTCTCTGTCCTGATCGTCGGCCATGTCCCAATCAACACGTCTAATTTAATTGTCCCCAGTGGAAATACTTTCTCGCCAGAAAAGCTAATTAATGGCTTGTGGTAAGGCTCCAATTGATTGAGTTTTAATCCCAAACTATTAAAATAGGGATAAAACATGATATCTGCCTAACTGCAATTATCCACTAATATTCTTGCTACCAGTACTTCTTTCATCCTGACTCTGATCACTAAAGGATCACCATAACGGTATAACACTCCAAATAGATCGTTATTGGAAAATCCAATTACAAGCTTATCCTTGTTAACTTTTCTTGGTCGATCTTCCTCGGTGAGGTTGATCCGCTGGATATAGGGGCAAGCTTGAGCCTCATTGAGGTAAGCTTTCCTTTCATTTGTATGATCTCCTCCTCCGGCATCTCCACCTGTAACCATGTGATAATCAAAAGATCCAAAATTGACTGTGAATACCTTACGTTTCTGTTATCTAGGATTCTTGGGATGATTAGGATCATCTTCTGGATCATCGTCGTGGTTCCTCTTCTTCTCTTCCCTGGGCTTAACTAGTGATTTAGATCTCTATCAACCTCTGCCTCCATTTCTTCCACCATTATGCCGATCAACAAATCTGTACAATATTCCTCTTCGGATGAGTGCTTCTATCTCATTCTAGAGGGCAATACAACAGTTGGTAGTATGACTATGATCTTTGTTAAACTCACAATACTTGGACTTATCCCTCTTATCAGCAGGTGACCTTAACTTTTTAGTCCAACTCAAATCACTATTGTTCTTGATTTCCTCCAATACATGATGTATATCCACCATTAAGGGAGTGTAATTAATGAATTTCTTGAGCCGATCCAGGACTTTCTTTAGCTTCAAACTCATTCGCTCATTGTTATTCTTATACTTCTTCTTATCTAACTTCCAATCTATTTTTTCTTTCGCCTTTGCGTCTGAATTTTTTTAGCAGTCATAACTTCCTCTGCATTCATAATCTTTGCTGCCTTGGCAATTAATTATGTCATCATCTTCGATGGATATTTTGCCAAAGTATAATATAATTTATCAGGGAGCAAACCACTCATGAGGGAAGTTATTACGGTCTTCTCTTCGTAATCATTGACTTTTAATTTCTCATTGTTGAAACGAGTGATGTAATCCATGGTACTTTCTCCTTCCTTCTGTCTTACACTGAGCAAATGAGCTACACGTTTCACTGGTTTTTCTCCAAAGCAAAAATTACTAATGAATAGCTCGATAAGTTGTTGATAGCAAGAAATCTTCCCCTGAGGAAGGCTGTTGTTCCATATTTGAGCAGACATAGTGATTGTTCCTGAGAATTCACTACATCTCATCTCATCACAAACATCATTGATATTATCATCTTCTTGGTATTACTCTATATGAAGAACTGGATCAGTCTTCCCATCATATTTGGGAGTGACTACTAGAGCTTTAAACTTGGTCCGCGTAGGGAAATCTATGATGGTTTGCACAAAAGGGGATCCCTTTATCTTCTTTGGAGGAGATTCTTGGCCTTGGACATTTCTCCCAATCTGTCTTCCAAACGCTAAATGGAACCTTTCTAAGCATCATTATAAGCACCAGATCTATGGGTGGCAGCTTTTTATACCGACCAACTGATTGTGTTGAGCTTTCTTCTTGCAAAAATTCTCTTCGACTAGACATATGTGTTCATCAGGTATTTAATCTGGATTAGGCTGAGCCTTACTTTAGGTCGGTTGGTCTTTGAGTATTTCTCGACACAACCCGTAGGGCATTTCCCTGGGGTTCTAAATGATCGAAAGCAGAGTCCCTACTTAATCTTTCTAAAGCACTCAATCTTTTTGGGATGAGGGATTGTCCATCAGTGGAATTAGTGACCCTAATAGAAGAAGTTGCTCTAGGAAGGTATAAAGAATCTCTAGAAGTTTCGGAATGGATATGCCCAACACTCCTTGTTGGCGACGGCGTCCTATTCCTTTGATTAACTTGTGTTGGAACTCCACCTTGCAAAGTTTGAGCTAATTTTCATATCCGACATGGATTCTTCACCTTTGGCCCAACTAGCCAAAATTCATGTTAGATCGTTATTGTTTAGAGGTGCAGGGGGATTAGATGGAATTCCCTCATTTTTGGTACTTGATTCAGGAATTTCAACCACAAATGATGAATAAGTGAAAACGTTTAGTAATACGTTCCCATAGATGGTGCCAATTTGTTGATGCAAAAAACTAGACTAGGCCTAATTAATCGATCACAGATAAAATAAGTAAAACAAACAAGACATAAGAAATTTTAAAGTGATTCTACTAAAAGGAATAACCTACGTCCACTGTTCTGTATTGATTGCCTTGAGTTATTTTTTCGGTCCCTTGGAATGAGGGTGATACAATGTATTTATAGCCCAAGAGGAGTGATGATAGTTGTCGTATGGATGGATGGAATACCTTTATTTATTAGGCATTTACATCAATATATAATGAGAATTAAATATATGAATGTTATCGCTTCATTGGCAATACAAGCTATAAGACTGCTGGCGCTTGGTTGGATGTATAGATTGGATTTCTGACTGTTAGTCGGGCTTCCCAGTTGGCCAGGCTTCTTTGTTGGTGGTTGGGCTTCGTATCCTATTAACTTGGACTTATACCACATTGGATGACACGTGCTGGCTTGTAATTGGTCCACGTAGGGTGGTAAATTTTGGTTTTAACACCAACAAAGACTTTTAATGACAATAATGATCATGGAAGACAAGGTCGAGTTTTTGATCTTTTCGATGCAAAGGCTTCTAATGCAGTGGTGTCAGTTACACTTTCTATATGTGCACAACCTTTTCAAGTTGTAATAGATCCTGGTTATACCCATTCATTTGTGTCTGTACGTTTTGTTAATCGCTTTCCTAATATTCTTGAACCCATAAATTATAGCATACACGTTTGTACTCCTTCGGGTTAGTTATTGACATGAACATTAGTATATAAGTCTTGTCCTATAGATGTTAGTCGTCATAGACTATTTGACAATTGGATAATGCTAGACATAAGAGATTTTGACATCATTTTTGGGATGGATTGGTTAGCATCGTATCATGCTAGGGTAGATTGTTTTGAGAAGAGAGTTACTTTCCAAATTCCTAACCATCCAGAATTTAGTTTTGAAGGAACTGGCATCCTATCTCCCATACGTATTATCTCTGCAATGCAAGCTTGTAGTTTTCTTAAGCAAGGATGTCAAGGATTCCGTGCAAGTATTATTGATTTGAAAACAAAATAGCCTAGTTTAGAAAGATATTCCTATAGCTAAACATTTCCCAGATATTTTTCCAGATGATTTACCCAGTCTTCCTCTTAGTAGAGAAATAGATTTTAGGATTGACTTTATTCTTGGAACTATACCAATCTCAAAACCACCTTATCACATGGCACCTTTTTAATTAAGGGAATTAAATGTTCAATTACAAGATTTGTTAGATAAAGATTTTATTAGACCAAGTGTATCCCCTTAGGGTGCTCCAATGTTATTTGTTAAAAAGAAGGATGGGACGATGAGGTTATGTATAGATTATCATGAACTAAATGAGGTGACCATTAACAATAAATATCCCCTACCTCATATAGATGATTTGTTTGACTAACTACAAGGAGCTCATGTATTTTCAAAGATTGACCTTAGGTCAGGCTATCACAAATTGAAGATTAAGGAAGATGATATTTTGAAATCAGCTTTTCGTACTAGATATGGTCACTATGAATTTGTTGTGATGCCATTTGGACTAACTACTGCACCGTCTGCTTTTATGGATATGATGTATAGGGTGTTTAGGAAATATTTGGATCAGTGTGCGATTATTTTCATTGATGACATCCTTATTTATTCTAAAAGTATTGAAGAATATGAAAAGCATTTAGAGATAGTGTTATAAATTTTTAGGAGGGAGAAATTATATGAAAAATTAAAGAAGTGTGAGTTTTGGTTGCCTGATGTCTCTTTTCAAGGACATGTCATTTCTAAGGAGGGAGTGTCAGTTTATCCTTAAAAGATCAAGGCTATTCTAAACCAACTAATGTGACGGATATTCGTAGTTTTCTTGGATTAGTAGGTTATTATCGAATATTTGTTAAGGAATTTTGTAGTATTGCCAAACCTCTATCTATATTAAACTAAAAGAAGGTGAAATATAAATGATTTGAGGAAGTTGAGAATAGTTTTCGAGAACTTAAGAATCGATTAGAAACTGCGGGATTTGTGATTTATAGTGATGCTTCTAAAAATGGTTTGAGATGCATGCTAATTCAAAATGGAAAAGTAGTATCTTATGCAGCGAGACAGTTAAAACCACATGAGAAAAATTATCCAACCCATGACCTAGAATTAGCATCTATCGTTTTTGCTCTTACAATTTGGAGACATTATTTATATGGTGAGAAATGTGAGATTTATACCCATGTGAGATTCATACCGATCATAAGAGTTTGAAATATATCTTTACTCAGAAAGAGTTAAACATGAGACAAAGGAGGTGTTTAGAATTTATGAAGCATTATGATTTAAATATCCATTATCACACAGGGAAAGCTAATATAGTAGCTGATGCTTTAAGTAGAAAGTCTACACCAAATTTAGCATGTCTTATTACAAGCCAAGAAGCTCTCTTGAAGGATTTAAGAGGTATGAAAATAGATTTTTGTATTTATAATAAAATAGGAATAATTGCAAACTTACAAGTACAACCCATGTTGATGGAAAGGATCAAAATTGCACAAGTAAATAACCCACAACTGAAGAAGATTAGAGAAGAAGTTATCGAAGGGAAGAGAATTAAATTTGCGATACGAGATGATATATTGAGGTTTGGAAATAGAGTGTGTGTTCCATATGATGCCCAACTAAAGGGGAAATTTTTGGAGGAAAGTCATTACTCGAGATTCTCATTTCATACCGGATGTACAAAGATGTATAGGGATCTTCGAGATGTGTTTTGGTGGAATAACATGAAAATAGAGATAGCAGAATTTGTATCTCAGTGTTTGGTTTGTCAAAAGTAAAAGTTAAACATCAGAAACCATCATGATTACTACAACCCCTACTTATCCCTCAGTGGAAATGGGAACATATTACTATGGATTTTGTGATAAGATTACCGAGGAGCTCAAATGATAATGATTCTATTTGGGTGATTATTGATAGGTTAACTAAATCTTCTCATTTTCTTGCCATTAAGATTACCCATTCTTTAGAAAAATTAGCTAAGTTATATATACGGGAAATTGTTAGGCTTCATGGAACCCCAATTTCAATTGTTTCTGATTGTGATCCTAGATTTGTGTCTCGCTTTTGGAAAACCCTACAAGCATCCATGCAAACACAATTAAATTTCAGCATCGCTTATCATCCTCAAACAGATGGACAATCTGAGAGAACCATTCAAAGCTTAGAGGATATGCTTAGGGAATGTGTACTTGATCTGAATGGGAATTGGGATGATCATTTACCGTTAATAGAATTTGCATATAATAATAGTTATCAAGAAATTATTCAAATGGCTCTATATTAGGCACTCTATGGTAGAAGTTGTCGTTCCCCTGCATGTTGGGCAAAAGTTGGATAAATAAAATTATTGGGACCAGAATTGATCCAGATCACAATAAAGAAAGTGAAATTGATACAAGACCGACTTGAAATCGCTCAAAGCCATCAAAAGTGTTAGGCTAAAAATTGCCACTGACAGTTGGAATTCCAAATAGGAGATTATGTGTTCTTACGAGTATTACTAGCAATGGGAGTAATCCGCTTTGGGAAGAAAGGGAAGTTGAGTCCAAGATACATAAGACCTTTTGATATCCTTGAAAGGATAGGAGTTGTTGCATATAGATTAGCCTTACCCCCTGAACTCTCTAGAGTGCATAATGTGTTTCATGTGTTAATGATGAAGAAATATGTCCCAGATCCAACGCATATCCTAAGTCACGGATCTCTTCAAGTTAGAGAAGATTTTACCAACATTGAGCATCCAATATAAATTTTGGACCATAAAGATCAAATATTAGGAACCAAGGTAATTCCACTGGTCAAAGTATTATGGCGTAATCATTCCATTGAAGAAGAAACATGGGTGCGGGAAGATGAAATAAAGAAGCGATAGGCATACCTATTTGAAAATTTATGTAAGTAAAGTTTCGGGACCAAACTTTTTATAAGGAGGGTAGGATGTAATGACCCCAGTTTTATACGTTCATGTACATTTTAAATTTTTTATTATTTCATATTTGATATGTATAATGTTAATTTATTATTTTTAGTCTAATCCTCCCTTCATAAATCATGAAATATCAAATTAGTTACAAACATAAAATTTTAAAGTTTTCGGTAGGAATGTTTATATTGGAGACTAGTTTTGACCATTATAATATAACAATTGACTTGAGGTACAATACTAAAAAGTCGTAGATATATGAATTAGGTTTGTAACACAATAAACGGTGTGTTAAACGAAGGTCCGAGCAAGAAGTTATACCGATATTACGAAATGAGGGCAAATCTATCCATCCTTTAAGTTGTATTTTGTCTTATTACCACACCATGTGTTATATTTTGATTGGTTGGAAGGGGATATTGGTTTGGACGACTTAAATACTTTTAAATAACCTCCTCCTTTGTCAAAATGGATTAAATCAAAGTCTTATAGCATATCCTAAGCTAAATGATAAGTTTTGGGGTTGAAAATGAAATTTTATGAAACTTTAGGACTTGATTTTAAATAAAAAAAGTTTCAGGGAATAAAATGAAAATATAAAAAAGGGCCATTTTGTAAATAATATATTTTCAAGTACCTCTAAGAAATATTAAAAAATTATGGTGTAAAATTACTTAAATACCCTTCATGTGTAAAATGACCCTTATACCCATAATAACTTTACACCTCATGCCTGACACCTCGTTCTTGGTTTTGAAACATCCGCCGTACATGTATCAGCTTTAAAGTAAGGGACACAATTAGAGAAATTTAAAACACGTGTCACCATCTGGTGAATTAATATTGCACGACAGTCCCATTACGCGACACGCTAACACCGACTCACCAAAATAAACGCTTAGTCATCGAGACACGTGTCATCACCCAAATAACTTTGGGAAATTATAAATAGAGGCCTTAGGATGAGTTCTTACACGAAATTCATTCAAAATATCATAGAGAAATAGTGAGGGAAAGTACATGGAAGTTTAAGAAGAAATTTCATCTTAGTGATCCAAGACCCGATACCTGTTACTTCGAACCTCTTTTGAAGTTAGTACTCTGACATTCCTTGTACATTTTAATTATATGATATCATGCAAACTATATATATATATATATTTTTGAACCGCTTTTATTTTCAAAATTCATCTGATACCGATGATTGATTCCTTATGATATGTTTATATTTGTCCATATAGACATACCGATTAAAATGAGTTTTAAAAATGATGTTGAATATTGGAAATATGACTCGACCTAAGGGACCTATCTTACTGACTGACCTTCCCAGCTAGATTATCGTTGGTGTGCCCTAAATAAGGCGTTGTGATGAACAAGTTCGATTGACCCTCAACTACCGGAGAATAATACTGTAGAGGAATACAGTATTAGAGTGTACATGGCCATTAAAACGCAGTGATTGAAAAAAAAATATATTGCCTTTGAATTGTCGCATCTGTTCTATTATGAGCTATTCATTTCTACATACTGTCATTCACATATAAATATACTACTGCAAATTCCTGTCTATATATATATCTATGCCTTATGTTCTTGCTTGAATAAGTATCTATTTTATTAAAAACCTTGGAATGTCTGGAGATTAAATCTCATTCGTCTTTTATCTGACATTGTAATAATTTTTCAGGAAATAACTTGGCTCACAGATGGAACGTAAAAGGAATATATTGAAGATTTGTCTTTTAGAGCTCTTTTTGTTACTTTATGTAAAATGTTTGGTTATCAGATAGAGCATGTAGTAGGTTTTAAATTTTGTCTAAAGTTGTAAACTTGTTATTACTTATATAAAGCTTCCTTTTAGAAAGATCTGATGATCTAATTCCTTCATTTTCAGAAGTTTACGATTCATGAATGTGGATGTATTTTCGTTGCATTTATTTAAGGAAACAAATTAAATCCATAATATTGAACGCCTTGGTGTCATGTCAAGATGCTCGTTCCCTTCAAACTTGGGGATGGGGTCGTGACAGATTTTCCTCGAGATTGTTAACCTGGAGATCATTCCAGGTAGCTCCTCGATAGGGGGATCGAACGTTACCAAAGGGAAAATGGCCAGTAGATCTGGATAGGCTTGACTTTTGTTCGCTCGATGAACCACACACTTGAGATCATACTCCGAAAGAATTAAGAACCACCGAGAAACCCTTCCTATTAGCACAGTTCTAGCTAGAAAAAATTTTATGGGGTCACATCTAATAACTTGGCTTTTGTATGTTTTTGTCATTATTGAAGCCAAATTAATCAAAAACTTCAAATACCCTCTAAAATATAATAAACTAGAGTTTAGAGGTAAGTAAGGGAGTCAATCCTAATCTAAGGATGAAACATATGAGAGACGAAAAATGTAATTCATTTTTATTTAACTTTTCCATTTTTTTAGACTTTTTACCTTTTCTATTTTTTTACCTTTTTTAATATTAAAATAATTTTGTGATGAGAGTGAAATAAGACTAAACTAATTCCAAGATCTAAAGAACTAACAAAAAATGTGAAGAAAAATAAATGAAATCTAACTAAATAAAAATGTAAAATATGAGATGAAAGAGGAATAAAAGTGAGAGCTACCAATGGATGGGATTACACCATATATTCTAGTTAATCTTATTAATTAATTCATTCAAATTAAACCTCGTAAGTTAGTATCAAAATTACAAATCAACTCTAGTTGCAAATGTAATTTTATTAATAACCTTTTAGAAAATTAAATTTAACACTCCTACAACTCTTGAAAAGTACATCCGAACATCATTTAACAAACCACCCACTGGAATCGATTTACTAAATTAGTTTAAATCATAGAAACAAGCTTAGAGTTGAAATTCAAAGAAATAGTTTCACATTTTAGAAAAACCTATCTCTATTTCGATTCTAAAATGGAAACTAAGACTAGAATATCGATTTTCTCTCGAAAATCATTTACCCTCTCTCGAGGCCTAAATCAAAATGTAAGAGTGAAAAATTAATCATCAAAGGGATATTTAATTTAAATAAACTAATTAAAATGGGATTAACATCAAATAATGGGATCACCCCACCCCTTGGAAGGGTTTTTAGCCTAAAATGGTAATAAAATACAACAAATGTAATATTATTAACAAACTAAGCATGAAATTAAAAAAATTAGAGATAAGAGAATAAATATTATAATCAAGTCTCCTTGAATTGAAAGTTCAACTCAAAACTCATCAATAAAATCCAAACTCACACTTTAATCCTCACAAAATCTTTATAGAAAAATAAAAGAAATAAAAAAAAATTAACAAATATGTTTCTCTCTCTATTCTTCTCTCTAGGGTTTTCTCTCTCTAATAGTTGTTGTATTCAAATGAGCCTCCATTGCTTCTTTTATATCATGGAAAAATAGGTCTTAGGGGTATAATTTGAATTATTAAGTGGAATGTGGAAGAAGTGGGTGTTGGGAGATTAAATGGGGAAATAAGGTAGTTCGGGGTAATTTACTGAGAGATAAGAGTGCATATGGGTAGTGAGGTAGTGTGAGTGTGGGGGTAAGTGTGATGGGTAATTTTCAGTGTATAATAATAAATGGGGTAAAAGCTTTTAACACGTGTGAGTCTTTTGTTTGGTTGGGGATTATATGCTGAATGGAATATGGGTTTCGTGGGAAGTTACTAGGTTGGTGGGTTTGGACTTCGGGTATAACAAGTTGTGGGATTTTTTGCAGGTCAAGGCTTGGATAGTAAGTATGGATATGGGTATATGGTTCTCGAGTTTAACCAGAAGTTGGGTCCAAGTGATGGCACGGGTTTAGCGAGGTCGGGTTTGATCGCAAGGTAGGTAAGGCTAAATCCTTGTGGCTCCGAGGTGAGTGTGTAAGGCTGGTGGGTTTGAGATTATATTCGGGTTTTGTTGTTGGGTTTTATGGAGCTAAGTTCCTCGAATTTAATGGGTAAATGATGGGTATGGCAGCAGGGTCAAAATCGGGTATGTTTTCAACTTGTCGGAGGTGAAGGTCTCTGGTGGTTTAATCCGGAGATGATGGGATGAGGTTATCTCTGACGGGGGTGTTTATTTCAGGCATCAGCTATGTGGGTCGGTCTATGGGGAAATGGGTTGCGGGAATATTCAGGAGATGTCTGGAATTTGGGTCGGAATGGGTTTAGAAGCAGTAAAGTGTTGTATCTAATTCTAGCAGCTCCGAGTTCGAGCTTGGGATGTTAATGGAGGAGATAGAAAGTGTTTTGGTGGGGAAGATGATGGTAGGGGTGTTAGGGGTGGTGAGGTGTATGGGTGGAGGGTGTATGTTAGGGATGTGTAATGGTGTGAGTAAGGTGTACGGGGATAATGCGTGTGGGTGTGTGGGTGTTAAATTTGTTCACAACTAAAAAATAAAACTAAGACTACCTAAAATTAAATTGAATTAAAATCTAAAAAAAACTAAAATCCTAATCTATTAAAAATTAATATTTACAAATTAATAAAATAAAACTAAACAATATAAATTCTATTAAAAATAAAAAAATAAATTTCTAATCCTTAAAATAAAATAATACTACTAGACTTAATAAAATATTAATAACACGAAACTAAAAATCAAATAAAAGTAAAACTCACACCTATAAAACTATAAGAACACTAATAATAAAATATTAAAAACACACACGACACATGATAACGGACCCTAATATTTATAGCTAAACGCACACAAATACACAATCATAAGAATATGGAATAAATCCTAAAAAAAATATATCCGACTCAAATAAATATATAAAAAAATTAAAAGTACAAACTAAACACACACGGGGTCTGAGTGATGGCTTGGGGTTGGTTTAGGCTCAAGTGTAGGCTACGGGAGTTGGGTACGTCGGAGATTGGGTTTTACCCTCTTTCTAACTACATCAGCGCCGCAATTTTCCTCGAAATACAACTTTAAAATCCGCAAACGGCGTTTGACCTACATGATAAAGATGAACGCATTTTGTCAAGAATTAGCAGTTAAAACTGTCTATTTGGGGTATTATTTCAGCACTTTTGGGTGCTTATCACACCGACCCCAAACAGAACATTACTAGTCCTCGAGCAAAATGTAGAGATAAAGAAACATAAGAAACCAAAAGCGTACCACTATCACGGGCACTTGCGATTGCACGTAGCATGTGCAACAAGCCTTTAAACCTATAGGTTACCCGACAGGATGAGTGTTGTCTCATGAGGGTTTGCAGGGAATATACCCACAAAATTCGTTATTTTCTATGGTGGTCAATCTCTTATTAGACATAGAATAATCGCACAATCCATCACGAGATAAATATTTTGAGGAATGGAAGCTTGAAGTGTTTAAAAAGTTTAGCTAAGTGAATACTCAAGACACATCTTTCCTAGAACTCAATGTGTGTGTGAATCAGTCAAAACGGGTCGAGTATCATAGGAGTAATTTTTAGATTACCTTTTCCGAATCAACGCTTCAACATCAAAATCTCAAGGATATCCCTCTCTTAAACGACCTCACGAGATTTGGGTAAATGTATCGCTCTTATGTGTGAGGATTTGAGTAAATGTAAGAAAGGTCAAATGTCTCACACACATATAAGAAAGAACGAATATTTTCGAAAGAAAAATGATCTCATCACAGAATGCTAATCATTATAGTGAGAATGTCGAGTTATTCACCACGTTGACCTTCATTTTCCTGAACATCTAGGGGATAATATGGATGTTAATGGGTGATGGGGAAATGAAATGAGAAAGATGGTATGAGATGAGGTAAGGATGGATGGTGATGGATGAATGTTGGATATTTGACAAGAGTGTTCTACACCTGAGGAGCAAATGTATTTATTTCACAAGACTTGACTGAAACTTCCTCTTCTTTTTTTTTCTTTTTTTTTCCTTTTTTTCCTTTTCTTTTCTTTTTGTCTTTTTTTCTATTTTTCTATTTTTTTTTTCTCTTTTCAAACCAATAATCAAGACGTTTTACATTTGGGAAACACTATTTTTCTCAAAAATCAAGGATGATATATGAATGGAGTGGGGAATGTATATGGATAAGGAAAATGTGGAAAGGTAATGGATGTGGACATTGGTTAGTGTATTGGATAAAATCTAATGATCGGGACAAATTTCAAGAGATATGTTTCTTATAACTCGAAAGTGATGTCTTTCTCAGTGATCAAGCCAAAAATTTAGTGAAGAATAATGAGATCATACAATGATTTTAGTACGGACCCAAAGGAAGTTGAATCAACTTGTGACTCGGAGATTGCGTAAAAAACTCTAAAAGGGTGAAAGGAACGAATCTCACAAGCTAAAGTCTCCATTAGTGATCCTTAAGGTGTTCTTGAGAATTATATAACTCTTCAACTCTAAACCATAGTGACGTGATAAGTGCGCAAATTTTGTTGAGTCTAGAAATTCATGGTGTAAAAATGCCTTGATATCAATTACATAAGCTATTTAGAAAAAAGATAAATTCTCTAGCTTGATTCCTAGACTTAAAGGATGGATGATAGAAAATTCACAACAATAAGTGAGATGAAAGAAATTGCACAAAAAATTTAAAAATTAGGTTTTGAAATTTTGTCAAAAGAGGTACGATTTTGATAAAATTCCCCACCCCCAAACAAAAAGGAACATCGTACTTGATGTTAAATAAAATTATTTTTAAAATTGAGAGCAGAGGGAGGAAAGATATTACCATAATAAACCGCTAATGAAGTGTATCAGATGAATCCAAGAAGAAACCTGAATAAGTGATGAGATAAAAATGTGTAATGTCTATAAACATGATAAAGCATTGGGTGGTGTGAAACATCACCACCAAATAGGATGAAACTTGTACTGAAAAATAGCGGGCTACCTCCCGGTAGCTCTAAGTTTAATGTCTTCTGTTACACCGAAGGGAACTGACCCTAAGGATAAGAACTAGGTAAGTGCAGGGTGGAAAAAAAATGGGTGAGAATCACCCCAAATAACACTGAAGTATAAGCCTTGTTAGATGATAGCTAAAAGGATTAATGAACTTCTATGGCAAAGTGTTTCACATGATGCAAATCATCGGTGGACCATGGGCGGGTGGGTATTAAGGTAAGGGTGAGAAAGGTAAGGGTGAGAAAGGTAAGGGAGAATAAGCTTCGATCATGGGCCTTATTGAGCATAAATGTGAGGGAAACGAGGGCCTCATAAGCATGATGCTCTAATTGTATGGGGAGGCAAAAGGGTGCAGAAATAGTGATGGAGTGGGCCTCATAAAAATGGCACAAACGTTCTATAAATGGACGATGACAATGGTCGACATGTGATAATTGATGAGCCGACGAGAATAAAAATCACCACTACAGGGGAGTGGCAGGCATAGAGGAACAAGCTTTGTGTCATAAGTGAGAGTGGCACCATAAATACTCTCATGGATGGTGAAGGGTGGTTTCACATTAGGATCCAAATATATGGATGGGAACATGCAAGGCATGATATCAAGATCCAAACTAGGTGATGGGTCGGGTGGGATAAAGGGTGGGTTAGGTTGGACAAAGGGTGGAGAAAGACGATCCAACGCAAGTGTAGGGGACACACACTCGTTGGGAGGAGTAAAGGAATGCTCACAAGGGAATGCGATATCGAAAGATGGAGTGGTCAACTTCTCCAGAAGAGTATCACTAATAAATGTGGTGAGTAGTTTAAACGAGACACCAAGATCGGAGATAGAGTAATCAATCAAAATATTGGGGTCAAAGGAAGCCATGCATAGTGGGAAATCATCCATATGAGGAGAGGTAGAAACCATCTCGGATTCAATCTCGAGAAAATGGTGAGCACTCGTAGACGGAACTAACCTATGATGAACTTATTCCTCGGCAACACACGCAGTGGGCTCAAAAGGTGTAGTGTGGACATCCCCGATCCTCGTGGAAGGAGAGACATAGGAGGGGGTGTCATCCTCGTGGTGAGAGGATCTCGGTCCCGCGCATCCCTCTCGGGAGCGCTTCGACTGGTGTCGGCGATGTGTGAGTTGAAAAATGTAGAGAGATGGATTAGCCAGTATATTTTACTCAAAATAGACAAAAGAAAAGGGGAAGCCATCCCGAAGGACAGCATCTAAAGATACATTGATACATACGAAACCAAAATGATTCGAAAAGGGTTCGTAGGCTAAGTTACGAAATGGGAAGGTGTTAGGCATCCATTCCGCCCTTACGGTCTCTCATGGATTATTGCTATTTTCCTTTATTTCCCCGTGATATGTGCGCATATGTATATGTAGTGGAGATAGGAATCATCAACTTGTACCATGGAAGATATAAAGTGAGTCATCCATAGGAATGTTCCTAAAAATAATGTTAGAAAATAGGATTTACGCGATTATCCTAGCGTTGATCATTATAATGGAACGATAACGCATAAGAACAAATATATGTATATGTAAATATATGGATTTTAGGAGAATTAAGTTAAAGAATATAGAAAAATAGAAAATGGGAGAAAAGTAGGACTCGAGTCTCCGGTTTTACCCCGAGACACCTATGTAGCCTATAGAGGCATCAAAGTCCACGTAGTTCGTATGCAAAATGAGGGGTGGGATTTATCCCATAAATCCAACTGGGGACTTCTCTTATATGTGTGTGTGTAAAAAAGTGTTTTAGTTGTGAGTAAAGTTTGAGATAAGAATGAGAATTTCTGTTTGGAATTTATGAGCAAACCCTCATTTTCTTTTTTTTTTTTTGGGGGGGGGGGGGGGTTATTTATATGAAAATAAGAGATGTGCAATAATACTAAAGAAAAAGTATATTAGGATATGGGATATGGAGAGAATAAAAGTTATAAGTAATAAAACAAGTTAATGCGAATTTAGGAGAACTTGAAGAGAGAGTTGAGAAAGTTGGACCTTCTTGAAGATCTTGAGCTTGATCTTGAATGTTGGAGAGCAACCCTTACACTTGGATGATGATGAAGGGTAGTTAATTCACCAAGTTTGATGAAAAATATGATGAAAAATGAGGGTTGGAAAGGGATTTTGATGTGGAAATCACGCTGACTTCGAGAGGGGTTTTTCTGAGCTCGCTGAGAGTGATGGATTTCAGATCTTGTCTCCTCTACAATGAGGTTAGGCCCTTCTTTTTATAGGCTTAGGGAATTGATGATTAGCATAGTCCTGGTCCTACTAATCGACAGGTGTTTTTAGTTACACAACCAATAGGCAGGGTTTGGAACCTGCCATTTGGCAGTCTCTTTCATGTTCGTTTGGAAAATCGGTCGTAGAGTGAAAACCGTTGATCCTAATCGCGCACGGGTCAAACCATTGGAAATTTACTTTAGAGACCTTCAAAAGTCTTTTGGACATCTCCCGGGTCCGAGATTTTACTTTGCGTCAAATGGGGCTCGAAAGCATTCGTCAGGCCTTTAGTCGGGGGATCGTCAAACGTAAACGGATCGTTTGTCCGCACGATAAGTCATAATTGCACATGGGGTGGACCTTTGGAAAGGTTAGGAGATGTATTTCGACATTCCAAAGAGTTTGACTCAATTTGGGAAGTTAACTTTAGTCAATCGGGGCCTGGAAGCATTCGATGGCCTTTTAGAGTAAAAGGAATCATTCGTTCGCACCGTAAGTCAGAATTAGGCCCAGAGTGGACCATTGGAAAGGAGTTTCAGTGTCCTTTGAAGATTCATTCAGTCTCGGTCGAGCTGAAGAGTTGACTTTGGTCAAACAGAGTCTGGGAGCATTCGGTGGCCTCTTGATCAAGTTTCGGGGGAGAATGGGTTGTTCGTCCGTACCGTAAGTCAGAATCGTGCACGGGGTCCACCGTTGGAAAGGGGTTTTAGTTCCCTTTGAAAATTCATTTAGTCTCAGTTAATATGAAGAGTTTGACTTTTGGGTCAAATGGAGCCTGGGAGTGCCCGATGGCCTCTAGGTCAGTACCTGGGGTATGACTTAGGTTTGTGGTGATGAAGGGAGGTGCTAGGGTCCTAAGGAGAGGTTTAGGGGGTACTAGAATGGGATGTCTATAGAGCCCCTCGACGGGTGAGTTTGGAACAAACGATAGCATTCGAATAGACATCGCATGATGCATTTGAAAGAGGATGACCAATTCATAGGGTCGAGGCGAATTCTGAGGACCTGGGGATGAGGATGACCGATTAAGAGGGTCTAGGATGATTCTGAGGACCTAAGGGGGAATACTGGGGGTGGTCTGATTTAAGTGACGGTCAAAGATTTAGGTTAATTTTGAGGACCTAAATCAATGCCGGGGGCGACCGATTCTGCGGGTCGAAGCCAATTCTAAGGGCTTAAATTGTGATGACCAATTATGTGGGTCGAAGCTAATTCTGAGGGCTTAAATTGAGATGAGCGATTATGCGGGTCGAAACCAATTGTGAGGGATTAAATTTAGATGACCAATTATGCGGGTCGAAGCCAATTCTGAGGGCTTGAGTTGAGATGACCAATTCTGCGGGTCAAAACCAATTCTGAGGGCTTGAATTGAGATGACCAATTCTACCGGTCGAAGACAATTTTGAGGGCTTAAATTGAGATGACCAATTCCACGGGTTGAAGCCAATTCCGAGGGCTTAAATTGAGATGACCAATTATGCGGGTTGAAGCCAATTCTGAGGGATTAAATTGAGATGACCAATTCTTCGAGTCGAAGCCAATTCTAAAGTCTTAGGTTGTGATGACCAATTCTGTGGGTCGAAGCCAATTCTGAGGGCTTAAATTAAGATGACCAATTGTATGAGTCGAAGCCAATTTTGAGGGCTTAGGTTGAGATGACCAATTCTGCGGGTCGAAACCAATTCTGAGGGAATAAATTAAGATGACCAATTCTGCGGGTCAAAGCCAATTCTGAAAGCTTAGGTTTTAATGACCAATTCTGTCGGCCGAAGCCAATTCTGAGGATTGAGATGACCAATTCTGCGGGTCGAAGCCAATTCTGGGGGCTTAGGTTGAGATGACCAATTCTGAGGGCTTAAGTTGAGATGACAAGTTTTGTGGGTCAAAGGCAATTCTGAGGACTTAAATTGAGATGACCAATTCTGCAGGTCAAAGACAATTCTGAGGGCTTAGGTTGAGATGACCAATTCTATGGGTCGAAGCCAATTCTGAGGACTTAAGTTGTGATATTCTCGGTGAACTTTGCCGGGGAAATTACATCGTGATTTTGATTTGAGTTGGGGAGATAATTACTGGGAAAATCTTCATATCTTTTGGGGACTTTGCGGGGTAATAACCAATTTGATGCTGTAAATTACACTGGGGAAGTGATTAGGTGATCCAGGGTTTGGACATATTTCTCGAGGAAATTTAAGACCTTTGGGGAATAGGATATAACCTGAAGTTCGGGATACTTTAAAGGTCCTTTGGGGACATTACCGGGGAAAGATTCACCTAGATTTTGAGAGTTATGCTTAGCCTTTGAGAGTTCCGTTGGGGAAATAGGGGTTTCACTTGAGGGAGTGTGAAATTATATTGGTAAAACTGTTCTAAACCCTCCCTAGGATTTTTTTAGAATTTTTTGAGGATTTTTTAGGGTTTTCTGGTATATTCTGGGAGTTTCTGTATGAAAACTTAAGGGGGTGCCAGTCGACATGGTGTGGAGGATGTCATTCGGAAGTGGCACGGACTTTTAGACTGCCTCGAGAAGGTAAAAGGTCAGTGCCGATCGGTAGGTAGGGGTGAAGTGCTAATCGTCATAACCCTTGGCTTCCTAAAAAAAAGGGGCGGGTTATCCTCATTTTTCATAGCTTTTTGCTTTCTCTCTTTCTGCAATTTTCTTCTACGAATCATTCTAGCATTCCCCAATCTAAAAAATGGCCGCTTTTGTGAGCACTGTGGTACACAGGGAGTGGTTAGTTATTGACGACTTGGTGAATGTGTAGTGGAGGGTCAAGGCGCCTCTTGTTTTGGGGGGTGAGAACTCTTTTGATGCATTTGAGCTAGTTGAGGACGAGCGAACTTTACTTCAGGAGCCATTGCGTGATCGCTCTTCTAGGGTGGTGAACCCTGGTGGTTATGTAAGTAGAAAAATGACCTTTGGCATTCATTTTTGGTGATTTCCCTTTTTTTTTGGATTTTGACAAGGTTTTTCTTTTGACAGTTTGATGTTTCTTTGTCGACTATGCGTGCCCGTTGGATGATAGGGCTTAAGGATGTCTGGTAGCACCTTCAACCTGTGGTGCGTTGGGTAGTATCGTCAGCAGGCTTTGGGAGGCTAGCGTCTGTGCTAGATGAGATACCTCATTCGACAACGATCTTATGCGCTCTGGGGAGAGGTGGTGGGACACTACCTATACCTTCCATTTTGGCTTCGGGGAGATGGTTGTGACTCGAATAGACCTGCAGCAGCTACTGGGGATGGATTTTGAAGAGAGAAGATATAGGTGGATCGCTCTTTATGGGTGAGGCCAGAGGCGGTGTGGGCGGCGCTAGGTGATGTGGGGAGGATAGTGTCTGGGGAATCTATTCGTTTGTCCCTGTTGAGGGATGTTTTACTGGGTAGGGTGATTGATGTGGAAGATGGGATTCAGGTGAGACAGATGGCCCGACTGTTTATTCTACTGGTGTTTGGGGGATTTCTGGTGGCGTAGAGCGACGACGTTGCCCACTTATGGTTTTTTCCGTACTTGAGGATGTTTTCTAACATCCCTCTCTATGATTGGGGGAGCCTGACTTGGGCGACCCTTTATTTTTCCCTGGATGCATTTAGCCGGTGCTACCGAAAAACTTTTACTGGAGCCACGTATCTTCTTGAGGTATTCTTTAATTTGCGCATTTTCCTTTTCATGCATTCTCATTTCCCTTGTGCGTCTCTTTTTAATCTCGGATTCTTGTCTTTAGCAGACATGGTTCTATGAGGTGATTGGGTGTAATACCCAGCTGATTTCTCTGAAGGATGAGACTTTTGGGGACTTTTACCGATTGTATCGGTGGAGGAAGGCCAATCAACAATTGAGGAAGTCTCTTTCTCTGGAGGCGGTGCGTCAGGTCTTGAATGGCCTAACCAGTGATAGGGTAAGACTTTTTTCTTCTTCAGTCCTGGTCTTTGTGTGCTCTGATTTTGTGTTGACTTATATCTACTGGGATTTTTCAGGTGACCTTTTACCCTTGGGGGATGGCTGTTCAAGACATGGGGTTGACTGGAGTGAATGCGCAGATGAGGCATTTGCTGGCGTATGAGTTTGTCCACTCTTGGTATCTTGGGGAGAGGGTGGTCCAATAGATTTCTTAGGAGGAGGTGGTGGTGCCGCCTACAAGGCTCCCTATGTCTATGAGGTGGGAGCAGCTGCTAACAGAGGATGCGAGGATCGCGGCAATGATTGGCGAGTCCTATCTATTGTATATCGACACAGCTGTACCGTGTGATTATATGGACTTTGTGACGAGTTGGTTGATGGTGCCCAGCATATATGATGCACTGCCCTTCCCTCCTGTGGGCTCGAGTCAGCTAGTGGGGTCCTCCCACAGTGTTGGTTGTACGTCGACATCTATAGCAAATGTGACTTCGGAGGTACCCTTTGTGAGGTTGCATACCCCTTCATACAACATCCGGAAGGCTGATGGAGGGATGGTACCTATGTTGCATCATCCTCATGCGATGGACCCGAAGGAGTTGGGCTTGACAGAGGAGGTTCTTCGTCCTTTGGTATATCTTTCTGTTCTTGTCCTTTCCTTCTTTTTAGTTTTTCCTTATTTGATACTGATTCTACCTTTTCTTCCAGCAAGTACGGGTTTCCACCACTTGCTGAGGGATATTAGGAACTGGATATCTTCGATGACCCCCCATATTTGGAATGCGGTCCCTATTCCTTCTTGCTTGGTGTCATCTTCTCATCCGGGGAGGAGTCTCATTTGGGTAGCGGTGGTGTGTCGTCTCGTCGTAGGGGAAAGAGAGCGCATCGCAGGGATGTAATTTCTTAGAGAGAGATAGGTGAAGGGGGTGTGTGTGAAAGAGAGAGAGAGAGAGAGAGAGAGAGAGAGAGAGAGAGAGAATGTGGATTCGGGCTGAGTCCCGTTATTTTTCTACTTTTCTTTACTTTCCTGCAAAGTGATGTAACAGAGAAACATATCTATGCAATGCAATGGAGTTTTTTATTATCTTCTATTAGTAATGAATGAATGAATGCATATGCTCTTTTTACGTTGCTGCTGAGACCGTAAAAAGAAACATTTTTGGGATTTGAAGGAAAGTTTTATTTAAAATGAGAATTTATATAAAGATAGAAGGGGATTTTGAAATTCTGTCGAGAATATCAATTTATTTTTATTGAGTTTTCTGATTTTGACAAAAGAGGAAAAATGGAAGTTTCTAAAAATAGGAGGTTGCCGATCGGTACGACCCTTGTCATGCCTATCGATAGGTAAGTCCAGTCCAATCAATCAAGGCTTTGATTGGTACTCTCTTTAGCTTTTGGTACCTTATGGGGCAGGATTCCCTTCAATTTTTTTAGGGGTTATGTCTTTTGTGAGGATATTCAAGTATAAAAAGGGGTAAGGGTGGAGTGTTTTCATCACACTTTCATATTCTTCCTTTTCCACATCCTTACTTGTTTACTATTTCTTGTAAGATGGCTCTTCCTGGTAGTATTGAGTTTCTTAACTACCTCGAAGCCTTGGAAGCAATGTGATGTTATAATGTTGACTACTATACTTTCAATATGCGTCGAGTCTCTTTATGGCGTAATCGGCCCATAGAGTGGAATATGCTGATGGCGGCGGTACAATTTTGGTACCCCGAAGACCATGTATTCCGCTTTGGCATGGAAGAAGTCTGTCCGACTTATGAGGAGTTGTCTGCCATATTGGGAGTAAATCTTAGTGTGGTGGTTACTATGCCTGAGTTTTCATGATCTCCTCGGGAGCTATTGGTTGGGCTTCTTTGTGTCTCGCCCTCGGCGGTTAGATCCTTGGTTAATGGAGGAATGATTTCCCTTCCGTCGGTGTTGCGGTATGTGCATTTGTAGGAGGTTGGTGATGCTGGATATGCCAGAGCCGTCATTTTGGGCTTGGTTTCAAAATTACTGCTAGTGACTGGGGAACTGCTGGTGGACCCACAATTTACAGCTATTACTTCATGGATTTCCTACCATCGCAATCCTGCGGTGGTGATACTGGAGGAGACTTTGAATGGCCTAAATGCCTGGCGAGAAGGTTATTCTGACTTTCTGAGGGGTAGCCCTCTAATGTTCTTCATGTGGTTTTCTGAATGACTCCACCTAATGGCTCCTTCGGAATCCCCTTTATCGACTGTACCCAACTTCTTTTCGCGCTATTTCATCAGCGTTGGACTAGTTATTGAAAGCAGGGAGAACTGGTTTGTGGAGCATGGAGCTCTAAATCTGCATTGGTCAGTGCCTTGGTGGGGACAGTTGCTACCTATTCTAGAGATGGGGGGATACCCATACGTCTGGCTGGTTGGTCTCAAACAGACCTCTTTTTATTTCCCTTGGAGGCTTCTGCGCCAATTTGGCTGGAAGAAGGTCGTGCCACCTCGGACATTAGATTTCTTTCCGATAGAAGATCTGATAGAGAGTCTGCGAATGTGGCTTGGCTCTTTGTGGGAGAGTCGGTGTCCGTTGACCCATCCTTCTCAGTCTGTTGGGAGAGTTTGGAACCTCCTTGTGGATTATATGAAGTGGTTGTGGAGAAGAGTGGTCAGCAAGATATTGGTAGTGGAGACTGGACAAAGGTGGCTTGTCTTATCCGATACCATTGAGGGAGGTGTGGTAGTTTTTTTAGACTGGTTTGAGCTTATCGATCTATGGAATGTCTGTGGTACTCTATTCAGGAAGGGGAAGCTTGGGGACCCCAGGATATGGATGATGATGAAGGAGCGGACTCCTCTGGTAGTTGTAGGTAGGACTCTTTGAGAGTTTTTTTTGTAAGGGGGAATAAATTTCAGAATTTATTTGGCTTTTTAGGATAGTAGGGGGAAGGGAGTTATTCGTTCCTTATGTAATTGCACTATAATTTCTTATTAGTCAAATAAACAAGTTTTTGATCATCCTGATGTGGCTTTTGATGAATTTTGTATTTTGAATTATCTATACCGATCGCTAAGGCATGCATAATCCTTTTATTCAAGTATATGTTAGAATGAACTCTCGTTCTCAGAGATAAGAAAATAATGGTGTTTTTTGTGAAAAAGAAGTAGCCGTGCTCACGTAAGATGTACGAGCTGCGTACGTACCTCTAGGTTTTTTTGAAAGGTTTTAATTTTTTTCTGAAAAATGGTTCTTGCAGAGGATGAGGCCCACGTAGTTCTGGGTAGAGGGAAATGAAGATTTTTTTTTTAGAATAGAAGGGAGATAAGAAGAGTTGTAGCGCACCGAGATTTCGGACTAGGGGTAGATCTTCTTGAGACAGTCCAAGTTGACTGGACGAGCCATCTCTTCTCCATATAAGTCGATGAGCATGGTGGCACCTCCAGATAAGATCTTCTTGACGATGTATAGGCCGCACCAATTGGGCTTGAATTTACCTTTGGGGTCCCAGATGGGCTCTACTATTTCTTTGAGGGCTAAATCCCTTTCTCGGACACCACAGTGCTTGACTTTCTTATTGAATGATCGCGCTATATAACGATGGTACCCTTGTATATGGTATAAAGCTTTCAATCTCCTTTCATCTCGGAGGGTCAACTCATCAAGACGGCTTTGGTACAAGTCTTCTTCGCTGACCTTGCTTTCAAGCATGACGCGTAAAGAGGGTATTTCCCGCTCCACGGGTATGACTACTTCCATGCCGTAGACTAGAGAGTAAGGGGTAGCCCTAGTAGAGTTTCAGATTGAGGTTCGGTATCCCCAGAGAGCGTATGGGATTCGGTCCGCCCAATCTCGATAACTTTTGATCATCTTACTAATGATGGCTTTGAGGTCCTTGTTGGTGGCTTCGACTGCACCATTGGTTTGAGGTCGGTAGGGAGAAGATTTGCGTCTCAAAATCCCATACTCGTTGACCACTTCTGTGACTTCTGCCTCAAAATGCAACCCGTTATCTGACACAAACTCGTGCGGGACCCCATATAGGCAGATGATATTTTTCTTTATGGATTAAGCCACTTTCTTGGCATTCAGGACTGCGTATGACTTGGATTGGACCCATTTGGTTAAGTAATTAATGGAAACTAGGATGAATTCATGCCCGTTGGAAGCCTTGGGCGTAACTTTCCCTATGATATCGATACCCCAGGTGGAGAACGGCCAGGGAGAAGTCATGTTATATAACTCTCGCGGAGGCAGGTGTTGAAGGTTGGAAAATTATTGGCATTTGAGGCATCTCCGGACATAGGAGGTGCAATCTTGGATCATGGTGGTCTAGTAGTAGCCTTATCAGATGATCTTCTTGGCAAGAATATGACCGTTCATATGGGCCTCGCATTCCCCGTTGTGGATTTTCTGCATTACCTGTTTAATGTCAGCCCCTGCGATGCAGTGTAGATAGGTTCCATCGAAGCTTCTCTTAAATAGTTCTTTATGACAGATGATGTATTGGGCGGCTAGTCTTTCGAGGGTTGCCCGGTATTTCTTATTGGAACCCTCAGGATACCTACCATGCTTGAGGATATGTCAGATATCATAGTACCATCAATTGGCTAGCTCGAGATCTTCTTTGGTGATGAGCTCAGTGTGGTAGCAATTGGTCGGTTTATCTTGCTTTTGAACTATGAAGGGGGCCATTGTTATTCCTTCAGGCATATCGACCATGGAGGCTAGGGTAGTAAGGGCATCTTCTAGGTTATTCTTTGCTCGAGGTAGGTAATGGAAGGTGATATCTTGGAATTGGGAGGCTAGTTCTTTTAAGTGGGCATAGAAGGGTTGGAGTTTCTCGTCCTTGACTTTCCATTTTCTGAGAACTTGACCGATGATGAAGGAAGAATCCACATAGACATCTAAGCATTAAATTCCTTTCTTGATGACTACCGTGCACGCCTCGTATTCAGTCATGTTGTTGGTGCGGGGGAAATCTAACTTGATGGCGATGGGAGTGTGGGAGTAATCTGGGGCGATCAAAAGTATCCCAATGCCATATCCCTTTTTATTGGAAGCGCTCTCAAATAAAATTTTCCATCGGAGGTCATCTTGAGAAGCGCATAGGATGTTTTCATCTGGGAATTCAGAGATCCAGTTGTCAGCTTCTTCCATGGGGTAGTCAGCGAGGTAGTCAGAGATGGATCTTCCTTTTATGGATTTTTATGTGACGCACATGATATCAAACTCATCTAGGAGCATCAACCATCGATCCATTCTGTTGGATAAGGCGGGTTTCTCAAGTAGGTAATTGATGGGGTCCATTCGGGATACAAGTTTGATGGGGAAGGCGAGCATATAGTGTCGTAACTTTTTGGTGATCCAAATAAGTGCGCCACATGCCTTCTCTAAAGTAGTGTAGTTAACTTCGTACCTGATCAATTTGCGACTGGAATAATAGATGGCTCTTTCTTTGTGGTAATCTTCAAGGTATTGGGCTAGCATAGCCCTAGCTGCAGTGTCGGTTAAGGTTAGGTATAGGAGAAAAGGGAGACTAGGATATGGTGGCATGAGTACCGGAGGTTGGGTCAGATATGGTGGAAGGCCTTGTTCCAAACATTGGTTGAATCATTTCGGAGGAGTTTGAAAATAGGTTCGCAAATGGAGGTTAGCTGGCTGATGAACCGGCTGATGTATTATAATTTTCCAAGGAAACCACGGACTTCTTTCTCAATTCGGGTAGATGGCATCTCAAGTATGGCTTTCATCTTGGCAGGATCTACTTCTATCCCTTTCTCACTGACCATGAATTCTAATAGTTTTCCCTTTGTAATGTTGAAGGTATATTTCCTTGGATTGAGTCTAATCTGATGCCATCGCAGTCGTTGGAAGAACTTTCGGAGGAAGGGAACATGACCTTTTTTAGTTTTGGATTTGATAATCATATATTCCACATAGACCTTGACCTCCTTATGAATCAGATCGTGTAGGATGGTTGTGGCAGCCCTATGGTACGTAGCCCCAACATTCTTGAGACCAAATGGCATAACAATATAGCAAAAGGTTCCCCATGGTGTGATGAACGCCATTTTTTCTTGGTGATCTGGGTGCATTTTGATTTGGTTGTATTTGTCAAACCCGTCAATGAATGACTTAAGAGCATGACTGGTTGTGTTGTCCACGATCATGTCGATATTGGGAAACGGGTAATTATCCTTTGGAGAGGCTTTGTTCAAGTCCCGGTAGTCTACACACATCTGAACTTTTCCTCCTGATTTTGGCACAGGCATTATGTTGGCTAGCTATAAGGGATATTCAATCACACGAATGAAGCCCACGTTTAGCTGTTTGACCACTTCTTCTTTGACTTTGAGTGACCATTTGGTGCGGAGCTTTCTCATCTTTTGTTTAACTGGATTGTAATCTGGGAGAGTGGGGATCTCATGTTAAGCTATTTAGGGATCAATGTTGTGCACATCGTCATAGGACCACGTGAAGACATCCACGAATTCTTTCAGTAATTCTTTGAGTTATGCACGCTCATGCTCATCAAGGGTAGCCCCTATATCCTAATCTCGCGCAGTTGGCTACTAGAACCTAGGTTAACAATAACAGTTTCTTCTTCATTAACTTGAACGTGGTTATGTTGTTTGTTATTAACCTTATTTAGATCAGTTAAGAATTGTTCATTTGCAAAATCATCATTATCAAAAGTTTGATTAGAATCCAAACAGTTAATGTAAGGCACAACAAGATACTCAAAATCTTCATTTATTTTATTGATAGGAAAAACATCATTGAAAACCTCATCAAAGGAGGCCTCGATTACATTTGAGCAAGGATAGACATTAGAAGAAGAAATGGGGTAAACATTAGGGTTATGTGGGATTTCAACAGGTAGAACTGGCGCAGCATGCCACTTGAGGAGAGGTATATTAGCAACTTTAATCAGGTGGGATGGATCCAGTGATGTGGTGCTTGAATGAACCATGCAGAGTGTCAGCCCCAATGTCTGTAAGTTAAACGAATCCTCGGAGTTACTCTATTTCGTACTTTTTATGAGTGGTTGTACATGGTGTGGGGAACTTTTGGCCCATGGGTAGCTGTCTTGGAAAAAGATCTCCATTCCAGGCTTCATCTTTTTGCCTGTATGGTCATACCAGGGTTTCTAAAAGCCGCAAAAGGGGAAGTCCTTGCCCTATTTAATGAATCATCCATTGAAGGAGTCACCTGGGATAGTCTGAAAGCAGTCTAATCTTCTCTTTGGTTTAGACTGGCGAATCATTCTAAACTCTTATTCTGACGGTTGATACCCCAAACCATGGGGGGAAAGCTTTTTCAATTCAATGGGTTCAATTATCCCTTATTGTGTTTGTCCTAGCCCCAGTCCGAGCATGAAGTGCATGTTTTTGAACATCTGAATCCCATTGACATTGATATTGACATTGACATTGCCATTGACATTGACATCGACATCGACATCGACATAAGGGTCATATTCTAGACAAACCCTTTCTTTGAAATCGTCCCCTACCGGGAGTAGAAGTGGCTCAACTCGTAATCCTGATAGGAGCATATCATTTGACCCGTGTTGTATGTCAAGGATTTGATTGTTGGTGCTTTCACCCTCGGTATTTTCCTCATCATCCAAAATGGTGATGACTCATCCATCGGTGAAGAACTTTAATTTCTGATGGAGCAAGAAAAATACGCCCTTGATACTGTGGAGCCATGGTCATCCGAGCAACAGGTTGAAACAAGTTGGGATGTCAATAACTTGGAATTCAATGACAGGGTTTATAGGGCCAGCCCCTATTACAAGTTTTATGGATCCCATCACTTCTCGATGAGTATTATCGTAGGCACGTACAGCAGCAGAGGTTGGAGAGAGGTCACTTCCCTTTAGTCCAAATCATTTGAAAGTTCTTAATGGGAAGACATTCAAGGCGGATCCAATATCGACAAGAGGGAGTGGTACGATCTTCCCCATAACTTCGATGGAGATGTTGAGTGCATGATTTTGTTTTGACCAAATTCTGGGGATTTCTTCTTCGAAAAAGGATAGCATTCGGGTAGAGGTCAAGGATCCGACTAAATTTATCGCCTCTTCTGGTGTGGTAGAAGGAGGGACTGTGGGTCCAGTGAGCAACTTGATCAAGGCATTTATGTGCAGCTGGGAAGAAATGAAAAGCCCCCATAGAGTGATGTTAGCTTTAGTTTTCTTCAGTTGATCGAGGATCTTGCTCTCCTCGAGGGTCATTTCTGGCATAGGAAGGTTTTCAACGCACTCCCCTTTGTCATTGGATAGTGGTAAGTTTGGGATCTGGTAATTCCTCCCTGATTTGGTCATGTGATTTACTGAAGAAGGGAAGCACATGAATCCTATTTCCTCATCTATCTCGGGTTGTTCTGCCACCTTGTTTATTTCTTCGAGGAGTTCTTCAAATGATATCATCCCACACATATCAGCCACTGGGCAAGTCTTTTTTTAAGCTTGCTCTTCATTTGAATCTTTAAATTCTTCCCCCCATTTAGTGGCAACAATTTATCTTTCCATGCAAAGTCAATGCATTCCAAAACTTTAATGGCTTCTTCGTACGGGTCCTCCCATTCTACGGGGAGATGTAAGGGTGAAGGGACCAGGCACCCTTGTAGCTTCAGAGTATCAAGTAACTCGGTCATACTTCAAATATTATTGGTTTGACTGAATAATTATATCGTGATTTGGACAACATCATCTAGGCCGACTTCATCAATTGTTACTACCCAATCGTCTGACTCTCAGGCCCATTTCCCTACTTCTAAGAACAACATACTGAACCTTTGGCAATCAATGATCATCTGTGGGGGCAATTTCAGCATGAACTCTAGGAGTTGGTTTAACACTTATGATAATTTCATACTTCCATTTTTAGAATGGGTACATACAACAACGCATGCTCTGGTAAGGAGTGACAATTCCTGATCAACGGGGCTAGTAGGGTGTAGGAGGAAGTATGGGCAAGTTTGGAGTGGTTCGGGAGAGTAAATGGGTGTGATTTGAGTTGAGGGATCAAATTTTGGTTTCATTTCTATGAAGATAGCATTGGTATGATTTGGGGGTGGGTTGTGAGTAGTGTTTGGCTTAGGATTGGCTGGTGGGGCAATGGTACCCCAGTCAATTGGGCCTTGGATTATGTTTCGGAGGTGAAATCATTGGTCGATGGAATGGCCAGCAGTTTGGTGAAAGGTGCAATGGGCATTTTCCTTGAAGTTTCTTGGGAGTGGATTTGGCAATGGATGGGGGTCCAAGGGTTTGATAATGTTTAGGCTTAACAAGGCTTGATAAACTTTGGAGAGGGGAGCATAGAGTTCGGTGTATTCCTTTCGAAATGGGACTGGTCGGCTTTCTGGTGCCCACGAGGTGTTTGGTTGATAAATGTTATTGATGGTTGAAACTGCAGTATTGGTGGGCTTAACGTATTTTTTGGGGGTGAACTGTCCGAACACTTTTTTTGGTTCAGCTTCTGTATTAGCAAGACCCTCCTCGATTTCTACTCCGGCTTCTCTCAAAGCCCGGAAGTGGGGATAGTATTGTCCTCCCATTATTGCTCAGACATGGGGTAAGAAGTTCTTCTTCACTATGATGACTTGTTCTTCCTCAGATGGACGATTGGTTATGGTTGTTGCTTTTTCCTTCCATTCGGATATGAAGTTACTGACTGATTCCCCGGAGTTCTTCTTGAGCAACTCTAAATGGCGACGGGTGACCTCAAGCTCTTCGTTGTATTTGTACTGTGATATGAATTCTTGGGCTACATCCTCCCAACTACGAATTTTGGACTCTTCGGGAGACAAACACCATCGAAGGGCAATATCCTTCAAAGTTTGCTGAAATAATTGGGCCATCACTTCTTCAGAAGCCCCTAGGAGAGTCATAGAACGATGATAACTGCGAAGATGAACAATCGGGAATTCACTTCCTCTGAATTTCTCGATATTCGGCATCTTAAACTTCTTGGATAACCTCGCCTTATGATAAGGATACATGTGGGTGTAGTCCATGTAAATTCTAGAGAATATTACTTCGTCGAATTTCTTAGTTAGCATCTTAAGATATTCTTTAAACTTGTTCAACTCTTCCTCTTTTGGATCAATGATCATAGGAAAGTTAGCCCCAGGCTGGGCAAGGTTTGCCATAGGAAGTTGGGCAGACGGCGACCCATTAGTAGGAGGAGCATATGAAGCGTGATGATACTCTTTAGGAACCCAAATAGGATCGGGTGGACCCATATCACGAGGGAATAGGGCCTCGGGCTCTTGAGGGATAGGAACCTGGTTTCGTTGCATCTCTCGGACCTCAGTCTGGAGGTCGTCAATCTTGGACACGAGCTGAGGTAAAACTGCCATCAGATCTGGCTGCATAACTGGTACTTGATATGTGTTCTCCATGGAAAGTGAATGGATTTGGACTCGGAAGAAGTAGAAGGGTAACGGACTGAACTCCGGGGTGATTTGATTGAAGACCGAAGCAAATAAGGAGCCAGGACAAGGGCGTGCGATTGACCTGAGAAGGCGTAAAATGGGATTTATTTTTGAGATAAAGAAAGAAAATATTTTTGACATTTTTTTTAGATTGAAAGACAAAATATTTTTGGCTTTTTGATAAAAACATGGAGAAATTTTTTTGGATTTTTGATAAAGAAGGGACAAATGTTTTTGGATTTTTGATAATAAAAGGAGAAATGTTTTTGGATTTTTTATAAAGAAAGGAGAGATGCTTTTGGGAGACGGGTCTCAGCATGATTATTATTATTGTTATTATTATTATGTTCTCACTTGTATTAAATTCTCCTAAATGCAAAATTAAATACCGGATGGGACCCAAGCCTAGAAAAGTTAGGTTTGTAGCATATGCAATGCTATGGTTGGACTTCTAACCAGGCTCACGGGTAGGGTCCCGTTTTAAAAATACACGAAATTTTGGGCGGCAAGCTGACCTAGAATTTAGGTAGAGTTTCGAGTCAAAACCGCCAATCTAATATGTGTATCCTAGGCTTGACACCTATATATTGGTATGCAGTTGGTTGGGTGAATTCGAAAGGGTTCCCCCCTTTGGCATGGCTTCCACGATATACGTCTTGCTTTTTAGGGCAATCGGTACATGTGGACAAGCCATTTGATATACCTGAGTGTACGTAAATTTCCTTACTATATACCTCGTGGGTATAGTACGTGTAAGAGCGAATTGGATATACTCAGCATACGTGAAAGATTTCCCTGCGATATACCTCCCGTCATGACTTCGGTCAAGCGGTACGATACGAGGGAACCGTTTTATATACGTCGAAGGTACTTGGTCAATGGAAGGTGAGAGTCATATCGCTTAGGCTAACTATACCCTACCGAACCAGTGCCCATCACGAAGTGACCCTCCAGTTAGCAGACAAAATTTTGTCAATCATAATGCCCTTTGGTGATGTCGTGTGAATCATGCATGATTCTCTTATTAGTATCTTATGATGAGAGTATCTTTCTTGATCATGCCAAACAGGGAGCAAAGTATAAGTTCCAATGGTATACCAAGTATGGATGGGTGATGCGTGCAACATGTGGATATATGTGATCCTAGGTGCACGTGGAGCATAGTGTACATGGATAATCTCCTACAAGTGTTTGATAAACATAAGGTAAACATGAAAAGGGGAACATGCAAAATAGGGGAAAATATACACAAATATAACACCCATGTAAATAGAGTCTAGCCCTCAAAATAAGTCCCCAGTGGAGTCGTCACTATGGCCATCTCCGATCCTCGCGGTGGGAGAGACGTAGGAAGGGATGTCATCTCCGTGGTGAAAGGATCTCGATCTCGTTCATCCCTCTCGGGAGCGCTTTGGTCGGGGTCAGCAATGTGTGAGGTGCAAAATGTAGAGAGATGGAGTCGCCAGTATATTTTACTCCAAACAAACAAAAGAAAAGGGAAACCATCCCGAAGGACGACATCCAAAGATACACTGATACATACTAAACCAAAATGATTCGAAAAGGGTCTGGAGGCTAAGTTACGAAATGGGAAAGTGTTAGGCACCCATTCCGCCCTTAAGGTCTCTCATGGATTGTTGCTATTTTCCTTTATTTCCCGTGATATGTGCGCATGTGTATATGTAGTGGAGATAGGAATCATTGACTTGTATCATAGAAGAGATAAAGCGAGACATCCATAGGAATGTTCCGAAAAATAATGTTAGAAAATAGGATTTACGCAATTATCCTAGCGTTGATCATTATAATGTAACGATAATGCATACGGGATAATACGCCACTAAGAACAAATATATGTATATGTAAATATATAGATTTTAAAATAATTAAGTTAAAAAATATAGAAAAATAGAAAATGGGAGAAAAGTAGGACTCGAGTCTCGGGTTTTACCCTGAGATGCCTATGCAGCCTATAGAGGCATCAAAGTCCATGTAGTTCGTATGCAAAATGAGGGGAGGGATTTATTTCATAAATCCAATCGGGGACTTCTCTTATATGTGTGTGTGTGTGTAAAAAAGTGTTTTGGTTATGAGAAAAGTGTGAGAAAAGAATGAGAATTCCCATTTGGAATTTATGAGCAACCCTTCTTTTTCTTGTTTTTTTGGGTTTTATTTATATGAAAATAAGAGATGTGTAATAATACTAAATAAAAATTATATTAGGATATGTGAAATGGAGAGAATAAAAGTGCTAAGTAATAAAACAAGTTAATGCGAATTTAGAAGAATTTGAAGAGAGAGTTGAGAAAGTTGGACCTTCTTGAAGATCTTGAGCTTGATCTTGAATGTTGGAGAGCAACCCTTACACTTGGATGATGATGAAGGGTAGTTAATTCACCAAGTTTGATGAAAAATATGATGGAAAGTGAGGTTTGGAAAGGGATTTGGATGTGGAAATCACACTGACTTCGAGAGGGGTTTTCTGAGCTCACTGAGAGTGATGGATTTCAGATCTTGTCTCCTCTGCAATGAGGCTAGGCCCTCCTTTTTATAGGCCCAGGGCATTACCAATCGATATAGTACTGGTCCTGCCAATCAGTAGGTGTTTTTAGGTATACTGCCGATAGGCAGGGTTTGGAACCTGTCGCTTGGCAGTTTCTTTCAGGTTCCTTCGAAAAATCAGTCATAGAGCTCAAATCATTGATCCTAATCGCGCTTGGGGTGAACCATTGGAAAGTAATTTAGATACCATCGAAAGTCTTTTGGACTTATCCCAGGTTCGGGAGTTGACTTTGGCTCAAATGTGGTTCGGAATCGTTCCTCGGTCCTTTGGACGGGGGATCGTCGGATGTAAACGGATCGTTCGTCCGGATGGTAAGTCAGAATCGCGCATGGGGTAGACCATTGGAAAGATTAGGAGATGTATTTCGACATTACAAAGAGTTTGACTCAGTTTGGGAAGTTGACTTTGGTTACTCGGGGCCTAGAAACATTCGGTGACCTTTTAGAGTAAAATGGATCGTTCCTCCATACCATAAGTCATAATTGGGCTCAGAGTGGACCGTTAGAAAGGGGTTTCAGTGACCTTCGAAGAATCATTCAGTCTCGATCGATATGAATAGTTGACTTTGGTCAAATAGAGCCTGGGAGCATCTGGTGGCCTCTTGATCAAGTTTCGACGGAGAATGAGTCGTTCGTCCGTACCGTAAGTCAGAATTATGCATGGGGTGGATCGTTGGAAAGGGGTTTCAGTGCCCTTTGAAAATTCATTCAGTCTCAGTTAAGGTGAAGAGTTTGACTTTTGGGTCAAATGGAGCCTGGGAGTGCCTGATGGCCTCTAGGTCAGTACTCGGGGTATGACTTAGGTTTGTGGTGATGAAGGGAGGCGTTAGGATCCTGAGGAAAGTTTTAGGGGGTACTAAAATGGTGTGTCTACATGTAAACTCATGCATTTTTTTGTATTTGTCGATAAACGGAGTGTGAACCTCAATAGTGGGTTCCTTATCTTTGATAGAGTTGGGATCAATCTCACAATCGATGGATAAATCAATACAATTGTCAACTTGGGGCCCAGACCATGGGATGATCTCAACATCAAGATTCTTGGGAGGATGGGGTTGGTCACACTCAAAATTAGTGGCACAAGACGAATCATCATCATTCCACATTGGGGAAATAATAGGATGACTTGGGGTGAAATTCGACTCTCTCTCAAACTCAAATTCATTAAGGTGTTGTTCAAACCGTTGGAGGGCTTCATCTTGATATTGAGTGGCTTGATCTTGCTCAAGGATGAACGTTTTCAAGAGGCTCTCAGGAGTGGAGGTGGATGATGGTGGTGGAGGTTGTGGTTGAGGTGTACACAACACACTATAGACACTACGATACAGAGAATACTCATACGAAGAATGGGGAACGGGGTCAAGTGTATCATACACGGGAGAAGCATCTCCGTGAGAGACAAAAGTATGATAATCGTTGGGTGCGTAGTGAGAGAACTGATCGGGATGGAGTGTACTTGATTTCCATGATGACTGTTGGGATATGTGAGGATCCACAACATTGGGCTGTGATTTGTAATGTGTGGGAGGGTGATCAGGCCTCCTTGAATAACTGGGTTGCTCACACAACTCGGGATTGGATATATCATGACAATAGGTCGAGGTGGATTTAAGAATAGCGTCATATGGGGACACGTGATCCATGGTGGGTTCATATGGATAAGAAACGTATGGACACTCATGGGAAATTGATTGGTTTGAAAACAATATGTGTACGACGAAGCATATGATGCGTTGACACTAATCATCGGAGGCGATGAAATGTGGGATGCGTGTGTGGATGACGCATGAGTATCAATTGTGTGTGTTTAAAAGTTGAACCCACTAAGAAAAGTGTAGAGGTTGGACTCGGGATCAACTTCAAACATGCTTCGAAAGAGAGGAAAATGGGCAAAGTAGTCCTGCAAAGGACGTTCTTCGGCCATGATGAGAGAAATATTTTTTTGCATTTTTAAAGGTTTTTTCAAAAGGAAAGAAAATATTTTTGTATTTTTTTATTTTTTGGAAGAAAAGATGGGGAAAACTAGTTGGACTGTCAATTTGGATGAACTCGCTAAAATCGACTACCGAAAGATTGAATTGGACACACACAAGTCAAGGATAAATCCGAACTAGCACATAGCCAATTTTTATCTTCAAAATTAGTGAAAGGGTAGCCAAATTTTAATTAAGTCCGCGGGTGATAAAAATCATGGAATTTATCTTTGTGATCGCCTTTTCAAAAATGTTCTCCTATTGGGTTAGCAAGTTGATTGATTTTAAATTTAATGAGAGCTAGGGTAGGGTAGCACACAAAGGATAAGCTAGCGAGTCGGGTGATGAAATCCCTTCTCGTGAATGACCAGGTGTAGGTATTAATTGATTAATTCATCACACACATACAAAAACAACTGCAATAATAAAAATCAAATAAGAGCACATTGTCACACAAAAAATAGACTCGCTTGCAGGAGATTCGCGAAGGTTTGAGAAATGTACCTCCCACGATTTTTACACCGTGGGGAGATGAATGCTTTAAGTCGATCGGGGGGAGATCTCTCCGATCTCAGTCGGCCCCGGGAGTCCTACCGACCCAAAGTAGAGAGGTTTCTAATTTCTCGCCTTTGTACGCTCTCTCTTTACCTTTTCCAGTTTTCCTATCACGCTTTTCTTCTTTTTATTACAAATTTAAATGAAAATAAATAATGATGTTTCCAAGAACTGCAATACAAGCCAAATAATAATGTCCTAATACAAGCCTTATAAAAAATGACAAATGGTAGGAAAAAGTAAAAATGGAATATAAATGAATCACAAACAATATGAAATCCTCTCAAATGGTTCAGGCTCCAAAGATCGATAACGACGCCATTTGATAACTTGGCTTTTGTATGTTTTTGTCGTTGTTGAATCCAAGTTAATAAAAACTTTCAAATACCTAAAAAAATATAATAAACTAGATTTTAGAGGTAAGTAAGGGTGTTAATCCTAATCTAAGGATGAAACATATGAGAGAAGAAAAATGTAATTCATTTTTATTTAATTTTTCATGTTTTTTTAGACTTTTTATCTTTTTTAATATAGAAACAATTTTGTGATGAGGGTGAAATGTAAGACTAAACTAAATCAAATATCTAAAGAACTAACTAAAAAGTGTGATGAAAAATAAGTGAAATCTAACTAAGGGTGGTAAACGAACGGATATGGATCAGATACCATGTATTCCATATCTGTATCTGCTATCTGGATGCACTATCCGTATTCTTATCCGTATATGTATACGTATCCGCCTGGATAGTTAAAATAACTATGCATATCTGTGTGCGCTCGGATACCTCAGATTCAGATAATATCTGTACCCGTTAACATTATTTAACCATCGCAAAAAATACCTATTAAACAATCCAGTTCAATGAAATCCAATATAATCCAAATAAATATATAACAAAATTACTACCTCCTAACATTAACAATTATGGGTTCCATAATAATAGTAGCATTCCATAATGATAATATGTCTCAAATCCATCCATACTATACAACCATATAATCTTAAAGCCATCCCAAAAAAATAACAATAGCATTCCATAATATTATATATAAATTTGCACCTTTTTGATTAAATCAAATTTATTGAGAATGATAACCTCATGGACCTTTTAGTATTCAAAACATACTGATATTTTTATTTTAATAAGCATACATTTTTATTTTGTATATAATATACTTGTTGTTAACTTCAGTTCTCATCACAATCAAAACCATATCTTTACTTTGTTGTTTATCACCTACATTTATTTATAATGAAGGAAACTAATGAACAACCACATGAACAATATATAAATACAGTTATATATTTGTATGTACCTGTTGTTGCTAACTTACTGTTATAGGAGGATGGGAAGCATAGCGACGGAGTTGATGCGCAGCGGAGGGGTTGATGAGAAGCGGTGGCGGGATTGGTGAGCAGTGGCGGGCTGATGCGGCAGAGGGGGAGGTGGCGAAATGAGGATTTTTTGTGGAGTGAAATGAGGTTTCTTTTCTCTTGTTTTGTACGAAAGAAAAATGAAATGAAATTAGTTTATTTTTTTATTTTGAATGGAGTATATACTCTTTAGTGGGTGTATGTTGTGTGTCATATGATGTATTGTAAGTTTAGTGTAACTCCATGATAATATACCCAATAAAATAATAATGCATGGCATTTTATAATAAACCCAATAAGATAAAAACTTTTGGGTGTTTTTATTTTGAGTGGAGTATGTGTTTGTTTTGTTTTAGGGAATAAACGATTAATTTTTCTAATATTATTTTATTAGTAATACTAATACTAATATTATTAGTAATATTTTAAAAATATGTTTGACGGATACATATATCCGATAAAGCGGATATTCGGTCAAATGGATACTCCGCACCGGATACGAATTATTCGTGTCGGATACTAGTACTATCCGTATCCGTATCCATTTTCTTGAATATTTTTATAGAGTATCCATATTCGTATCCGTTTTCATTTTTTTGGATAAATATCCTCAAATTCGGATTCGGATATCGGACAGATGCGGATTTTCGAATATCCGTTTACATCCCTAAATCTAACTAAATAAAAATGTAAAATATGAGATGAATGAGGAAATCAAAGTGAGAGATAATAAGAGATGGGATTACACCATACATCCTAGTTAATCTTACTAATTAATTCATTCAAATTAAACCTCCCAAGTTAGTATCAAAATTACAAATCAACTCTCGTTGCAAATGTAATTTTAATAATAACCTTTTATAAAATTAAATTTAACACTCCTACAACTCTTGAAAAGTACATCCAAACATCATTTAACAAACCACTCGGTAGGATCGATTTACTAAATTAGTTTAAATCATAAAAATAAGCTTAGAGTTGAAATTCAAAGGTATAATTTCACATTTTAGAAAAATCTATCTCTAGTTCGATTCTAAAAAGGAAACTAAGTCTAGAATCTCGATTTTCTCTCGAAAATCATTTACACTCTCTCGAGGCGTAAATCAAAATGTAAGAGTGCAAAATTATTCATCAAATGGACATTTAATTTAAATAAACTAATTAAAATGGGATAAACATCAAATAATGATATCCCCCCAACCCTTGAAAGGATTTTTAGCCTAACATGGTGATAAAACACAACAAATGTAATATTTTCAACAAACTAAGCATGAAATTAAAAAAAATAGAGATAAGAGAATAAATTTTATAATCAAGTCTCCTTGAATTGCAAGTTGAACTCCAAACTCATCAATACAATCCAAACTCTCACACTTTAATCCTCACAAAATCTCTACAGAAGAATAAAAGAAATAAAAAAATATTTACAAAGATGTTCTCTCCCTATTCTTCTCTCTAGGGTTTTGTCTCTCTAATATTTAATGTCTTCAAATGAGCCTCCATTGCTTCTTTTATATCATGGAAAAATGGGGCTTAGGGGTATAATTTGAATTCTTGAGTGGCATGTGGAAGAAGTGGATATTAGGAGGTTAAATGGGGAAATAAGGTAGTTAGGGGTAATTTAGTGGGAGATAAGAGTGCATGCGGGTAGTGAGGTAGTGTGAGTGTGAGTGTGAGTGTGGGGGTAATTTTCAGGGTATAATAGGAAATGGGGAAAAAGATTTTAACACATGTGAGTCTTTTGTTTGGTTGGGGATTATATGCTAAATGGAATATGGGTTTCGTGGGAAGTTACTGGGTTGGTGGGTTTGGACTTCGGGTATAACAGGTTGTGGGATTTTTAGCAGGTCAAGGCTTGGATAGGAAGTATGGATATGGGTATATGGTTCGGGTTTAACCTGATGTTGGGTCAAAGTGATGGTGCGGGTTTAGCGAGGTCGGATTTGATCGCAAGGTAGGTAGGACTCAATCCAGGTGACTCCGGGGTGAGTGTGTAAGGCAGGTGGGTTTGAGATTATACCCGGGTTTTGTTGTTGGGTTTTATGGAGCAAAGTTCTCCGAATTTAATGGGTAAATGATGGGAATGACAACAGGGTCGAAATCGGATCTGTTTTCAGCTGTTCGGAGGTGAAGGTCGTCGGTGGTTTAATCCGGAGCTGCTAGGATGAGGTTATCTCCGATGGGGGTGTTTATTTCGGGCATCAGCTATCTGGTCTGGTCTATGGGGAAATGGGTGGCGGGAATATTCAGGAGATGGATGGAATTTGGGTCTGAATGGGTTTAGAAGCGGGCAAGTGTGGTATCGGATTTTGGTAGCTCCAAGTTAGAGCCAGGGGTGTTAATGGAGGAGAGAGAAAGTGTTTTGGTAGGGGTGTTAGGTGTGGTGAGGTGTATGGGTGGATGGTCTATGCTAGGGATGTGTTATGGTGTGCGTAAGGTATAGGGGGATAATGCGTGTGGGTGTTAAATTTGTGCACAACTAAAAAATAAATAAAATAAAAATAAGACTACCTAAAATTAAATTAAATTAAGATCTAAAAAAACTAAAATCCTAATATATAAAAAATTAATATTTACAAATCAATAAAATAAAACTAAACAATATAAATTCTATTAAAACTAAAAAAATAAATTTCTAATCCTAAAAATAAAATAATACTAATGGACTTAATAAAATATAATAAAATATTAATAACACGAAACTAAAAATAAAAACTAAAAATCAAATAAAAGTAAAACTCACACCTATAAAACTGTAAGAACACTAAAAATAAAAGAAAAGCAAATATAAAAAGGACACATGATAAAGGACCCTAATATTTACAGCTAAACGCACACAAATATAAAATCATAAGAATATGGAATAAATCTTAAAAAATATATCCGACTCAAATAGGAATATAAGAAAAATATTAAATGTACAAACTAAGCACACACGAGGTTCGAGTGATGGTTTGGGGTCGGTTTAGGCTTAGGTGTAGGCTACGGGAGTTGGGTAAGTCGGGGATTGGTTATTATCCTCTTTTTAACTGCATTAGCTCTGGATTTTGCCCTGAAATACAGGTTTTGAATTGGCAAACGGTGTTTGACCTACAAGATAAACATGAACGCACATAAGATCCATTTTGTTAAGAATTAGCAATTAAAAATCGTCTATTTGGGGTGTTTATTTTAACACTTCTGGGTGCTTATCAACATCTAGTAATGATGTGAGCTGTGAAAGATCACACGTAATGCCTAAGCTTTTGAGCAACAAATACCAGAACTAAACAATGTCTCTCAATGCTTGTATATCTAGCCGTGGGCCCATGTATGATTCGGCTCAGATAATACGCACATTTCTCCACACCTTCCACTTCTTGAGCCATTAATGTCCCTATTGATATTTTAGTGGATGTAAGGTAGAGGTGTAAAGGAATATCTGCTCAAGGGTGAACCATCGTTTGGGGAGATGTTAACAACTTCTTCAACTAGTCCAGAGCTGCCTCATGTGGCTGCTCCCATATGAACTTTGCCTTTGCTCGCAGAAGATCAATTAGTGGTCGAGTGACTTCATCCAGCCCAGGAACGAAACTCCTTAAGTAAGAAACTTTTCCCAAAAAACTCTTCAAATCTTTTGTTGTCTTTAGTCTTGGCATGTTGAGTATACCTTCTCTCTTGTCTAGATACACTTGCGCCCCTTGCATGTTTACTACAAATCCCTAGGATTTTCCACTAGTTAATCCAAATGTAAACATCATGGGATTCATCTTTAATTTGTACTTCCTGCACCTCTGGAACACTCTCCTCAAATATGCTAAGTGGGTGGCATACATTTTGGACTTTATCACCAGATCGTACACATATAACTCTAAATCTCATGAAAGAGATCATGGAATACAACCATCATGGTCCTTTAGTAGGTAGCACCTGCGTTCTTTAGACCAAAAGTCATAACAATAAACATAAATTTACCTAATGAGGTGCAAAAATCTATCTTCTCGGCATCTTTTGGGTCCAATTTGATCTTGTTGTATCCCGTATAGCCATACATAAAGATATACATCTCGTGCCCTGTTGTTATGTCTGTCAGGCTATCAACAGAAGGTAAGGGGAACTCATTTTTTGGACATGCCCGATTCAAATCTCTAAAGTCCACACAAATCCGAATTTAGTTCTTATCTTTCTTCCCTACAGGCATAATGTTAGACAACCAAATAGGGTGTTGGATGGGGGTAATAAAACTTGCAGTGAGTAACCTCTAGACTTGTTCCTTTATCTTCAAATCTAGCCCCGATTTATATGTTGGAGTGACCCATTTCATAGGTATTGTTGATGGTATAACATTTAACCTATGGAAGCTTACCTCTTGGTCTAACCTGGGCATTTTAGTGTATTTCCATGCGAACACATCTTTGAATTATCTCAGCAACTCCACTAGGCATCAAGGTCTTTCGAGTCAAACATTGGTCTAGGGTCAACCCCTTCATCAGCTAAGTCTATATGCTCTAACTCTTGAACTTGGAACTTTGGCTTATCCCTCATGCATTCTGGTTCCTACTCAACCTCCTCCGTAGATTCCTAGATGTTGGAGTTATCAATCACCAAGCACTGGCCTAAATTTTTAACCAAAAAAATTCATAGACCGGGACATCCTCATCATCTGGGCCTTCGATTGCCCGATCACACCTTCAGAGTTTCTAGATAATCTTGCCACTGGCCAAAACCACTATTTTACACTGGCGTGGTTTCTCTTTATGGTGAAGTCTTTTGTGCAACTTTTCTTTTTAACTCTCTCGCTGAAAATATATTGAGTACACTTTGCTGTTGGACTTGGTGTTCGATTGGATCTATTTATGGTGTCATCTGGTCATGAAGCTGTCTCAAAATGTTGTAAGGACTAACTGCCTCACGTTCTCTTTCTTGCTCCTCGTAAGCCACTACCGATCGAGTTGGTGCACGTACCGTTTCCCTAGTACTGGGAATCTTAATCCCCTTTGTGTATCGAATGAGCATAGTAGATTCTGTAGCTAACTCTATATAGAAGGTTGCATCTACCAGTGAGCTTCCTCACTCGTGAAAGGCTTCTTGGATACTCGGATGACTATATCCTTCCCTTTAACATTTTCCTTTACACACCAGTGATATGTGGAAGACACCAAAACCATGATTGTGCATCCATACCCTCCACACAAGAAACTGGTAGGACGACTCACAATCCACAAGGTGGAATTTAATATGGGAAGTGATGTTACTCATTATGATACCCACATTCACATAGCCTATCAACTTTCTCGACTAGTTATCATATCCTACTATGGACAGTGGACTTTGCACAGTCCCTATCTCAGAGATATTGCAGGCAAAAAATAACCCCATAGGCATAATGATGATAGAGGTTCCCCCGTCCATCAAGACACAATTAAAGATACACCCACTCACGCTCGTTGTCACATAAAATAGCCTATTATTGGGGTATCTAACCAACCGATCTGCCTCTGAAAAATTAACCTCCGAAAGGAATTTTTTTACTAGCTTGTCCATTGTCCCTTTCCATCGCAGGTTTAGGGTCATGTTCTTCTTGTCAATTTCTAAGATTGCTCGAGTAACCTCCAATCAAGAATCCTCCGCCAGTCCAACTTGGTTGAAAATCTAACTAAACTTCTGCGATCTTGCTACTACAATGCATTCCGCCCAAGGGTCGGCTTTCTCCTCTTCTAGCTTGTAAACCATCTGCAAATCTCTGTAAGATGATTCATCGTATGCTATCACCATATTTACTCCCCCTTAAGGAGAAATCCTCCAGTTGCCTTCTCAAAACATCGATCGGACTCCACTTGTCTTCCATTTCTTCTTCCAACATCAAATAATACATTTGAGATAAACACTCTTCCAGGGAATATTCAAAATCTTTCTCCTAGAATCTATTCTCCATAATCAGCCATTCTGCCTCCTCATCAAAAGCACTAGCCATATTCTCTCCATGTGTTGACAAAGGATTATTGTTTATGTCACCTTACGGCACCCAGATATCTCCTCTCTTGACATGCTTATTTATTTTCTTCCCGAGAGCAAAGAACGTGCTTATTCGGTGTCCCACCCTGTTGTGTACCACACAATACTTTGGGCCTTCTTTATCTTCTTGAGTTATGGGTGTTGAATCAGCCATAATGGGCCAACATATGTTATCTCGAATCATGAGATCGTAGGTTTTGATAGCCTGCTCCATTGAGCAAAGTAGCTCCGGGGGGTCATTTTTGTCAAATTTCCTCTTACTTTCCCTTCACCTTTGGCCACGATTCCCTCCCTCGTGATTTCCACTTTCATCATTGGCGTAGTTCACATAGGAGGTATCCCTCTCACCGAGATACCTAACATCTTCAGTAACAAGCTTGATAAGGCTGTGAGGGTGTTGGTAGTGGCTTCACAACCAAGGCAATCTTCCTCATAGATTTAAGAAATGAAGCAAACATACCCTCCCATGTTTCGTTTATCAAATGGCATATATATTCGGGTAATAAGCCTTCTGCACAAACTTACAGAATATTATCTTCTCATGCTTCCTCTCTCACGTCTAGAGAGCGCTCGTGAAACCTCCTAATGTACGCTAGTACATCCTTACCTGGCTTCTGTTTGTCTCGAGCCAGTTGTCTGAGAGTGAATTCATCTCCAATCAAGAATCATTTCTATATAAACTGAACATGAAGATCTTCCCTTGTGGACACACTACCTGGAGCCAGATGGGAGTACCACGTGTAAGCCTTATCGGTAAGAGACTTAGAAAATTCTCTCAACCTCAGTTTCTTATTATTACAGTGGGTCCCAAGGTTCTCCAGAAACCTTTTAATATGCTCCTTGGGATTCCACCTTTCCATGTATACTTTTCAAAGATAGGGGGAATATACCCCACCAGGTAGGGTTCGTTATTGAACTCCTCTAGGTATGGAGTACGAAAATCATCATATACTGAAGAACCTTCTCCTCCAACCTTATAGGCCACTATCATTTTGAAAAGCTCATTTTTCATTTCCTCCATAGTAGGTGGAGTTGAGTTTTGCTGCATTAGGATCATCACCACTAGGTTCTCCATTGGTTGTGAGATCGGAGTGCCACTACCTAGACACGCAGTTGGTGGCAAAGTTAGCGTAGTGGTGTTGTGCATCCCTCCTCCTACTGCGGAGGGAGAGCTCAGTGGTGGCGTTGGTGGGGTAGCACTATTAGTAGTTGTTTAATCCATCCCCCTAAGATAAGAGGATCTTGTAAAGTCGTTGGTAGGGTCATGAATGAACTATGACCCACTACCGCCCCTAACATCGCCTGAGCTTCCGAAATCTTGATTAAATCAATGAACAAGCTAATTAGCCCTGCCATCTGAACAAGAGCCATGTCGGCCGTCCCACTAACAATGGGTGCAGTAGTCTGCTTTTTCCCTATTCGTTCTTTTCCCTACAAGTTGGTAAGATTATCCTCTTCCTCACATTGTATAGCATGAAATTCAATGTTCCTTGCCACGTCATCATTACCCATCTCTCAAAAGAGAATACCTCCCCAACAGAGTCGCCAAATATAGGAGGTGAGTTCTTGAAATGATACTAGTGTCAAGGGAGGTGTAACCCCTTATCAATATAGTGATCAGATCCTCAGAACAAACATTAATGATACTAAATACAAGTCCAAAATCAGCATATTCACTGTATAAAACTCTTGTATTAAATATATTCTCACAACATAAATGCTATAACGAAATATTCAATAAAAGGGAGATGCCACAGTTGACTTGATTGGAGGGAGTAGGAGCAATAACCTTTAGTGCAATAAAGGCAAGGTATTAACCTTAAAATACAAGTGGGGTAAATAGGGTTGGTCACATAATAAATGTTCTCATGATAAGCTCTCTTGTTTTGGAGTATTTTGGTAGCAGTTCTAAGCTAGAAAAGTGTGATCCCTAAATAGTATAACTTTGGAGGTATTTATATGAGAGAAAGATCATTCGAGTGACCTTCTTATAATAAATGCATTTGAACCCTATTGACGTCAATAATCTTGAGCATTTAATGCCAAATATATTGCATTAAATGAGCCAGATATGATATTTTGGCGGGAACACTATTTAGACTCTCAGAGTTGTGAACGCATTAAATAGGACGTGATGTGTTAGCTATGGACCTACCATCCTAGGAATATCTTCACTTTAATGCTATTTTATCGAGTTCCTAAATGTCAGACATGCTGACGTCAAAGAGTTGGTAAACAATAACCTACGAAGGATGTGTTGTCACATTACTCAAAAAGGTAATTCATCAAATTGAAGGTTGCTCGATTAATGACTGTTCGAGCAACTTGTGGTGTATGTAAACATTAGAGGTTAACCTTTTGGACAACTATTTAGGACTGGGTAACCTCGAGTGGGTTCCCAGAGATGGTATCTCATGGTACTACTGAGCCAAATTGTGTATAAATTAAGGTTTTGCCTAAGTACCCTAAAGGGTTTGGTATCTTCCAACGTTGCCTTGCACCCAATCCTCCAAACCAAATCTCTACGAGATACCCAGAATAAGGTTGTTCCATAGAGTATGTAAGCTCTCCCGTGCCCTACCAAACATGGTCCCTTTAGGGTACCGAGCAACCTCATAACTTTACAAAGTGAACTTTCTATTTACAAAGAGAGTTGAACATAAGTACATCAAAGTTCCTATTAAAATTTATGTTTTCCAAGTTTATCTCTAGGCTTGAACTTTGTAAGAGTTCCTTCGAGCAGCTTGCCTATGTGCAAGAAACCATTTTCACAGGAGATCCTCCGAGCAACTTGTATTTGTGCGAGCAACCATTTTCATGGGAGATCCTTTGAGAAGCTTCAACTTTGCATGAGAAACCATCCCTAATCTTTCTTGTGAAGTGTTGGTTTTATTTTAATCAACTTTAGGCCAGTAACTTCCTCTACAATGGGCATCACTCAACTTTTTTTCTACTTTCTCAGCAAAAAAAGGTAGAAGCCCATCAATAAATTTAGCTTTCCAATGCTCAACGTTAGCACCAAAATGTTGAACTACTCTAGAGAGGAAAACATACTTGTACCATCTAAAATGGCTTAGAGTAGGACATCTTAAATTCTGTACCAATTCTCTATTTCTTTCCCGATGAGAATCAGAATATCCAATAAAATGATGGATGATAGTAAGAAATAAAGTGAATAGCATCTTGTTGGCCAACATCTTGTTGATGTTCATTTTTTACTATTTCAATAGCATTTTGGATATCATTATGATTATCATTAGTGAGAATATTATCCCACCACCCTTTGAGGGTTCCAATAAAGCCACTGATGATCATACGAGCGACGTTTTGATCAGAATTATTATTCTGTATACATTCAGTGGAATACATGGTTATTCTATGTAAAAGCTTATAAATTTGATATTTAGTTCTACCATCAATATTCCAATTGTAAATGGCTTTACCACTATATGTATATTTATCATAGAGATTACTTTCCCCATAGATAATATCTTGAAGAGAAGGTCTAGGATAGTAATTCTTTACAAGTCCAAAATTATCTCTATTTGAACAATTAATTTTATTAATTTGGTCATTTTTAAAAGAAGATTCAAAATTATGAATTTCTTCAGGAGGGACCAAAGATGTTGAATCAGAACCATAGTGGGATAATGTATTTAATCTTAATCCCTTGATATTATTCTCAATTTCTTTTAATTGAGAAATGAATTCTTCTCTATTACTCATCTTGAATCCTGCAATTTCCATAAGAGGAGGAATTAAGGGTTGGTCAAGAGTTTCATTTCCTCTATTTTGGAGAGGTTTGTTACTAATCAAATTCTCAGTATTTTTCTCAATTATATTGAGTTGTATTCTATTGTATATAGGATAATAGTGGTATAATTAACTTGTTAATACAAAGGATTTAAATCAACCATTAGAGTAAATGATCTATGTCCTGGTCCTAAATTTAGAAATGCATTAGCTTCTAATTTAGAACTGCTAGTTTGGCTAGTACAACCAAGATCTATGGATAATGATTCTTCAGTTGGTGGATGAACAAAAGATATAATTTGGCCTTTTGATTTATACCAACTTCTATGATGTTTTTCCTCTGATTTGAGAACCTGTTTATCTTTTGACTCAAGAATAAAAAGATGTCTATGTTTAGAAAACATTTGAAACAAAACAACAAAAGAAGTGATTTTTTTTATCATCTTCAATCCACTTATAGAATTCAATTTTATAATTGGTTGATTCAGCCTTGCTATACTTAACAAAATACCATGTACGAAATTTCGCGTAACCTGGTTGATAAAATTCTTTATTTATTTCTCATGTATTAATTATCAAAGACATTAAATTTTTATTTAAAGTCTTACATTCATTTCAGAAGGCGTAGGAGATTCTCTACGCTGAGAAATATTGTTCTCATATATTCCGTGAGGTATTTAACTTTCATTAGTGTAAATACCTTAGATATTTATATCATCTCGATATAAATTATCTTAGGATTTTCTTCACAAACAAAATTTCGTGAATTAGATGGAGGATAGGTGACAAAAGGAGTCCTTTGATTTCTAGAAGATTGACTTCTATTGAACTTCCTGAAATTTAGGAAAACATCTTTATCTTTGTCTTTAATTATGTCTCTGATTTCCTCGTTTTGGTGAGGCTGAGGAAGAATGACATTTTATATTATGATGTGATGCATATAACTCACATAAAGAATAAAAGTGAAAATGTAGCCTTGATCGATAATAACAAAACCAAAGTTCAATAAGATATACTTTAGAAAAATCTACTTTCATGATTATCATAAAAAAGTCTCATTTTCTTTCAAAGTATAAAATGTTTACCTGAAACTTTTTTCTTTCTAAATTTAAGCGATTGATTAAAACCTTTTGGTATCATAACCTTGGTCTTACTCAATTTTGGATAGATTTAATTATTTGAGACCTCGTGTTTCATAAAAAAAATACATGTGGTGGCTTTCAAACAAGTACAAGGGTTAGCGAACTATTTTAATTTTTTAAAAGTAGCTGACAAAAACTAAAATTATAGCCGTGTCCACATCATCTCACATGATTCTGAAAGATCCTGCATTTCCATTTTTAACTACAACCACGAACACAAATCTCACATGCACAAGGCATAAATATGACACTCGTTTTTTAAATCGTAAGCATTTTGTAAACTATTAAGCAAAGATCAAAGTGCTTCATTTTAATCTTTTGATCGAAGAATACTTAAGAATGTTGTGTAGTATTATGCACATTGGGTTTATAATATATACTCCATATTGATGAAACTTCAGATTTTTAAAACATTAAATCTTCATATTTCCATTTTGAGAGTATATAAGTATAAACAAAACTAAGATCCAAATACAATAAGCTTGAGTTCGTGTATTAATATAGCATTATGAGATAATTAACCTAAAAGCATATAATCAACAGTTGTATCTAAAAGTAAATTTCCAGGCTTGATAGACAAACACAAAGCAAGGAATTAAATGAGTTGAGGAACGAGATAAGTGTTCTAAGAGTCCTAGGCTCATTGATAAACCACTTTATTTAGCAATGGTTGAGGGAACCAATTTGGGGTTCCATAAGGTCTCTACATTTATCCTACTTACACTATCCTTCCTAATCCACACCTGATTTATGCGAGGAAACTTGGGATTAATTCTGATGTAAAATGATTTATGAATTATTTTATTATTCGTGTTGTGAATACGACGAACATGTTTTCCTTGAAAACCTCATGATTAAATCCATTAAAACTCCTATTCTTCCTAGCAGAACTTGAATACAATGTACGATTGAGTAAAAATAAAAAGATTCTAATATGAACTACTTTAAGACAATTCTAACACTAAAGTAGTTTTGATCTAGAAACACACAGTTTATCATCGAAAATACTTTTCTCACATTTTGGGGTAAAACTAGACTTCTCCATCAAATGATTCACATGAGAATATTTCGTTGGGTTAGGAATAAGTTTAAAAAACATGATTCATTTTATGGTAAAGCATTTCCATGAAATCCAAATTCATCATAAATTCCTTGATTTCTAGAATCCAATCCATTTACTGTTGTTTTCATATTTTTCATTAGGTTCACATTAGATTCTTCCCAACTTCAAAATTTCTCCATCAAAGTGTCCAAAGAAACGATCATCTCATCTCTCATCTTCTTCAAGGTCGACACACAATATTCTTCAGCCAAAGGTAGATTCTTATCTACAAACGTTCATCAAGAAACTTTAAGAATTCATTAAAGTCTGTATTAATAGATTATATCCCATCGTAAAGAGAATGATAATGAACTTCTACAAGTTGAAAAATTCATTTTTTTCTTGTACAAGTATGAGCTTATAAAAAAAGATTGTTTTCTCAATCTCAAGATTTGTAGTTTTTTTAAAGTAAATAATCCCTTTCAATTGAAAATTCAAAAGATGTATGATCAGTACAAGAAAAAGTACTTTCCACGACACCTGAAATGCGTCGTGAAACTGTTTCCACGACACATTTTGTGTAGTCGTTGAAGGGGGTGCCGTAAAAAGTTACCTTCTATATCGACACCTTTGTGGTGTCGTAAAACTATTTCACGACACCCCTCAAGTGTTGTTGAAACAAATATCCACGCCACCTAGTTACTAGTCGTAAATATCCACGACACCTTTGTAGTGTTGTAAAACTATTTCATGACATCTGCCAAGTGTCGTTGAAACAAATATTAACGACACGTAGTTACTAGTTGTAAAAGTCATTACCCAAAAAAAACTTCCTCGACTACTTATTATGTGTCGTGAATGTTATTTTATGACTGAACGTACGTGTCGTTAATATTCTACACGACTAAATATAAGCATCGTTATTATCATTTTACGATGTATAAAATATGTCATTAAAAGTGTATAATTTTTTTTATAAAAATTAGCTTCTCAAATGCCTGTTGCTTATACTAACATTAACATATCCACATATATGATTGTATCACAATTAGCCATTCCACAATTCTTGAAATTTAAAACAAACTTATATAATTAATAGGAACTCATAATATGTACTCATAACCATAATATCAAAGTCGTGCCCAAAATAGTAGAATGAATAAATACTTGGGTGTTACAAGTCACATAAAAGCATGGGATTATAATGAAATGAAACGAGCAAAGCCTAACAAGTTAAAATGCAATCTTCCTTCAAAAACTAACTAATATCATTCTTCAGAAACATTCCTCCTAACATGTCTTAAACATCTTCCAAAAATAAGTACATGTTCAGAAAATAACTTTAGTAAATACTCTCGTAAATTAACGATAGACTTGTAATAAAAAAAATAAAAGTCAAAGTATACCTTAAATCCAAAACTCAACGAAGAAACACCATACACACTTGATTCCTTATGTTTTTCTGAAATCGATATGAGAGAATGTCAAAGCAAAATTCTTTGAATAAAATTCAAGAACTATAACTATTCCACTCACATAATGTGACACCCCGACTAATTAAATACCGGGTAGCTACTTCTTTATTAAATCAATACAAAATGCCAAGTTAGTTCAGTTAATAGCATCACTGTCGAAAACATTTTAATGATTACTAACCACCTAGTATTTAAAAAGTGAGTTGCCAAATTTTAAATTAAATCTGATTGACATGCGAAGAAAGAAACGTAAGAGAATAACATCACCATTCACAATGAAATCTCAATAAGGTAACCAACAAATAATAGAGAGTCTGGAGGAAATACTCCTCACAACAATCCCAATATGGAAATAAATAAAAACAAGTCTGCATCTTGAATTAATTACAAACCAAAGTCTGAATAACTGAAATATAAAACGTCTCTAATAGAAATGGGCGACATGCCCTTCAAATAATGAACACTGAATAGAGTCAAGACAAAAGAAGCGTCTACTAGCAAGGCCCTGTAACTTCCACAAACAGCTACAGCTCGTCACCTGAATGGAAATCCTATGCATGGTGTCCTTATGGCTGGGCACCTAAAAGGTTTTTACAAAAAAAGTAGATTTGAAAGCAAACGGGTCAGAGCCCGAATGTGGAGAATATTTTAAAAATAGCAAGTGCTTTAATAACATTAAAACAATGAATGCAAAATACATGTTAGGACGTGCTCTCACATGAAATACTCACCTCTTGACTAATTGTGCACTCCTAACGTACAGTACCCATCTAAGTGGTATTTATATCTAACTGAACCGACATAAGTTGTAACCCAACTACTAGATTCACAATATGAATTCCCAATGTTATCACTTGAATAGATAGCTTTACTTAAACACGGATTCTCAATTATTATCAAAACAATTCACCACAGGTTTTCCCTTTTTATCTTTATCAAGACGTTACTACAATTATTCTCGCAATTAAACATAACAATTCCTTTTCATTTAACCGTATATTATTCACATCATAAATATACAATACAAGCACCCTGAGGCTAAGCTGCGGTGCACACATACTCTGCTATCGATCCCGGTACATCACGTACATAAGGATTACAAATTCCGAATCTCTCAGGAATTGTTAGAACAAGCACCACACACAAAAATGGAGGCGAACATAATTCAACATATCCATGGTCACGTACATACCTACGCTCCATAGTCAGCTGACTTATTAACTCACAAATAAGTCACTCTCTTGAACTATGTCCTCGAGGTACCAATCTAAATCCGGGCACACAAAGATTAGATGGCCCTAAACGAACGTAAACCTCCCGTGATAGCAAGTATGGTAGGTATGTCATACACCTAAAATCATATACATATACTAAGCATGTACACATCTTAGTAATTACCATAATTTATTAGTGGTATACTTATCGTTCTTATACCAACACACGTGTTCCCGGTTTATATATTCACATCATTCATTATCCTCACGTCGTAATTAGTTATTCGTGTCCTAACCCACAATTATCATTCGGTCTAGTTTACTATTTTATAATTTACTTCCTTAATAAATCCCAAATCTCCCAACTATACCAATTAGTTAACACGGGAAAGTTATCTCATCAATTTATCAAGGTTACGGGACACTAAAAATCAAATCAGGCCAAAAAGGCCAATATGTCAACTCGTTAGAAGTCTCGTCCGAACGAGGCTTGTTCGAACGAGAGTTCGTTCGAACGAAGTGGGCATCTAACGAGATCTCGTTTGAACGAAAGGCATCGAATGAACATTCCACTCGTTAGAAGTCAAACTGTCAACTCGTTAGAAGCTCGTTCGAACGAGCTCATTCGAACGACCTGGGCAGGCCTTCTAACGAGGTGACAGTTTCGAGCCCAGAATTTTCCTATCTCGTTTTTCCCAATTTTCCTCACCTCTAATCTCATCTAAACATCATTCCAACAGTAGTTCAAGGTTTCTAATCATTTATAAACATACTTAGGTCGTATTTTAACATCTATATGGAATCAAATCCTCCTAAACCACATCTAATCATCAAATCTCCCCAATTTTCCCCAAATCTCATGAACATGAACCCTAGAAATTTAGAGTTATCAATAACCATAATTAAATCCGTTTTTGCAACATGAAATATGTATTTCCCACAGCATAATCATCCAACCACAATTCTACATACAATCTCTTTATCAAAATATGAGTTTCTAATTCCAATTTCATGGGTTTTTGTTATTCTCCCAAAACAATGCAATTATTTAAATTTCTACGCATGGAAGAAGCATTCGTTGTAAATAACGTAATTAAAACACTTGCCTTGGATTATTCTCTGAATTTTCTGTTGAATTGATGAAGGTTGGTCTCTCTCTTTCTCTCCCAAGGTTGAAGGTTGAAGATGGAGGTTAAGGTTTTCTCTTTGGGAACTTTTCTAACTTTTTCCTCTAACTCCCGTTGCCCTCTAATCACCTAAGTGCTGGTAATGGGTTAGTGGGTCATTAATTTCCTAATATTTAATTCCCAAAATTCGTTGGTTAATTATCCTAAAATTTCAAAATTACCAAAATACCCTTTTAAGTTGCCGGTATGGCCCAATAATGCCCCGGGACACAAACTAAACCCCCGGCTAGTGTTTTCTGACTATTTCGACCCTTCCGGGCACGTTGGCACACTCAAAATGACCATATGGTTGTTGGAAATAAAATTCACTTTTTAATTCAAATAATTACATTCCTGACGCGACTGTCACGCGCGTCCTAACAAAATTTCCCAAATTGCCGTATTTCAATCTCGCGACAATTTCAATAGTTTCAATATTCATATATTGCCATATATACACATTATAATCAAATACCAACTCACATCTCTTTAGTATTTTATCCGGATTAATTCTCAATTAATTCACATTTAATTTAATTAATCCCATAAATAAATATCGATAAAAATGCGGGGTATTACACATAATTAGTTAAAATGAATGTATCGATGTGGCAATGGTATGGTACTTCCTTTTGCATCATCAAGTATGGAAAATGCATCCGAGTATCGAAAAACTGGCACTTTGGACACTAAAATTTCAACAACCCATACTTTATAGAAATCAGGCCCAAGGATTTGATGGTGCACTAGTGACTTCTGGTCTGTAGAGTCAAGTTCTGCTCTTGCCCATTCTTCTCTAGTTCCCAACCAACGTAACAATTTGAAGGGAGAATTTCTTTGTGAAACACTTTGTGCACATGAACTTTTGCGATTGCACTAATAAATAGTACAGAGAAAACAATTAAAAAATAATTATAAATGCAACTAGTAAAACAATTTAGACTTAGATAATTTAGTAACAATAACCTATAGAGTATGTGTGTCATTATGTATGGCATCCCCACAACCCTCATGTTGACCCTATAGAAATTGAAAGTGAAGTATTTAAAAATAAAATAAGGGAAAAACTATATGTATTGAATCATGTTTAATTTTAAAAATATACCACATTTCGTTCATTTCCTTGTATCATTCGACTTTCCATGTGCATCTTCCATTCTAAAAGTTGTTGAATTTGATTTTCAAGAACCGTTACCCTTGCATTACTATATAACAACGCATTCACCTTCGTAGGCATCACCCCAAATCCAAGACCTCAGACATGAAACGAACGTTCAGGACCAAACACCTTTACTACTGCATCATCTCTCAACGATGTTGAGTCGTGAGATGGAATTTTTTTCATCTTTTCCTAAAATAAATACAAGAATTCAACATATTAAAAAAATTATAATAAACACATTGTATCTTTTAAAAAAATTGTAAAGTGTTGTGTAAGTGTTTAAGTCGTTACTATTGCTTCACCAACAACTTGATTAACCTAATCCCCATTTTCTCTCCTATGTACCCTTATCCAAACATCAACATGACGTATAGTTTTATTTGGGTCTTCGGCTTTCTACAAAATTTTAAAAGATAGAATTACAAAATAATGTAAGCTATTTATGAAGTATACAACTTTAAAGGGGAAACATACCATGGTTTCCTAAGTCTTGCATAGCCTCTACGACTAGTTGTGTATGGATGGATTTTCTTTTATCTAGCTTCCTTATGATTTTCGCTTGTTTCCTATAAAAATAAGAGAAATCACATATAATTGCTAAGAAATACGAGAATACTAAAAGTGGACTTTAGTCTATTAATTAAAATAAAAAATAAATAATTAAATTCACTTGCATCAAATTCATGTGACAAACGAGATTTAACAAATTCATCCCATTCATTTGACTTAATTCCAGGGGGCTTGAGTAATGTAAGATGGCGAGTGGAATTTTGTCCTTTAGCTTTTTCTCGTATAGGTGTTGATAATTTTGACTTATAATCTTTCCAAGCTCTACCGGTCTGACCCAAAACAATGGCCTTTCGGCATTCTTCAAGGTTATATTTTTGCTACATCATATAAAGTAAATACATTATCTTAGTTACAATTCAATATGTACACAGTTACATTCAAAATATTACATAATAGTGCAAAGGGTAGAGAAATAAAATACTCTTAGTAACAAACTCCCATATTTGATCCTTGATGTCACTTGTCACCTTGTCCCAACCTTTATGTGTTACTGGTACGCATTCTCGTCCTAAAATCCCAATCATAGAACTAAGATGGATGGAATCACGCCCAATTGGTTGCCCAAACTCATTGAATTATACCTCCTTATGGTCTTTCATCCCAATTACAATTACATTCAATTTTGATGGCCCCCGCTTCTTTTTTTTTGCCCTTATCAATAGAATCAATGTTAGGTACTTCATCCACATAATTTTTTTCCTCCGTATGTGAGTTAGAGACTTCTCATGATATTCTTGCATCCTCATTCTCATTGCATGTAGTTCTTTTCGATCTCTTACCCCTAACAACTTGTTTTGGATACACACAATATAAATGGAATGTAGTGTAAATTAGATGGACTTCAATAACATTTATTACGAAGTTTAAATTGAAGAGAGAATGGACTCATAACTCACCTCTTTAAACATGTCTGCCATATTCTCAAAAAGCAGATTTTTTTTCTATTCACCCCACTTAACAAGTCAACCTCCACACATACTCTTGCCAATATAGGCCTTGATAAAGATGTTCTAGCAGTATCTAGTTTTAGAGGAGATCTTACAAATGGAAAATATGCTTTCCTTATTGTATAAATGAATAAGCAATAGAGGCAGATTAATCCAGACTATAACCAAACTATCTATAAGTCACACCCTATGGAAGTCCTCTTCATGAAACAAGAAAATAAAAATATGTTTTTGATCAATCAATCCTATATTGAATGCATTTTTTAAACCAATAGATGCAAAAACCTTTCTAATATTAGCTATAAATGGCCGACTATGTGAAAATTTCCCAACCAAAGTATAATTGAAAAGTGCGTCCATATTGTGGATGATAAGGAAATGTAATATAGTTAGACTGAGAAACAAGACAGTGAGCTGATCATCTATGTACCTACAGTTGATATTTTAGTGAAATAATGGGACTTTCTTTATTTGGCACTCTTGTGTGCCATTTCTCGTGTTTCATCAATAACAGTACTGAAAAACAAACAGAGGCTGTCAGTTAGTAATCATTTATGTTAATCAACTATATAGCAAAAATGAGTACAATCAAGAAAACATTGTCTAATATTTTACTACATAATCCATACTTCACCACACACACACACACATGTATATCCCATACTACACTAGATATGTACACCTGACTCCACACTAGACATACACACTTTTTTTTAGGTTCAAGTCTTGGGGGGGGGGGGGGTGATACTTGAACCCCCAACCTCTTGCAAAGAAAGGGTTGGTGGTAACCATTGGGCAATCCCCTTTGGTTACACTAGACACATACACATGGCTCCATTACTCCTCCATATTTGCTTGTTGTTTTTTTATTGTAGAAGAATAGTTGTTGTCTTGTCAGTGCGGAAATGTTGATTTAAATGTGGTTTGGCATTCCCCTACAAACATGGAGTGAGTGAACACCACACACAAAGTTCAAACCTTAATAAAGCAAAACAATCTATAGATAGGGAGGTGGTGAAGATACACATGTTATTTCAGCTATAGCCTACCAATGCGTGATACTCAGCTTCACAAATAGACATAGAGTCTTTGGGTTGTCTTTTTGAAGCCTAAGATATATAATTTTCACCAAGAAAAAGACAATAGACTAAGGTAGATTAGCGTATTATAGGACACCCTGCCCAGTCTGCATCGAAGAATCCATAAAAGACATGGTAGAAGATACAATTTTCACCAAGGAAAAGATAATAGATAATTTATTCATGCATTGTATTGATCCACCTATAATCTATCAAGGATTCTTTGATGTTGGTAGGTTCAATATGATATGATATAATGGATTAGAGAACAGATGGTGAAGTTGTGTTTGATATTTGTCTAGCCTTGGATCGTGTAGTCATGGAATGGTAATTTTTGGAGGTGTTGGCTGAAGAATTTTTTGGTGTGCCAGACTGTAGGGGTATTTCCAAATGAATTCCATCTGGATTGAAAATGGTGGGAGGCAAGTGGGAAAATGAATTTTGATATGATGAATTATTTTATGATTTTGGATGATTGGTTTGGGAAGTATGTGAATGTATAGTGTTGTCTTGTGGTTTCATATGATCATATGGGTCAGCAATAAGGCGTGTAGTGGTACTTTACTCAAGTATATTGTCTTGTTGTTGCGTGGTAGGATAAAGCATGCTTCCTTGTGGTTTCATATGAAGATGTGGGTGAGTAGGTAACTGTGTACTTATATTTTGTTCAGGTACACTATCCTTTAGTTGTGAATCAATCGATAGGAGCCTTTAAGCAGGTTATGTATCACTGTATTGATCTTTTGAATGAGTTTCATTCCTATTTGAAGTCCCATGTCTGACTACTAGACTGGATAATGTTAAAGCTACACAAGATTGACCTCGTGTGTTCTTATTTTAATTTTCTTACTTATTGTCTAGATTGTGTGTGCTACATGCTTCCATAAACTCATAATATGTAGTCATATCAGTGTTAGTTTCCATAGAGTGAATATACCTATCAGGATTAACGTAGGGCATAATATTTTCATCAAATATAACATGTCTAGATACAAATACCTTTATTTTAGATTATTAATGGAACCTATACCCCTTATGAGAAGAATTGTATCCAATAACTACACATGGAAAAGATCTAGGTATATTGATTCGTCATGAATGTTACCTACTATCCAACTTTGCAGAAGGTATTCCTTCGCTTCCCAAGAAGCATTCACATCAAGTTCCTTGTCGATCTCCTTATATTTTCCATATTTGGGATAAATAAATGGATCACTATAAATCCAATGACTCATCTTTAATGAATGAATCAACTGTGACATTTGGGTTCTCCATATGAGGTAATCGGTGGGTTTATGTTTCACATGGAAAATGGCAATCAACTAATGGAGAGAGTTCAAAGAGAGATTCAAACTAGTTGAGCCCATGGATGTTGAACCCTCAAGCTCTGATACCATGAAGAATTATACAACGCAATATAGGATAAGAACACTTTTATTTTTTCACACTTAATTGTCCACGATATGGAGTGATCATATTTATAGTAGGAAAACTAATTGTCTATCATATATTAAGACTCATACACCACTAAACACATACACCTTGTTTGAGGACATAACATGAACAATTCAAACATAAATTACTATTAAACAAAGGGACAATAGGATATGATAAATTAACATTTAGGTGACACCACATAAACATTCTTCTTTTCCAACACCAAACTGCCTAAAAAAAACATTCATCTAAACCTGCACAAGTCAAAAGGTTAATTTATATTAGAACTGATGTGGTACAGAAAGATACATTGGCATTTAGTTACATTAGCATTTAGAGAAGTGGTACAGAAATCTGTATTAGAACTGATGCTATAGAAAGATATAACAAAGGAAATTTGGTTTAGTCTTTCTTCTTACTTGGTATCGCCACTAAGATTTATTAAGAAAATAAGCGTACATTTAGTTTGTAGAGTTAATCTACAGTTCTGAAAAAAGAATTTCTATATGGTATGTTGTATGCATACTAATTTTGAATCATCTATGTTATTTGGAGCAGAATAGCTATATTCAACTTACTAATAATTATGCTTATTATTCAATTATATTGAATTCTAATACAGTTTTGAAGCTCATTATAGATGGAAAATAGATTTCATTAACTTTCTTTTCAGCTAGGTGAAGAATATTTAATCCCAAATGGAATGAACCTAAGTGTTTTTCTGTAACAGGACTGAAACAGAGTATGTGAGTCAGATGCTAACAAAAGTCAAGCGATTTTCTCAACACCATTCATGTCATGTTTAGTTTGTAGCACATCCAAGGCATGTATTTTCCTTAAACTACTCTTTATAAAAAGAAAATAAGACTTCAATCTTGCCATATAGTAACATGCTTTGTCTATGAGAGCATTGACCTTATACTGACTAAAGCATGTTATTACTATGAGAGCCGAATACTGGTTGCTCAGTATGGACGTATCTCAACCTATGCCCTGGAGACCTTGGCTCTTTACATATTTCATATATATAATAATTCCTTGCTTGGCCACTTGAGGATGCTACAGTTATCTTGTTTTCATTACATATCATGTGTATATTTGTTTATTTAATCTTCCATCTAAATGTTTTTTCTTTGCACCTTCAGGTAAAGAACCAATTTCTATTATAAATTATGAGAAGTGGTAAAGAACGCTATATTAGAACTGATGCTACCTGTGCTCTTATGAAGTTTTGCGGTTATATTAGAACTGATGCTACCTGTGTTCTTATGAAGTTTTGCGGTTATGTCGATTAGAACTGATGCTACCTTTGTTCTTATGAAGTTTTGCGGTTATGTCGAGTAGATTAACAATTTCCATTTCCACAGTATGTGATGCTGGCTATTTTAATAATAGAAGATGGGTTCCACTCAAATCCAAGCATCCACTCCCACAAAAGAAATAAGTGTAGTTATAAAGGGATGTTTATCATGTAGAATAGACAGATGAAATATTGACTTCAACTGGTGATGTTTGCGCCTTTAGAAATAGTTATATTGGCATTTAGAGAAGTGGTACAGAAAGCTATATTATATACCTGTTGAATATCTAATACTCGGAATGAAATCCTCCAATTTATTAAGCTCAAAGATACTACCTTGTGGCCATATAGAAAAGGAGGATTAAAAAAGCTTACGAGTTTACATAACTTATCTATAATATTTATTCATGAACCTAAAGTGGATGATAGTAAAATACAGTAATTTATTTTGAAACTGGAATTTGAAGGAGGGGTGGTTAGAAGTGTTAACTCAATTTGGATCATAAAGTAGTAAGCATCCTTGAATTTTAAGTTTCCATCCATACTAAATGGATAAATTAGCATGTATGCAGCTTGAATAAGAGGAAGATGAACCTCCATTATAATATTATCGGTTGAGGCATAATATAGTAAATTAAATGAGGAATAACACATTTATCTCCTACTATAAGATCACTAGAAACATATTCCACCAGGTGAGATATTTTTTGTTAGAAAAACATATTCTAACCTTTATAAAAAAAAATCACCTAAATCTAAATCTGAAATCAGTGATAGAAACACTCGAACCAGATCTGAAATTCTAAATCGGTATCGAAAACACCACTCCCAACCACCACTCCACCACAACCAACATCCACTACCAAATCAAAATCACAAGGAAAATCCATTAAATTAGAATTCATCTATGCATATGTTTTCATTTGTGTATGTGTGTGTGTGTTTGAGAAAGATCCAGAGAGACATAACATCTGATGTGTTATTGTATAGGGGGATTGAAGGTAATCCTGAGATTAGGGATAATTCCCTAATTAACAATAGTGTTTGAGATTAAGCAACCGAGGCAGCTCAAGCGTGGCACCTCAACGAGGCAGCTTAGTGTAGCAACTCATACTTTAGCTTGTTGTGTTAGTCATATTGTATCTTTGTTTATATTGGCTGTAAGATATAACGGTTGTAATGTTGTAATGAGAATAATAATGAGTTTTAGTGTGAGGTCAAACAGTACTCGCGAGAGACCAGGCTTGGCAGGACCTGGGAGAGCTTTCATCCTCTATCGAATGACCTCATCATGGGAACTTTAGAGGGACTTGGTTTGGAGGATTGAGAAGTGAGGCACCATTGGGGCTTGTCCTGACCATCTTAGATACACCTAGTAAAACATCGAAGAACCCTGACCGTGGAACCTCGGGCGGAGCAGCTCGAAGTTCCAACGGGCGTTGAGTTGTGAACCAAACAGCCCTCTACTTAATGTCACATCTACTGTAGGTGATGTCACTAGCCAGCTAAATAATTTCAGACCTACACTTGAGTAAACCACTATGGTATTTGGGGCTGTTAGGCAGTTGGTGAGCCACCTCTACGACAACAGCCCCCCTGACACACGGTTGTTTGGCAAAAGGCATGTCTTGGCATTTAATGTTTATGACGTGGAGACAGCTAGTGAATCAGGCATTTAATGATGTGACATAAATTATGAGGGATGTATTTCATAGTCTTTAATGACTGGGTTACCTTGGGGGTGGTGTGGGGGGCTATTTAAGGACCCCAACCACCTTTGAGGAGGGGATAACTTTGAGAGTTTAAAGAAGTTATTTCTAGAGAGAATACACATTAGAGAGAGTTATTACAAACCAGAGTCTGGATTCATCCACCATTGTGATTTATTACGAAGCTTTTAATACTTGACAGAGATTCTTGAGGCTGGTTGGTGTGTTTTGGCTGCTTGCCAAGGTGTATCCAGGGTGCTTACTTCTCTCCCCCTCTAGCTAAGTTACTTCAGAGTTCATTACTATTTTCTTGAGTTATACACGAGATATTTGTGAGTTTAAACTAAGCTTCATCTTCTATGAGTTTGTGTTTGCATGTTATGGCACTAATCCAAGGTTTTAGCTAATTAACTTATCATTACTATACTTCAAAGGGGTTACGCCTCCATCTTATCTAAACTACCCTCTTACATTTGGCGACTCTGATGGGGAGGCATTCTTCTGAGTAAGGAGTGTGGCGTAAGATAATGCTAATCGAAGGCTCAACTTTGATGACATCCAACACAGTGAAGAGCAAGTTGTGAGAGAACTAGAAGCCCTAAGGGATGCGGCTCCTCGAATAGAAATACCTCATGTTGAGACAACAGCAGGCATTTCGGGGGTGACACAAGCTTCCACGAGTGCGGGGTTGGTACCCACTCAGGTGGCGCTCCTCATCAGTAAGTTTTATGAGTTTTTGCAAACTACAATAGCTTCAATGATGCTGGGAGGATTGGAAGCCAATGCCTTCGTAACACTAGGGGTGGCCCCAACGTCCCCACCAGGTGCAGGTGCAGCGGGAACGGTCCCAGCTAGAATACCCTCTGTTGTCAATCCAACAGTGGGAACCGCATGAGTTTCAATGGCCCCTATTATGACATTTGTGCCAGCTGCAACGGGCACCCAGCCCATGGTGCCATTGGCTGCTGCCCTAGTAGCATCACCCATGGAAGAAATGAGAAAAGAAATGCAGAAGGAGATGCTGAAGTTTATGCAAGCTTCCTCGCAATCTGCTGGTGAGATATCTTCGGTTTATGATGACTTTCGAACACCGTATCCCCAGGAATACAACGATGAGACCTACCTAAAGGACTATACTCCTCCTATTTTTGAAAAGTACACAGGGAAGGGGGGAACTCGAAGGAGCATCTTAAGCGCTTTGTTGAACACTTGGGGGCGCATTGTAACAACAAGAAGCTTAGGTTGAGGGAGTTTTCCAAATCATTAACCGATAAAGCATACACCTGGTATTCCCATTTACCTCCTAAAAGCGTTTCTACGTGGGAGTGGATACATGTGTTATTTTTCCAGAAGTTCTTTCTGGTAGAAGATTAGTTTACTTTGACCCAACTAGGTAGGGAGAAACAACGACCTGGGGAGGAAGTGGTGGCCTATGTTCGGAGGTTCAGGGAAAGGTCCCTCGACGTGAGGGAGGAGGCCAAGAAATCCAAGCTATTATAAATCTGCATTGAGGGGCTGATTCCTAAGTACATCTGTCATCTTATCAATGAGATGCGCGAGGGGACTTTTGCAGCGTTTTTAAAAGCAGGGAGAAATATCTCCTTAGTGGTGCGGCCCAATCCGGTGGTGGTTCCCATGATGTTTAGGCAGCCGATGCAACCTGTGGGGGGGGGGTCTCATCCCCCCACGAGTAGGGTACACCGAGGGGGGAGATAGGGGCAAGGCACCGAAGAATGACAATAAGAGAAAATTCAGAAGAAACAGGGAGGACCCACCACCATTGCCTTGTATAGTGGAAGAAGTTGTCAGCTGTTACAATGCGATGGTCCAAGGGGGAACGTTCTATGAGCCAAAGGACATTCCCATTGGGGAACCTGATGCGGCAATAAAGGCGGATCCAAAGTATTGTCAAGTTCATCGGAGGATCCAGCATCCAACCGAGAGTTATTTCACACTGAGAAGAATCATCAACAAGTACATGAGGGAAGGGCTGCTGCAAATCCCTCCACAGAACGTCAAAAACAACCCACTGTCTGCACATGGGGCTAATCTCGTGGTGTCCTATGATGAAGAGGCCAAAAGAGGAGAAAGATAGTCAACGACGAAGCAAGAAGAGTATGAAGAGGCCCTAGAAGATTGTACGAGGGGAATGGATAATGTAGTGCTGGCTTACGATGAAACAAGCGCCAAGGATGTGGAGGAGGTATACGGTGTTAAAGGTGAGGAAGTAGACCCGGTTGTAGAATAATGTGAAGTTTTGAAATCCCCAAAGTTCACCTGGTTCTTCGACCAAGTGGGGGTACCGAAGGAGAGTAGGTTGGAGATAACCCATGTAATACTCGATATTACGAGGAAGAATGTAGTCACTTCGTTGAGATGGAAGGGACCCATGGCTAGGTTGCTGAGAAGGTTTTTATCGAAGGTAACCTTCAGTGATGCAGATAGGGATGTAAGGTTCCCTCACAATAGGCCATTGTATATAACTGCTAGTGTCAATGGAGTTAGCTTCGCTAGGACTCTTATGGATGGGGGAGCTTCTGTCAATATCATACCGAACAACTCTTTCCACGCAGCCAATATTCCAGAAGAAAGGTTGGTCCACATAACTTTGGTAATTTCGGGGTACGATAATCAATCTTCCAAATCCATTGGGTACGTTAATGTTGGAATTGTAATGGGAAATATGAGTTCCCATATCAAGTTCCACGTAATAGAGAGTGAAACTTCCTATTATCTACTAATAGGAAGGGTATGGATGCACAACTAAGGGTTGGTTCCCTCAACATACCACCAATGTGCTAAAGCAAATGTCAAGGGAACATAGGTGACCATTAGGGCTACAAGGAGGCCCTTCACTGTTGAGGAGGCTCACTTGGTGGATGCAGCATTTTACATAGAGTTAGAGGAATATGTTCGGGTCCTAACAAGAAGAATGGAGGGAGCATGGGTTCCCTCGATTAGAGAGATGATGGGACCCGTGAACGAGAAAGGTAAATAGGTTGCAAGCAGCACAAGGGTAATAGTCAAAGAGACTCACCAGGTGGTCCCTCGACCCCCAAGGCATCTCAAAGCAACTCAAAGATAGGATGAGGCCCAGAGCGGATCCAATGGATCATGAGGTCCAACAGAAAAGCATGCTGAGCCGGTTCTCTGCCGTTGCATGATACTGAGGTCCAACAGCATTGTCCCGATAGCATGGTAGATGCAACGGTAGATCATGAGATGTATAGCTTCATGGATGGTTATGTAGGGTACAACCAGATCAAGATGGACCCCATGGATGCAAAGAAAATAGCGTTTAGAACCCCGTTCCGTAACTTTATGTACAAGGTGATACCGTTTGGAATCAAGAACGCTGGGGCGACTTACCAAAGAACAATGATGGCCATTTTTTATGATTTCTTTCACAAATTTGTGGAATTTTATGTGGATGACTTGGTCGTCAAATCGAAGAAGGAGGAGTCCCATCTGAGTGATTTGAGGAAGGTGTTTTCCCGTTACAGGAAGTATAAATTGAAGATGAACCCATTGAAGTGTGTCTTCGGAGTGACAAATGGGAAATTCCTAGGATTTGTGGTTGATCGACAAGGGGTGCAGATGGACCAGGACAAATAGCGGGCAATCTTGGAAATGCCATGCCCAAGAACGGCAAAAGAGATGAAGAGTTTCCTCGGTAAAGTCTCCTACCTTAGGAGATTTGTGCTTGTATTAGCCAAAATAACACATCCATTAATGCAGCTGGTGTGAAAGAACAAGAAGTTCAAGTGGGAGGAGGTTCACCAGGAGTCTCTTAACGGGCTGAAGAAACTGCTCGTTTCACAACAGACCATGGTTCCCCACAGGCAGGAATACCGTTGTAGTTGTACCTCACATCCACCTCGAGGTCTGTGGGAGCTTTGTTGGCACAAGAGATTGACGGGAAAGAACGGTTAGTTTACTACCTCAGCAGGATTATCCATGGGCTAGAAGTCAGATATAGCAGCTTAGAAAGGCATTGTAGCCTTAGTCTTTATAGCGCAAAAACTTAGGAATTATATGTTGTCTTTTACAATTCATATTGTAACTAGATGTGATCCTATTAAGTATTTGCTAGCAAGAGCGATTTTGATTGGTAGGGCAGCTAGGTGGTTCCTCATCCTATCTGAATATGACTTGAAGTGAATGGTTCCTCACGCAATCAAAAGCCAGGCATACGCTGATCTGTTGGCTATCTTCCCCTCGGGAACATTTGAGCCACCCAAGGAAAATATTTCAGAAGACGATTTGCAGGACAACCACCTATACGCAACGGAGGAATGGACAATGTAGTTCGATGGATCATTTACGAAAAAGAAAGGAGGAGCAGGGGTTATTCTCTCAAAGGGAATGGAGGAGATTTGTCTTTCCTACAAGTTGGATTTACCTTATTCTAATAATGAGGCAGAATATGAAGCATTCGTGTTGGGATTACTAGAGGCTCTTAGAAGGGGGATCCATTCACTTTGCATCAAGGGAGATTCAAGGTTGGCAGTTCAGCAAATGAATGGAGAGTATGCATTGAAACACATGAGCCTGGAACCAAACAGAACAATCATCCAAAGGCTCTTCTGCCAGTTCCATTGGACCAAGATCAAGAGGCAGCCTAGAACGATGAACCACCACCCAGACGCATATGCCACCCTTACCTAGAAGATGATCATGAGGAATGATGAAACTACCGTCTTGATCCAACGAAGAATAACTTCTTCGATGGTACAGTCAATTCTACCAATGGAAGAGGATGGGGACTGGTGGGGAAAGATTAAGAGGCAACTGGAGGCTGGTGAAGGAATGATGGGGCTTAGAGAATTGGCCCAGTACTTTACAAACCAGGGAAACTTTTACTTCAAAAATGTAAGAGGATCGTTGTCAAGGTGCATCGGTCTAGAAGAGGCAGAGCAAAGATTGAAGAAAACACATGAAGTGCACTACAAAACAACTGAGATACCCCTCTACCGAAGAATTCAAAGGGAGGAGTATTTTTGGCCTAAGATGAAACAAGATGAGGCAGAGATACAATGAAAGTGTGATACATTCCAGTTATTCTTCAAAGCGGCTGAATGCCACTTCGTGGAGGCTCAACCTGATTGGAGAAAGCCCTATATTAATTTCATAAAAGATGGAGTTATCCCGATGGAGAAAATTAATGCGATGGGACTTCGACGAAGGGCCCCGAGATTTTACGTTAAGGAGGAGCAAATTTATCGAAGGGGATACTTTAACAGGACTTTGCGTTGTATCACGAGAGAAGAGGAAGCGGAGGTCCTCAAACAGGCACACGATCCAGCTCACATAGGAGGAGCCAAGTTATATGACCAGTTGATGACTTTGGGATACTATTAGCCAATAATGGAGAAAGATTCGGCTGAGTTCATTCAAAAGTTCATGTCTTGCTAACTTCATGGAAATATGATCCACACCCCGTTAGTGGACTTGCACTCCTTAGCAAAGCCCTATCCTTTTCATACTTGGGCGTTTGACCTAGTAGGGGCAATACATCCTTCTTCGAGGGGAAAAATATGGATACTAGTAGCAACGGAGTGCTTCATAAAGTAGGCTAAGGCGATACCACTGAGAAGGGAAACAGCGGGAGTGGTGAGCAACTTCATCAGAGAGTACATCACTTGTCATTTTGGGATCCCAAAGGTTATCCTTTCGGACAATGGAACCCCTTTCGTCAATTCAGAAGTAACGATGCTCACAGATAAATACTCCATTGTCCATCACACTTCGACGGTGGCATACCCAAAGGAAAATGGTCAAGCTAAAGCGACTAACAAAACTTTGCTCAATATCTAGGCTAAAATGATGGAAGATTTCCCAGGATCATTGGATTATAAGATACTAGCCGTTTTATGGGCCTATTGGATGACTAAGAGGAAGCCCATGGGGTACACGCCATTCTCTCTTGTTTATGGGGCCGAGGCGATTCTCCCGATAGAGTTGGAAATCCCCTCAGCTTGATATGCTTTGAGAAGTAGCATGCTCCCCCAAGAATAGGCATGTGCAGTTGGAAGCATTGGATGAACACAGGGATAACGCGATGCAACACTTTCAAATATATACGAAGCAACTTTCCAGGGCGTATGATAACATAGTGAGACCAAGGAAGTTCGTGGAGGGAGACCTTATATTGAAAGCAGCAGTGAAATATATCAGGGGGCTTCCTCTTCCTAAGTTTACAGCAAATTGGGAAGGACCTTTCATTGTGAAGGAAGCTCATGACTCAGGTTATTGCGTAATTTCTAAGATGGAAGAAGACAAACCATTTAAAATAAATAATAAGTGGTTGAAGGTTTATCATGTGTAAGAAATTATGTCTGGGCCACTGATGTATCTATCTGATTATGAATGTACAAAGTTCTTTTTTTGATGAGTATATAAGTTCTTTTTATTATAACCCAAGTAGAGATGAAAGAATTATAGAACTTCACACTTCATAATCTATGCAAACAGTTGTAACACAAAGAAATGGCATGAGAAAATTTATATCTTTTTCATTCATAAACTTTGGGGAATTACAAAATTGGGAGTTATTGCCAAAGAAGTACATAAGGAGAGAAAAAGAGGAAAAATATATATACAAGTTCACTAGCCTAGGAGGAACCACAAATCTGGGGAAGAGAAAAAATCTCCAGGAAGGCTCGAAGAAGTTGCTTGGCAAGACCGTTGAGCATTGATAGAGACCTCCAACCTTATTTGCGCATGTGTGCGCTCAATAAGAAGTTTCTCCCATTTTAGCTTTGTCAACCACAGAGCTTCTTTGATGACCTCAACCTCCTTGTCAATGGCTCCCAGAAGAGGTGCTAACTCGGTCAATTTAGCTTCCTCGACCTGCTGATCCTCCTGATGTTTTTGTAAGAGCTCCCCATGGTTGTCCAACCGCTAGCTCTTCAAAGTCTTCAAATGTGCGATGAGCCAGTTAAAATGGAACCCGTCACAACCCAACTCCCTCGGATAACCCAAGAATTGATTGAGGAGGGGCCTGGTAATGTTTGTAGTGGAGTATTGGCAATTTCAGCAACGGCAGTGGCCATACCTTGAAGCCTGTAGCTCATAACTGAGATGTTTGAACGAAGGCAATTCACTGTGAATATTTCAGGATGATGGTTCGCAAGTTGCTTAACTACCAAGTGATGGTTGGTAGGCATTTGAGGAGAACGTTGGAGCACCATCAGGCATAAGGCCTGAGGAGGCAGGTCGGGTAGAGGAAGCTCTCACCTAGATTCACTCTCGGCAGCAGCGCCTGTCGTGGAACCTTGGTCATTATGACTAGAATCTTTCGAGACAATAGGTTCCCGATGGAGCAAGCCAATAGGTGAAGGAACTGGTGGAGAATCCTCCCGAGCAACCAAAAAACAGTTTGTAAGAGGGTAGTTTAGATAAGATGGAGGCGTAACCCCTTTTAAGTATGGTGATGACAAGGTTAGTTAGAAAAGCACTAGTGTTTTAGCCACAAGACACAAAGAGCAGTTTGGAATGTATGGAACCCATCTTATACTCACAAATCTCTCGTGTATAACTCACAATATAATAAAGAACTTCAGAAATAATCTTAGCTAGAGGGAGAGAGAAGTAAGCACCCTAGATACACCTTGGTAGGCAGGCAAAACATACTAAAACTCTCAAGGATCTCTATTATGTATTAAAAGCTTCGTAATAAATGACAAAAATGGTGGGTGGCAGAACTCTCTGGTTCTTTTAATAAATCTCTCTCGTAAAATAAATTTCTCTAGTAATAACTTTTGAACTCTTAAAAAGATCATCCTTTCCTCAGAGGTGGTTGGGGTCCTTAAATAGCCCCCCACACCACCCCCAAGGCAACTCAGTCATTAAAGACTATGAAAGACATCCCTCATACTTTATGTCACAACATTAAATGTCTGATGCACTAGTTGTCTCCTACGTCATAAACATTAAATGCCAAGACATGCCTTTTTGCCTAACCACTGTGTGTCAGGGGGTTGTAGTCGCAGAGGTGGCTCACCAACTATCTGACAGCCCCAAATACCACGGTGGTTTACTCAAGTGCATGTCTGACATTGTTTAGAAGGATAGTGACATCACCCACAGTAGATGTGACATTTAAGTAGAGGGTTGTTTGGTCCATAACTCAATGCCCGATGGAACTCCAAGCTGCTCCGCTTGAGGTTCCTCGGTCAGGGTCCTTCGGTGTTTTACCAGGTGTATCTAAGATGGTCAGGACAAGCCCCAACGGTTCCCCACTTCTAAATCCTCCAAACCAAGTCCCTCTAAAGTTCCCACGGTGAGGTTGTTCGATAGAGCATGAAAGCTCTCCCAGGCCCTGCCAAGCCTGGTCTCTCGCGAGTACCGTTCGACCTCACACCCATTCATTATTCTCGTTACAACATTACAGTCATTACAACTCGTAGTCAATATAAACAAAGCTATAATATGGAAAAGTAACAATAAGCTAAAGTACGAGTTGCCACGCCAAGCTGCCACGCTTGAGTTGCCACGCTGATCTTATCCTCAGAACACTGTTGCTAATTGGTGGATTATCCCTAATCCCAGGATTACCTTCAGCCCCCTCTACATTTGCCCCTTCATGGAGGGATTTATTGTGGGAACAAGAAGTGCCTCCACGAAAACTTCTTAATCCGATGAACCTTCTCTGTCTGGCCTGCTGCTTTTTCCTAATGCTGAGTCTCAACCGTTTCAGCTTGAATATCTGAAATTCTCCCGAAGGACCTGCTAATATTCTCGCAGTAATGTTCGAAAAAGCAAAAAATTCTCCCCGATGTAATTGAGTCATAACTAAACAACATTTGAGCTTCTGTCGAGGGGATATCGTGTCTTTTTTGAACCGTTGGGACACCTTCCTTGTTGGGGGGTTTATTGGATATGTGAGAGAAAATATTGGCGCCCAAAACTCAATCTTGCTTAGGAAGGTAACGGTGGTTGTTCCCTAGGTGTCATTTCATTAATTGATGGCAGTTCCCTAGGTGTCACTTCATTAAATGACGTAGCGTTGTCTTTTCCATGTCAGAACACTTCCCGAAGTGCCACGTGTACAATTGAAATGATTGCAGGCGGCCACACACGTGCAATGGTGGGAAACTTAAACGACGAACTTTAAAAATTAAACGGCCAAATCACTTAAAACCATTCTTTTTCTTACTTTGCCACTACCTGCTTCAAATTTCCTTCGTTTTTTTAGAGAGAGAGAGAAAGAGCTTCCATTGTTGATCGTCTGAAACCTCTATTGTTGTTCGAGCTTGTGCCGTCCTGTTCTTGCTCTCATCTTCTACGCCACCTCCTGTGGTTGCTCTTCCGCCATTGTCGTGCTCAGGCTCCTCTGACTCAAGGTTGTTTTTTGTTTGCTCTAACACTCTGTCATGGCATCTCAAAGTTACTCCACCATCTCTTCAACCAGTGCGCCGCCTTCTACTGCTGTTGCCACCACTACTGGTGCTTCTGCCTTGGACGCTGTCCGTCGTGAACAGTTAAGGTTTTATCGTCGCTCTCCCATTTTTGGCGAAGATGATAGCTTTGCTGCTGCTTGCAAGACTGTCAACTTTGAATGCAAGTTTGAGACCTTAGTGCTGGGTGACGAGGACGAAGAACCCTCGAAGTGGGGCTTTCTTCCTCCAGAAGGGACTCTCCGGTTTCGTCTGGAGCGAGGGGACTTCCAATGGTCCCAAATTGACTTCGAAGCACCAGGTGGTTCTCCTGCCCATTTTGCTGCTTGGAACTCTCACATGGTGAGTTCCCATGGTGATATTTTGAGTAAGATTGGCCTTCAACGGGCCAAATGGTTTGGTGAGTTTACTCTCTCCAAAAATAATGCTGCTCTCCCCATTCTTGTTTCTCGTTGGAACGTGACGACTCACACATTCATTGCTGCGTGGGGCAAGTTCACGATAACCCTAGAAGATGTCTGCGAGCTTTTGGGGCTCGAAGCAACAGGTCATGAGCTTTATAACGATGAGCCTCTCGACGCCCAAGAGACTGCTGACCGTTTGGCGTTGGACCGAATATGCCGAAGTTGCATCGGTTCTTCAAACAAAGCTACCTTCACTCCGCTGATTAACTATTTCTTCAAGGGTTCTAGTGAAGGTAGTTCTTCAATTTCAACGGATGCCCCTGGCCAAGGTACTTCGTTAGAGATCCCTACTTACATCCTTTTGATTCTTTCCCGTTTTCTTTTGACGGGAAAACCAAACGATCAGCCCCGAAGGGACCTTATCAACATATCCCTTCGTTTGGCCCGGGGCATCAAACTTCCTTTGGCTGCAATTGCCCTAGGGTCCCTCTACACCTGGCTTGACAGAACGTTGTTCGACATGGAACGATCACTTGGCCGTTATAACCTGGCCAATTTTGCTAACAGCGTCCTTCTAACCAGCTTTCTTTACATGCACTTTCCTGTTGTAGCGGCCAAGGCCAACCGTCCTCCTTCTGGGGAAACCATTCTGCCCCCACGCTCTTATATTTATCACAAGAGGCAGAGACGAAAAGAGCTGATCGCCTCAATTGATCGTTTTGAGGACTTTGTTATGAGGCCTTACGGAGAGGACGCCTTTGTTCATACTTGTGATTTCTTTCAGCACGAATCCAGGGTGGTCCAGGTGGGAGTAGACATTGAAGATCCTCAGTTAGCCATGGTGCTTGTCCTTTCTCCGGGGTATCTGCCTTCCTACACCGAGTGGGGATATTCCAGCGAACATTATAACCCCAATCGGTGTAGTCGTCAATTTGGGTTTGATCAGGGGGCTCCTCGCTCAGTTTTCCAATCCTCAAACCCAAAGGTTAGCTTTAGCGAGGCATGTTCCTTATTTTCCTCCACTGCTGCGTGGGGGATAAGTGAATCAATGGCTGGGAGAGTCACCATTCCCTCCAACAAGAGGCAAGGGAATGTGACCAGTCTATTTGCCACGAAGTTCTGACCGAAACAACTGGCTAACATTGCTGAATTCATAGATGGCGAGCCTGTGTACCCTACAGTTCTTTCATTTTCTGCGTTGGAGCTGGGACTCAAAGGCAACTCCGTTCTGGGGATTGAGTTCCCTCTAAGCAAAACCCCTAAGAGGCCTTCCGAAGAGTTTCCTCCGTTATGCCTCATGACTCCTACTGCCATACCCAAATAGAAAAGTGCTGGGGTATCCAGGAAGACTGCTCCTTCGACTGGAGCTACTGCTGATGAAGGGTCTTCGCAGCCGTCGATCAAGAAGGCCAAGAGTGCGGTGGCTTCCACGAAAAAAACAAAATCCAAATCCCAGACTCCTGTGGCAGCCCTTCCCATAGCCTCCGTTCCTCCTCCCATGTCTCCTGAAAGGGCCGAGAGGTTAAGGAGGGAGGCGCAGGCTGAGGTAGATCGGGTGAATGAAGAGTTTCAACGGCGCGCTGTCGTCGTTCCTCCCTCGGTTGCCTTCCCCACGATCGTCGTCGATCCCACTGAGCCAGCTGTAAGGAGGAGGAAAAGTTCGAAGGTTCCTGAAGCCACTGGCAGTGACGTGACAAGGCTAAGGAGGAAGACTTTAGGCAGCAAGTCCCAGCGGAAGCAAGCTCCCCCAGTGCAAGCTTCTCATTCTTCTTCCCAATCTGAGGTATGTACACTTATCTTGTTCTCTTTTCTTCTTTGGTTAGAGCAAGCCGGATTTTCTTATATATATTGTTCTTAACTACTTTGGTGCAGGGACTTAAAAAAATGGGGCCTCGTTCTCCTAGGCCCCCAAGTCCCCCCATTAGCCGTTTCGTGGGCGGTCGCTGTGGGGCCATCTCATCCGATACGACCCCACCCCGTTCGCCAATGACCGGGCTTACTTACGCCCGTCGTTCAATCTCATGATGGGCGAGGGAGGCAGTTGTGGAGGGTGAGGTTATAGAGCCCATGGATGTCTCTTCGCCACCAGAGACAACACAATCTGAGATGCCTACTCCAGTCCCCTCTGGCTCACTGGCTTCCTCTGAGGCTGTTCTCCCCATCGTTCTGGTTGCTGCAGGTGATCCTGAGGTAATTATTTCATATTTAAATTTTTCTGATCTGGCATTCCTTCTCTTTCACCCCGTTCTGTGTGCTGAATTTAGGATGTTGGTTGCCCTAGGTCGAAGTATCCTCGCTGCTAGCAAACATTCTTCGTCCAACGGTGCTGGCGAGACCTCTGACCACAGTGCCCCTTTTCAACGTTCTGACTGAGGTAAGTTATTCTTGGATACATTTCGCCCTTTTTTCTGTATTTGTTCCTCTTTACTAACATTGGCTTTTATATTGCAGCTTTCTCCTGATCTTTCACCACCCTCATCTATTCCCGATGAACCCCTTGCTCTTGCTTTGGTACCTTATGTGGGCGAGGGAACTATGCTGATGGTTGAGGTTTCTGGGGCCAGAGACCCCGTTGAGGCTGATGAGGTAACAAGTCCCCTCCCAATGATTCCTGCCACTTTAACCTCCGTGATGACTCCCACTCCTGCCCCTGTTGTGATTCTGGTACTTTTTTAATTCTCTGCATAATCTCCACCTTATAACGGTGACTTAACAATGAAAACACTTGTTAAGATTTTTATATAATCTCCACCTTATAACGGTGACTTAACAATGAAAACACTTGTTAAGATTTTTATATAATCTCCACCTTATAACGGTGACTTAACAACGAAAACGCTTGTTAAGATTTTTATATAATCTCCACCTTATAACGGTGACTTAACAACGAAAACGTTTGTTAAGATTTTTATATAATCTCCACCTTATAACGGTGACTTAACAATGAAAACACTTGTTAAGATTTTTATATAATCTCCACCTTATAACGGTGACATAACAATGAAAACACTTGTTAAGATTTTTATATAATCTTCACCTTATAACGACGATTTAACAATGAAAACACTATAATCTCACTGTTTCTTATATCTCTTCTCAGGTTGCTCAGGAGGATTCCTCACCAGCTCTTTCACTTATGGGCACACCACGTCAGGAACCTGCTGTTTCGGAAGAATCTGACCTTGCTGACCAAGGTTCCACGACTGGTGTTGAGGCAGAAAGTGAATCTGGGTGCGAATTGCCTCTCCCTGACTTAACTCCTCCTGCCTTTTGCCTAATGGTGCTTCACAAATCTCCCCAAATGCCTGTGAGCCATCGCTTGGTGATTGAGCAGTTGGTGAACCATCACCCCGAGACCTTCACCGTGGACTGCCTACGGTCCAATATTCCCGTGATGAGTCATCGACTGCAAGGCATGGCGATCGTTGTTGCTGAGATTGCCAATACTCCCACTTTCAGTGTTACCCGAGCCCTCATTAATCAGTTTCTGGGTTTTCTGAAGGAATTGGGTCGTGACGGTTTCCGTTTCGACTGGCTTATAGCGTATTTGAAAACTTTTAAGAGTCAGTAGCTGATCGGCCAGAGGGAACTGTTGAGGAAGCACCAGGAGGACCAACGGGCTGAGGAAGTTAAGTTAGCTGAGCTGGCACCTCTTTTGGAATCAGCGGATGAAGAAATAAAGAATGCTGAAGAGGCTCTGCGTTTGGCCAAGCTGAAACGGGAGAGACTTCTTATTGAATGCGCACAGGTGCAAATCAGGCTAGAGGTTGCTGTCAACGCTCAAAGCTCCTTTGCGTCAGCTTCTTCGGGCCTTCCTGGGGATTTTTTCTCTTCCCCGGACCTATGGTTCCTTTTAGGGTAGCAAACTCTTATATATATTTTCCTTCTTCGTCCATTTATGTAATTCTTGGGCAATAGTTCCCAATTTTTGTAATGCTCTCTTGTTTATTGAATGAAAGAATGTATATTTTCCCGTTTTATCTTTAAGTTATGACTGCTTTCATATCGGTGTCTATACTTCACGTCATCAATAAAACTTGTATATTCATAATCAAAGACTAGATACATCGATGGTACAAACTTAATTGTTTACACATGATAGACTTTCAACCATTTATTATTAATTTTGAATGGCTTGTCTTCCTCCAACTTAGAAATTAAGCAATAACCTGAATCATGAGCTTCCTTCACGACGAAAGGTCCCTCCCAATTGGCTGCGAATTTTGGCAGAGGAAGTCCCCTAATGTGTTTCACCGCTGCTTTCAAAACGAGATCTCCCTCTACGAACCTCCTTGGTCTTACCAGGTTGTCATATGCCCTAGAGAGCAGCCTTGTATACATTTGAAAATGTTGCATTGCGTTGTCTCTGTGTTCGTCCAATGCCTCCAGCTGCACATGCCTGTTCTGAGGGAGCATGCTACTTCGCAAGGCGTATCGAGCAGAGGGAACCTCCAACTCCACTGGAAGGATTGCCTCAGCCCCGTAGACAAGGGAGAATGGAGTGTACCCTGTGGGCTTCCTCTTCGTCGTTCGATAGTCCCACAACGCTGCTGGTATCTTGTCATCCCATGATCCTGGAAAGTCCTCCATTGTTTTAGCCAGGATATTAACCAGAGTTTTGTTAGTTTCCTCGGCCTGACCGTTCCCCTTCGGGTATGGCACCGTTGAAGTGTGATAAACGATGGAATACTTGTCTGTAAGCATCGTTACTTCTGAGTTGACAAAGGGATTCCCATTATCTGAGAGAATAACCTTTGGGATCCCAAAATGGCAAATGATATACTCTCTGATGAAGTTACTCACTACCCCAGCCGTTGCCCTTCTGAGTGGTATTGCTTCAACCCATTTTGTAAAGCACTCCGTTGCTACCAGTATCCATATCTTGCACCTTATACGAAGGGTGTATCGCCCCCACGAGGTCGAACGCCCAAGTGTGGAAAGGATAAGGCGTTGCCAGAGAATGTAAGTCCACCGATGGGGCATGGATCATATTTCCATAAAGTTGGCAATCTTTGCATTTTCGAACAAATTCGGCAGAGTCTTTCTCCATCGTTGGCCAATAATATCCCAACGTCATCAGCTGATCATATAACTTGGCCCCTCCTATGTGAGCTGGGTCATGGGCTTGTTTGAGGACCTCAGTTGCCTCTTCTTTCGTGATGCAACGCAATGGCTTGTTGAAGTACCCCCTTCGATAAAGCTGACCCTCTTGGATATAGAACCTCGGGGCCCTTCGTTTCAGTCCCATCGCATCCACTTTCTCCGTTGGGACAGTTCCATCTTGAATGAAGTTGATATAGGGCTGCCTCCAGTCTGTTTGGGCTTCTATGAAATGGCACTCAGCTGCTTCAAAAAATAGCTGACACTTATCACAATTCCGTTGTAGTTCTGCCGCATCCTGTTTCATTCTAGGCCAAAAATATCCCTCTCTTTGAATTCTTCTATAGAGAGTTATCTCAGTTATTTCGTAGTGCTCCTCATGTGTTCTCTTCAACCTCCGCTCTGCTTCCTCTGGCCCAATGCATCTTGATAACCATCCCCCTGCATTCCTGTAGTAAAGATTTCCCTGGTTTGTAAAGTATTGGGTTAACTCTCTTAGTCCCATAACTCCTTCCCCGGATTCCAGTTGCTTCCTGATCTCTCCTCTCCAATCCGTGTCTCCCTCCATCGGTAGTATTGACTGTACCACCGAAGGAGCTGTCCTTCGTTGGATCGTAACGATAGTCGTATCGCTCCTCATGACCATCTTTTGAGCAATAGTGGCATAAGCGTCTGGATGACGGTTCATCGTTCTGGGATGTCTTCTGATTTTGGTCCGGTGGAACTGGCTGAGGAGCCTTTGAATGATCGTTCTGTATGGTGCCAAACTCATGTGCTTCAACGCATATTCTCCGTTAACTTGCTGAATTACTAAGTTCGAGTCACCCTTGATGCAGAGAGAACGAATTCCACTTCGAAGAGCCTCCAGCAACCCTAGCACCAACGCTTCGTATTCTGCTTCGTTATTGGAGCAAGGGAAATCTAGTTTGTAGGAAAGGCAAATCTCCTCCGTTCCTTTTGAAAGGATGACCCCTTCCCCTCCTTTTTTCTCTGCCGAAGACCCATCAAACTGCATCGTCCATTCCTCATCGGTTGCATCCAGATAGTTGGCTTGCAAGTCGTCTCCCAGAATGTCTTCTTTAGGTGGTTCAAACGTTCCTGATGGAAATATTGCCAACAGATCGGCATATGCCTGGCTCTTGATGGCACGAGGAATCACACACTTTAAATCATATTCGGAGAGAATAAGGAACCACCTAGCTGCCCTGCCAATCAAGATAGTTCTAGCCAACAAATACTTAATAGGATCACATCTAGTTACAATATGAATTGTAAAAGACAACATATAATGTCTAAGTTTTTGTGCTACAAAGACTAAGGCCAAACAATGCCTTTCTAGGCTGCTATATCTATTCTCTGGCCCATGTATGATCCTGCTGAGGTAATACAGCGGCCGTTCTTGCTCGTCAATCTCTTGTGCCAGTAAAGCTCCAACGGACCTTGTAGTTGAGGTGAGGTACAACTGCAACGGTACTCCTGCCTGCGGAGGAACCATGATTTGTGGTGAAACGAGAAGCTTCTTCAACTCATCGAGAGACTCCTGGTGGTCCCTTTTCCATCTGAACTTTGTGTTTTTTTGCAGCAGCTGCATCAACGGGTGTGTTACCTCGGCCAATCCTGGTACAAATCTTCTGAGGTAGGAGACTTTTTCGAGGAAGCTTTTTAGCTCCTTCGCCGTTCTTGGGCACGGCATTTCTAAGATCGCACGTTGTTTATCCTGGTCCATCTGCACCCCTTGTCGATCAACCACAAAGCCTAGAAACTTCCCGCATGTTACTCCAAAGATGCACTTCAATGGGTTCATCCTTAATTTATACTTCCTACATCGAGTAAACACCTTCTTTAAGTCGTTTAGGTGGGACTCCTCCTTCTTCGATTTGATGACCAAATCGTCCACATAGAATTCTACAAATTTGTGGAAGAAATCGTGAAAAATGGCCATCATTGTTCTTTGATAAGTAGCTCCCGCGTTCTTAAGTCCAAACGGCATTACTTTGTACATAAAATTGCCCAACGGGGTTCTGAATGCCGTTTTCTCTGCGTCCGCGGGGTCCATCTTGATTTGGTTGTACCCTACGTACCCATCCATGAAGCTATACATCTCATGCCCAGCCGTGGCATCTATCAGGCTATCAATGGAGGGTAGAGGGAACTCATCTTTGGGGCAAGCCCTATTCAGATCTCTAAAATCCACACAGATCCTTATTTGGCTCTTATCCTTCTTCCCTACTGGCACAATGCTATATAGCCACAGGGGATGCTGTATTGGTTTGATGAATCCTGCTGCCAACAAACGCTGAACCTCTTCCTTAATCTTCAAGTCCAACTCAGGTTTATAAGTCCTTGTTGCCTGTTTCACCGGGATGGCTGAAGGTATCACGTTTAGCTTGTGGCAGCTCACTTCCTCATCCAGCCCTTCCATTTCGGTATACTTCCATGCAAAGACATCTATGAACTCCCGGATTAGCCCAACAAGGGCTTCTCGCTTCTCCTTAGCGATATCCTTCGCGATGAAGATGGGCCTTGGGTCTTCCCCTTCTCCTGCTAAGTTCAACTGCTCCAACTCTTGTGCCTGGGGCCTTGGTTGATTTGCCATGTAGTCTGGTTCTTCGGCGACCTCCTCCACGAACTCCTGTATGTTGGAGTTGTCTATCACCATACACTGTCCCTGCTGATCCACCAAGAAACACTCATATAACGAGTCAGCCCCATCCTCGGTCTCTTTGGCCGCCCGCTCACATCGTTATAAACGGTATACCACCTTCCCCTCCCCAGTGACCACCTTCTTGCATTGCCTGTTGGTAGCTGTTGCCACGGCCTTCCTCTTCCTTTCTCTCGAAGCCTCAGCGATCCTTCCCCCTGAAAAGCGACTCAGCACGCTTTGCCGCTGGGCCTCATGCTCCATAGGATCCACTCCAAGCCTTACTTTGTTTTTGAGCTGCCTTGTGGTACTTTGAGGTCGAGGGATCACCTGATGGGTTTCTTCGGTCCTTACCCCTTCGTTACTCGTGGCTTCTTTACTTTGCTCGTTCAGAGGCCCCATTCTATCTTTGATCGAGGGAATCCATGCCCCCTCCATTCTTCTCGTTAGGACTCGAGCGTCCTCTTCCAACTCCGTATAAAAGGCCGCATCTATAAAGTGAGCTTCCTCGATAGCAAAAGGCCTTTTTGTAGCCCTAATGGTCACTTCTGTTCCTTTGACATTCGCCTTGGCGCATTGATGATATGTTGAAGGAACTAAACCTTGATTGTGCATCCACACTCTTCCTATTAGTAAATGATAGGAAGTTGCACTTTCTATTACATGGAACTTGATGTGGGAACTCAGATTTCCCATTACAATTCCCACATTCACATACCCAATGGATTTGGAAGATTGGTTGTCATACCCTAAAATTACCAGAGGCATGGGGACCAACCTTTCTTCTGGGATATCAGCTGTGTGGAAGGAGTTGATCGGCATAATGTTGATGGAAGCGCCCCCATCCATAAGCGTTCTTGCAAAACTAACCCCATTGATACTGGCCGTCACATACAAGGGCCTATTATGAGGGAACCTTACAGCTCTATCTGCATCGCTGAAGGTCACCTCTGATAGGAACTTTTTCACCAGCCTCGCCATGGGCCCCCTTTATTTCAACGAGGGAACCGCGTCCTTCCTCGCGATGTCTAGGATCACCTGAGTTATTTCCAGTCTGCTCTCCTTTGGTATCCCCACTTGATCGAAGAACCAAGCGAATTTTGGGGATTTTGAAACTGTGCTGTACTCAACGACTGCCTCTATTTCCTCGCCCTCAACGCTGTATACGTCTTCCACATCTTTAGCCCTTGCTTCATCGTAGGCTAAAACTACGTTAGCCATTCCTGTGGTGCAACGTTCCAGAGTTTCTTCGAATTCCCTTTGCCTCATTGTTGACCTTCCTTCTCCTCTTTCCGCCTCATCGTCGTAGGCCGTCACCAAGTTGGCCCCATGTGCTGGAAGCGGGTTGTTGTTAACGTTTTGTGGGGGGATCTGCAGCGTCCCTACCTTCATGTACTTGTCAATGATTCTTCTTAGTGTGAAGCAGCTCTCTGTCGGGTGCTGGATCTTTCGATGAACCTGACAATACCTAGGATCCGCCTTCGTTGCGTCATCGGGTTCCTCCGAAGGAACACCTTTTGGCAGGTAGACCATTCCACCTTGGACCATGGCGTTATAACAACTCACCGCCTCTTCTATCGTGCATGGTAACGGTGGTGGGTCTTCTCTATCCCTTTCGAACTTCCTTTTGTTGTCCTTCTTCACGGCCCTACCCCCATCTGCTCCTTCGGTGTATTCCACCCGTGGGGGTTGAGGCCTTCCCCCCCCAGGTTGTATCGGCTGTCTGAATATCATAGGCGCCGCCACCGGGTTTGGTCGTATGACCAATGAGATGTTCCTTGCAGATTTTAAGAACGCCGAAAAAGTTCCCTCACGCGTCTCATTGATGAGATGGAAGATGTACTCCGGGAGTAGTCCTTCGGCACAGATTTGTAATAGTTTGGATTCCTTGGCCTCCTTTCTCACGTCCAGAGACCTTTCCCTGAACCTCCGAAAGTACGCCACCACGTCTTCTCCTGGTCGTTGCTTCTCTCTCCCTAGTTGGGTCAGAGTGAATTCATCCTCTGCTAGAAAGAACTTTTGGACAAACAGCACATGCATCTCTTCCCACGTGGAAACACTTTTAGGGGCCAAATGAGAATACCACGTGTATGCTTTATCGGTTAGGGATTTGGAAAACTCCCTCAACCTGAGTTTCTTGTTGTTGCAATACGCCCCTAGGTGCTCAATAAAACGTTTAATGTGCTCTTTCGAATTCCCACCCTTCCCTGTGTATTTTTCAAAGATGGGGGGAATATAATCCCTCGGGTGAGGCTCATCGTTGTATTCCTGAGGATAAGGTGTCCTAAAGTCATCATAGACTGAAGCTACCTCGCCTATAGACTGTGAGGAAGCCTTCACAAACTTTAACATCTCCTTTTGCATTTCTCTCCTCATTTCCTCCATGGGCGATGGGGCAACAACCAATGGGGGTGTTGGCTGAATGACCGTAACAGTTGGAGCCATCGTTACGGCTGGCGTCGTTGATACTCCTGAGATTCCCATTGCCGGATTCACGATGGAGGGTATGCTTACCGGGGCTGCTCCCGTTGTACCTGCGCCCGGTGGAACCGTTGGAGCTGCCCCTGGTGTTAAGAAGGAATTGGCCTCAAGTCCTCCCAGCACCGTTGAAGCTGCAGGAGTTTGCAAAAACTCACAGAACTTGCTCATGAGGAGGGTCATCTGGGCAGGTCCCAGCCCAGCGCTCGTGGAAGCCTGCGTCACTCCTTGAGCGCCCGTTGTTGTCTGAACTGGGGGCACTTCTATTCGAGGAGCTACGCTCCTTAAAGCCTCCAATTCTACCGCTGCTTGCTCTTCACTGTGTTGGATATCATCAAAGTTGAGCCTTCGATTGACGTTATCTTGCGCCATACTCCTTCCTTAGAAGAATGCCTCCCCAGCAGAGTCGCCAATTGTAAGAGGGTAGTTTAGATAAGATGGAGGCGTAACCCCTTTTAAGTATGGTGATGACAAGGTTAGTTAGAAAAGCACTAGTGTTTTAGCCACAAGACACAAAGAGCGGTTTGAAATGTATGGAACCCATCTTATACTCACAAATCTCTCGTGTATAACTCACAATATAATAAAGAACTTCAAAAATAATCTTAGCTAGAGGGAGAGAGAAGTAAGCACCCTAGTTACACCTTGGTAGGCAGGCAAAACATATTAAAACTCTCAAGGATCTCTGTTATGTATTAAAGTCTTCGTAATAAATGACAAAAATGGTGGGTGGCATAACTCTCTGCTTCTTTTAATAAATCTCTCTCGTAAAATAAATTTCTCTAGTAATAACTTTTGAACTCTTAAAATGATCATCCTTTCCTCAGAGGTGGTTGGGGTCCTTAAATAGCCCCCCACACCACCCCCGAGGAAACTCAGTCATTAAAGACTATGAAAGACATCCCTCATACTTTATGTCACAACATTAAATGTCTGATGCACTAGTTGTCTCCTACGTCATAAACATTAAATGCCAAGACATGCCTTTTTGCCTAACCACTGTGTGTCAGGGGGTTGTAGTCGCAGAGGTGGTTCACCAACTATCTGACAGCCCCAAATACCACGGTGGTTTACTCAAGTGCATGTCTGACATTGTTTAGAAGGCTAGTGACATCACCTACAGTAGATGTGACATTTAAGTAGAGGGTTGTTTGGTCCATAACTCAATGCCCGATGGAACTCCAAGCTGTTCCGCTTGAGGTTCCACGGTCAGGGTCCTTCGGTGTTTTACCTGGTGTATCTAAGATGGTCAGGACAAGCCCCAACGGTGCCCCACTTCTCAATCCTCCAAACCAAGTCCCTCTAAAGTTCCCACGGTGAGGTTGTTCGATAGAGCATGAAAGCTCTCCCAGGTCCTGCCAAGCCTGGTCTCTCGAGAGTACCGTTCGACCTCACACCCATTCATTATTCTCGTTACAACATTACAGTCATTACAACTCGTAGTCAATATAAACAAAGCTATAATATGGCAAAGTAACAATGAGCTAAAGTACGAGTTGCCACGCCAAGCTGCCACGCTTGAGTTGCCACGCTGATCTTATCCTCAGAACACTGTTGCTAATTGGTGGATTATCCCTAATCCCAGGATTACCTTCAGGCCCCCTCTACACAGTTAGAGGAAATAAAGAGATTATGAAAAATCTTAACAAGTGTTTTCGTTGTTAAGTCACCGATATAGGTGGAGATTGTGAAAAACCTTCACAAGCATTTTTATTGTTATGTCACCGATATAGGTGGAGATTGTGAAAAACCTTAACAAGCATTTTCATTGTTAAGTCACCGATATAGGTGGAGTTTATGAAAAATCTTAACAAGTGTTTTCGTTGTTAAGTCGCGGATATAGGTGGATATTATGAAAAATATTAACAAGTGTTTTCGTTGTTAAGTCACCAATATAGGTGGAGATTATGAAAAACCTTAACAAGTGTTTTCGTTGTTAAGTCACCGATATAGGTGGAGATTATGAAAAATCTTAGCAAGCGTTTTCGTTGTTAAGTCATCGATATAGGTGGAGTTTTTGGAAAATCTTAACAAGTGTTTAAGTCACCAATATAGGTGGAGTTTTTGGAAAATCTTAACAAGTGTTTTCGTTGTTAAGTCACCAATATATGTGGAGTTTTTGGAAAAATCTTAACAAGCATTTTCGTTAAGTCACCAATATAGGTGGAGTTTATGGAAAAAAACACTTAACAAGTGTTTCCATTGTTAAGTCAACTACATAGGTGAAGTTTGAGAAACTGAGACATACAAAGAGATTAGAGAAGTACCTCAGCAGCAATAGGAGCGAGAACAGGAGTCACCACAGGGGCCATAATGGTAGAAATCGTTGGAGGCGGGCACATTGCCTCAGCAGCTTCAACGGGGTTCTCGGCCGAAGAAGCCTCCATGGTAGGAAAACTTCCCTTGACAGTATAGGGTACTAAAGCCAACACGTGCGTATCATCGGTAGAAGACGTTAGACCTTCAAGAGATGCCTCAACGTCCATGGGTACAACATAACTAACACGAGGAGTAGCAGCAGCATCATCAACCTGGGCCTTGGAAAGGAAAAGGTCACTGAGAGCAAAGGGTGGAGAGAGACTTGAAAAAAGCTACAACAACAAAGCTAAGTGTTAGAAATGTCAAATTATTACTCCAAAAGAGAGAAATACATCTAAGCATTACCTACCCCAGTTATGGCACCAAAGAGGGGAACTGCAGTAAGGGGTCTTGTCAATGTAGGAGGAAGGAGAATGTTAGCTATTGGTGATGCCACTTCCACCTAAAATCACCCAACATATTAGAAATGATAAACAAAACAATGGGACAAATAAAATATGTAAGAGTTGGCAAGAAATTTACCTGCGGGGCACTCTCCTCGACCACAACGATGGGCAGAGACACCTCTTGCTCCGATGATAACTCAAAGGAGGAAGCAGTAGTTCCCTATGGTTGACCAGGCATTTAAACAAACTCAATGGTAGTAGCCTTCGTCGTAGCTTCTTTAGCCCATTGCAAGGATGAACGGCGAGAGTAAGTAAGAATTATCAAGGGGAACGGGGAAGAGTAGTGTCTGTTGGAGAACACCGCAACGCCCCCCCACGAAGCGGCTTACAGAGGGATTGGGGGATAGGGCCTTTCTTCTTCAACTCCCTACACCAAAACATTTTCTTATTAAGAAATGAGAAGATGCAACACACCTTAAGAGAAGGGGGATAAGAATTCAAGAATGCACACATACCTCAGATCTAGAGGGAGAACGAGAAAGTATAACCAATGGTGAAGGTGGCGAGGATGCAACAGCAAAATGAGCTGGGGATGGAGGTTTCTCAAGCGTCGGCTTCTTCTGGGTCTTGGTACCCAGAATTTTCTTCCTTGAGCTCGTTGCACCCCAACTTTCAGGTACCCTCGACCTTCTTCTCATTTTTGCCAGTGGCTCACTGGGATCAACCACGATCGTGGGAAAAGTAGCCGAAGGAGGAATGATGATAGCTCACCATTGAAACTCAACATTTATTCTTGCGACTTTATCTTTAACCTACCTCCTTAGCTCTTCAGCCATGTCTGGAGACATGGGAGGGGGGACGGAGGCAATAGGAAATGCATCCAACGGAGTTTGCGTTTAAGCCTGAGGCTTAGACTTTGAGGACTTAGACTTCTTGTCTTTTTTGACAGACGACTGAGAAGGTCCTTCACTCGTTGCATCTTCGGTTGAAGGGCCAGCTTATTTAGGGGCTACAGCGGCCTTGGACTTCGGGGTGGCAATGGGAATCATTGGACAATGAGGGGGTAGCTCTCAGGGAGACTCTTTAATCGTGGTACTTAAAGGAAACTCAACCTGAAGCACAAAGTTCCCTTTAAGACCCAGTTCAGTAGAAGAAAAAGAAAGGACCGGGGGATAATAAGGAGGGGACTAAATGTACTCACGGATTATTTCCAGTTGCCCTAAATGGAACTTGGTGGCAAAAGAGGTGGATACATCTCCCTTTCTAGTGGCACTAGGAAGGGGAATCTCCCATCGATAGAAAATGTCACACTAAGTACTGCTGCTGCAGTATAGAGGGTACAAGCTTCAGTGAAAGTGGCCTTTGCATGGCTGTGTTAAAACACAGGTCGAGGGACTCCCTGGTCAAACCCAAACTGCCTACTACATCTATCAGGGTTGTAGGTCTCTGAGGCGTATCCCCATTCAGTATAGGAGGGAAGAAACCCCGGGTAAATAGAATCACCACGGCTTATGAGGGATCTTCTATAACTGGGATGAACTTGACCATTGTGGCTGCAGAAGGAAAGAAATCCCAACTATAGGCAAACGTAGACTTAGTGTATGGCCTCATTACAAAGGAGCCTAGAAGATAAAAAACTTCCATTATCTCCTTTAGACTTTTCCTCTTATGGAAACACTGGAGGCGTGGGGGCTTGATACCTCGGGTCATGAGCAGAGAAATTGACTTGGCGACGATGGCAGGAATATGGGTGTAAAGAAAACCTGTCAGAATAATGGTGTCGACAAAATTGGCCAAGTTATAACGGCCCAATGATCATGCCATGTTTATGTGGGTTCGATCCAACCAGGTATAGAAGGACCCTAAGGCGATGGAGACCAGAGGAAGGTTTAACCCCCCGGCCAAACGAATGGAAATATTTATCAGATCCAGCCTGGGCTGATTATTGGGTTTCCTGGTTAGGAAGATGCGTGAAAGCCATACAAGTATATAGGCTGGTAGTTCCAGGGGTGTACCTCTACCTCGGCCCGTTACATTACTGACATCCTTCGGCGTCAGAGCTTCGAAAAAATAATTGATGAGGGGGCAAATGTGGCTTTGTTCGAGGAACCGGTGCAGCTGTAACAGATCCGATCCAACTCAACTCGATCAGTAGCCTCTTCGGCATCTAGAGCCTCATCGTGGTAGGTGAACTCACCCATGGGATCAAACCCAAGGAGTTCGCAGATTTCCTCCAGTGTAACGGTGAACTCCCCCCATGAAGTAAAAAAGGTGTGAGTTGTGATGTTCCATCTGGAAAATAGTACTTGTAATGTCGCGTTGTGCTTAGAGAGGGTGAACTCCCCAAACTATTAGGCCCGATGAAGCCCAACCTTGGCACGAGTAGTAGTGTAAGAACTCTGCATATGTGTATGACAGGCACCGAAATGGGTTGGCGACCCCCCAGGCGCTTCGAAGTTAATCTCAGAGTAGGGGAAGTCACCACGGTCCAAACGAAAATGCAGAGTCCCATAGCCCCACTTTGATGAATCCATTTCCTCATCACCCAACAGTAAAGGGTCAAATTTGGATGAGAAATGGCAAGCCTTGAACGCATCAAAAAATTTATCATCTTCGTCAAAGATGGGCGCCTGGCGATAGAAGCGTAGTTGCTCTTAACGAGCAGCATTTAGGGCAACGGCGCTAGGGGCGGCAGTAGCACCAGAAGTGGTGGAGGGGGAGCCTGGCTGAGTGGTGGTGGCAACCTTAGAAGTACTTGGAGAAGACATAATAGGGAGGTGATGGATGATATAGCTGGCTAAGAAGGGCTCAGAATAAGGGGGGAGGAGCACAATCGTAGGTGGTGGCATAAAAGATGAAAGAGGAAGGAGACTGAGTAAAGAATGAGGCAACAATGGAGTTCGCACAGAGTTCGCGCGGAGTTTCTCTCTCTAAAGAATATGAGGGAGCTTGAAGAAGATGAAGGAAAGAGAAGGGTTTTGAAATAAAAGAGATGTTTGAAGGTTTTTAAACCTGACTTTTGAGTTTCCCACCATCGCACGTGCAAGGGCCACCTATAATCATTTCAAATGAACATGCGGCACTTCGGGAAGGGTCTCGACAGTTGAAAAGACAGAGCCACATCATTAATAAAGTGACGCTTGGGGAAAAGAAGGGAGTTTCCTTCTCCAACAAGTTCGAGTTTTGGCGCCAGAATTTTTGTCAGACATATCCAATGACGCCCAATGAAGGCAGTGCTCCAACGATTCAAAAAGCTAATATGTCCCCTCCCTATAACTCCAAACGTTGTTTAAATGGTGACTCAGCTACATCGGGGAGAATTTTTTCTTTTTCGAACATAGAAAAACATTACAAGGGAGAATTTCACTTACCAAGAGTCCAAACGAGTATTTGAGAAGGTTAGGAGTCCTTTCGGGAGAATTTCAAATAACAAAGCTAGAACGGTTGAGGCTCAGTCTAGGAAAAAAGTGGCGATGTCCCTTCGTCAAAGCCCCAATAAGTCGTAGAGCTTTCACTAAGGTACATCGGGGAGAATTTTACTTTTTTCTTAGAAATTATAACGTTGTGTTTCTAATGAAGCAAATGAGGCAAAAAAAAATTTCACACAGAGGGGGTTCTTCGAATCGAGAAGTTTTTGTGCAGAAATTTCTTATTCCCATAATAAATCTCTCCATGAAGGGGCAAATGTAGAGGGGGCTTGAAGGTAATTCTGAGATTAGGGATAATTCTCTAATTAGCAAAAGTGTTTGAGATTAAGCAATCGAGGCAGCTCAAGCGTGGCAACTCAGCGAGGCAGCTTAGCGTAGAAACTCATATTTTAGCTTGTTGTGTTAGTCATATTATATCTTTATTTATATTGGCTGTAAGCTATAATGGTTGTAATGTTGTAATGAGAATAATAATGAGTTTTAGTGTGAGGTCAAACGGTACTCACGAGAGACCAGGCTTGGCAGGGCCTGGGAGAGCTTTCATCCTCTATCGAATGACCTCGCCGTGGGAACTTTAGAGGGACTTGGTTTGGAGGATTGAGAAGTGAGGCACCATTGGGGCTTGTCCTGACCATCTTAGATACACCTGGTAAAACATCAAAGAACCCTGACCGTGGAACCTCGGGCGGAGCAGCTCTAAGTTACATCGGGCGTTGAGTTGTGAATCAAACAACCCTCTACTTAATGTCACATCTACTGTAGGTGATGTCACTAGCCAGCTAAACAATGTCAAACCTACACTTGAGTAAACCACTGTGGTATTTCAGGCTGTCAGGAAGTTGGTGAGCCACATCTGCGATAATAGCCCCCTGATACACGGTGGTTAGGCAAAAGGCATGTCTTGGCATTTAATGTTTATGACATGGAGACAACTAGTGCATCAGGCGTGTAATGCTGTGACATAAAGTATAAGGAATGTCTTTCATAGTCTTTAATGACTAGGTTGCCTCGGGGGTGGTGTGGGGGGCTATTTAAGGACCCAAACCACCTTAGAGGAGGGGATCCATTTGAGAATTTAAATAAGTTATTGCTAGAGAGAATACACATTAGAGAGATTTATTACAAACCAGAGTCTGGATTCATCCACCATTTTGATTTATTACGAAGCTTTTAATACTTTACATAGATTCTTAAGGGTGGTTGGTGTGTTTTAGTTTCCTGCCAAGGTGTATCTAGGGTGCTTACTTCTCTTTCCCTCTAGATAAGTTACTTCTGAGTTCATTACTATTTTCTTGAGTTATACACGAGAGATTTATGGGTTTAAACTAAGCTTCATCTTCATTGAGTTTGTGTCTGCATGTTCTATCACTAATCCAAGGTTTGAGCTAATTAACTTATCATTACTATACTTCAAAGGGGTTACGCCTACATCTTATTTAAACAACCCTCTTACAGTTATAAAATACACCAAAGTAATATTTAAACAGTGAAATGAGGTGAAGAATTTCTCTCAAAAGAACAAACATATAGTAGGCTAATTGCAGCATAAAGAAACATTCCCCGTTGAATTTACCATATACATACTAACACTTATATTCATCAAACAAAACAATATTGTTCAAAAAAATATAAATTCATCAAATAAGCTTAATGTCTACATGCTAAAATAAATAACTATCAAACTATAACACCCTCACAATCTATCCTTGCATGAGGCTCATCACCATTCCTCTCATTATTGTCAAGTTTTGAAACATTAATCGGTAGATATGATGTGTAAGCACATCATCATATATCTCTAGCTCATGAAAACCTCGTGGAGGTGCCTTGATAACCACATACAAATTTGATGTTCCACTTTCTCTCAAATAAAATACTTGTCTTGCTTGTGCTGCAAGAGTAAAAGGATCTTTTTTTAGCTGATTTTGTCCTTGGTGGAGGTTAACCAAAGTGAATCCATCGTAAAATTTAACACCATTGGAAATGTTGGCCCAATCACATTGAAATATAGGCATTCGAAATTTGTGAAAGTCCAACAAAATTATATCCCGTATAATCCCATACTATGAAACCTTAGCAATGACTTGTGTGGTATCCCTTGCACTAGATCTACAAATAGTCTTTGCCTCAAGAAAAACTCCACTATCTTGGGTGGACTTTTCAACTATTGATGTGTGAAATTGTTTGACATTTATTACATAGCCTAAATATGACATAGCATAACATCATGGTTCAACTGCTAGCCACTTTAGGATTGTTGATACTTTGGTCATTTTTGCTTGAACCTTAATCTGTTTAAAAGATCATAAATAAAATTAAATGAATTTTTATATACATAACAATATTAAATTCTTATAATGCACAATATAAATATTGATCCACCTTGTTCACAAACCACGAAGCGAATGTCTCGATGTGTCTTTTTTGTAGCATAGTCTCGTCTTTCGATAAACTTCGATTGGAATACCTTAGTTGGCTCAAATGCATTCTAATATGAATGTAAAGGAATTTTAATAAAAATATTAATGATAAAAAAAGTTAATAAATATATATAAAGATAATCATTTTACTCACTCTATATATGGTTCAACTTCTGGATTGTTAAATAGCATATGACAGTGGCCAATTTTTAACATTTCATCGGACAATGTTATTGGCTTCCCCTTAGAATTAGGTCAACCACCTAGTATTGTCTAATCTTCGAACTCTTTATTTAGAGATTGTGGAATACCAATATCTGCTATTTTTTTCAGATACATGCTACAAAACCTTACACACTCATCAGCAAAATAATTTTCTTCTATACATCCTTCAGATTGTGCACGATTCCTAACATAACCCTTGAGTACCTTCATAAACCTAATGAAAAACCATAGCCAAAGAATACAAATATAATAGCTATTTACTATATATCTAACTTGTTAATAAGAAAAACATTAAATACATTATAAATTACCTCTCAAATGGGTGCATCCCTCGCAATTGTACCAGCCCACATAATCGAGCTTCTCTAGCTAAGTGAATTTTCATGTGAACCATAATGTCAAAAAAAGAGGGAGGTAAGTACCTCTCCAACATGCATATAATCTCTACGATATGTTCCTCTAATTTTTCCATTCTCCCTTTATCGATCACTCTTTGACATAACTCATTAAAAAGTGAAGATAAACAAAAAATCACTTGTCTTGTCCCCTTCGGTAGTAGTCCCCGTATAGCAACTGCCAACAATTGTTGCATTAAAACATGATAATCATGGGATTTCAATCCCAATAACTTACATTCTTCCAGTGAAACACAATGACTAATGTTGGAGCTATAACCATCAGGTAACTTCAAATCATATAGTCTTTGACAAAAAACTTTCTTTTCTTTCTTTGAAAGTGTGTAAGGTGTTGTCGGCAGGTAACATTTATTCCCTCTTGGTTGAGGATGCAATTCCTTTCTAATGCCCAATTCTTGCAAATCTTTACAAGACTCGAGGCTATCTTTTGATTTTCCCTTTACATCTAATAATGTGGAAATAAGGCTCTCACTTATATTCTTCTTGATGTGCATCACGTCCAAATTGTGACGTAAATCTAATATCTAGAAAAAAAAATGAGAGGATTAATATGAAAAATAAATGTCGTAGAACTTTTAATAAATTTGCAATAAGTTAGTGGCTCGAATTATGAGTTAAAATAAACATACATGCCAATACGGTAAATCAAAAAATATTGACTTCTTTTTTAAGAACACTTTCTTCCTCTTACACTTATTCCCTTTTACCGAACTCATTTTCAACACCCTTCAAAGCATCTAAAATTTCCTCTGCATTCAATGGTTTTGGTGGCCTCCTCAATTCTTCAAATCCGTCAAACCAACTCTTTTTGGTAACCCTCCATGTATGGTTCATTGAAAGAAAACGTCTATGGCCCATATACAACGATTTCATACTCTTTGATAACCGTAGTGAGGATGTGTTAGGACCACAAACTCGACATGAAAATTACCCTTTTGTGTTACATCCAGTTCAATTACCATACGCGGGAAAGTCATTTATTGTCCACATCAAAATGACTTTCAAATTAAAAGTAGATTGTCTAGATGCATCGTACATCCCCACCCCATTCTTCCACAACTCGATTAAGTCATCTATAAGTGGTTGCAGATATACATCTATGTCATTTCCTAGTTGCTTTGGCCCCGGTATAAGTAAAGTCAACATCAAATTTTTCTGTAACATACATAACCACGGCGGAAGATTGTACACAGTTAGAATTATGGGCCAACAACTATAGCTCGAGCTAAGATTATTAAAGGAATTAAATCCATCCGCTGCAAGTCCAAGCCTAAGATTTCTTGTATCGGATGCGAAATGAGGCCACTTTTTATTAATTGTGTCCCATGCTAATGAATCAACTGGATGTCGCATCTTGTTATATTTGCTTATGTGAGTTGAGTCCCACTGCAACTGCTCTTCTTTATCTGATGATAAAAACATCCTTCGAAAGCTTCGGATTATTGGAAAGTACCTGTAATACCCCGTAATTTTATTAATTTTTATTTAAGGGATTAATTGAATTAATTGGGAATTAATCCGGATATAAATACTAACGGCACGTGAGTTGGTATTTGTTTATGATATTAAAATTAAATATTATGGAGTATATAAGGTATCATATGAATATTGAAAATATTAAAATTGTCGCGAGACAGAAATACGACAATTTGGGAAATTAAGTTGGGAGACGCGTGTCAGTCGCGTCAGGAATGAATTTAATTACATTAAAAAGTAATTTATATTTTTATCAACCGAATGGTCATTTTGAGTGCGCCAACGTGTCCGGAAGGGTTGAAATAGTCAGAAAACACTAATCGGGAGTTTAGTTTGGGTCCCGGGGCATTTTTAGGCCAAACCGACAACCTCGAAGGGTATTTTGGTAATTAAAAAAATTAAGGGATTAAAACCCACGAATTTTAGAGGTAATTTATCTATTATTAAAAGGGCCACTAAGTCCATTATCAGCCAAAAGTGAGAGTGTGGGCTATGAAGGTTTTTGAGAGAAGTTAGAAGAGAGGTTAAAGGAGGATCTAAGCCAAACCATCTCCCCACCATCATTTTGAAAGGAAATTGTGATCGAAAAGAAGAAAGAACCAACCTTGATCATCAACAATGACTCGGAACATCGGATTTAAGGCAAGTGATTTCATATTATTAAGTTCAATGAATATTTCTTCCATGTTTAGTGTAGAAACTGTATTTTCCTTGAAAGTTTTGATGAAAATCTAATGGGATTGATATAGAAACTCTAAAGTTTGGTTAGGGATTGCATGTAGAATTTTTATGGACGAAATTGGTACCCCAAAACTTAACTGTGATGATTTAAAAACGGATTAATGATGAGTATTTAGGTGCAATTAAATTCTGGATTCATGTTCATAGGGTTTGGGGTAAGAATTGGGGATTTATGATTATTGCATGTTGATTAGTAAGATTTGACCCCAATAATATGTTAAGGAGTGATTTAGGATGACTTAGAATAGTTTAAAAACATTACAATGTAATTGGGATGATCTTAGGATGGATTTAGAGAAGAGAAATATGAAGAAAAACGAAGTGGAGAAATTCTGGACGTTTCCTGCAATCTCGTTAGAAGACCAACCCAGGTCGCTCGAACGACCTCGTTCGAACGAGTTTCTAATGAGGTTCCAGTACCCTTTCTAACGAGATAGTAGTTCGTTCGAAGACATTCATTCGAACGACCTCATTCGAACGATATTTCTGGGACTTCTAACGAGTTCATAGAATGGTCTTTTTAGGCCCGATTTTAGTTTCGAGTTTTTCGTAGGCTTATTTTATTGAGTGTTATCCTTCCCTTGTGATTAGTGGGTATAGTTGTGAGATTAGAGTACGTTGAGGATTAAAAACTTGGAACTATATAATGGACCGGATGACTTCTACGGGTTAAGTTGTAAGTACTCGAATTTGTGACGTAAGAAGAGTGGACAACTTTCATGTATATTATTCGGGGACTTGTAAACGTGCAACATGTAATGACAGTATAGGAATATGACATATACCTCTAGTAAAATAATAAGATATCTAAGATGTGTGAATGCTTAGTATATGTGTTTATCTGTGTATAAAATACCTACCATACTTGCTACCACGGGAGGTTGGCGTTCGATCAGGGCCATCTAATCTTTGTGTGCCTTCGGGGGGATTTATATTGGTACCTCGAGGACATAGGTCAGAGAATGGCTTATTGGGGAGTTAATAAGTCAGTTGATCATGGGAGCATAGGTATGTGCGTGACCCATGTGATGTGAACTATGTTCGCCTCCATTGTGTGTGATTGTTACTTATTGAGACGGTTCCTGAGTGATTTGGAATACGTGATCCTAATGTAAGTGATGTACCGGGATATGATAGCAGGGTATGTGTGCACTGCAGCTTAGTCTCGGGGTGCCAGTATTGTATATTTATGATGAGATTAATATACTGATAATTGAAATGAACTATCATTATAAATGTAAGTGTGAATGATCGTAACCTTTTTAGTAGAGTTAAAGATGGAAAGCCTTAGTAATTATTATGATTAATTCTGAGAAATAAAAAGTAAAATTCTCTGTTTATATTAAGATGTCGGGAATTGAACTATGAATAGTATAGAAATGTTAGGTTGTGTATTGGACTGGTTTGATAGTGAAATAACTTGAATGGGTACGGGTACGATAGGAGTGCACAATTAGTTGAGAGGTGAGGAACTCATGTGAGTGCACGCACTATCATGTATCTTATATTCACTGTTTAATGATATTCAACACTTGCTGTATTTTAAACTATTTTCACTATCGGAATCTGACCCGTTTGCTTTCAAATCTATTTTCTTGTAAAACCTTTATGTGCCCAGCCACAAGGACACCCAGCTTAGGAGTTCCATTCTAGTGATGTGCTGTAGCTGCTGTGGAAGTTACAGGACCTCGATTATAGACGCCTCCACTTTCTACCTTGATTCTATTTCAGACTAATTATGTGTAGGGCATGTCGCCCCTTTTCTCTTAGAGACAGTTTATTTATTTAGTTTAATTCAGTTGTGGATGTAATTAATTAATGATTCAGGCTTTATATTTGGTTTAATTCAGTATTCGGATTGTTGTGAGGAGTATTCCTCCAGATTCAGTCTATTAATTTGTTTTTCTATTGCGACTGTAATGTGGTTGTGGTATTAGTTTTTCATTTTTTTAATTGGTTGTATGTTAATCGGATTTAATTAAAATTGACAACTCACTTTTTAAATATTAGGTGGCTAGTAATTGTTAGATCGTTTTGGACAGTGATGCTATGAATTGAACCAACTTGACATTTTGTATTAATTTGAATAAAGGAGTAGATACCCGATATTTAATTAGTCGAGGTGTCACAGGTGGTATCAGAGCATCAGGTTCTAGTGTCCTTAGGATCTGTACGGCTTGTTATGTTTTCGTTGAGCGATCTTTGATGTAGAGCCCTATATTTTAGGATTGTTGTACTCTTTTGTATATCATACGCTCTTCAGCTATTTTGAGATAATAACTGCGAACTTATAAGACTTTACTCTCATTTCAAATGCCTCCACGACGTGCACAGCGAGTTCCTAGGGATGCTCAGCCCGAGCCACAGCCTTCACTAATTCAGGGATCCATGAATGTCGCGGAGGTTGCCGCTATTGTAGCCCAAGCTGTAAATGTCGCCCTAGTAGTTGTACAGCAGGCACCACCCTAGGCACCGACAGTAGCTTTGGTACAGGCTCATGCATTCTCGTCTTCTTGGGAATGTATTCGTGATGCTTTTCAGAAAGCACACCCTCCAGAGTTTACAAGTAGCTCCGACGTCGTTATGTCCAGTCAGTGGATGAAGGACATCCAAAGGCACTTGAGGATGTACGAGTGTACGGATGTACAGAGACATATACTGGCTACTTTTAAGCTAGTATGGTCAGCGTTATAGTGGTGGAAATCCCTTACCACTGCGGAGGAGAGGGATATCCTTTCTATTCAGGAGTTCTGGGTGCGGTTCGACCGCAAGTATTTTCCGTCAGCCGTTACATCGAGATGAGGAGGAAGTTAATGAACCTCAAGCAGGAGGGGAGGATAGTTGCTGAATATGAGGCCGAGTTCACAAATCTCTTGAACATCGTCCCCGATGATATTCCGACAGAGGAAAAGAAGATACAGAAGTTCATGGATGGGTTTACCTGGAGGATCCGTCAGCACTTACTGGTAAATCTCTCACTGGCCACTTATTCTGATGTGGTTAACGCAGCACTGATTCACTACCAGGACCATCGCTTTCACTTGACTGAGAGTAAGCGATCATGAGAGTCGATCCATCAGGGCAGGACAGGGGGAATGGTGCCAGCGGGGCACAACCAGTTTAGGGTCAGCACAGGCAGGGTGATCAGAGTTCCCAGCAGGGAGATTCTAAGAGATTTCGATCTGGGGGTTTCAGAAATGGTCAGGGAGGTTTTCGTCATGGCCAGCAGGGTCAGCACGGCCATCAAGGTCTGCAGGGATAGCATGGCCAACAACAGCAGTTTCATTAAGGCCAGTACGTCCAGGGGAGGAATGGAAACGGCCACCAGGGCCGTGGGCAGCAGGGTCAGAGAGGGGGAAATTTTCTAGGGAAATGTTTCACTTGTGGCAAGATTGGCCACAAATGCCAGGAGTATCCTGATAGGGGCAGGGCCCCACAGCAGCAACAACAGGGTGCTCGACATGAGCCCCAGAGACCTATGTTTCCCGCCGCCCTCCCAGCACCACCACAGATGCCAGTTTTTCCACCCATCCCAGCAGTCCCAGTCCAACAGGGACAACTTCAGTACGGGCGAGTTTACCAACTCCAGCAGGCCGCAGTCCCACAGGATCCACCTGCTATTGAGGGTATGTTCTCTATTCAGGGAACTATGGAGCGTATTTTATTTGATACGGGGCAACACACTGTTTCATTGCCACGAGGTTTGCACGCATTATAAGGTTGTTAGACACTGCAGAGAGAACGATTACTTACGTAGATTCACCGTTGAGTAGGGGTTCTGTTATTTCTCTTATTTGTAGAGGTGTGGGTATAGAGATTGGGAGATTTACTTTACCTGCTGATATGTTAGTATTACAGATGACTGAGTATGATGCGATTGTTGGTATGGATTGGTTAGTTACGTACCGAGCCATGATTAATTATTTCAGTAGGAGTATTATATTTTCCATTCCCGGGCAAGAGATGTTCTTAGTGGCGATGACTCATCCTGAGGGAGGATCGTCCAATCACTTCTATTACATAGAGGAGGAGACCTCTAAGGAAGTGGTATTACCACTCGATTCGATTCCAGTTGTTTGGGAGTTTGCTGATGTGTTTCAGGATATACCTCGATTACCTCCTAGTAGAGAGATAGATTTTGTTATCAATTTGACACCGGGCACTCGGTCAATTGCCCGTTCCCCTTACCGTATGGCTCCAGCAGAGAAGAGAGAACTAAAGGATCAGATAGAGCAGTTGTTGGGTCAGGGTTTTATCCGAAGGAGTACTTTATCGTGGGGTGCCCCAGTGTTGTTCGTAAAGAAGAGGGATGGATCGTTGAGGTTGTGTGTAGATTATCGGGAGTTGAATAAAGTCACGATACAGAATAAGTATCTATTGCCCCGAATCGATGACTTATTCGACCACTTGAGAGGAGCTTCCTTCTTCTTAAAGATTGACTTGCGATCGGGATACCATCAGTTGTGTATCAGGGAACAGGACGTCTCGAAGACTTCTTTCTTGACGAGATATGGTTCCTATGAGTTTAGGGATATGCCTTTTGGCCTAACCAATGCTCCAGATGTGTTTATGGACTTGATGAATAGGGTGTTCAGAGAGTTCCTAGACCAGTTCGTCATCGTCTTTATTGATGACATTCTGGTTTACTCCCAGACAGAGGAGGAGCATGCCGAGCACTTGAGACAGATTTTGCAGATGTTGCGTCAGAATGAGCTATATGCGAAGTACGAGAAGTGTGGGTTTTGGCTGAATGAGGTACAGTTTTGTGGGAATATCATTTCAGACCGGGGGATATCTGTTGATCCGGGGAAGTTATCCACGGTGAGGGAGTGTGGACAGCCCACGACACCGACTGAGATCTGTAGTTTCTTGGGCTTGGCAGGATACTACAGGAGGTTTATTCAGGGTTTCTCAAAGATAGTGGGTCCTTTGACACATCTGACTCGCAAAGGTGTGCCATTCATCTGGAGCGATGCCTGTCAGTTGGCATTCGATGAGTTGAAGGACAAGTTGACCTCAGCGCCTGTGTTAGCAATGCCCAGGATAGGTGTTGAGTATCTAGTCTACACCGATGCGTCCTTATAAGGACTTGGAGGTGTACTGCAGCAGGAGAGTCAGGCCATAGCTTATGCTTCACGTAAGCTTAAGCCTCACAAGAAGAATTACCCCACCCACGACTTGGAGTTAGCGACAGTTGTATTTGCTCTTCGAATTTGGAGACACTATCTCCTGGGGGAGATATTCCATTTGTTTACAGACCATAAGTATCTACAATACCTCTTCTTGTAGAAGGAACTGAATATGCGTCAACGACGGTGGCTTGAGTTTGTGAAGGATTATCAGTTCGATATCCAATATCACCCAGGAAAGGCTAATGTGGTAGTAGACGCGTTGAGCCGTAGACCAGTAGGTGAGGTAGCCGAGGTGTGGAGAGCGAAGTGGAAGGAGTTAGGACACCAGGATGCAGTGGCCCAATCATTCATGTCTGTGATGACTGTTACACCTCAGATTGTTATGAGAGTGATAAAGGCCCAAGCAAAAGACTCGTTCTATCAAGAGCAGATAGTTCGATTACTAGAAGAGGGAGTCGAGTCATATACCGTTAGTTCAGACGGTGGATTACGCTTCAATGGGAGACTGGTCATTCTGTAAGAGGAATACTTGCGACACGAGGTAATGACAAAGTCGCACGGCTCACGATTCCCGATACACCCTGGTGGGGATAAGATGTACCAAGACATGAGATGGCAGTACTGGTGGAGCGGGATGAAGAGAGGTATTGCCCTGTTCGTTTCTAAATGCGCCACTTGTCCGATAGTAAAGGTGGACCATCAGAGACCGGTAGGACTTCTACATCCATTAGAGGTTCCGATGTGGAAATGGGAGAGCATATCCATGGACTTTTTCACGGGGTTACCTACGTCATAGAGGGGTCACGACTCCATATGGGTAATTGTGGAGTGGTTGACCAAAGTTGCTCATTTTCTGCCCTTGAGGACAGACTACACTACAGGGTAGTATGCCCAGATTTCCATTGCGGAGATAGTGAGACTTCACGGGGTGACTATAAATATCGTGTCTGACCGAGACAAGATATTTGTTTCACGATTTTAGGAGAGTTTTTAGGAGGCAATGGGTATGGAGTTACGGCTGAGTACGGCGTATCACCCGCAAACTGATGGGAAAAGAGAGAAAATAAATCATATGTTGGAGGACATGTTGAGTATGTGCATCCTAGACTTTGGAGGTGGTTGGGAGCATTACCTTCCACTAGTGGAGTTTGCTTATAATAACTCCTACCAGTTCACCATTGGCATGGCTCCATTCGAGGCATTGTATGGTAGACCTTGTCGTTCCCCAGCATGTTGGTTAGAGGTGGGGGATAACAAAATCCTTGGGCCGGAAGTGATTCAGGATACTTAGACAAGGATGTAGATGATACGGAGCCGTATTCGGGTAGCTCAGGACCGACAGAAGAGTTATGCTGATACCAAGAGATTCTTCAGAGAATTCGAGGTAGGGGACCAGGTGCTACTCAGAGTATCTCCTATGAAGGGTATCATTCGTTTTGGAAAGAAGGGGAAACTGGCACCAAGATATGTGGGGCCATTTCCTATCATCGAGCGGATTGGGCCAGTTACGTACAGACTTGGGTTACCAGAGCACTTGCATAGGATTCATGATGTGTTCCATATTTCCTCGCTAAGGAAATATCTTAGGGACAATTTGGCCTATACTCACATTTCTTTAGAGGACATCGATCTTCAACCTGATAGTTCCTACGAGGAGGGGCCGATTGCTATCCTGTACCATAGGGAGAGGAAACTGAGGTCGAAGATAGTACCATTAGTACGTGTTTTAGTGGCGGCATCATAATGCCGAGGAGTCCACATGGGAGTGCGAGGATGACATGCGCGAGCGTTATCCAGAGTTACTTTTACCAGGTATTCTTTGATTCTGAATTTCGGGACAAAATTCTGTTATTAGGGGGAAGTATGTAATACCCCATAATTTTATTGATTTTTATTTAAGGGATTAGTTGAATTAATTGAGAATTAATCCGGATATAAATACTAACGGGACGTGAGTTGGTATTTGTTTATGATTTTAAAATTAAATATTATGGAGTATATATGGTATCATATGAATATTGAAAATATTAAAATTATCGCGAGGCAGAAATACGACAATTTGAGAAATTAAGTTGAGACGCGCGTGTCAGTCGCGTCAGGAATGAATTTAATTGATTAAAAAGTAATTTATATTTTTATCAACCTAATGGTCATTTTGAGTGCGCCAACGTGTCCAGAAGGGTCAAAATAGTCAGAAAACACTAGCCGGGAGTTTAGTTTTGTCCCAGGGAATTTTTGGCCAAACCGATAACCTAGAAGGGTATTTTGGTAATTAAAAAAATTAAGGGATTAAAACCCACGAATTTGAGAGGTAATTTAGATATTATTAAAAGGGCCACTAAGGCCATTATCATCCAAAAGTGAGAGAGTGGGCTACGGAGGTTTTTGAGAGAAGTTAGAAGAGAGGTTAGAGGAGGATCTAAGCCAAACCATCTCCCCACCATCATTTTGAAAGGAAATTGTGACTGGAAAGAAGAAAGAACCAACCTTGATCATCAACAACGAATCGAAAAATCGGATTTAAGGTAGCTTATTTGATATGATTAAGTTCAATGAATATTTCTTTCATGTTTAGTGTAGAAAATGTATTTGCCTTGAAAGTTTTGATGGAAACTTAATGGGATTGATATAGAAACTCTAAAGTTTGGTTAGGGATTGCATGTAGAATGTTTATGGATGAAATTGGTACCCCAAAACTTAACTTTGATGATTTAAAAACGTATTAATGATGAGTATTTAGGTGCAATTAAATTCTGGATTCATATTCATAGGGTTTGGGGTAAGAATCGGGGATTTATGATTATTGCATGTTGATTAGTAAGATTTGACCCCAATAATATGTTAAGGAGTGATCTAGGATGACTTAGAATAGTTTAAAAACATTAAAACGTAATTGGGATGATTTTAGGATGGATTTAGAAAAGAGAAATATGAAGAAAAACGAAGTGGAGAAATTCTGGGCATTTTCTGCAATCTCGTTAGAAGACCAACCCAGGTCATTCAAACGACCTCGTTCGAACGAGTTTCTAATGAGGTTCCACTACCCTTTCTAACGAGATAGTAGTTCATTCGAAGCCATTCATTCGAACAACCTCGTTCGAACGATATTTCTGGGACTTCTAACGAGTTCATAGAATGGTCTTTTAGGCCCGATTTTAGTTTCGAGTTTTTCGTAGGCTTATTTTATTGAGTGTTATCCTTCCCTTGTGATTAGTGGGTATAGTTGTGATATTATAGTACGTTGAGGATTAAAAACTTGGAACTATATAATGGACTGGATGACTTCTATGGGTTAAGTTGTAAGTACTCGAATTTGCGACGTGAGAAGATTGGACAACTTTCATGTATATTATTCGGGGACTTGTAAACGTGCAACATGTAATGACAGTATAGGAATATCAGATATACCTCTAGTAAAATTATAAGATATCTAAGATGTGTGAAGGCTTAGTATATGTGTTTATCTGTGTATAACATACCTACCATACTTGCTACCACGGGAGGTCGGCGTTTGATCAGGGCCATCTAATCTTTGTGTGCCTTCGGGGGGATTTAGATTGGTACCTCGAGGACATAGGTCAGAGAATGGCTTATTGGGGAGTTAATAAGTCAGCTGATCATGGGTGCGTAGGTATGTACGTGACCCATGTGATGTGAACTATGTTCGCCTCCATTGTGTGTGATTGTTACTTATTGAGACGGTTCCTGAGTGATTTGGAATACGTTATCCTAATGTACGTGATGTACCGGGATTTGATAGCAGGGTATGTGTGCACCACAGCTTAGTCTCGGGGTGCTAGTATTGTATATTTATGATGAGATTAATATACTGATAATTGAAATGAACTGTCATTATAAATGTAAGTGTGAATGATCGTAACCTTTTTAGTAGAGTCAACGATGGAAAGCCTTAGTAATTATTATGACTAATTCTGAGAAATAAAAAGTAAAATTCTCTGTTTATATTAAGATGTCGGGAATTGAACTGTGAATAGTATAGAAATGTTAGGTTGTGTATTGGACTAGTTAGATAGTGAAATAACTGGAATGGGTACAGGTACGCTAGGAGTGCACAATTAGTTGAGAGGTGAGGAACTCATGTGAGTGCACGCACTATCATGTATTTTATATTCACTATTTAATGATATTAAACACTTGTTGTATTTTAAACTGTTTTCACTATCGGGCTCTGACCCTTTTGCTTTCAAATTTATTTTTTTGTAAAAACCTTTTAGGTGCCCAGCCACAAGGACACCCAACTTAGGAGTTCCATTCCAGTGACGTGTTGTAGCTGCTGTGAAAGTTACAGGACCTCAATTATAGACGCCTCCACTTTCTACCTTGATTCTATTTCAGACTTATTTATCTGTAGGGCATGTCGTCCCTTTTCTCTTAGAGACAGTTTATTTATTCAGTTTTAATTCAGTTGTGGACGTAATTAATTAATGATTCAGGCTTTGTATTTGGTTTAATTCAGTATTCGAATTGTTGTGAGGAGTAATCCTCCAGATTCAGTCTATTACATTATTTTTCTATTGCGACTGTAATGTGGTTGTGGTATTAGTATTTCATTTTTTTTAAATTAGTTGTATGTAAATCGAATTTAATTAAAATTGACAACTCACTTTTTAAATATTAGGTGGCTAGTAGTTGTTAAATCGTTTTCGACAGTGATGCTATGAACTGAACCAACTTGACATTTTGTATTACTTTGAATAAAGGAGTAGCTACCCGGTATTTAATTAGTTGGGGTGTCACAGTACCGTAATACTTTTACAGATACTCCCTTCTTAACCTTCTTTGTGCGTTTGTCGACTTTGCACCATGAGGATCCACATTTAGGGCATTTATCCAAATGTTCATACTCTTTTCAAAATAAACAACAATCATTAATGAATGCATCTATCTTCTCATAGACAAAATCAAATTCTTTTAGAAAATTCTTCGTTGTATACAAAAACTTGGGAAGAACATTATCCCCGAGCAACATTTCATGTATAGACTCAAGAAGTTTATTAAACCCTTTATCGGATAGTCCGTGTATAGCTTTATGCTTGTATAAAGTTGTAATTGCTGACATCTTTGTGTACTTTGTACACCCGGGATATAAAGGAGTCTCGGCATCTTTCAACTTTACTTTAAAAATTTCATCACCGCTTTCAAAACTATCGTTAGAAAAAGTTGCATCTTGAACATAAGCATCTCTATACATCCTATGAAAATCTTACAATTCAATATCAATATCTTTAGACTATGAAGAAGTCGAATGTTCTCCGTGAAATACCCACTTCTTGTATGTAGGATCCAAACCATGAACGACTAGGTGTCCAAATAGTTCTTCCTCATCTTGTTGACAAATATTTTTACATTTTCTATAGGGGCATATTATCATATCAGGATTTCTAGCAGTTTTCTTGGCACATTCAATAAATTTGTACACGCCATCTTGGTACTCCTCGGTATATCTAAAGATAATAAAAAAACATGAAATCATAATCACTTCTCAATTTTTGAACAGTGTTCTTTCAGAAATATATTAGGTTTTTTTCATATATGTAAACGTATATGCATGCATGTAATAATAAAAAAAAACTTGGAAATCTCAACCAATCTTTTTCCATCTTGAGTTGCCAACTTGATAGTTTCTAGTCTGTTTACACCAGCAAACATTAATATTTAAAAAAAGGCAAAATGTCAACAATTAATGGATAAAATGTCATGTTCTTTTCAAATATAGTTACATTCTACAAGTTCTCATTAGATTAGTCACATTCTACTAAATACCATTAGATTATTCATTATCTACAATGGTATATATATATAGTTGATTAGGTACATATTCTTCACATTTATCCCCTTAATTTCGGTATTTTTATGAACCCGTTCAGAGTAAATAGCTTGGATTTGTCTCGTATTTATGCTACTAACCTCTTTTGGCAATTATTACATGTTTTGTGTACTTCTCATGTGCTTTATAGGTATTTCATTCAAGTTAGTGCGAAAGAGAACTCAAAATAGTGAAAGAAACCAAGAAATGGAGAGTTGAAGGGCATTTTCGTAATTTTTCAGCCTTAGTCCGAAGGTGGGTCCAATTGTAAAGTTGAAGATATTCCAATTAAAAGAACACTGGAAAAAACGGCACCCCAATCCGAGCTACGGTGAAGAAGTGATGCTCATTTAAAGTTGGAGATATAAAGCCAAAAGTTGAAATTAATTATGGAAGCTGAAGAGACAACTCTTGAAATTTCTTTCTTAATTAGTTTTTATTAGTTGTAAAACTTGGAGAGGCATGGGAAGAGTCTCATTTAGGTATATTAAATGGGTAAAACGTGGAGAGGCATGGGAAGAGTCATTTTTAGGTTTATAAAAGGCCAAGCCCTACATCCTTCCAAGGGAGTCGAATTTTAGAGAGAGAGAGAGTCAGATTTTAGAGAGTTGTTTTTATCAAATTGTAGGAGGCTAGTATTTAGTTTTTAAAGGATTCTTGTATCCAAGAACCCTAGTTTTTAAGTTTGGCTACTATTCAAGATTCAAAGATATATTCAAGATTCATCATTCATCCATTGCAAGTAATTTTAATTTATTGTTTTTACTGCTTTCCTAGTTAGTTTAATTAATTGTTGCTTTCTAGTTTTCCAATCCCAATTCGAGTCATGTTCTCAATTTTCTAGATTTAGTTATGGATTCCTGCACTTTCACTTTTAAGTTTTCTTTTATTTTAATCATGTTAAGCTAAGTTTTTAAGTGTGGGGATGCATGAACCCAACCCGATGTGGTATGCATAGATATAAAATTTGTCCTCTAAATTAAATAAGTGATTAGATCGTGTTGTCACTACACCAAAATGACAAAATTGTCACCTTTCAGCCAGCCATCCTTGTCAAGGTCATTGACCGTGACAAAAAATACGCGTTTTATGTCACGTTCATTGACCTTGACACGACCGTGACAAGGCCGTGACAAATTTACTTGTCACGGACTTGTCACGGTCATTGACCGTGACAATTCTTTAAATAATTGTCACGGTCAATGACCTTGACACGACCGTGACAATGGTTCCAGCAAAAACCCTTTCCCCCTTCTTTTTTTCCTCCCGTCGTTCCCTCCCCCTCTCTCTCTCTCGACGCTGCTCTCTCTCTCTCTCTCTACTTTCAGGTTTAATTCTCTCTCTCTCTCTCTCTCTCTCTTCCATTTATATATATGTTTGTGTGTATATATATGTGTGTATGTGCGTGTGTGTGCGCATGTGTGGGGGTAGGGTGGGGGCAGGGTGGGGGGTAGGGGTGGGGCAGGGTGGGGTAGGGGTTAAAAATGTAAATAAATAAGTAATTTTCTATAAATTTCCAAAAATAATATCCAAAAATGTAAATGTAAATAATATCCAAAAATATTGGATAACAATTTATTTTCATTCAAAATAAATAAGTAATTTTCTACAAATTTCATAAAAAAATGAAGGCCGGCGTAATATGTGATTTAAGTGTGAAATAATCGCTATATACTTATAATAATGTAGAAAAAAAACATATATGGCGTTTTTTGTTGACTTTATATGGTGAAATAATCACATGACTTTATATCCATCAAATAAAAGCATGAAAACTAAAAAACTACAATAAGGGTTAAAATGGCATCCGAAGTTGCTAAAAGCATGAAAAATAAAATATTTTTTAATATTTGTGGTGAATAACTAAAGTTAAAAAAAGTATTACTTTAGTCATTAAATTACTTTTTGAATTCGGGCGATGCGCATAAATTTGTAGTAATTGTCTTATAATAAAGATCAATTATTCTATGTTGTTGAAAAATTTGATCAAATTGGTGAGCCCTTCATATTTTAAAAATTTTGTTTTTATTCCTATTTAACTTTTCTTTCTATACACCCCTAATTATATTTAAAGTTTAATAAAATAGGAGTTATAGAAAGAAAAGTGGGGTTTCCATAATCTTACTTTCTCACAATTAATTTATATGCCTCAAAGTTATTTTATCACTCTTAGTTTATATTTGTGATAATACTTTATTAAAGATTTTTATGGGAACTTGTTATACTAGAACTTAGATGAACACTAAGTGATGAAAATAGTCCTTAAAATTGAAAATTAAATAAAGTTTATAAAAGTAAAGATGCTGGTAATACATCAAAGATAAATTAATAAGGACTAAATAACAAAACGTGTTCAAGTGTATAACAAGAAAGAAAATGTGGTATTTAGATTGGGTAAAATTCTTAAAGTAATGTTAAGGGACTAAAAGACCCAAGACAACTGGCGAGTAAGTCACGGCCCGAAAAATTTATGACGGGTGATGAAAGCCCGTAAACATGTTGGGGTGGGGGTGGGTGGGGGTGGGGGTGGGTGGGGGTGGTTTATGATTTATAAAAAGCACAAAACAATAGTAGAAATTCAATACCTGAAATTAACATTGAGATTATTTTAAATAGACAGTCACTACTGTGTGTGTGTTTAAATTGAAAGAAGATATGAGAATTTTATTAAAGATTTTTATGGGAACTTGTTATACTAGAACTTAGATGAACACTAAGTGATGAAAATAGTCCTTAAAATTGAAAATATTATATCTGTACTAATAACATTTTTTTACAGCAAATGTCTCCTTCAGATATTAAGGTGAAGATGATGATGCTGTTTATGATGATGTCGTCTGGGGTCGGTGGTAGTGGAGGCGACGAGGGCTCTTCCGCCCCTAGGCTCCCCAAATATGGGAAGTATGGGATTACCGTCGAGAACAAATCGGAGATATTAGTGAGATCCCTCGTTCTGCTAAAGACGGTCATCGGCCCGGGGTTTATGAGTTGGAAGGAGGTGCCATATGAGCTCAAGTTAGCTGTTTGGGCGGCACTACAGGTAATATATTTATATTTATATGAATATGAATATTTCAATTTCAATGTCAATTTCGATTTCAATTTCAATTTCAATTTCAATTTCAATTTCAATTTCAATTTCAATTTCAATTTCAATTTCAATTTCAATTTGAATTTGAATTTCAATTTCAATTTCAATTTCAATTTCAATTTCAATTTCAATTTCGATTTCATATTTATATTTATATTTATATTTATATTTATATTTATATTTATATTTATAGTTATATTTATATTTATATTTATATTTATATTTATATTTATATTTATTCGCAACTAACATTGTATTTGTTGGACAGGAACAATTCAACTTGGATCCAAAGCTACGCGATCCCGTGTTGGAGCAGATTAGGGAGCAACTCAAGTCGTGGAAAAAAATATGCGGGCATGGTACTTTGGGAAAACACGAGAGTCGATTATCCAATGGCGTGAATCTGTCCCCCCCAAGGAGCCGATCTCATTGGCACAATGGCATATTTCATTGACAATGAGATAGAGGATCGACAATTGGCATCTCGCCAATCGGGGAGGGAAAATCGGGCAAAAAAGACGGACGTGCACTACTCCGGCCGGACCTCTTACGCCGAGGTGGAGCATAGGATGCAGGTAAGATTTAATTTTTCTATAACTACAGAAATATATTATTCTTCATTATTTTACTTTGCGGGGCCGATACTAATTTTACTTTACTTTATTTTATTTCAGGGGGTAGGGAGTGGGCCAGGGGGTAAGCCACATAGGTTCGATACTTATGTGGCTCTTCGGACGAAGAAGGGGAAGGACAAGGAGGTGTCCCCGAGCGTCGCGACCACGATTGTAAGTAATCCGACAGTTTAATTTTTGTTAATTACGTTATAATTTTTTAGTTTACTTATTTTACTAATCATGTGCTTTTTGTTGTTTCAGGCAAAGCTTAAGGAAGTGCATGAGTCGCAGTCTGATGCCGACAAGGCATCTTTGTCCACAGATGCACTCAGCCAAGTGCTTGGCTCTGATCACAAGGGGAGGACAAGGGGGTGAGCTCGCGGGTGGCCAAATCTAGGATCTTCAGATTGGAGACGAGCGACACCGGGTTGGCTCGAACGGTGGATTCACATGATGCGAAGCTGTCCCGTTTGGAGGCGACGGTCCAAGATATGTACGCATTCATGAAGCGTACGTTGGGCGGAGACCGTAAAGGTAAAGGGAAAGGGAAGGAGAAGGTGGTGGAGGAGGAGGTGCGGGAGGACGAGGCGCAGGATGACGAGGATGTGGACCTCGCTGCTTCATCACCGACACGTTCGTACTTTGATGATCCACTTCCCTATTTGGCGCCCTTCAACAGACCAATGTCGACACTTGGTTGGCCGAGCGTGTTCATATTGGACGTATTTGATGGCCAGCGGATAGGGCGGGGTTTGAGGGACCCGAATATCGTCCAGGGTGGAATAGTTCATGGACGTACGCTTCAAGAGATGGAGTCCAGGGTGCTCGTCACGCATGTCATACCCGGGAAGGAGAACTCCCTATTGTGGTTGCGGGAACAATGCGGCACGACGTATATTAGTGGGTGCGTCAATTCGTATGTCGTGTGGCCTACTCACCTCCTCAGTTTTAACAATACACTAGACATGTATTGACATTGTTTTAAGTTTGAATTGAATTGTTTTAAGTTTGACTTGAATTTTTTTAAGTTGTTAATTTGAATTATATCGTGATGCATATTGCCTCTATTTGAATATATATTTGCATTATCTTTAGTTTGTTTGGATATATGATGTTTGGATACTGCTAGGCAGTGGCAGTGGCCATACTGCCCAGTAGATTTTTTTAAATTCTGACCAGAATTGTCACGGTTATTGACCGTGACAAAAGTTGTCACGGACGTGTCACGGTCAATGACCGTGACAATTTTTTTAAAAAGGGTCACAGTTTTGTCATGGTTATAAACCGTGACAAACGTGTCACAGTCATTGACCGCGGCACGACCGTGACACAAAACGCGAGTTTTGTGTCAAGGTCAATGACCGTGACACAACCGTGACAAAAAAAAGTTGTCTCGTCTCGAAATGTCACGGTCATTGACCTTGACAAGTTTGATTTGTCAAGGTCAATGACCTTGACAATTCGGCAGATTTGGTGTAGTGTGTATTGTTTCACAACCATTGTAGAACTTTTGACCTCGTTTGTCCTAGGTAACCGGGGTGCTTAAGGATGCAACGTGCGTGAACTATTGCAACACTGCTTTACTCATTTTTTGATTATGTATGATGCGGGCTTGAACCTCATATATGTAATGCTTTCGATTACTAAAGACTCGGTCTGATCAATTATCTAGTTTATGACTAATTTTGTACTGGCATACACACTAGGGTTTGGGGGAGTGTATTCTTAACCCATTTCTTCATTCATATTAATTCCTTCTTAGTTAGTTAATTTCGCATGCATAGGTTAATTTAATTGAATATAGTTAATTCATAGATAAAATCCATAAAAATCAATCATCTTTTTCTTTTCTTTTATTTTAACATCAACTTTAGGATTAAACTACCTTACCTTTGTCGTCACGTTCACACGTCCTAATTCCCTGTGCATTCGATACCCAGACTCGCCACTATACTCCTTAAGAAGTGTAGTTACAAGTTTAGTTTTTTTTGTATTGAAGTTGGAAGCCGATAACAACGACTAGCGTATTACACGGACGCTCGGTTTTTCCACTCGATCAAAATGGTGCCATTGTCGGGGAATTAGGTAGACTTTAGGTTAGGTTGGTTAATCCCGAATTCGACCTTAAAAAAATCCAAAAAAAAAAATTCAGAAATATGGGTGTCATGTTCTTGAATTGCCCAATTTGAAATGTCTTAATTTAACTCTTTTGGTGGCTTTAATTGTTATGCTAATAGTGAGGAGGAGAATGAACTCATGATTTATGAACATTGGATCAATATCACTAAAGATGAGTCTCATAAATACAATACCGGTGTTAAGGCCATCCAAATTTATGAAAATGAAAGGTTTGAAGAAGAAAGGCGTGAATAAGAATATAGGGAAAAAATCATTTTTTGGAGCAAGAGTTGGATGCATTATTCGAATCCAATGACGATTTTTCTTCCGATATTTTTTAGACTAAAGAATGTTTTCAACCAAATGAGGAATCCAATGAAGAATCACTTGAGCTTGAATTTATGTCCTCGCCATTCTCATTCACTGTTATCGAACCATTAAATCCATCACAAGAACTCGATGAATGTCTTGAGGATGTTGATCCGATTCTAGTATGGGAATGTTATTTTGAGATGCTTCATCTTACGGGCCATACACTTAGACGTGTCACTCCACCAGATCCATTTGAAAATTTTGGGGGAGAAGATTTTGAGGACAAGGACTCTATGCTTGAATTATTTTCCAAGATGGACTCTTTCTGTTTGTGTGCTCCGCTTCCCATACTACTTGAAAAATCTTTGGGACGTGATTATATTTTTCTTGGATCCCAATGGTACTTGTCCCCCTGTGCACTCAAATCCCTCATTATCCCCCTAAAAATTTCAATTGGTGATGGTCCATTTTTTTCGTGTTGCACATGCCTTCTGTTTTTCAAACGGAATTCTTATTTTTCGGGAGGCATGCATCCTAATAAGGGCACACCATTAATCCCTCAAAGTCAAATTGTATTTTGGGTGGACCCTCAAATTTTTCGACTTCTACTGTATGAGTTATTAGAAGTTCAAATCGTAGGTTGTACATAATTAGCTTTTTCTTTTTCCTTTTCTTTTTTTATAGTTTAGAGTAATTAGTTAAAGTTTTCATTATTGTTTTTATGCTTGGGTCTAACATGTTTTGTAGATTCAATGGACTCGCACTCATCGGGGATCGATCCATTTGGGTAATATCCTTCTTTTCCTCTCTTTAAGTTGTGTTTTTGATTCGCATTGAGGACAATGCAACATTTAAGTTAGGGGGTGTGCGATATTCTTCCCGTTTATTGTTTAGATTCACTGATTCGATCACATGTTCTTTCCAAGTGTGTTTTGAAAAAAAAATTGAAAAAAGCCAAAATATTTTTTTTTAAAATAAATAAAAATTGGAATTTAAAATTTTCAAAAATATCACATTTATTCTATTTAAAGTCTCAAATTGTTAAATCTCAATTGCAATAAGCCAAAATTGACCAAAGATGGAAATTGAAAGAAAATTGACGACTTAACGAATGAGTGTGGAGATTGATCAAACCTGGTGAGATTTTGAGCCTTTCAATTTTTTATGAGTTTTTAAATCAATCCGAGTTTATGATTGACTCAAAGTTCGTTTCAGCGTTTTAATAAGTCGTTGATGATCTCAATCCTTTGTTTTTATCGGTTATGGGAAATGTGTGAAATGTTGTCTCGAAATTCGTGATAAATATATCTCTAAACATAATTAATCTCGAGATGCATATGGTAATGTGATTAGCAATTTGGACAATGAAGTAGGCCCTATTTTGTTTAACCCAAAAATATCAGCCATAAAAAGTCGTAAAAAAATCATCCCTTTGCAACCCAATTTGAGCCTAATAAAATATTTCCCTTTCTTTTGATAACCCGAAAAATCCAAATAGCCCGGAATTGTGAAGAATTGGAAATTCATCAAGTAAGTCCAAAGTGTGTAATAAAAAAAAGGCAAGAAAAGAAAAATAGCAAAAAAAAAGAAACAGAAAAAAAGGAAAATAGAAAAAGAAAGAAAAAAAATGAGCAAATGCTCGAAAAAGCACTAATGGACATCATAAGGACATTTTCCAATTCCGAACATTCCAACCATTCCAATTTTACCCAATACACCTTAAAACCCCAAAAAGTCCTAACTGAGTCCAAATTGCGAAATTGATTACCGCATGGAGAGCTAAGACATGAAAAGATAATAAAAGAGATTACATAGCTTGAAAAAGAGATGATGTTTCCCGTTTCCTAATAACTGTATTTCGATGATGAGATCTTTTCACCATATATTTCCTTGTTTTCAATTTTGTATGCATGAATTTGTGTCCATTATATTTACTCTTTATATCATGCATACTGAGAGAAAATAGCCGCAATCTGAGTGATTCGTTTATGAGTGCATACGTAATAATTTGAATCAAAACGAATTTTTGGAAAGTAACGTAATGCTCAATCGGTGGAAATTTGAGGTTGAATTTTTGGCTTTGCACACACACTATGGTTTGAGACATTTGAATATGAATTTATGGTGATTATTTTTCGAAAAGCTTAAATTGTACTATTTTTAAGTATTTTGATATTTATTTGAGTCAATAAAGAATTTTGTGGGTATATTCACTGCAAACCCTCACGAGACAAAACTCGTCCTACTGGGGTAACCAAGGGATTTAAACGCTTGTGTCATACGCTAAATGCAATCGCTTGCCCGCGAAAAATGTATTCTCTCCCAATAAAATGATTTTCAAGAGTTGATCCTTGATAATATTCATTTACACTGCTCGGGACGCGCAAAGTTCTAAGTTAGGGGGTGTGATTAGGCACATATTCTTCACATTTATCCCATTAATTTCGGTTTTTTTATGATCCCGTGCAAAGTAAATAGCTTAGATTTGTCTCGTATTTATGCTACTAACCTCTTTTGGCAAGTATTACATTTTTTTTGTATTTATCATGTGCTTTATAGGTATTTCATTCAAGTTAGTGCGAAAGAGAACTCAAAACAGTGAAAGAAACCAAGAAATGGAGAGTTGAAGGGCATTTTCATAATTTTTCAGCCTTAGTCCGGATGTGGGTCCAATTGTAAAGTTGAATATATTCCAATTACAAGAACACTGGAAAAAATGGCACCCCAATCCGAGCTACGGTGAAGAAGTTATGCCCATTTAAAGTTGGAGATAAAAAGCCAAAAGTTGAAATTAATTATGGAAGCTGAAGAGACAACTCTTGAAATTTCTTGTTTAATTTGTTTTTATTAGTTGTAAAACGTGGAGAGGCATGGGAAGAGTCATTTTTTAGGTTTATAAAAGGCCAAGCCCTACATCCTTCCAAGGGAGTCGAATTTTAGAGAGAGAGAGAGAGTCAGATTTTAGAGAGTTGTTTTTATCAAATTGTAGGAGGCTAGTATTTAGTTTTTAAAGGATTCTTGTATCCAAGAACCCTAGTTTTGAAGTTTGGCTACTATTAAATATTCAAAGATATATTCAAGATTCATCATTCATCCATTGCAAGTAATTTTAATTTATTGTTTTTACTGCTTTACTAGTTAGTTTAATTAATTGTTGCTTTCTAGTTTTCCAATCCCAATTCAAGTCATGTTCTCAATTTTCTAGATTTAGTTATGGATTCCTGCACTTTCACTTTTAAGTTTTCTTTTATTTTAATCATGTTAAGCTAAGTTTTTAAGGGTGGGGATGCATGAACCCAACCCGATGTGGTATGCATAGATATAAAATTTGTCCTCTAAATTAAATAAGTGATTAGATCGTGTTGTATTGTTTCACAACCATTGTAAAACTTTTGACCTCATTTGCCCAAGGTAACCGGGGTGCTTAAGGATGCAACGTGAGTGAACTATTGCAACACTTATTTACTCATTCTTTGATTATGTATGATGCGGGCTTGAACGTCATATATGTAATGCTTTGGAGTATTAAAGACTAGGTCTGATCAATTATCTAATATATGACTAATTTTGTACTGGCATACACACTAGGGTTTAGGGTAGTGTATTCTTAACCCATTTCTTCATTCATATGAATTCCTTCTTAGTTAGTTAATTTCGCATGCATAGGTTAATTTAATTGAATATAGTTAATTCATAGATAAAATCCATAAAAATCAATCATCTTTTTCTTTTCTTTTATTTTAACATCAACTTTAGGATTAAACTACCTTACCTTTGTCGTCACGTTCACACGTCCTAATTCCCTGTGGATTCGATACCCAGAATCGCCACTATACTCCTTAAGAAGTGTAGTTACAAGTTTAGATTTTTTTGTATTGAGGTTGGAAGCCGATAACAACGACTAGCGTATTACACGGACGCTCGGTTTTTCCACTCGATCAATACTTAGTTAGATCATTGATAGATTCAAATATAGTTACTATTGCCATTTTTTTCTTATTCATGGTTTCCTTGAGCATAGAAGTAATATAAGCACCCACACTCAACAATACATATTCATATACCTAAATCAAGTTGACCTATTGTAATATACATATGTTCATAAATATCAGTGTGGTTATATACACGTAATAATTTCAAAGTAGAAGATACATAAATGAAGGAAGATAAAGATACCTATATTGGATCTGATTTGTAGTGTCTGAATACTACCCAAAACAACCACCTGCAAAATAGAACAATGAAATATTGCAAATGTAAACATCAGATTTAGTAGTAAATAGTTTGCCCCCCCAAAAAAAAGAATTAACCCAAATGTAGATAAAATAAATAAAACTCACATAGCCCAGTTAAGAAAGAAAAGAAGAATAACACACAAGTTGCCAAATTTCACGCTATATATCCAATGTCAAAGAGTGAAAAAGTTGTTTAGGATGCACAAAATTTGATTTGCAGGAACTAAGAGCCAATATTAAGCAAGATACATTTTTATTTCATTTGCATTTCAAACCATCCGAAAGATCCAATATCTTGATACCGTCTAAATAAATAACCAAAAAGAATTTCAACCTACAAAAAATAGCCAGCAACTAAAAAAGGACATTACACCTTCCCTTTATTTGGCAAAAAATATCGGAAGTTTGAGAAGTAACGATAACATTACAATTTCAAAGTACTATAATTTAAATTGTATAGTTATTAGTATGTTCAATTAGTTTTGAGTTCTAAATGGAAAGGATGTTGGAGTGGGTTGTGAGTTACCAATAATTTTTATTGTGGCATTTTACTGAACATCTTGGGCGCATACGTTAAAAACAGTTTGCGTGATTACATTTGTTTATTTGATCCCAAATAATCAACAACAACAATTAGACCAATAACAATTTAGTCCAAAGCAACAAAGAAATCAAACTACCGATCCCGAATAATCAACACCAATAATTAAATTACCCATTCCCACCCAATTTGCTTTCACCCACGCCCATCCCAAGCATTGATGTTCTCTAACCAAATTTGACTCCTGTCTCCCAAGCTTTTCAATTGTTCTAAGTTATTTTTTATTGTTGCATAGTGTCTCTAATAATTTGATCAAAAGTTAAAGATTGTTGAAATTGACTATATAATTAAAGAAGTCACCTCCAACGACAAAATTAAAAGTAATGAACCATTAACTAACAATTAAAATATTAAACTTATCTTCCCCTCCGCTCTTTATCATCTTTCATCTTAAATGTTAAAGGCTTCAAAACATTATACGTGGGCTTAATATTTTTAATGACTCAAACAACCTAATAATAAAAGGGGAAAAATCTGAACTTTGTGGTATTCAACTTTAGCAAATCACTAAATAAAGGATTAAAAATTGATGTTATCCTTTTTTTTTCATATGCCATCGAAAATGCTTTATAGGTAATGTCCATCAAAATCAACTTCTAATTACCAATCATGTAAAATTCATCACGCATCATCCACTTCCACACCCACCTCTTTAATACTATTTGTCACGTGTTATTTTTGAAATAAAATGATTTAAATGAATTAAAGTTTTTAAAAATCTCTAGAAATAAAATTAATCAAATAAAATATTCGTAAAAACGAAATAAAACGAAACACCCTCCCCTACCCTCCCAGATGTCCACCCATCCCCCCCCCCCCTCTGACAACCCCACCCTACTCGTCCATCCCCAATTCTGCCATCGCCTCTTTCCTCCCCACCCAACCTCCTCCGGCCAACCGGAATCCACTCCCTCCCTTTCCACCACCTGCCACGTAGGGGCAGAAGATAGACCCACCAACAACCTCAATAACCTTGTCGGAAATCCTGAACCCACCCCCAAATCAAAGCACAAATAACCCAGAAAATGAAATCTTAAACCCAACAACAACAAACCCATTCGATTTCAAACCAAATCTGAAACCCAAATACCAAATAAAAACCATATCAAGCCATATTGGAACCCAATCAAACAATACCAAATCTAAGTCGACATAATTACTCTATAGCTCTCATGAGATTGGAATAAAGTACATGGTCGTTATGTAGCTATTAATGATTGTACAAGAAAATAGTTGTGAATGAAAAGAATTTGATGTATACCTAAGAAGTCGAGTTCAAGACATTGTCACTTGTATTTATGCATATTGTAATACCCCGTACTTTTATGGATATTTATTTATGGGATTAATTAAATTAAATGGGAATTAATTGAGAATTAATCCGGATAAAATACTAACGAGATGTGAGTTGGTATTTGATTATGATGTGTATACATATGATGTGATATGAATATTGAAAATATTAAAATTGTCGCGAAACTGAAATACGGCAATTTGGGAAATTTTGTTGGGACGCGCGTGACAGTTGCGTCAGGAGGGTAATTATTTAAATTAAAAAGTGAATTTTATTTTTATCAACCATATGGTCATTTTGAGTGCGCCAACGAGTCCGGAAGGGTCGAAATAGTTAGAAAACACTAGAAGGGGGTTAGTTTGGGTCCCGGGGCATTTGTAGGCCATACCGGCAACTAAAAAGGGTATTTTGGTAATTTTGGAATTTGGGGAATTTTGACCAACGAATTTTGGGAATTAAAAATAGGGTATATGGGAACCCACTAACCCATTACCAGTACTTATCTAATTAGAGGGCTATGGCAGTTATAGGAGAAGTTAGGAGAGGTTCCCGAAAGAGAAAAACCATAACCATCATCTTCAACCTTCAACCTTGGGAGAAATTGTAGAGGAAAAGAGAGAAACATCCAACATTAAATTCAGAGAACAATCCGAGGCAAGTGGTTGAATTACGTTAATTTCAAGCGAATGTTTCATCCATGCTTAGAAATCTACATAATTTCATTGTATTGGGAGATTTATAAAAACCCATGAAATTGCAGTTGTAAATTCAGGTTGTGATATAGGGATTGCATGTAGAATTGTTATTTGGTGATTATACTAATAGAAATACGACTTTGATGATACAAAAACGGATTTATGAAGGGAAATTGATGACTTTAAATTTCTAGGGTTCTTGATGATATTTTGATCTAAATAAGGCCTTTGGGTGATGATTAATTAGTTTTAGAATGTTAACAATGTTGTAGGATGATTATTTGATGATATTATAACGTTAGAATGATGTCTCATGCATTATAATGGATTTTTGGGATGATTTGAGGACTGCAAAATGAAGCAGTCCGTAACTTATCTGGTGCAATCGATCGATCGACATTCATCAGTTGATCGATCGACCACCATCGATCGATCGATGTTCAAGGTCGATCGATCGACCTTCCCAGAATGAGTAATATTTTCCCTAGTTAAATTTTAATGATGTTAACCCTTAGAAAATTATTAATGGAGATTTTAGGAATATCCTTAGACTTAAGGAAGACCAGTAGGTATGGTTATAAAATTTGTACCTGCGTTAGAATTCAATTTGAGGAATTATTATGAAATCTAATAAAATTCGATGAGTGAGATAATATTAGGGTTGAAGGAGTAAATTCGAATAATTTGATGAAATGAGGTTTGGGGCAGAAGTAAGGATCTTAAGAATAATGATGTTATATGTGGGAATAATAGGAGACTTAGTAATCCCTTTGAGATAGGTTTTAAGTACAAGAAACTATGACGTGAGATGTGTCGTCAGTCTAAATTATATATTATCAGAAGATTTAAAAATGTATAAAATTGGAATAATGGTATAAGGATGTAGAATATACCTTTATTAATAATGAGATATCTAAGATGTGTGAATGCTTAGTATATGATTTATGTGTATGACATACCTACCATACTTGCTATCACGGGAGGTTTGCGTTCGCTTAGGGCCATCTAATCTTTGTTGTGCCTACGGGGGGATTCAGATTGGTACCTCGAGGACATAGGTCAGAGGAGGACTTATTGGGAAGTTAATAAGACTGCTGATCGTGGGAGCGTAGGTATGTGCGTGACCCATGTGATGTGACTGTGTTCGCCTCCATTGATTGTGATTGTTGTTATCTAAGAACGATTCCTGAGAGATTCGAAATGCGTGATCCTTATGTACGTGATGTACCGGGATGGATAGCAGAGTATGTGTGCACCGCAGCTTAGCCTTAGGGTGCTTGTATTGTATATTTATGATGTGAATAATATATGGTTAAATGAAAAGGAATTGTTATGTTTAATTGCGAGAATAATTGTAGTAATGTCTTGATAAAGATAAAAAGGGAAAACCTGCTGTGAATTATTTTGCTAACAATTGAGAATCTGAATTTAAGTAAAGCCTTCTATTTAATTGTTAATGCTGGGAATTTATATTGTGAATCGAGTAGAAAGGTTAGAACTTATGACGGTTTAGTTGGTTACGAAAATCGCTTAGATGGGTACGGTACGTTAGGAGTGCACAATTAGTCTAGAGGTGAGAATTTCATGTGAGTGCACGTCCTAACATGTATTTTGCATTCATTGTTTTAATGTTATTAAAGCACTTGCTGTTTTTAAAATACTCTCCACTTTCGGGCTCTGACCCGTTTGCTTTCAAATCTATTTTTGTAAAAACCTTTTAGGTGCCCGGCCACAAGGACACAATGCATAGGATTTCCATTCAGGTGACGAGCTGTAGCTGTTTGTGGAAGTTATAGGGCGTTGCTAGTAGACACTTCTTTTGTCTTGACTCTATTCAGTTTTCATCATCTGTAGGGCATGTCGCCCATTTCTATTAGAGACATTTCATATTTCAGTTATTCGGATTGTTGGCATGTAATTAATTCAGGATATACTGTTTTATTTATTTCAGTGGTGGGATTGTTGTGAGGAGTTTTCCTCCGGACTTATTATTATTTATTGGTTAGTTTATTGAGACTTTATGGTGTATGGTTATGATATTCTTTCATAATTCTTTTATTGTACGTTAATCAGACTTAATTTAAAATCTGACATCTTACTTTTTATAATACTAGGTGGTTAGTAATGATTAAAATGTTTTCGACAGTGATGCTGTTAACTGGACCAACTTGACATTTTGTATTAATTTAATAAAGGAGTAGCTCCTCGGTATTTAATTAGTCGGGGTGTCACAGGTGGTATCAGAGCATCAGGTTCTAGTGTCCTTTAGGATCTGTGCGGCCTATTATGCTTCCAGCGTAACTTTCTTTGATATAGAGCCCTATGTTTAGGATTGTTAATTCCTTTAGTAAAATTTCGTTCTCCTGCTATGTTGTATATGATAGCGAATCGTATTGCGATCGGGGGTATTCGTGTGCCGAACAATGTAGTACGTCAACCAAAGACAGTTGGGTGAACAGCAGGAGGCAATTATATATTGAGGTTAATTGATTTATTTAAAGAAGGATGACCGTAGTTGAAGTCACCGATATTATGGCACGAAAGTCCTGGATGATATAGAAGGCTAAGGCGCGACTTGAGACTTCCGGGTACAGCTATAGTAGGAATGGGGTCAAATTAGACACATCCAACGAGGTTGGAATGGGAGAGAAAGAGTTAGGTGTAACATTGAAGAGAACCAGCAGTAGCAATACTCGAAAGGCGAAGACGGCATGTGCTAGCCAAACGAACGCAATGTATCCAAAGGCTTGGACATATGTCAGGATATGACCAATCGAAAGTGAAAATTTAGAGAAATTTTTCCTTGACTCGTAAGAGCGGAGATTCAATGGTGAGAAACAAGCAACCCACTTAAAAGTGGAATGTGATGTCGAGAGGGTGTACACGTATGGTTTGACCATAAGTTCCTTCATCAGATGTTCAGGTTGAAAGGCGAATGTTATTCTGAACTCACATAAGAGGGCCAAACAGGGGTGAACTTGTGAGGAGAAATTTAATGTTGTAGCGAACCTTACACCGGGTGGAGAAGGTGGTATGGAGAAGAGGATGTTAAAGGGAGAATCTACATACAAGAAGAATTGTTAGCTCTTATGGGGAATTATGCTTGGATGATAAATACAGATACTAATTATATCGCGTGGTGTAAATTTGGAGGTAAATTTTCCCTTGGGTAGGGAGATACAAAAAAAAAAATCGAAGAATTTTTATAGAATAAGACTGGGAAAATGGTGTTGGAGAAACACCACAAGGAGGAAGACCCAATGGAGAAACCGTTAAAATGATTCGGATAGCTGAATTACTACCGGGCAAAGGTGATTTCAGTGAGAGATGTAGAAATTAGTAGCGTGTTCCTTAGGGCCGTCAAAACTAAGGGAACAACGGAGGTAGTCGTCTGAGTCGAGACTACCAACGTCCGATAGATGGACCAACTTAACATGATTTGTGAGACAAAAGATAAGTGGAGTATGTGTAGAGGTATTTCTATGGGGAGTGAAACCCGTGCATTATAAAAAAGTTCCCGATACAAGAGTAGGGATCAAGGTATTGTGCCTGGAAAGGGCAACAGTTATTGAAATATCCGGTTTGGGACAGACATGTGTGATAAGTCCAGGAACCATTTGAGAAGCCGGGACGATTATTAGGATAGAAGTATGAGTTATATCCTCAGACGAGGATGCATGTTATTTGTGGCATGAATGAGTTACTACATTTATTACAATTGTATTTTCACTTGAGAGTAGAGTTTAGTGAGTATATCAGTAAGTTTATTATATATAAGAACATTTTCCCTAATAGTGTGGGGGTTACTTTTATTGTCATCCGCGGAGGATGAATGGGTATATTAATAGCGGTTTATGCTTTAACGAAATTACTCGTTTTAGTGTTGTGTGATACGAGTATGATATGATCTTAATTATTGTGTTTTTATATAATTGTACCGATAGTGTGCTGGTATTACAAGTTTATCGAAGTTACTACCTTGGGGTAGAATGTTTTGGTTCTGGAGAGGCCCCATTTGTGAGAGGGTCGGGCTCAAAATTGTACTATTGTATATATGTGTATATATATTAATATTGCTGTGATTTCAAAGGTATAATGGTCTCGGATATTTAATCCCAGTATGCGTAGGGATTTCATTATTATGAGTCGTATGTAATTGATTTACTAGTCAACAAAGAGTTAGTTGGTTTTTATAATTAACGATAGAGAGGTCGTAACAAAAAGAGTGCATTATTTTATCACCCGTTAGAGATTTGGAAGTTTATACTCATAGTTGAGTGTCTGGGGATGGGAATTTTAGGGTCTCAAATATCTCGCATGTTGTATATGAAATGTGATTTCCATCACTGTAAAGAGAAAAGTGTCTTTCAGAAGGAGTTCTTTGTTTATGTAAAATTGCGAACTGAGATGAAACTTTGTTGTTAAAAGACGAGAGTGTAGGGGTACATATTATGGACAGGGCTTAACGGATTTTGATGACCAATAATGTTATGTAGTAGTGTATCGGGGGGGTTCCTTGTTTGAATTTCGCTTTGCGAGACACCCCACGCATGAAACTTAGCGTAAGGTTGGTAGTAAGGAAATGTTTGGCCCTTCGTTCATGATTTGGATACCTCTATTGTTATCGGAGTACATAGTTATAATGGGAAGTTACAAGGAGTAAATTATGATGTACGACCATTAGAGCCAGTTGTTAGTAAATTACGATATAAGTACTAATAATGTTGGTTTTGTCACGGCGTGTTGAAGGACGCATTGAGGATAAGGAGGATTTAGGATTTCTAATTCAGAAGCGATTGAGAACACCCAAGTGGTATAGCACCGTTATATTTACAGTGACAATAAAGAGTTTGGGATTTGTATGAAGCGTATATAATGTTTAAAAACCGTATGGTTGGGTTATAAGGGGCGTAGACATCTTGATTTGCTAAAGTGTAAATCAAAGGAAGAGGGAACATAGACGGGTGAGATTATTACTTATGAGATTAAACGTCATAAGAAAAGGTATAAGTGAATATCATGTGTAGTAAGTGTACCACGTTCAAACTTGGAAAAAAAAAGGGGGGCAGTAGAAAGGCATTTAATAAAGGGATATCTCTTGAGAAGGCGAATAAATTAGTATAAGAAATTTGGAGTAGAGTTACGATCAATCGAATGTTGAGGGTGACTCAAGAGTAAATAGAATGAGGATGTCAATCAGGTATAAAGTCCATATATGAACAAAGTGGTCAAAAGTGTAAAGGTACAAACTTTTGGTATTCGTCGGGAGAATAAGATCATTAAGTATCATTTAACGGGGAAAATTTTATGTGAATATCGACATTGAAAGAGGTGTAGTAAGTAGTAGAACGGTTGGGTGTTAGATGATTAACCAATTAATTTTGTATCCAACCGATGATACCAGGGATGGAAGAGTCAAGTTAGTAAATTCCTTGAGGGGTAATAAATTCCTTCAAATACGTGAGTCATGTTCTTCAGAAGGAGACAAATTGTTATATACTTGAATGATTTACACTATTAGATAGTGAACACGCCGGTACGTGGTTCGACATAGTATTATTTAGAACTGGGATGAAATCCCCGAAATCCACATTTAGGTGGGGTGACAATAAGTAGTGGGAAATAACGATTCAAACTGAGGGTTGTATCACCTATAACCCGAGGTGCAGGCGCAAGGTGACTAACGACTGATGGATTGTATGAAAGAAATTTTGGACTCATTACGATATTTTCAATTCCAAATCGGGTATAACTAGTGAGGTATATTGTAGTCATGAGGAGGAGATATTACCTAATGGTAGAGTTGGGGGAAAAGCACCCGTATCTATTTATGGTGGACATGGTGCTTACAAAGGTTTGTGTGACACCAACAGGCTGAAGTGGTTTTCCCTTGTGTAAAAGTCACAACTTCGGGATATTTCAAGGAATGGGCAAGCGTAGTCAGATGTGTTATTGATTCATCCCAGGATGGGAGTTTGGAGTTTTGATAAACGCGGGAGTTAGTAGTGAGGTGCGGACTCATAATACTAATAAAAATAATGCGACTAATGATGTATAGGCTATTTTTATTCGAATGTTGTTTAATAAGAGCACAACGTGAGGTGCATTTATCGAAGATTATTCTGATAAGGTATCAAGTATGTTAAACAAGCTTATTGTGAAGCGAGGGTTTTAGTGATTTGGGCTTTTCTTTATAATTGTTTTGAATACTGGAGGATACCTAATTTTTCCAGGTGTGCCTTACTTATCCGAATTTCGGGACGAAATTCTGTTATTAGGGGGGAAGTATGTAATACCCCGTACTTTTATGGATATTTATTTATGGGATTAATTAAATTAAATGGGAATTAATTGAGAATTAATCCGGATAAAATACTAACGAGATGTGAGTTGGTATTTGATTATGATGTGTATACATATGATGTGATATGAATACTGAAAATATTAAAATTGTCGCGAGACTGAAATACGGCAATTTGGGAAATTTTGTTGGGACGCGCGTGACAGTCGCGTCAGGAGGGTAATTATTTAAATTAAAAAGTGAATTTTATTTTTATCAACTGTATGGTCATTTTGAGTGTGCCAACGAGTCCGTAAGGGTCGAAATAGTCAAAAAACACTAGCCGGGGGTTTAGTTTGGGTCCCGGGGCATTTGTAGGCCATACCGGCAACTAAAAAGGGTATTTTGGTAATTTTGGAATTTGGGGAATTTTGACCAACGAATTTTGGGAATTAAAAATAGGGTATTTGGGAACCCACTTACCCATTACCAACACTTAACTAATTAGAGGGCTACGGGAGTTATAGGAGAAGTTAGGAGAGGTTCCCAAAAGAGAAAAACCATAACCATCATCTTCAACCTTCAACCTTGGGAGAAATTGTAGAGGAAAAGAGAGCAACATCCAACATCCAACATCCAACATGAAATTCAGAGAACAATCCGAGGCAAGTGGTTTAATTACGTTAATTTCAAGGGAATGTTTCTTCCATGCTTAGAAATCTACATAATTGCATTGTATTGGGAGATTTATAAAAACCCATGAAATTGGAGTTATAAATTCAGGTTGTGATATAGGGATTGCATGTAGAATTGTTATTGGGTGATTATACTAATAGAAATACGACTTTGATGATACAAAAACGGATTTATTAAGGGAAATTGATGACTTTAAATTTCTAGGGTTCTTGATGATATTTTGATCTAAATAAGGCCTTTGGGTGATGATTAATTAGTTTTAGAACGTTAACAATGTTGTAGGATGATTATTTGATGACATTATAACGTTAGAATGAAGTTTCATGCATTGTAATGGATTTTTGGGACGATTTGAAGACTGCAAAACGAAGCAGTCCGTAACTTATCTGGTGCAATCGATCGATCGACATTCATCAGTTGATCGATCGACCACCATCGATCGATCGATGTTCAAGGTCGATCGATCGACCTTCCGAGAATGAGTAATATTTTCCCTAGTTAAATTTTAATGATGTTAACCCTTAGAAAATTATTAATGGAGATTTTAGGAATATCCTTAGACTTAAGGAAGACCAGTAGGTATGGTTATAAAATTTGTACCTGCGTTAGAATTCAATTTGAGGAATTATTATTAAATCTAATAAAATTCGATGAGTGAGATAATATTAGGGTTAAAGGAGTAAATTCGAATAATTTGATGAAATGAGGTTTGGGGAAGAAGTAAGGATCTTAAGAATAATGATGTTATATGTTGGAATAATAGGAGACTTAGTAATCCCTTTGAGATAGGTTTTAAGTACAAGAAACTATGACGTGAGATGTGTCGACAGTCTACATTATATATTATCGAAAGATTTAAAAATGTATAAAATTGGAATAATGGTATAAGGATGTAGAATATACCTTTATTAATAATGAGATATCTAAGATGTGTGAATGCTTAGTATATGATTTATGTGTATGACATACCTACCATACTTGCTATCACGGGTGGTTTGCGTTCGCTTAGGGCCATCTAATCTTTGTTGTGCCTACGGGGGGATTTAGATTGGTACCTCGAGGACATAGGTCAGAGAAGGACTTATTGGGAAGTTAATAAGACTGCTGATCGTGGGAGCGTAGGTATGTGCGTGACCCATGTGATGTGACTGTGTTCGCCTCCATTGATTGTGATTGTTGTTATCTGAGAACGATTCCTGAGAGATTCGGAATGCGTGATCCTTATGTACGTGATGTTCCGGGATGGATAGCAGAGTATGTGTGCACCGCAGCTTAGCCTTAGGGTGCTTGTATTGTATATTTATGATGTGAATAATATATGGTTAAATGAAAAGGAATTGTTATGTTTAATTGCGAGAATAATTGCAGTAACGTCTTAATAAAGATAAAAAGGGAAAACCTGCTGTGAATTGTTTTGCTAACAATTAAGAATCTGAATTTAAGTAAAGCCTTCTATTTAATTGTTAATGCTGGGAATTTATATTGTGAATCGAGTAGAAAGGTTAGAACTTATGATGGTTTAGTTGGTTACGAAAATCGCTTTGATGGGTACGGTATGTTAGGAGTGCACAATTAGTCGAGAGGTGAGAATTTCATGTGAGTGCACGTCCTAACATGTATTTTGCATTCATTGTTTTAATGTTATTAAAGCACTTGTTGTTTTTAAAATACTCTCCACTTTCGGGCTCTGACCCGTTTGCTTTCAAATCTATTTTTGTAAAAACCTTTTAGGTGCCCAGCCACAAGGACACCATGTATAGGATTTCCATTCAGGTGACGAGTTGTAGATGTTTGTGGAAGTTACAGGGCCTTGCTAGTAGACGCTTCTTTTGTCTTGACTCTATTCAGTTTTCATCATTTGTAGGGCATGTCGCCCATTTCTATTAGAGACATTTCATATTTCAGTTATTCAGATTGTTGGCATGTAATTAATTCAGGATATACTGTTTTATTTATTTCAGTGGTGGGATTGTTTTGAGGAGTTTTTCTCCGGACTTATTATTATTTGTTGGTTACTTTATTGAGACTTTATGGTGTATGGTTATGATATTCTTTCATAATTCTTTTATTGTATGTTAATCAGACTTAATTTAAAATTTGACATCTTACTTTTTAAATACTAGGTGGTTAGTAATGATTAAAATGTTTTCGACAGTGATGCTGTTAACTGGACCAACTTGAAATTTTGTATTAATTTAATAAAGGAGTAGTTACCCGGTATTTAATTAGTCGGGGTGTCACACATATCTCTGTCATACTTATGGCCTGTTGACTCAGTTATTAATTTGTGAATATATACTTTATTATTAAAATAAGTTGGGGATTGATGATATATTTTAATGCCAAAGCCACTTTGACATAAATGAACATTTTTTACTTTTATCTTTTAGTCTTCTTTCCACATCAGGAGAGTGTAAGAAAATCGTTCTATTAATATACAGAAAACTTCTTGTACATATATATATATATATATATATATATATATATATATATATATATTCAAAGGAAAAAAAGTTGTTAATAAAAAAATGATAATTTTTGAAAGTGTGAATCAATTTTTGGGGCCAAATAGCTATTTTGGAAGTATATACACACTTTTGAATTAGTGAACACAATTTTTTGTCCAAATTTTATTGTTTCAAAATTGTTCTTTAGCAATCTAAATAAAGAGAACCAAAATGTATTATGCTTCACTTTTGTTTAATACCCAAAGCACACTCCCCACACTCAAACCCAATTCCCCACACTCCTCCAATAAGTAATCCATCCGACTCTTCTGATCTAAACATAGATATAAATAAAATATAATATAAGTTAATAAATTGATCTAGTCTTTTACAATAAAAAAAACACTCTTGTATTGACATTATAAACACTCAAGATCAATAATAACTATTATGCAATTCATTCAAGGAAAAACATATTTTTTAAGGCTATATATATATATATATATATATATATATATATATATTGGCTCTAAGACTATCTGGAAATGAGTGTTTGGACTGATTTTTAGAAAAATACAAGATGAAAGTCCTTCTCATTTAACCTCGACCCCACCCTTGAACAGAAAAAAAATGAAATTCACACCATTTGTTTACCACCCCAAATCAAAACCCAGATAACACCATTTGTTTACTCCCAAAACTGGAACTTCTCTCTTACGATAAAACCAAAAATAAAACCTTAAATTGTGTTTTCTTACTTCCATCGAACCAAAAATACTCACGCACACAACCATCTTACTCCCCCAAACCCAGTTCGACACCAGTTTCCCTGTGCGACCCAAGAGGAGCAGAGAGAATTTAAAAAAATAAGAAAGAAAATGCAGGAAAATCTTGCAACAGAGGAAGATTACCTTATATTAATGGAGGTACAACTCTATTTCAATGGAGGAGAGGCTCTGTCAATGGAGGTTTCATTCGGCCGGAGGTGGAGTTGTACACCGCAGATTATGGGAGTTTTTTTTAGGAAGGGGCTTTATCGATGGAGGTTTTTACGGCTGGAGATTATGGGAGTTTTTTAAGGAATCGTGGAGTTTGTTGGGATATTATCCAAAATATATTTTTTTCTTTTTTTTACACGCAACTAAATTTCTAGCGCCAAAATTGGTGGCACATTTTTTTTCCTTAATAACCGTAGTGGCCTCTCTTGGAAATATATTTATGACACCCAATAATGTGTCATCCTTAATAAAAAGCACGACATATTTATTTTATATGTCGTGTTCTTAATTATAATTGAATTATTTACGACACGTTTTGAAATTATGTCATGGTTATCTATTTTCCATGACATATTTTTATAAAGTGTCGTCCTTATCTACTTTTCACGACATAGTTTTATAAAGTGTCGTAAAACATATGTCGTGAAAAACAATTTTTCTTGTAATTGATCTTCATTCTTCTTCACATCTTTTTCAAGTTACAAAAGTTTTTCTTTTGTAATAAGTTTTAGATTTATTTTTAATAAAACTTTTTATTTCAAAACAATCCGTTTATAAGAAGTACATAAATCATCTTCTTCATGATCACTATCATTACTAACATAAACATTTTAAAATGTCAACCGAGCGCTTAAAAAAATCGGATGACATTACAAGTTTGTTGAATGCATGTATATTAAGTGAACCGATTAGCTGGACAATACTCTCCCATAAAGATAATTCAATTATAAGACACATGGGATCAACCTTGAGGTGGTTAAACCTACTTAATGAAGAATTTCTCTAATACTAGTTGAGAGTGTCATTTGCTCAAAACATTGAATGGAGTGAAAGTAACCAAATAAAATATCGCAAAAAAGTAATCAATGTTTTCATTTAATTATTTTTAGGCACAAATAGACAACTCAGTTCTATGTGATCAATTGACCAATATGAAGTTTAAGATCGCATTGAATTACATAAATGATACACTAGAGTCGAGTGTAAATGGATCATTACGGCTAGAAATGTTCCTAGTGGTAATCAATTATATATAGATAATTTTGTGGTCAAAGGTTTTTTTATGAATATAAAAAGGGTCATAAATAAATCTTTTCACTTATATCATAGAATGGGAAATTCTTATATTTTTTGTAACTCCTTTTAGTTAAGAGTTTACATTTAGTGTGAAAACTTGTGAGAGTTTAACAAAATAAGTGTATAGGTTGAGAAATCGTTAAATAAACATATGTAAGCTTTCCACCAATTGTATTTTAAGATACTATTATGTTTCTTGATTAGTATATAAAACCTAAGGCTAGTGGAAGCAAGTTTATATATTTTGTAATGAATTATAAATTAGAGAAATAAAGTATTTTTTATGTTTTAAGAGTATAAAGTATGATAAGTGTAAATGAATATAATTCCACACTTATGATAATTGTTCATTTAAAGTTGATCAATGATTACAGATTTTACTGGACTTATATGGTTAGGTCTTGTATAAGTAAGTTTGTTTTGGCTTAATGGCCAATATTATGAAAGAGTGAGAAGCAATTCATTATTGTTTATTATGAAAACCCGAGTCAATAGCATGATTTGAGGCTATAATTTATTGATTATGGTTGCGAATATTCATTTCGAAACTTAGATTTATCGACATTATTACCAAGTTACTGAATTATTATGATAATATTGCCGCAATCTCCTTTATAAAGAAATGATAGGTATTGTAAAGTTACTAGACACGTTAATATATAATACCTCTTTATCAACTAAGAAGTTAAAAAAACAAGTGCCAGTTGAACACATTAGTGTAAGTGTTAGCGTAACATATTCACTAATAAATCGATATCATCAAAGGATATTCATGAAGCATTCTTAAGATAAGGTCATGATTATAGCCAATTAAGTATAAGTGTGGCGAATTTCTTGGTGCTTATTTATTTGACACTTAATGATATCAATGACGGTGTATTCTGAACATTTAATTTTTTGCCTTGCAATATAAGATTACATGCTAGTGAATTAACGAATGTGATGGAACTAGTATTTTATAAGATAATTATTGGACCATAATGATTATTCTTATTATTGACCCTACTGAATAAATTCTTATTACACAATTTATCATCGAAAATAACATTCTCACATTTTGGAATAAAACTAGACTACTCCATAAAATGATTCACATGATAATATTTCGTTGGGTTGGGAAAACGTTTGGAAACAGGTTTACAAATGTGATTCATTTTATGGTAAAGCATTGCCATAAACTCCAAATTCATTAGAAATTCCTTGTTTTCTAGAATCTAAGCCATTTATTGTTGTTCCAAAAAATTTCAATAGGTTCGCATTAGATTCTTCCCAACTTCAAAATTTCTCCATCAAAGTGTCCCAAGAAACGATCATCTCATCTCTCTTCTTCTTCAAGGTCGACTCGCATTCATCTTCAACCAAAGGTAACTTCCTATCTAAAACAAGTTCATTATGAAACTTTAAGAATTCATTAAATTCTATAATAATAGCTTAAATCCCATGGTAAAGAGAATAATAATGAGCTTCTATAAGTTGAATTCATTTTTTTCTTGTACAAGTATGAGCTCATCAGAAAACGTTGTTTTCTCAATCTCAAGGTTTTTAGTTTTTACAAGTAAATAATCCCTTTTGATAGAAAATTCAAAAGATGCATGATCTTCATTCTTCTTCACATCTTTTTCAAGTGGCAAAAAGTTTTTATTTTGTAATAAGTTTTAAATAATTTTAATAAAACTTTTGATTTCAAAACAAGCTTTTTATAAGAAGTACCTAAATCATCTTCTTCATCATCACTATCATTACTAACATAAACCTTTTTAAATGTCAAGAAAGTGCTTAAAAAATTGGACGACATTACAAGTTTGTTGAATGAATGCATATTATGTGCGCCGATTAGCTCAACAATACTCTCACACAAAGCTAATTCCATTATAAGACACACAAGATCAACCTCGAGGTAATTAACCCTATTGAATGAGGAACTTCTCTGATGCCAGTTGAGAGTGTCATGTGCTCAAAACGTTGAATGGAGTGAAAGTAACCAAATAAAATATTTCCAAAAAATAACCAATGTTTTCATTTAATTCCTTTTAGGCACAGATAGACAATGCAATTCTATGTAATCAATTGACCAATATGAAGTTTGAGATCGCGTTGAATTACATAATTGATACATAAGAATCTAGTGTAAATGGGTCATTATGGGTATAAACGATCCTAGTTGTAATCAATTATATAAAGATAGACTTGTGGTCAAAGGTTTTTCTAATAATATAAAAAGGGTCATAAATAAACCTTTTCACTTATATCATTGAATGGGAAATTGTTCTATTTTTCGTAGGTCCTTTTAGTTAAGAGTTTACATTTAGTGTGAAAACTTATGAGAGTTTAACAAAAGAAGTGTATAGGTTGAGAAATTATTATATAAACATATGCAAGTTTTCCACCAATTGTATTTTAAGATACAATTATGTTTTTTTATTAGTATATATAACCTAAGGTCAGTGGATCAGGTGTATATATTTTGGATTTCTCAATACACTAGTAATGAATTATAAATTAGAGGAATAAAATATTTTTTATGTTTTAAGAGTATGAAGTAATGAGAAGTGTAAGAGAATATAATGCCACAATTATGATAATTGTTCATTTAAAGTTGATCAATGATTATAGATTTTACTGGGCTTATATGGTAAGCTCTTGAATAAGTATGCTTGTTTTGGCTTAATGGCCAATATTATGAAAGAGAGAGAAGCAATCCATTATTGTTTATTATGAAAACCCAAGTCTATAGCATGCTTTGAGGGCACAATTTATGGATTATGGTTGCGAAATTTTAGTTCGGAACTTGGAGTGATCGACACTATTAACAAGTTACTGAATTATTATATTAATACTGTCGCAATATTCTTTCTAAAGAAATAATAGGTATTTTAAAGTTACTAGACACGTTAAGATATAATACCTCTTTATTAACTAAGAAGTTCAAAAACTACGAGTGCCAGTTGAACACATTAGTGTAAGTGTTAACATAACATATTCACTAATAAATCGGTATCATCAAAGGACATTCATGAAGCATGATTAAGATAAGTTCATGATTATAGCCAATTAAGTATAAGTGTTTGAATTTGTTGGTGCTTATTTATTTGACACTATATTCGATATCAATGAAGGTGTACTCTAAACATTTAAATTTTTTCCTTGCAATATAAGATTACATGCCAGTGAATTGACAAATGTGACGGAAATAGTCTTTTACAAGACAATTATTGGACCATAATGATAATCCTTATTATTGACCTTACTGAATAATTTGTTAATGTTATAGTACATGAAAGGAACCATGCTCATAAATTAGCATGGAGCCGACGTGACTCGCATTGATATTTTATTTCATTAGGATATTTATGAAAAATCATTTAAGGATGACTAAAAGATTATTGTGCGCCTTATGATAATTATGGATCAAGTGAGAGGCTATTAAAGTTATTTAACATACAATGATTCATTTATATGGTCCATAACTAAATAAATCAAGAGTCAAATTGGTTATTGAAAGGGTACTCCAGATACCATGAGTCTGTTTTATTTAAGATGGTTATTTATAGGACTGATTTAATTATTAAAGTAATTAGGGACTCTTGGTATCTACTTTAATGAACGGTTCAAATTAAGTGAGTGTTGGAGATTTTAGTCGCCTCTCTACCTATAAATAAATGACGGTTTTTCATCTTTCAGACATACTGAATGACAACATAAGAAAACTACAAGCTAAGGGAGAAAAATCTAAAATTCTCGTAGAGTGATTTAATTATGTTGAATAAAATAGATAAGAACAATTTCAAGGGATGAGATTCATGACTTATTAAACCTCTTACTCAAGAACGTTATTAGCATGGATCAAGAATGTAAGTATTCTTGATCTCTTATATAGGATAAAAATGTGATTTTCATGATGATTTAAAATTCTATAATATAAAGATTAATTGTGTGATTAATTATTTAATCTATTAATAGTTTGATTATTTAAATTATGTTTAAAAGTTTGGTATCGTTAATTAAAATATCTTTTACACTTTGGTGTTCATTTCCTACCATGGTGTCGGATGGAGTTTTGATAGGTTAATTCTCTTTGGTGTTATTATATTGTAAGTAGCCAATTTCAAACAAAATTACACAACATTCAAGACCTAGAAAATAGTTGTTAAGATTAATAGTACATTCTTCATCCTTTGATTTCCATGTAACATTAAAATGTAACATAAATAAAATAAACTATCTAATGTACTTTTTGCACCAACCTAGCTCCACATCACCTCTGATCATAATAATTCATGTACACGAGAATTATGTAACTATATCGTAAGTTCATTGTTAATGGGTAAAGGTAAAATATAGTTACATCATTCTCATGTACAGGAATTGTTATGATCGGTGGTGATGTGGAGCTAGGTTGGTGCAAAAAGTACATTAGATAGTTTATTTTATTTATTTTACATTTTAATGTTACATGGAAATCAAAGGATGAAGAATGTAGTATTAAGCTTAACTAATATTTTCTAGGTCTTGAATGTTGGGTAATTTTGTTTGAAATTGTATAGTGTGCTAAGGTGTCCCCTTGGGATGTCTTTGCCAATTTTTAAGGACAAATCATTTTAAAAAATAAAGATGGTCAACTCATTTGAATTATGTCAACGTATTATGCTCCAGTTGATATCATTACTTTCAATATAGTAGTTTCTTTAGGTTCATATTTCCATTCTAATAAACCTATGTTTTAAGGTTAATCAACCTATGACTTATATTGGACATAAAAACTAAGTTAGGATAGTGATTATATTTTTGACGTGGGTTACAATGTAACAAAACATAATATACTTCAACATGATTATGTATATGTCCTAAATACTAATAAATAGGGTTAATTACATTATACATCCTCTCACTTTATCTTCATTTTCACTTAGTCATCCATATTTTTATTTTTTTAGAGTTAACCCCCTTAACTTATTAATACAGTATAACCTACCCCCTAATTCCTAGTGGTGTTAAATTTTTGGACAAAAATATGGTCATGCACATGACACATAAGATTATTTTTATCCAATCCAATGTGAAATGGGTATTTAGTACATATAAATATTAGTTATAAATTATAAAATTTCTATTTAAGATAGAAATGAAGGGGGTTAAATCAAAAAAATAAAATAAGGACGATGAAAAAAAATGAAAGCAAAGTTTAAAATAGAAAACTGTAATTAATCATAATAATTATAAACCCTTCATATAAAAATTTAAAATGGCTTCACATTTGAGATGGCTAAAAAGTAGTTTTTTCGGTTTAAAAGTAGTTTTAACATTAGATAGTCCATTTCGCCAAAATTGTGGGCCAAAGTTAATCTATATCATCATATCACGTTATTCATGCAAATAGAGATTGTCATGACAAGGAAATGAAATCTACCAATTTAATAATTGTACTCTATTTGACTAAGCTATAATTTCTTCCACTCCATCCAAAAGATCGGTGAAAATAGACAATCCACCAGAACCTACGAATATTTGCCAGTGTTCATAGTTTACATTGAAAATGGGAAAGCACCATTTGGTTAGATAGATGAGATCGTTTAATTTTTTTGGGGATATATTAGGGATAAAATGATAAATCAATAGTCATTTAGTTATAGTCATATTCTCTTAACAATATATCCATGAGCAAGGACATGAAATGGACTTTGCGGTTGATACAGTTCAATTGATGACATTTAAGTGTTTACCTGAACGAGGTAAAAAGGTTGTTGATATGTCATGGCTACTTTCATATCTAAACCATAATCATACGAATACATAATTAAAACTTTTATGAATCAATTATTGTAACACATAATCAACCAATTGTACTTTTTAATTATTAAAGCTGTCAAGTTTATGAATAAAATGTTTAGGATATTGATAACTACACAATTATCAGCTATAGTAGATTAAAACAAGAATCGTGCTTAAATCCTCCATTAGTGTTTGAGAGAAAAGGTTGAGGTTGAAATTCAATCTTGAATCCAGAGTTAATCATTGAGGATTAAAGTTTCTCTCCATAACCTAATTTCTTTTAGTGTTGTAATTTTCAGACGCCTAACTGATAGAGGTTTTATTGGTAGAGAGGGAAACTTAATCTTAACAATCGTTTAATCTTGACCATCTATCACGGTTTAATGAAGAGTCATTCTAATTTCATTTTTATCATAAAATGGTGAATTTTATTAACAAAGAATGTAATTAACCTTTAGTATTCACGAGAAACCTTTTGTTAATCAATTTGACTTTTAGTTTATATGAAATATGATCCACCTAATGACTTATGAATTATATTATAAAAAAACTATTCTAACAGTCTCCCACTTGATTCATAATTAACATAAGGCATCCTATAAATTTTCAATCATCTTTAGTGCTCTTTCATAAATATCTTAGTCAAATAAAACACTATTGTGAGTTGTAGCGGCTCCACACTAATTCAAAAGTACGGTTCCTTCTATGTACCATGTCACAAATGATTTATTAAACAAGGTATATTATAAGGTTCATCATAATGGTCCGATAATTATCTTATAAAGATGATTTCTATCACCTTTATCAATTCAAATGCATGTAAACATTTATTGTAAGACATAAATTGAAATGTTCAAAAAATGCTTTATTGATATCAAAAGAGTGCACATAAGCATTTAGTGACCCAAAACTACATTATTTTAATGACTATATCTCGACAACCATCCTTTCAACATATTGGAAAAAGGTTTTCAGTACTAGTCCTTTAGTAAGTGGATCTGTCACATTAACACTTGTTCTAATGTGTTCAATTGATGCTCTTCACTCCTAAACTTATTCCTTAACAAAAAGATATTTTATCTGAATGTGCTTAGACGCTTTAGTATACGCATCATTCTTTGAAAATAATCCCGCTACGACATTGTCACAATAAATTTCCAGCGGCTTATAAATAGAATCCATAACACTTAGCCCTAAAAAAAGTTTCGCAAACATAAACAATGATTTGTAGCTTCAAAACATGCTGCGAACTCAGTCTCCATGGTGGAAGAATCTATAATACTCTGCTTAGCACTTCTTCATGAAATTTCCCCTCCTAAGAGAAGAAACACATAACGAGAAGTGCTCTTCCTACTATCTACACATCCTCCGTAATTTGAGTCTGTGAAATCAATCATCTCATGGTGATCAGTGTTCTTAAATATGAGCATATAATACTTAGTCCATTGTAAGTTTCTTAACACTTTCTTAGCAGCTTTCCAATAATCTATTATCTGGTTACTTTGATAACTTCCTAACATCCCTACAACAAAAGAGTAAACAACCCCTATGGCCCCTAAACTATACAAGTTTGGCTAATTTAGTTCCGTAACTAATAATTTGGTCGATTTAGTCCCTAAAGTTTGATCAATTCAGTACATAAACTAATAATTTGACCAATTTAGTCCCTAAAATAGTCTAAAACTATTTTTTTCTTTTCAAAGCTAAAAAAATACTCTTTTTTAATAAGAATAAAAACCTCTAAAAATGTAATTAAAAAAATTATAACAATTTTTTTTCAAAGTTGAAAAATTGCTCTCTTTTTTTAATAAGAGTTAAAACCATCTAAATGTACCCCACATAACAAAAAATGATTTTTATATTTTATATTAAATTCTATTTTTTTTTGCAAAAAAATGGGACAAAAAACTTTTTATTTATTTCTAAACTATTTTTTTTTATTTTAAAATTATTTTAAACCGTTTTTTCTTAATAAGATTCAAAACCCTTAAAATACTTTAAAAAATGATTTTAAAAACAACGTGTTTTAAAAAAAGGGATAAAAAACTTTTTTTTAAGCAAATTATAATAGTTTTTTTCAAAGTTGAAATTACTCTCTCGTTTAGTAAAAGTTGGAATATTCGAAATATACCCCAATAATAATAATAAAAAATGAGTTTATTTATTCATTTTAATTTCTAAGTTTTTCTCTAAAAAATGGAATAAAAACTGTTTTTAACGTTCACAACTATTTTTATTTTTTCAAAGTTGAAGAATTACTCTATTTTTTAACAAGAGTTAAAACCTCTGAAATATACCCAAATAATTTAAAAAAAGGTGAGTTTTTTTTAAATAGGATAAAAAATCTATTTTTTTTTTTCAAATTTAAAATACTCATTCTATTGTTTTTAATAAAGAAAACGAAAGAATTTTTTTTAAAAAATACGATAATAGATATTTTGTTTTCTTTATTAAAAAGAAGAAAAATGGGTATTATAAATAAAAATAAATAGCCTTTTATTACAATTTTTTTAAACTCATTTTGTTTTAATAAAACTAGGATTTTTTAATTATTATTTGGGGTACATTTCAAAGTTTTTTTATTCCATATTTTTTTTAAAACTCAGAATTTTTTAATCTAAAAAATATATATTTTAAAAGTGTTTTAAAATATATTTAAATAGTTTAAAATTTTTTGAAAAAAAATGTTATAATTTTTTATTAAAAAGTTCTTTTTATCCTTTTTTTAAACACTGGTTTTTTAAAATTGTTTGGGGCTTATTTTTAGAGGTTTTAAATCTTCAAAAGATTAATTTTATAACTTTGAAAACAAAAAAATAGTTTTAAACTATTTTAGGAACTAAATTGGCCAAATTATTGATTTGTGAACTAAATTGGTCAAATTATTAGTTTAAGGACTAAATTGGTGAAATTATTTGTTTAAGGACTAAATTGGCCAAATTATTAGTTTAATGACTAAATTGGCCAAACTTGTATAGTTTAGGGGCGATAGGGGTTATTTACTCACAACAAAACTAATATTTGATCTTGTACAAACGTGTGCATACATTATTATAATATCCTCTCAAACCTTAAACCTTCCAAAGTCTCAACCTATTTAAATGCCCTTGGGAAAGGAAAGAGGCTCCCCAGCAAACCTCAAACCTCAGGCAAAAGCACTACATGGCATCAGAGACCTCGGCAGCTCCTAAGGGAAAGACATTATACTGTATCGAACCTCAGTCATGCGTCTTTTCTCCAAAGAAAGTTAGTCGTAGAAGCATATTCCTTCCACTAAGCTTAGAAACCTCGGCATCAAGGTTTCGTTTATAATCAACTCCCTTAGTCGACCTCAGATTGAGGGATAATAGTATTCGAAGGTCACTTAGTTCTCAGTCCTTGGATGTGGTGGCATGTGGCACTTTAGGATCCATTCCCATCAACTCCACTATCTCTAGACATTTGGACCTCTGAGAATGCTTCTACAAGCTATCTAACGAAGCCGATGGAAAGTATAACATTTTCTACGTACCACTACTATTAAACTCCACTTGAATTGAGTATTACCATCAACATTTAATGCTATCAACAACTAAGGAAATTCACCTACAAATACTTTGCTTAACATTCCACCTCCGCCTAGAACTATTAGACCTCAGAACTGATAAGGCCATGCCTTGACAGTCCATTCATTCTCTCTCTAAGAGCTCTCTTATAAATAAAAGCCTATTATAATGTGAAAGGGGATCTATCTCTAGTATCCAAAGAGATTAGAGCATTCAAACACTCAGACTCGGAAGAGTTATAGGATTCACAAGTGTCTCCACCTTGTTGTATACTCATAACCCACAGTTACGAGTTATGTATTTGTATTTGAACTAATACCATTGTTCATACACTTTGTATATCTTGAAAGAGCCCTAAAACAATACCTAGGCACCATTAGAGAAGTCATTCAATTACTTCCACGACACCATATGAGAACATTTGTAAGGGATAAATATTTGGTTTTCTAACGATTATAGTCCGTTAGGAATTCTTAATGCTTTTTAGGTGTTAGTAATTACCCAAGCCAGTTACATTTCTTAATTATATTTATATATTCTTTTAATTTATTTTTTCTTTTAAATTTATTTTTTTAATATGTAAAAGGAAGTGTTAGAAAAAGTTTGGTAGCGAAGTTTAGAAAGTCTAATTTCGATTACTCCTTCTTAGCTCATTCTTTGGTACGCAAATATCTAGGTATATCATCTCTCTTTCTCTCTCATGTGGCTGTTCGTTAGCTACAAAATGGGTTCCAAAGAGGTATTCTGTTAGAGTCTTTTTCGATACTGGGAATTGGATCAATTTAGTGTTTCAAACTCTCTCATTTTTTTTCTATTTGATATAATTTTTATCATGATTCCTTGGGTTTCAAACTCTCTAAATTTTAGGTTTAAGGTATTTGTTTTCTCAAATTTCTGAATTTCTAAGCTTTATAGGAACAAGTGCTAAATGAAGGTCATATGAATACAATTACATTACTTTTATGTCCCTGAGGTAATATTGTTTGGACGTTTACTTTTAATGACACATTCTTATAATATGCTCCTTGTCCCCTTTATCAAAATTTATTCGTAAAATAAGAAGTTTTATTTTAGTCCCAGAACTAACATTTTAACCAATCCAGACACTAAACTATCCAATTACAACCAAGTATGCCTTTCTGTAAAAATTAAAGGCATAAATAATTATGACACACACACACGCGCGCGTATATATATATATATATACGCGCGTGTGTGTGTTAAAAATATATACGTTACAATTATGTGTTAAAAATGACACTAAACAGAGTCGTATTTTTTTACCTAACACGAAGACGACTCGATCAAAACACGACACAACCTGAAATCTCATTTTTCCCAAACATGATAGGACACAAAATATATATTTTTTATTTTTGAAGCTTCAAGATTCCCCCATGTGGTTTCTATGTTATTTTTTATTTCTATACTAAATCGTAATGAGCCCTAATCTCCCTTTCAATAGGTTAAGGAAGAGATCACATGACATAGAAAGAGAGATCACATTACATGTGAACCTCTCTCTCTATATGTCTCTCTTTCTCTCTCTCTCTCTCTCTCTCTCTCTCTCTCTCTCTCTCTCTCTTCCTCTCTCTCTCTCTCACACACACACATACATATACACACACTCACACAGATACATACACACACCCACACACTAGGATAAAATCACAAAATCATGGCTGATATGTGATATTATGTCTAAAATTGAAGGCTATAATCAACGTTAGGGCTTCAAGTTAGATCAAATCGGAGGTTTAAAGTATGTTTTTGTTATATATCATCCTATTGCCACAATAGTGTACAATTGAAATTTTGTAGTGCTAAATATATTTATCTAATATTATTAATCTTAAATAGTGTAATAGTTTATTTTAATCGAAATATCACATGTTTTGTGATGCTTATTTCGATGGTAGTATTATATAAGTGTTATTGAAACTTTGAGAAAAAACAACGTGCCTTCTACTTTAAATAATTATTTACTGTTTCCATATGAATGCGTTGTCTTACTATATGATATGGTGTTGTCACTTAAATCATTTATGTTGTACAATGTATCGACCAATTAATAAACGATGGATGGGAGAAAAGAATAGATTTATCTTAGAGTATAAACAAGGAGTAGAAGATTTTATTGACTTTGCGATTGAAAATAATGATCAATTTTTGTCAACATTTCCATGTTCATGTTCGAAGTGTCAAAATATGATGCAATTTACCGTGACAGAAATTCAAACACATTTTTTGTGGATTTGTATAGATCAATCGTATACTACATAGGTTGTATATGGTGAAAAGTCTTCCACAAATTTCTAAGAGTGCCCATCAACGAGAACTGTTGAAGAAGGAACTAGAAGAAAGCATTGGCAATGCAGGGCTTGGTATAGGGAACCTTATTGATTCATTTTACGATGTGCATAAAAGTACTTGTATGGATATTGAAGGAGGTCAAACAGGGTTGCTGAAGAAACACATCCAGGTAACAAAAATTATGATGAATATAGGAGATTAACAACTGCGAAACTATACCCTTTATGTGAGGGCAGTGAGATAACTCTTTCTACAATTATAGAATTTCACAATATAAAGAAGCAGTTTGGATGACCTGAAAATTATGTGATGGAACTTCTTTCTATATTGAAAAGGTGATTCATAAAAGGAAACACATTGCCAAAATAATATCCGCACATAAGTGTATGATGAAATACTTAGGGATGAAGGCTAATTTCATTCATGCATGCATTAATAATTATACTTTGTATTGGAAGGAAAATAAATACAGTGAGGAATGTCCTCAATGTGGAGAGATGATATATGAAGTGACCACGGGGAAAGGGAGTAGAGTTTTCAAAGAACCTAAGAAAGTATTGAGACATTTTCCTTTAATTCTTAGTTTTATTAGATTAAACACCATACCATGGATAGAATGTGAAATGACATGGCATAGTCGAGCAACTAGTTAATGGGATTTTCAATGACATCCTCTGATCCGTCTCAGTGAAGTTTTTTTAAACTAAAATGGCAAGAGTTTTTTAAAGAAGAGTGCAGTGTTTGTCTAGCAATATCAACCCATCAACTAATGGGTTTAATCCACATGGTATTTAATCTTCTAGTTATAGTTATTGTCCTCTCATCACCGCACCATTAAATTTCTCACCATCATTGTGCGGGAAATAAGAATTTCATATATTATCTTTGTTAAAATTTGGGCTAAAGGCACCAACTTTGGACATTGATGTTTTTCTTCAAACACTAGTAGATGAGTTGAAGCAACTATAAGAAGAAGGAGTGCCGACCATTAGAGCTATGCTTATGTGGGGGATTCATGATTTCCCCGCATACAAGAATTTATCTAGATATGTAACACATGGTTACAAAGCTTGTCTTATTTATGGCAATAATAGTCCGTCCATCTGATTAGAGCATAGCCAAATGATAGTTTACACATACTATTGTACGTTTCTCAACAATGATCACCTGTTAAGGAAATGAGGTTATTTAAGGCTTAAAATAAGAGAATATAGAGAGCCTCATAGTCAGTTAAATGGTTATGAACTATTAGAGAAGTTATCCCATATTGAGTATATCCCTGGAAACATCCCAAAAGCCCCTAGTAAAAAGGAAAAAGGTCGGTGATTTAAGTGATAGTTGTAATACTGAAGTTAAAGAGGCATGATATATAGGGTCCATTTTGTTTGATTTAGAATATTGAATTTCACCTCAAGTCTGACATGCTCTTGATGTGATGCTTATAGAAAAGAATGTTATAGAGTAGCTAATAAGCACAATCCTCGATACTAAACTCAAAACAAGGATATATTAAATGCTCGACTATATATAGAGAATATGCACATGCAAGAGTAGTCAATGGATGAAAGTAGATGGACACGCTAGTAAATAGATATAACCGAAAGCACTATTTTCATTGAATAAAGAGTAGAAAAATAGTTTTGTCAAATTTTAAAAGACTTGAAGCTCCCTTTGAGTTTTTCATCCAACTTGAGCAACATTGTCACTCTTAATCCATCCAGCTTGCACTCGTTAAAGTCACATGACTATCATTTCATAATGGAAAATTTATTGTCCGATTTGCTTCAACATGCTTTACCTAAACACCATGATTTATGAAAAGCTATCTAACAGTTGAGTTTGTTCTTTAACATATTGTGCTCAAAGGTTTTAATTCGAAAGGATGTCCAAAGAGCCAAGTACATGGTTGTGGAAGCATTATGTGTATTGTAGAAATATATTCCAGCAACATTCTTTGATATTAGCATCCACCTTATGGACGTGTATCAAATCGATGGATGTTTTGTTCAAAAGATAAACAACTTATCACACATTGAATTTCAACACACAAATATTAACGACTTTGTAATTTATGTGAGTTTTTGCCCATATGAATAGAGAAATTGAGTACTTTAAACGTATACCACTTAATAAGCGATATGTTGAAGGGTCCATTACAGAGTCCTATATTATTTTCGACTCGATTCACTATTTCATGGAGTATATACCAAACCAACTAAAGGGAAATCATCGAAGGACTCGTGTAGAATTCTTAGAGGATGATGGATAGTTCTCTGATGAATGGCCTTTGGTTGACGATAAGATTATGATGTTGGAACTAACATAATTTCAACAAATACGTCGGTGGGTACTATTTCGTCTTAGTGTCACTAGACTCGATGAATACTACATGTTTGAGTTTCATCACATGTTTATACTACATGTGTATTAATATTATAAGTTATTGCTTATATTGAGACTCGTGTGAACACATTATAGTGAATATAAAGAATTATTGAATGATTACTAACCACCTAGTATTTAAAAAGTAAGTTGCCAAATTTTAATTAAGTCTGATTAACATGCAATACAAGAATAATGGAAGAACAACATAATCCATTCACCATAACAAAGTAATGAAATAACCAACAAATAATAATAAGTCCGGAGGAAAAACTCCTCACAACAATCCCACGAATGAAATAATAACATAAGTCTGAATCCTGAATTAATTACATGCCCGAAGTCTGAATAACTGAAATAAATGAAATGCCTCTAAAAGAAATGGGCGACATGCCCTACAACTGATAAATGCTGAATATGGAGTCAAGATAGATGAAGCGTCTACAAGCAAAGTCCTGTAACTTCCACAAACAGCTACAGCTCGTCACCTGAATGAGGATCCTAAGCATGGTGTCCTTGTGGCTGGGCACCTAAAATGGTTTTTACAAAAAATAGATTTGAAAGCAAATGGGTCAGAGCTCGAAAGTGGAAATCATTTTAAAAATAGCAAGTGTTTTAATAACATTAAAACATTAAATGCAAAATACATGTTAGGACGTGCACTCACATGAAATTCTCACCTCTCGACTACATGTGCACTCCTAACGTACCGTACCCATCTAAATAATATACATATCTAACCAAACCGTAATAAGTTCTACCCCTTACTACTCGATTCCCATATTACTTTCTAGCGATATCAATTAAATAGAGGGCTCTACTTAAACTCAGATTCTCAATTAGTAATACAATTCACTATCGGTTAACCCGTTATGTTTTCTCAAAACATTACCATAATTATATTCACAATATCAACATGAAAGTTCCCATTAATTAAGTGTATATTATTCACGTCATAAATATACAATACAAGCACCCCGAGACTAAGCTGCGGTGCACACATACTCTGCTATCCATACCGGTACATCACGTACATAAGGATCACGCATTCCGAATCTCTCAGGAATCGTTCTCAGATAACGACAATCACAAACAATGGAGGCGAACACAGTCACATCACATGGGTCACGCACATACCTGCGCTCCCACGATCAGCAGACTTATTAACATTCCAATAAGTCCTTCTCTGACCTATGTTCATCGAGGTACCAGTCTAAATCCGGGCAACACAAAGATTAGAGGGCCCTAAGCGAACGTAAACCTCCCGTGATAGCAAGTATGATAGGTATGTCATACACAAAATCATATGCATGTACTAAGTAAGCACACATCTTAGTAATCACCATAATTTATTTGTAGTACACTTCTTATTCTCTTACCGACATATAATGCTACACAATTTATATGTTCCCGGTTAATATAATTATTTAGGCCGTCAATAGTTCTCGCATCGTAATAGACACTCCCGTCCTAATTCATAATTTCCCTTAGGTTCAACTACACTTCTAGGTTTTACTCCTCATTATATCCCAAATATCCAAAATATATCAATTAATCATCAAGGAAGTGTTATCTCTACATATCTACAAGATTACGGGACACTCGGGATCAAAACACGCTAAAAAGCCTAAACTGTCAACTCGTTAGAAGTCTCGTTCGAACGAGGCTGTTCGAGCGAGAGTTCGTTAGAACGAAGTGGGCATTCTAACGAGATCTCGTTCGAACGAAAGTCGTCGAACGAACGTCCCTCTCGTTAGAATTCAAACTGTCAACTCGTTAGAAGCTCGTTCGAACGACCTGGGCAGGTCTTCTAACGAGTGGCCAGATTCGAGCCCAGATTTTCCTTAACTCGTTTTTCCAACTTTTCTACACCTCTAATCTCCTCTAAACATCAAACCAACAATTGTACACGGGTTCTAATCAATCCTAAATATACTTAGGTCAAATATTAACGTATTTTGTGGGATTAATTCATCCTAAATCTCATCCAAATATTAAATCTCCACATCTTCTTCCCCAATCACAAGAACATGAACCCTAGAAATTTAATTCATCCATAGACATAAATAAATTCGTTTTTAATGGTATAAAAGATGTATTTTTCTCTGACTAATCATCCTAACATTGTTCTACATGCGATCTCCTCATAAAATTATAAATCTCTACATCCAATTCAATGGGTTTTTATCATTCTCCAAGAACAATGAAATTTTAATAATTTCCTACGCATGGAAGAAGCATTATTTGCAAAATATGTAATTAAACCACTTACCTTATGTGTATCTCTGATTTTGATGACGAATTTCTGAAGTGTTCTCTCTCTCTCTACAGAATTCTCCTCTCTTCTCTCTCTCTACAAGCCTTCTTCTCCAAAGTGAATGGTGGCTAGGGTTTTGCCTTAGGAACTTTTTGGGACTAATTCTAATAACCCCCATAGCCTATTTGGTTATTAGTGGGTTTAGTGGGTAAAGTCCAAAATTCCAAATTTTCGTGGGTTTTAATTCCGAAAAAATCCAAAATTACCAAACTACCCCTATACGTTGCCGGTGTGGCCGAAAAATGCCCCGGGACCCAAACCAAACCCCCGGCTAGTGTTTTATGAATATCTCGACTCTTCCGGACGCGTTGGCGCACCCAAAACGACCATACGATTAATAGAAATAAAATTCACTTTTTAATTAAAATAAATATATTCCGGACGCGACTGTCACACGCGTCTCAACAAAATTTCCAAATTGCCGTATTTCAATCTCACGACAAATTTCATAATTCATAATTCAGTATTCATATATAATCATATATGCACATTATAATCAAATACCAACTCGCATCTTGCTAGTATTTTAATCCGGATTAATTTCCAATTAATACGCATTTAATTCAATTTAACCCATAAATAAATATCACAAAAATACGGGGTATTACATACTCCCTCCCTAATAACTGAATTTCGTCCTGAAATTCGAAACTAGAAAGTACCTGGTAAGAACAAATCTGGATAACGTTTGCTCATCTCATCCTCGCGCTCCCATGTGGACTCCTCGACATTATGAGGTCGCCACTGAACACGCACTAACGGAACTATCTTTGACCGCAGCTTCCGCTCGCTTTGGTTCAAAATAGCAATCGGCCCCTCCTCGTACGAGCTATCAGGATGGAGATCGATGTCCTCCAAGGCAATGTGAGAATGAGCCAAATCGTATCTAAGATATTTCCTTAGCGAGGAAATATGAAACACATCGTGAATCCGATGCAAATGTTCCGGTAACCCAAGCCTATACGCAACCGGTCCAATCCGCTGAATAATAGGAAATGGTCCCACATATCTCGGAGCCAACTTCCATTTCTTCCCGAAATGCATAATCCCCTTCATAGGAGATACTCTGAGCAAAACCTGGTCCCCCACTTGGAACTCTCTGAAGAACCTCTTCGCATCAGCATAGCTCTTCTGCCGATCCTGAGCTACCCGAATGCGACTCCGAATCAATTTTATCCTCGTTGAAGTATCCTGAATTACTTCCGGCCCAAGTAGTTTGTTGTCCCCCACCTCCAACCAACATGCTGGGGAACGAAAAGGTCTACCGTACAACGCCTCAAATGGAGCCATGCCAATGGTGAACTGGTAGGAGTTATTGTAAGCAAACTCCACCAGTCGAAGATACTGCTCCCAACCACCCCCGAAATCAATGATGCACATACGTAGCATGTCCTCCAACATCTGGTTTGTACGCTCGGTCTGCCCATCGGTCTGCGGGTGATACGCCGTACTCAACCGCAATTCCGCATCCAAGGCCTCCTGAAAACTCTCCCAAAATCGCGAAACAAATATCTTGTCTCGGTGAGATACGATATTTAGGGGCACACCGTGAAGTCTCACTATCTCTGCAATAAAGAGCTGGGCATACTGTCCCGTAGTGTAGTCTGTCCTTACGGGTAAAAAATGAGCGACTTTGGTCAACTTGTCCACAATTACCCAAATGGAGTCGTGACCTCTCTGTGACGTAGGCAACCCCGTGATAAAATCCATGGATATGCTCTCCCACATCCACATCGGGACCTCCAATGGCTGTAGAAGTCCTACCGGTCTCTGATGATCCACTTTTACTAGCTGACAAGTGGCGCATTTAGAAACAAACACGGTAATATCTCTCTTCATCCCGCTCCACCAATACTGTCGTCTCATGTCTTGGTACATTTTGTCCCCACCGGGATGTACCGCGAATCGTGAGCCGTGCGACTCTGCCATCACCTCGTGTCGTAATTCCTCCCCTTTCGGAACTACTAATCTCCCATTGAAGCGTAATCCCCCGTCTGAGCTAACGGTATAGGATTCGGCTCCCTCTCCTAGTAATCGAACTATCAGCTCCTGACAGAACGAGTCATCTGCTTGTGCCTTTATCACTCTCGTGACAATCTGCGGCATAACAGTCATTACCGACATGAATGATCGGGCCACTGCATCCTAGTGTCCCAATTCTTTCCACTTGGACTTCCATACCCCTGCCACCTCATCTACTGTCCTACGGCTCAACGCGTCTGCTACCACGTTAGCCTTCCCCGGGTGATACTGGATATCAAACTGATAGTCCTTCACAAACTCAAGCCACCTTCGCTGCCGCATATTCAACTCCTTTTGCGTGAATAGGTACTGTAGTGACTTGTGGTCCGTGAACAGTCGAAACTTCTCCCCCAAAAGGTAATGTCTCCAAATCCGAAGGGCAAATAGAACTGTCGCCAACTCCAAATCATGAGTGGGGTAATTCTTCTCATGAGGCTTAAGATTACGGGAAGCATAAGCTATGGCTTGACTCTCCTGCTGTAATACACCTCCAAGTCCTTGTAAGGACGCATCGGTGTAAACTAGATACTCAACTCCCGGTCTCGGCAATGCTAACACAGGTGCTGAGGTCAACTTATCCTTCAATTCATCAAATGCCATCTAACAGGCATCACTCCAGATGAATGGCACACCCTTACGAGTCAGATGTGTCAAAGGACCCGCTATCTTCGAAAATCCCTGAATGAACCTCCTGTAGTATCTTGCTAGTCCCAAGAAACTACGGATCTCCGTCGGTGTCGTGGGCTGTCCCCACTCCCTCGCCGCGGATACCTTCCCCGGATCAACAGATATCCCCCGATCGGAAATAATGTGTCCCAAAAACTGGACCTCCTTCAGCCAAAACCCACACTTCTCATATTTTGCATACAACTCGTTCTGACGTAGCGTCTGCAAAACCTGTCTCAAATGCTCTGCGTGCTCCTCCTCAGTCTGGGAGTAAACCAGAATATCATCGATGAAGACAATGACGAACTGATCAAGGAAATCTCTGAACACCCTATTCATCAAGTCCATAAACACAGCTGGAGCATTGGTCAAACCAAAAGGCATAACCTGAAACTCGTAAGAACCATATCTCGTTAAGAACGCAGTCTTCGAAACATCCTCTTCCCTGATACGCAACTGATGGTATCCCGATCGTAAATTAATCTTCGAGAAGAAAGAATCTCCTCTCAACTGGTCGAATAGGTCATCGATTCGAGGCAACGGATACTTATTACATATCGTGACCTTATTCAACTCTCGGTAATCCACACACAATCTCAGTGAACCATCTCTCTTCTTCCCGAACAACACAGGGGCACCCCACGGCGAAGTACTCCTCCGTATAAACCCCTGACCCAACAACTGATCAATCTGATCTCGTATCTCTCGCATCTCTGTCGGAGCCATACGGTACGGTGCGCGTGATATAGGTCTCATATATGGCAATAAGTCTATGACAAATTCTATCTCTCGACTGGGGGTAGGCCTAGTATCTCCTGAAACACATCTGAGTACTCCCTGACAACTGGGATCGAATCTAAAGGAATTACAACCTCCTTAGAGGTATCCTCCTCTATGTAATACAAATGAGTGGTCGAGCCTCCCTCTGGGCGAGGCATCGCCACTACAAACATCTCTTGCCCCGGAATGGCAAAAATAATGATCCCACCGAAGCAATCAATCATGGCTCTATAATCAGCGAGCCAATCCATACCGATAATCACATCGTGCACATGCATATCTAATACCAACATGTCTGCAGGTAATACCAGACTACCAATCTCTACACCCACTCCCCAGCATAAAAAGAAAATAAGCGACCCACTCCCCAATGGTGAGTCTACACACGTCACTGTGCTCTCTGCTGTGGCTAACAACCCTAGGCTTTCGCAAAATGTGTAGCTATAAAACAATGCGTTGCCCCCGTATCAAACAAAACCCGACCCATAGTACCATGGATAGGAAATATACCCTCAATCGCGGGTGGTGCCTGTGGAGATGCTGCCTGGTGGACGTTATAGACACGTCCATCCTGTAACTGTCCCTGCTGCACAGGAACTGCTGGAATGGCCGGTAGTGCTGGCACCTGGGCTGGAGCTGGGAGGGAAGGTGGAAAAAGTGGCCTCTGTGGCTCATGTCGAGCACCCTGCTGCTGCTGCGGGGCCCTGCCCTTATTAGGACAGTCCTGGCGTTTATGTCCAGTTTTTCCACAAATGAAACATTTCCCTTGGAAGTTCCCCCCTCTATGTCCCTGCTGTCCCCGACCCTGGTGGCCGTAACCGTTCCTCCACTGGCCCTGCTGAAACTGCTGTTGACCATTCTGACCCTGCTGGTTCTGATGGCCGTTCGGACCCTGATGGCCCTGCCGGAAACCTCCATGTCCGTGCCTGAAGTTCCCCGACCTGAACCTCTTGTGATCCCCCTGCTGGGAACCCTGGTCGCCCTATCTGTGCCTCTGAACAGATTGTGCCCCACTGGCACCATGTCCTCCAGTCCTGCCCTGATGGCTGGACTCTCCCGATCTCTTGCCCTCAGCCATGTGAAAGCGGTGATCTTGGCAGTGTAACAGTGCAGCATTAACCACATCAGAATAAGTGGTCAATGATAGGTTCCCCAACAAATGCTGACGGATCCTCCAAGTCAACCCGTCTGTAAATTTATGTATCTTCTTCTCTTCCGTCGGTATCTCATCCGGTACAATGTTTAACAGATTAGTGAACTCGGCCTCATACTCGGCCACAGTCTTACCCTCCTGTCGAAGGCTCATCAACTTCCTCCTCATTTCCGTGTGAACAGCTGACGGAAAGTTCTTGTGGTCGAACCGCACCCAAAACTCCTGAATAGTGAGATGTCTCTCTCCTCCACGGTGGTAATAGACTCCCACCACTGCAGTGCAGACCCCACTAGCTTAAAGGTAGCTAATATCTTCTTCTGGACATCGATGCACTCATACATCCTCAAGTGCCGCTGAATATCTTTCCTCCACTGACTCGAAACCACAACATCGGAGCTACCTGCGAACTCCGGTGGGTGTGCTTTCTGAAAAGCATCTCGAACACGTTCCCAAGCAGACGGGAATGCATGTGCCTGAACCGGCACGTCTACTGGCGCCTGAGGTGGTGCCTGCTGAAATACGGCTAGTGCGGCATTTACCGCTTGGGCTACAATGGCTGCAACCTCGGCGGCATTCATCGTGCCCTGAACTGGTGCGGGCTGTGGTTCTGGTGTTGCATTCCTGGGAACCCGTTGTGCACGTCGTGGAGGCATTCTGAAATAAGAATAAAGTTTATAAGTTCGTAGTTATAAACTTGAAATAGCAGAAGAACGTAGCATATACAAGAGAATACAACAGTCCTAAAATATAGGGCTCTACATCAAAGAAAGCTCAGCGAAAACATAACAAGTCGTACAGATCCTAAAGGACACTAGAACCTGATGCTCTGATACCACCCGTGACACCCCGACTAATTAAGTACCGGGTACCTACTCCTTTATTAAATCAATACAAAATTCCAAGTTGGTTCAGTTAATAGCATCACTGTCGGAAACATTTAAATGATTACTAACCACCTAGTATTTAAAAAGTAAGTTGCCAAATTTTAATTAAGTCTGATTAACATGCAACACAAGAATAATGGAAGAACAACATAATCCATTCACCATAACAAAGTAATGAAATAACCAACAAATAGTAATAAGTCCGGAGGAAAAACTCCTCACAACAATCCCACGAATGAAATAATAACATAAGTCTGAATCCTGAATTAATTATATGCCCGAAGTCTGAATAACTGAAATAAATGAAATGCCTCTAAAAGAAATGGGCGACATGCCCTACAACTGATAAATGCTGAATATGGAGTCAAGATAGATGAAGCGTCTACAAGCAAAGTCCTGTAACTTCCATAAACAGCTACAGCTCGTCACCTGAATGAGGATCCTAAGCATGGTGTCCTTGTGGCTAGGCACCTAAAATGGTTTTTACAAAAAATAGATTTGAAAGCAAATGGGTCAGAGCCCGAAAGTGGAAATCATTTTAAAAACAGCAAATGTTTTAATAACATTAAAACATTAAATGCAAAATACATGTTAGGACGTGCACTCACATGAAATTCTCACCTCTCGACTACATGTGCACTCCTAACGTACCGTACCCATCTAAATAACATACATATCTAACCAAACCGTAATAAGTTCTACCCCTTACTACTCGATTCCCATATTACTTTCTAGCGATATCAATTAAATAGAGGGCTCTACTTAAACTCAGATTCTCAATTAGTAATACAATTCACTATCGGTTAACCCGTTATGTTTTCTCAAAACATTACCATAATTATATTCACAATATCAACATGAAAGTTCCCATTAATTAAGTGTATATTATTCACGTCATAAATATACAATACAAGCACCCCGAGACTAAGCTGCGGTGCACACATACTCTGCTATCCATACCGGTACATCACGTACATAAGGATCACGCATTCCGAATCTCTCAGGAATCGTTCTCAGATAACGACAATCACAAACAATGGAGGCGAACACAGTCACAACACATGGGACACGCACATACCTGCGCTCCCACGATCAGCAGACTTATTAACATCCCAATAAGTCCTTCTCTGACCTATGTTCATCGAGGTACCAGTCTAAATCCGGGCAACACAAGGATTAGAGGGCCCTAAGCGAACGTAAACCTCCCGTGATAGCAAGTATGGTAGGTATGTCATACACAAAATCATATGCATGTACTAAGTAAGCACACATCTTAGTAATCACCATAATTTATTTGTAGTACACTTCTTATTCTCTTACCGACATATAATGCTACACAATTTATATGTTCCCGGTTAATATAATTATTTAGGCCGTCAATAGTTCTCGCATCGTAATAGACACTCACGTCCTAATTCATAATTTCCCTTAGGTTCAACTACACTTCTAGGTTTTACTCCTCATTATATCCCAATTATCCCAAATATATCAATTAATCATCAAGGAAGTGTTATCTCAACATATCTACAAGGTTACGGGACACTCGGGATCAAAACAGGCTAAAAAGCCTAAACTGTCAACTCGTTAGAAGTCTCGTTCGAACGAGGCTGTTCGAGCGAGAGTTCGTTAGAACGAAGTGGGCCTTCTAACGAGATCTCGTTTGAACGAAAGTCGTCGAACGAACGTCCCTCTCGTTAGAATTCAAACTGTCAACTCGTTAGAAGCTCGTTCGAACGACCTGGGTAGGTCTTCTAACGAGTGGCCAGATTCGAGCCCAGATTTTCCTTAACTCGTTTTTCCAACTTTTCTACACCTCTAATCTCCTCTAAACATCAAACCAACAATTGTACACGGGTTCTAATCAATCCTAAATATACTTAGGTCAAATATTAACGTATTTTGTGGGATTAATTCATCCTAAATCTCATCCAAATATTAAATCTCCACATCTTCTTCCCCAATCACAAGAACATGAACCCTAGAAATTTAATTCATCCATAGACATAAATAAATCCGTTTTTAATGGTATAAAAGATGTATTTTTCTCTGACTAATCATCCTAACATTGTTCTACATGCAATCTCCTCATAAAATTATAAATCTCTACATCCAATTCAATGGGTTTTTATCATTCTCCAAGAACAATGAAATTTTAATAATTTCCTACGCATGGAAGAAGCATCCTTTGCAAAATATGTAATTAAACCACTTGCCTTATGTGTATCTCTGATTTTGATGACGAATTTCTGAAGTGTTCTCTCTCTCTCTGCAGAATTCTCCTCTCTTCTCTCTCTCTACAAGCCTTCTTCTCCAAAGTGAATGGTGGCTAGGGTTTTGCCTTAGGAACTTTTTGGGACTAATTCTAATAACCCCCGTAGCCTATTTGGTTATTAGTGGGTTTAGTGGGTAAAGTCCAAATCAGATATTAATTCCAAATTTTCGTGGGTTTTAATTCCCAAAAAATCCAAAATTACCAAACTACCCTTATACGTTGCCGGTGTGGCCTAAAAATGCCCCGGGACCCAAACCAAACCCCCGGCTAGTATTTTTAGACTATCTCGACCCTTCCGGACGCGTTGGCGCACTCAAAATGACCATACGGATTATAGAAATAAAATTCACTTTTTAATTAAAATAAATATATTTCGGACGCGATTGTCACACGCGTCTCAACAAAATTTCCAAATTTCCGTATTTCAATCTCACGACAAATTTCATAATTCAGTATTCATATATAATCATATATGCACATTATAATCGAATACCAACTCGCATCTTGCTAGTATTTTAATCCGGATTAATTTCCAATTAATACGCATTTAATTCAATTAATCCCATAAATAAATATCATTAAAATACGGGGTATTACATACTTCCCCCCTAATAAATGAATTTCGTCCCAAAATTTGGAAATAGAAAGTACCTGGTAAGAACAACTTTGGATAACGTTCGCGCATCTCATCCTCGCGCTCCCATGTGGACTCCTCGACATTATGATGTCGCCACTAAACACGCACTAACGAAACTATCTTTGACCGCAGCTTCCGCTCACTTCGGTTCAAAATAGCAATCGGCCCCTCCTCATAGGAGCTATCAGGCTGGAGATCGATGTCCTCCAAGGCAATGTGAGAATGAGACAAATCGTCTCTAAGATATTTCCTTAGCGAGGAAATATGAAACACATCATGAATCCGATGCAAATGTTCCGGTAACCCAAGCCTATACGCAACCGGTCTAATCCGCTCAATAATAGGAAATGGTCCCACATATCTCGGTGCCAACTTCCCTTTCTTCCCGAAATGCATAATCCCCTTCATAGGAGATACTCTGAGAAAAACCTGTTCCCCCACTTGGAACTCTCTGAAGAACCTCTTCGCATCAGCATAGCTCTTCTGCCGATCCTGAGCTACCCGAATGCGACTCCGAATCAATTCTATCCTCGCCGAAGTATCCTGAATTAATTCCGGCCCAAGTAGTTTGTTGTCCCCCACCTCCAACCAACATGCTGGGGAACGACAAGGTCTACCGTACAACGCCTCAAATGGAGCCATGCCAATGGTGAACTGGTAGGAGTTATTATAAGCAAACTCCACCAGTGGAAGATACTGCTCCCAACCACCCTCGAAATCAATGATGCACATACGTAGCATGTCCTCCAACATCTGGTTTGTACGCTCGGTCTGCACATCGGTCTGCGGGTGATACGCCGTACTCAACCGCAATTCCGCATCCAAGGCCTCCTGAAAACTCTCCCAAAACCACGAAACAAACATCTTATCTCGGTGAGATACGATATTTAGGGGCACGCCGTAAAGTTTCACTATCTCTGCAATAAAGAGCTGGGCATACTGTCCCGTAGTGTAGTCTGTCCTTACGGGTAAAAAATGAGCGACTTTGGTCAACTGGTCCACAATTACCCAAATGGAGTCGTGACCTCTCTGTGACGTAGGCAACCCCGTGATAAAATCCATGGATATGCTCTCCCACATCCACATCAGGACCTCCAATGGCTGTAGAAGTCCTACCGGTCTCTGATGATCCACTTTTACTAGCTGACAAGTGGCGCATTTAGAAACAAACACGGCAATATCTCTCTTCATCCCGCTCCACCAATACTGTCGTCTCATGTCTTGGTACATTTTGTCCCCACCGGGATGTACCGCGAATCGTGAGCCGTGCGACTCTACCATCACCTCGTGTCGCAATTCCTCCCCTTCCGGAACTACTAATCTCCCATTAAAGCGTAATCCCCCGTCTGAGCTAACGGTATAGGATTCGGCTCCCTCTGCTAGTAATCGAACTATCAGCTCCTGACAGAACGAGTCATCTTCTTGTGCCTTTATCACTCTCGTGACAATCTGCGACGTAACAGTCATTATCGACATCAATGATCGGGCCACTGCATCCTGGTGTCCCAATTCTTTCCACTTGGCCTTCCACACCCCTGCCACTTCATCTACTGGCCTACGACTCAACGCGTCTGCTACCACGTTAGCCTTCCCCGGGTGATACTGGATATCAAACTGATAGTCCTTCACAAACTCAAGCCACCTTCGTTGTAGCGTATTCAACTCCTTTTGCGTGAATAGGTACTGTAGTGACTTGTGGTCCGTGAACAGTCGAAACTTCTCCCCCAAAAGGTAATGTCTCCAAATCCGAAGGGCAAATAGAACTGCCGCCAACTCCAAATCATGAGTGGGGTAATTCTTCTCATGAGGCTTAAGCTTACGGGAAGCATAATCTATGGCTTGACTCTCCTGCTGTAATACACCTCCAAGTCCTTGCAAGGACGCATCGGTGTAAACTAGATACTCAACTCCCGGTCTCGGCAATGCTAACACAGGTGCTGAGGTCAACTTATCCTTCAATTCATCAAATTCCATCTGACAGGCATCACTCCAGATGAATGGAACACCCTTACGAGTCAGATGTGTCAAAAGAGTCGCTATCTTCGAAAATCCCCGAATGAACCTCCTGCAGTATCCTGCTAGTCCCAAGAAACTACGGATCTCCGTCGGTGTCATGGGCTATCCCCACTCCCTCACCGCGGATACCTTCCCCGGATCAACAGATATCCCCCGGTCGGAAATAATGTGTCCAAAAAACTGGACCTCCTTCAGCCAAAACCCGCACTTCTCATATTTTGCATACAACTCGTTCTGACGTAGCGTCTGCAAAACCTATCTCAAATGCTCTGCGTGCTCCTCCTCAGTCTGGGAGTAAACCAGAATATCATCGATGAAGACAATAACGAACTGATCAAGGAAATCTCTGAACACCCTATTCATCAAGTCCATAAACACAGCTGGAGCGTTGGTCAAACCAAAAGGCATAACCCGAAACTCGTAAGAACCATATCTCATTAAAAACGCAGTCTTCGAGACATCCTCTTCCCTGATACGCAACTGATGGTATCCCGATCGTAAATCAATCTTCGAGAAGAAAGAATCTCCTCTCAACTGGTCGAATAGGTCATCGATTCGAGGCAACAGATACTTATTCCGTATCGTGACCTTATTCAACTCTCGGTAATCCACACACAATCCAAGTGAACCATCTCTCTTCTTCCCGAACAACACAGGGGCACCCCACGGCGAAGTAATCCTCCGTATAAACCCCTGACCCAACAACTGATCAATCTGATCTCGTATCTCTCGCATCTCTGCCGGAGCCATACGGTACGGTGCGCGTGCTATAGGTCTCATATCTGGCAATAAGTCTATGACAAAGTCTATCTCTCGACTGGGGGGTAGGCCTGGTATCTCCTGAAACACATCTGAGTACTCCCTGACAACTGGAATTGAATCAAAAGGAATCACAACCTCCTTAGAGGTATCCTCCTCTATGTAATACAAATGAGTGGTCGAGCCTCCCTTTAGGCGAGGCATTGCCACTACAAACATCTCTTGCCCCGGAATGGCAAAAATAATGATCCCATCGAAGCAATCAATCATGGCTCTATAATCAGCGAGCCAATCCATACCGATAATCACATCGTGCACATGCATATCTAATACCAACATGTCTGCAGGTAATACCAGACTACCAATCTCTACCCCCACTCCCCAGCATAAAAAGAAAATTAGCGACCCACTCCCCAATGGTGAGTTTACACACGTCACTGTGCTCTCTGCTGTGGATAACAACCCTAAGGATTTCGTAAAATGTGTAGCTATAAAATAATGCGTTGCCCCCGTATCAAACAAAACTCGACCCATAGTACCATGGATAGGAAACATACCCTCAATCGCGGGTGGTGCCTGTGGAGCTGCTGCCTGGTGGACGTTATAGACACGTCCATACTGTAACTGTCCCTGGTGCACAGGAACTGCTGGAATGGCCGGTAGGGCTGGCACCTGGGCTGGAGCTGGGAGGGAAGGTGGAAAAAGTGGCCTCTGTGGCTCATGTCGAGTACCCTTCTGCTTCTGCGGGGCCCTGCCCTTATTGGGACAGTCCTGGCGTTTATGGACAGTTTTGCCACAAATGAAACATTTCCCTGGGAAGTTCCCCCCTCTATGTCCCTGCTGTCCCCGGCCCTGGTGGCCGTTACCGTTCCTCCACTGGCCCTGCTGAAATTGTTGTTGACCATTCTGACCCTGATGGCCCTGCCGGAAACCTCCCTGTCCGTGCCTAAAGTTCCCCGACCTGAACCTCTTGTGATCCCCCTACTGGGAACCCTGGACGCCTTGTCTCTGCCCCTGAACAGATTGTGCCCCACTGGCACCATGTCCTCCAGTCCTGCCCTTATGGCTGGACTCTCCCGATCTCTTGCCCTCAGCCATGTGACAGCGGTGATCCTGGCATTGTAACATTGCAGCGTTAACCACATCAGAGTAAGTGTCCAACGATAGGTTCCCCAACAAATGCTGACGGATCCTCCAAGTCAACCCGTCTGTAAATTTATGTAACTTCTTCTCTTCCGTCGGTATCTCATTCGGTACAATGTTTAACAGATTAGTGAACTCGGCCTCATACTCGGCCACAGTCTTACCCTCCTGTCGAAGGCTCATCAACTTCCTCCTCATTTCCGTGTGAACAGCGGACGGAGAGTACTTGCGGTCGAACCGCACCCAAAACTCCTGAATAGTGAGAGTGTCTCTCTCCTCGACGGTGGTAATAGAATCCCACCACTGCAGTGCAGACCCCACTAGCTTAAAGGTAGCTAATATCTGCTTCTGGACATCGTTGCACCCATACATCCTCAAGTGCCGCTGAATATCCTTCCTCCACTGACTCGAAACCACAACATCGGAGCTTCCGGCGAACTCCGGTGGGTGTGCTTTCTGAAAAGCATCTCGAACACATTCCCAAGCAGACGGGAATGCATGTGCCTGAACCGGCGCGGCTACTGGCGCTTGAGGTGGTGCCTGCTGAAATACGGCTAGTGCGGCATTTACCGCTTGGGCTACAATGGCTGCAACCTCGGCGGCATTCATCGTGCCCTGAACTGGTGCGGGCTGTGGTTCTGGCGTTGCATTCCTGGGAACCCGTTCTGCACGTCGTGGAGGCATTCTGAAATAAGAATAAAGTTTATAAGTTCGCAGTTATAAACTTGAAATAGCTGAAGAACGTAGCATATAAAAGAGAATACAACAGTCCTAAAATATAGGGCTCTACATCAAAGAAAGCTCAGCGGAAACATAACAAGCCGTACAGATCCTAAAGGACACTAGAACCTGATGCTCTGATACCACCTGTGACACCCCGACTAATTAAATACTCGGTAGCTACTCCTTTATTAAATCAATACAAAATGCCAAGTTGGTTCAGTTAATAGCATCACTGTCGAAAACATTTAAATGATTACTAATCACCTAGTATTTAAAAAGTAAGTTGCCAAATTTTAATTAAGTCTGATTAACATGCAATACAAGAATAATGGAAGAACAACATAATCCATTCACCATAACAAAGTATGAAATAACCAACAAATAGTAATAAGTCCGGAGGAAAAACTCCTCACAACAATCCCACGAATGAAATAATAACATAAGTCTGAATCCTGAATTAATTACATGCCCGAAGTCTGAATAACTGAAATAAATGAAATGCCTCTAAAAGAAATGGGCGACATGCCCTACAACTGATAAATGCTGAATATGGAGTCAAGATAGATGAAGCTTCTACAAGCAAAGTCCTGTAACTTCCACAAACAGCTACAGCTCGTCACTTGAATGAGGATCCTAAGCATGGTGTCCTTGTGGCTGGGCACCTAAAATGGTTTTTACAAAAAATAGATTTGAAAGAAAATGGGTCAGAGCCCGAAAGTGGAAATCATTTTAAAAACAGCAAGTGTTTTAATAACATTAAAACATTAAAGGCAAAATACATGTTAGGACGTGCACTCACATGAAATTCTCACCTCTCGACTACATGTGCACTCCTAACGTACCGTACCCATCTAAATAACATACATATCTAACCAAACCATAATAAGTTCTACCCCTTACTACTCGATTCCCATATTACTTTCTAGCGATATCAATTAAATAGAGGGCTCTACTTAAACTCAGATTCTCAATTAGTAATACAATTCACTATCGGTTAACCCGTTATGTTTTCTCAAAACATTACCATAATTATATTCACAATATCAACATGAAAGTTCCCATTAATTAAGTGTATATTATTCACGTCATAAATATACAATACAAGCACCCCGAGACTAAGCTGCGGTGCACACATACTCTGCTATCCATACCGGTACATCATGTACATAAGGATCACGCATTCTGAATCTCTCAGGAATCGTTCTCAGATAACGACAATCACAAATAATGGAGGCGAACACAGTCACATCACATGGGTCACGCACATACCTGCGCTCCCACGATCAGCAGACTTATTAACATCCCAATAAGTCCTTCTCTGACCTATGTTCATCTAGGTACCAGTCTAAATCCGGGCAACACAAGGATTAGAGGGCCCTAAGCGAACGTAAACCTCCCGTGATAGCAAGTATGGTAGGTATGTCATACACAAAATCATATACATGTGCTAAGTAAGCACACATCTTAGTGATCACCATAATTTATTTGTAATACACTTCTTATTCTCTTACCGACATATAATGCTACACAATTTATATGTTCCCGGTTAATATAATTATTTAGGTCGTCAATAGTTTTCGCATCGTAATAGACACTCACGTCTTAATTCATAATTTCCCTTAGGTTCAACTACACTTCTAGGTTTTACTCCTCATTATATCCCAAATATCCCAAATATATCAATTAATCATCAAGGAAGTGTTATCTCTACATATCAACAAGCTTACGGGACACTCGGGATCAAAACAGGCTAAAAAGCCTAAACTGTCAACTCGTTAGAAGTCTCGTTCGAACGAGGCTGTTCGAACGAGAGTTCGTTCGACGAAGTGGGCCTTCTAACGAGATCTCGTTCGAACGAAAGTCGTCGAACGAACATCCCTCTCGTTAGAATTCAAACTGTCAACTCGTTAGAATCTCGTTCGAACGACCTCATTCGAACGACTTGGGCAGGTCTTCTAACGAGTGGCCAGATTCGAGCCCAGATTTTCCTTAACTCGTTTTTCCAACTTTTCTACACCTCTAATCTCCTCTAAACATCAAACCAACAATTGTACACGGGTTCTAATCAATCCTAAATATACTTAGGTCATATATTAACGTATTTTGTTGGATTAATTCATCCTAAATCTCATCCAAATATTAAATCTCCACATCTTCTTCCCCAATCACAAGAACATGAACCCTAGAAATTTAACTCATCCATAGACATAAATAAATCCGTTTTTATGGTATAAAAGATGTATTTTTCTCTGACTAATCATCCTAACATTGTTCTACATGCAATCTCCTCATAAAATTATAAATCTCTACATCCAATTCAATGGGTTTTTATCATTCTCCAAGAACAATGAAATTTTAATAATTTCCTACGCATGGAAGAAGCATTCTTTGCAAAATATGTAATTAAACCACTTGCCTTATGTGTATCTCTGATTTTGATGACGAATTTCTGAAGTGTTCTCTCTCTCTCTGTAGAATTCTCCTCTCTTCTCTCTCTCTACAAGCCTTCTTCTCCAAAGTGAATGGTGGCTAGGGTTTTGCCTTAGGAACTTTTTGGGACTAATTCTAATAACCCCAGTAGCCTATTTGGTTATTAGTGGGTTTAGTGGGTAAAGTCCAAATCAGATATTAATTCCAAATTTTCGTGGGTTTTAATTCCCAAAAAATCCAAAATTACCAAACTACCCTTATACGTTGCCGGTGTGGCCTAAAAATGCCCCGGGACCCAAACCAAACCCCCGGCTAGTGTTTTCTGACTATCTCGGCCCTTCCGGACGTGTTGGCGCACTCGAAACAACCATACAGTTAATAGAAATAAAATTCACTTTTTAATTAAAATAAATATATTTCGGACGCGACTGTCACACGCGTCTCAACAAAATTTCCAAATTGCCGTATTTCAATCTCACGACAAACTTCATAATTCAGTATTCATATATAATCATATATGCACATTATAATCAAATACCAACTCGCATCTTGCTAGTATTTTATTCCGGATTAATTTCCAATTAATACGCATTTAATTCAATTAATCCCTTAAATAAATATCACAAAAATACGGGGTATTACATATAGTACTTATAGAATTATTAATTGGGAGTTTTGGAATCGTTAATGGAGATTTGGTTGAGGTTGTAGAGGTAAACCCGTAACTGGAAAAGAGCAGGTTTCGTCATAACTGCTTGATCGATCGATCGATCAAGAGTATCGATCGATCGACCCCCTTACATTGATCGATCGACCCCTCCTGGAAAACTGCATATTTCTCGTCCGATGGTTTAATCTGGTTAAAATGCATAAGAACCCTTGATTATTATTATTGGGCTATAATGGGATATAGAGAAGACCAGTAGGGTCTAGGTAGACCCCATTGAGTGAAATTTAATGTAGGGTGAGATTTTGGGTTCACGAGGAATCATTCATGCGTATAAGAAAACATGCGTACATTTAATAAAAAGATCGAGGCTCGTAAAGGAGTTTGACCAGAAGGTAAGTGAGTGTATGCCTACTGAAATTTATACTTTGAATACTTAGAGAGAGGAGAAGTGAGTATGAAGTGAATTATAAATGAGAATAAAAATGACGAGTTCGTTATGTGAAATAATCGGGTAAAATGTGTAAATGATGGATAATTACAATTATGGGTCGTGGGCGCACCTAATTTAGAAATGTGGATATTAATACATATATGATTGTGTGATTGTGCATAAATTGTATTTTTGTATAAAAATCATACTCGAGCTACTTGTTATTATGGGGGTTATCGCACCGGGGGTTATCACGCCAGGACAGTCTTATCTTGATGGGGCCTTTATGGGGGATATTGACTCGTACCCTAGAACATAGGATTCCTTGGTACAGGCTATCTGATTGATAGTCAGACGGTCCTAAGAGACGTGAGGGTATGTGCTGACCTCGTAGTGACTTGGAACTATGCTTCGCTTCCCATTGTATGTGTTTTATGTTAATACAGTTCGAGAGTAATTTCGAACTAGTATTTCCCTTAGTACGAGTGATACGGGGACTTGATAGCAGAGTATGCCAGTACTATAGATTTTATGTGGGGTGCAGATAGTATATGTATTATATTAGTGACTAATATATATATATATATATATATATATATATATATATATATATATATATATATATATATATATATATATATATATATATATATATATACTTAAGTATGGGAACTTTCTACTGTGCATAAAAGTAGTTAAGTAATGAGTAAATACTCCAACTTTATTATAAGTGTTTGGGAATTTTGTGACATCACTGGGTTATTTTAAATAACGTAAGATATATGAGAGAGCTTAATTTTCAGAAATTAATTATCTTAGCCACGGTATTTTTCGGAATGAAACCTTATGGGAAAGTCAAGTTAAAATAAACTTTGAGATTAATAGTTCGGTAGACATGCACACTAGATGAGAGGTGGGAATTTCTCAAGAGAGTGTCGCATACTAATATGGTTGTTTCATTAGCCGGTGAGCATTTTAAATACTTGCTAAACTATTTTAAACTGTTTTACACTCCGGCTCTGACCCATTTCCTATTATTTATCTTCTCTTGTATATTTATGTATATATTACAGGTGCCCACAGCGGCGTCATGCTTAGATTCCTTGGATTGGATGCGCTGCAACTTATATGGGAGTTGCAGGACATTGCTTAGACGAACTCATTGTTGACTCCACTCTTATTTTTAGTTCTTATTAGTTAGGGCATGTGTCGCCCGTTTCCCTGTTCAGTTGGATTTGTCAGAGATTTATGTTCATTTATGTTTCTAGTATTTGGTACTCTTCGGGTTTTAAGTATTGTCAGGATGGTTTTATTTATAGTTTAAATTGGTTTGGTTTATCTGGATGATTCAAATTCTTGTGTGTTATTATCCATCCTTAGTATTTTGGAATTCTTGAACTGTTGGCTATTTAAAAAGGTTTTCGTATTTGGATTTAATAAAATGGAAATAAGGTTTTAAAATTGTTTTGACTCTTAGCTTAATTATTTAGGGTGTTTAAATTGGAAATTTTATTTTGCGACGGTGATGCTAAGAATGAACCAACCGTTCACCTTGATTTTAATTTAATAAAGGATTGATCACCCGGTATTTAATTAGGCGGGGTGTCACACGACTTTGTAGATGCAATTCTATCTCTACGCCCATATCATGCAAATCAAGATGTGCCTTGTTAGTGTGTTTGTTTTTCCCATCCAATGTCAAAATAATTCTAAGAAAATTATAGCATATGTTTTTCTCTATGTTCATAATATAAAGGTAATGACAGAGCTTAAGTTTCTTCCAATACGTGAGCTCAAATAAGATTCTTTTCTTTATCCAATTCAATTATGTTTCATCACGAGGTTTTTACTTATTATTTGGATGCTTTCCAAACTTGACATCTAGCAGGAGATCCAACTGACTAAGTACCTTTTCCATCAATAATTTCAAGGATTTAGTTCAATGCTCAACTTACCATTAAAATCCCATACCTTCGCCAAGGATGGTTATCTGGTAAGTAACATCTATAGCCCATATATCCAATATTACTTCTCAAACGTTGAAATAATGCATCCTCATTACAAGTGGGAAACACAATATAATCTTTTGTGCTCTATCCAAACAAGTTAACAAATGCAGGAAATTCATTTACCGTCCACATTACAGCTCCATCCATTCGAAAAGTTTGTTCACGAGAGACATCATAAGTCAATACACCATTTTGCCATAAATGATCTAGCTCTTTGATCAACCGTTGCATGTAAACATCGATATCTTTCCTTAGGTCCTGGGGCTTAGGAATAAGTAGGGATATCATGAAGAGGGGATCCTTCACGCACTTCCACGGTTGCAAGTTGAGGGGCATAAGTATCATGGGCCACATTCTAGAGGAACTACTCATGTTCCCAAAAGGGTTGAATCCATCAGTATCCATACCTAGCCTCACATTTCAAGGCTCATGATAAAACTCAAGATAATTTCAATCAAAGCCCTGCTAATCCTCAAAGCTTCACTATCGGCTATATGCCTCATCTCATGTCAACAACTATTTTCCTCGACATGTATAATCTTTGCAACCTCAGTGTTAAAGGGAAGTAACACAGGACGTTATGAGGGGTTTTTGTACCATTCCCACCATTAAATATGTATCTAGAGTCTTCACATACATGACATTATTCTAGAATAGCATTATCTTTCGAAAAAATTTCACAATCATGTTTGCATGCATGGATGGTCCCATATCTTAAGCCTAAGTCATGTTAGAATTTCTTAGCTTCGTAGATTGACTATGGAACCAAATTCCCTTATAATAAAAGTTCTGACAATACCAACATTAGCGTATCGAATGACTTATTGGTCCACTTGCCACTTATATTCAAATAAAACATTGTAATAATGAATTTCAACCAAGTATACTTCTTGCAACCTGGGTACACCTCACATTGTGCAACCATTAATAGTTTTTTGATGCTTCGCACCTCCTCCTTTTTTGCATCATGAGTCGCTTCACTTTTATTCGATCCTCACCAATCATGATCCATATAAGCCCCCTATAATAGTCTTCCATTAAGTTGGTAATCTCATCCCATCATCTTCTTCATTCTTTGTCATTTCATTATCACTCTCATCATCTGATACATGGGTTTGAGACTCGGGAATATATTCCATGTGGTACACCCAATTATCCCATGTCGAATTAAATGATTGGTCAGCACTTCACCACTATGCCAATATCGATTCATACATTCGTTACATGGACACCGGATAGTACCATTGTTTCTTATTTTGGCCATTGTAAATTTAACAAAAGTCCTCTCCTTATCATAATATTACTTACATAATCGTTGCCTAAGTGTCATCAAACTCTTGTCTTCCATATTTGTTGTACCACTAATTAATAAATTATATATCCAACATTAATTGTTTTACTACGTTATTATTCGAACTGAAACACATAAAAGCCCATTCCAAATACTATTTAAAAATGTGATGTTGTATTCCGACAACGATGATTAAAGAGAGGTTTACAAGATACCAATTAAATAGAAGATTACACTTATTTCAAGTAGAATATTCAAACAAACTAATTTCAAATAGAATATTCAAACAAACTAACCCTACATATTATTCTTAAATGTCAAGAGTTATAATTAATTACTGAAATGCTAACGAAAATAAGTATGTATTGATTTTTTTTCATATTAAAGCTTACCTAAGGTTCTACTACGTATATTATGCCAAACTAAGTTTACTTAAGGTTGCACAAAACAAACTACTTACCAAAGGCTGTGATAAGATTACACACCCAATTTTCACCGAAAAACTCAATTTTTAACGGACTTACTAATTTAAACCAATTAAACAGTTCCAATAAAAAATCATACATGTTTATTTATATTATTTTAATGAAACAATAAGCACAAAATTTGCAACTAAAGAAAAAAAAAAGGGGTTACCATCATCAAACTCATCAAAAAAAGTTCAACACTATAATCATCTACTATACAGATATAACATTCATATCAACAATAAAATTAGAAAAAATACATTCATTCGGGAGATTTGTTCAGTGGCCAAATAGGTGGAATCAAAATCTTTCGAAAGATTCTTGTGGGTTATTTCATCTTTGTATAGAATTATCACTCAAATCTTCAAATCTTGATTTCATTTATGTCCAGAAGAGGGGGAGGGGTTTCAGTTGGGGGGGGGGGGGGGTCATCTTCCGGTGATTATGGGTGCTTGGTCGATACCGGAGGAGACGGAGAGGGGTCTGTGGGTTTTCCATGCCAGATCATAGATAGATAGATAGAGAGACTTTTGTGGGTGGGTCGACACCGGAGAGGAGAGAGGGATATGTGTGTGGGTCTACGTCGGAGGAAGAAAAAGGTCGCCTGAGAGGGGTTGTAGCGAGAGAAGACTTGGAGATGGGTGAGAGAAAGAGATTGAGTGAGAGGAGAGAGAAAGACATTTGGTTTTTTTTAAGGATGTATTTTTTAAGCGGGAGTTTCAGGGAGTTTTAGAGGGGGGAAATAATATTTTGGCTGAGAAAAAGAGAAAGATAAATCTTATTTTTTTAAATTAAATTAAAATAGATATCACGACATGCATATGATGATGATGAAAGTGTATATCATTTCGCGACATGACACACATGTCGCCAAAAGTAAGTGATAATTCCGCGACATCCAAAATATGTCGCTGAGAGTAGGGGACGAAATGAATGTAAATGACATTGGGGGGGGGGGGGATTTTAGTATGAGCCTACCAAAATAACAACTTTTCACGATACAAAAAACATATGTGTTGCCAAAAGTTTACCCTTTGGAAACACGAAAATACTGATGTCACTAAAACATGTCACAAATTCTAGTTTTTCTTTTAGTACCATAGCCGAATAATACAAATCACATTGACCCTTTTCGATAATTAACTTTCACAAACGTAAAAAAGGTATGTGCGTTGTGTGAAATCTATATACACCTGCTGTTATTTTTCTAGCAATCCACAACTTGATCTTAAAATCTTACAATCATGAAACTAAACATCATGTGAATATATTCGTAACATGAAGTACCAAGATGATAAGAGTGAAAACATTTAAATTGTTGTTCTATTTTATATGTGAACTAACTTGATATTTAATCTTAGCATTGATTTATCTTTTTTTTGTTCCTCTCCATAAATTAATGTGTAGTTATCACTGTACACAATTGTAGTTTTTATTTGCCATACTAGTTTGTTGTTGTTAACATGAACTAGTAGTTACTTGTTGTACAAATTTTAATTTCTTGAATTTGTTATAATACCTTTTTTGTAGTTGTTATTATGAGTGGTGGGTGATTTTACAATAGACGATTGGGTCATGCAAGGGGAACGATGGAACGAATACAACTTAAGGAGAGAGAGATGATGGTGGTAGCATTAATAGAGACGGAGTTGGAACTATGGCATTGGGCAGTGGTGATGTTGCTGAGATGGCATGTTTTTTATTTTGGTTTATATTTTTTTATTTGATGTAACTTTAGTAAGTTTTGGTTCTATTAGTTTATTAATTTTGTAACGATTTATTAATAATGATTATTATTGCATTGATGTGTTTATTGATGGATTTGTAGTATAAATACAAAGTTTTGATTCATGTCATGACTTTGATTCTATTGTTTGTTATATTCCACTTTTTTTTTATCAATGTGAGGGTCGTGGCATGTAGTGGACAATTTTCATTTTTTTAAATATTTTAATTCATGTAATGGTTCATAACACTTACAAAAGGAACATTTTTCCCTTACATATTATTATTTGTCAGTGTTTTGAACCGCTACAATTTTTTTTTTCGTTTTGTAAGTGTTTTGAACCATTACAAAACAAAAATGATTGTTGAATTTTGCAACAGTTTTTAACACATGGAAATGAAAATTTTGCAAGTGGCCTTGCAAACTTTTCATTTGAAAATATTCAAAATCGTTACATATTTTTTGGAATGGTTATCCAAAAAAAGCCATCCGTTCCCAATAAATCGTTGCAAAACACTTGCAAAAATTTTGCAACGCGCCAATTTGCAAGTGTTTAAAACACTTGCAATTTTCCTGTTTTAGTGTAGTGACTTGACACGAGTCAATGCTTTGGATGTGGAATTTAGCACTAAACAAGGATTATAGGGTCTTTAATGCATCTAGGTGGGAAAACCTAATTGGTTAACCACCCAGCAGTTACATTACAGTTTCATGATAAGAAACTTTACAAATAAGTAGCTAGAAGAAAAAGAAGAAGGACCCCCTCACCAAAAAAAATTATTTACTCATTTTATCGTTTCTTTACCTTTCGTTTATTTTTTTAGTTTATTTACTGTGTTTCTTTTATTACATGTATATTATAAGGTAGATTGTAACTTATTTTATAGTTTATTAAAAAGTTTCTCACATTTATATTAGATTTGTTTTACTTTCTAGCTTTACATTTCATAATATAGTTGTTTACTTCATCGCGTTTTCTTTTCTTTAATTCCAAAGCTTTACTTTTGTGGACAACCTAGGAAAATATTTGAGGGGAAGGGGGGTGCAGTATCCCTTGAAAGATACCGGTCTCAGGCCCTTTCTCGAGGCGCTTCGGTCGTCGACAGTGTTGGGTAAATGTAAATAGATGGAGTCGCCAGCCTATTTTGCACAAAATAAGCAAAAGAATATGTTGTCACTTCGAGAGAGTGGCATCAAGGACACTGATGCATACGAAACCAATAAATCAAAGGTTCAGGGGATAAGTTACGGAATGCGAAGGTGTTAAGCACCCATCTCGCCCTTTCGATCTCTCTTGGGCTAGTGTTATTATTTTCCCTTATTTCTCCGTGAAGTGTGTGCCTGTGTATATATAACGGAGATTGGAATTGTTCAATTCATATAATGGGAAAGGTAGAGTGAGGTCATCCATATGAATGTTTCAAAAATAATATATATAGAAAATATGATTTGTGCATTTATCGTGATATTAATCGTTATTGTAGGTTCCCATATTTAACTTTCAACAAAAACTTTTTCATGAGCGAAATTAAATTAAGGATGAAAACAACCAACTCTCTGTTTTGAAAAAACTCATTTCAATTTTATCAAACCACACTGTAATACCTCGTATTTTTTAGGGCCTTTAAATTTAGGGATTTATCAAATTTAAATTGATATATTAATTTAATATTAATCCGAAAATCATTTAAATATTTACGAGCATGATGAGAGTTAGTAATTATTGGAATTTTATTGTAAATTACTTTATGGGTAAAGTAAGATGTGTAATTAAATTTAATAAAATTATCATGAGAATATAATTTGATAATTTTGGAAATTTTATCGGGACGCGCCTGTGTCGTGTTGGGATTAAATTCGCATTATTAAAAGTGAATAAATTATAAGTAACCCGTATGATCATTTTGAGAGCGTCAATGTGTCCAAAAGTGCCGAGATAGTCAAAATAATGTACTCGGGGTGCAGTTTAGGTCTCGGGACGTTTTTAGGCCTAATGGGCATCCCGGGAGGGCGTTTTAGACATTTTGTATTTTGGGGCACGGAAACCCATGAATTTTCTATGGTTATATCAGTTCTTAGGGGTTGTCTTCTTGGGTTATCATAACCAAAAACCAAGAACGTCCATTGGAGAGAAAGTGTAGAAGCTTTCCAAGGAGTTCTAGGCAAAGAACTCCACCGTTTGGACCGTCGTCACCGCCAAATTGTAGATCGCGCGACGAGAAACACAACCACACCAATTTCTTCCACAAATCAGAAACAAAGATTTCCATGCAAGTATCTATATTGCTTTATTTTAGTTAATGCTTCAATTATATTAGTATAGGGTTGATTAGAACCAGTTTCATGAAAGAAAGCATATATTGGAGACTAGAATTCACATGTTATAGAGGTAATAATCATGTTCTGGAAATCTATTTCACATGTAGAGGTCAAACCATGAATTTTCATTGAGTTAGGAGTAGAAAATATGGAAAAAGGATGGGAAGAACTAAGTTAAAGAAAAGATTAGGGTCCTTGATGTTTTTATAGATTTTGCCCTTGTCAATTGTTATACTTGATGAAAACTCACATGTTTCACGTAGGAAATTATTTATTTGGGTATATAATCCGTGGAGTATCATTTGTTGGGAGTTTGGGAGTGAGATATGATGATTTGGTTGAGTTTGGAGAAAGATTTTCGTAGTTGAATTTTCTGCAGTTTCGCCATAACTGCTTGATCGATCGATCGATCAAAGAGCATCGATCGATTGACCACTTCCATCGATCGATCGACCCCTCATGAAAAAGTCACATTCCTCTTTTAAATAGTTTATTTCGATTACCATGAGTGATAACCCTTGAACATTATTGTTAGAACATTTTGGGACATAAAGCGGACCAGTAGGACTTTGTAAAAATGGAGCATTTAATGTAAAGAAGAAATTAGTGTTAACGAGGAGTGATTTACACTTAAGGAATAATGGGAACATGTGTCTAAAGGAGTGAGACTCGTAAGGAAGTTACGTAGTAAAATAAAGAGAGTACCTATTGAAATTATACTTAGGGAGATAAGATACTACGAGTGATACGAAGTAAGTTTGGGATAATCCCATAAATAAGAATAAAAGAGACGAGCCGTTATACGGGATAATCTAGTAATGTGTACTAAGAACGAATATCATAAGTATGGGTCGTGGGTGTAAATAATTTAGAAATGGGAATGGTAGTATACATATATATGACTGTGTTTGTGCATATACTATATACGTGTAAAAATTATACCCGTTCTACTTGCTATCACTGAGGTTACCACACCGGGACAGTCTTATCAAGATGGGACCTCTATGGGAGATATTGAATTATATCCTAGAACATAGGAATCCTTGGTAGAGACTATCTGATCGATAGTCAGACGGTCCTAAGAGACGTGAGGGTATGTGCTGACCTCTTAGTAACCTGGAACTATGCTTCGCCTCAATTTGTATGTGTTTTGTGTTAATACAGTTCGCGAGTGGTTCCGAACTAGTATTTCCCTTAGTGCGAGTGATACGGGGACTTAATAGCAGAGTATGCAAGCACCATAAAGTTTATGTGGGGTGCCGATAGTATATATATATTATATGAATGATTAATATATATATAGACTTGAAATTTGGAACTTTCTACTGTGACTAAAAGTAGTTAAGTAATGAATAAATATTTCGACTTTAATATAAGTGTTTGAAAAGTTTGAGGCAATACTGAAAACTTTATAATGGAATGAAATTATTATGAAAACTTTACTCTCAGAAATTAATTATCTTAGCCCTAGTAATGGTCGGCATGAAACCTTATGCGGAATTTAAGATAAGCTTAACTTATGGGGATTAATAGTGCGGTAGGTGTGCACATTAGAGGATAGGTGGGAATTTCTCAAGAGAGTACCACAGACTAATATGATTGTTACATTAGCCGGTAAACATTTTGAATACTTGCTAAACTGAATTTTTTAAATTGTTTTACAATCGAGATCTGACCCGTTTCCTGTTATCTCTTCTCTCTTGTATATATATATATATATATACGAGAATCTTTGGAAGGAATGTGTTGCAGCTTAAGTGGGAGTTGCTAGCCTTTTGATTAGACGACCTCATTATTGATTCCACTCCTAGTTATGTTTTATCCAGTTGGGTATGTGTCACCCTTTTTTCTTATTATGTTGGTTTTGTCAGAGACTGTGATTCATTTACTTTCAGTGCTTTTACTTTGGGATTTTTTTATTGTCAGGATGTTTTTCCATTGAAGTTTTAAAGTTGGAATTAGTTATTTGAATGCTTAAATTTCTTGGATGATCTTTTCCAGTGTAGTTATTTGTGTGACTCTTAAACTATGAGTTATGAAAGGTTTTTATAATTGGACTTAAATTAAAAATGGAAATAGTGTTTTAAATGATTTTGACACTTAGCTTAATTACTTAGGGTGTTTAAATTGAAAAGTGTATTTTGCGACAGTGATGCTAAGAATGAACCAACCGTTCACCTTGGTTATAATTTAATAAATGACTAATCACCTGGTAATTAATTAGGCGGGGTGTCACATGTGGTATCAGAGCCAGGTTTTAGTGTCCTTTAGGATCTGTACGGCTCATCTCCTTTCCAGCTTAGCATCTTTGATTTAAAGCCCTAACATTAGGAATGTTGTATTCATATTTATAAGTTGGAAATTCGTGCTTATGCGATTCGCCGATGTGAATGTTGAACTTATCCAGATTATTTTAAACTTTCAGATGGCCCCTCAAGACGAACAAGCTAATTCCATTGGGGAAGTTAGTGAGCAAGAACAACTCACACCTCAGGCGTCTCCAAAGAGGGTACCAATAGTCGAATTTGCGGGCATTGTGGCATAGGCAGTTACCACTGCAATCTTACAACACCACGATCGCAGTATGCAGCTTAAAGAAGGCAAAAGACCTAGAGAGATTAGTCAATTTGTTATGACTAGAGTTGAAAATTGTGCGAAGGCCCCAAAATTTTGGCAACAAGCTCCTCAAGACCAAAACGGCCCTAAGGGTAACAAAATTTCCGTGGAGAGCCAAAAGTGTCAGGGTCAACAAAGTCGGGGTCAGAATGAAGTCACAAAGAGGTGTTTCAAATGTGGAATGGACGGTCATAAACGTCAATCTTGTCCGAATCATACTGGAGAGAAACTACAACCCGATCAGCGAGAAATTTTAGGACTTTGCTATAAATGTGTACAACCGGGTCATAAGTGGAGGGGTTGTCCTCAACGTAACATCGTTTTCCCTCAAGTTACTCAGCAAGGCCAGCAAGACCAAGGAAAAAGTAAAACTACTCAACAACGTAGTGAAATGAGACAGTTTCGAGGGAGGTGCTTCCTATGTGGCAGGAATGGCCATAGATGTTAGGATTGCCCAGAGAGGAATAGGTCCCAACGGCAGCAAGGCACCTGTAATAAACCACGAAAGCCAGCTCTACCAGCCATCCCAGCAGCCTCAGTTCAGCGGAGGTAATTACAATATGGACATGCCTATAAAGTTCACCAGGTAGCAGCACCTCAGGCCCCAATCGAGATAAAAGGTACGTTCCCTATGCCTGGTGCTATGGGTCGAGTTTTAATTGGTACTGGGGGCACCGCACTATTTTATAGCTAGTCATTTTGCACAAGCCTTAGGGTTAATAGTCACGGCGACGAGTATGGTGTTATGCGTAGACTCACCATTTGGGAGAAAGAGTCTTTGATTTTATTTATTTAAGGGGTGTAAAAATATAGAGATTGGTAACTTCATTTTTACCTGTGGTCAATACTGATGTTAGATATGCATGAGTATAAGGTCATTATTGGCATGCTAGAGTTTCGATAAGAGTATTACCCCCGCCATTTCGGGGTAGGAAAGGTGTTTGGTGGCAATGCCTCGCCCAGAGGAAGGATTTGCCAATGCGACTGGAAAGGTAGAAGTATGACTTTTATCCTCGGAGGATGAGGCATGTTTCATGTGACACGAGCAAGTCACCATATTTTGTTCATTGTTATATTAGCATGTGAGACGAGTTAGTGCATATAGCTATAAACGTAAATATTATGTTGGTATATTGTCTTTTCCCTAGAGTAGTGGAATTATCTTTAGTGCTATCCACGGAGGATGAATGTGTGTACTAATAGTATTATATAATTTATTGAGAGTACTCGTTTTAGTAGTGTGATATACGAGTATGGTATTTCCTTGGTTACAATTTTATAGATATGGCTAATACAATAGTAGGCAGTTATTTCAAGGCTATCGGAGTGGATGCCTTAGTGCAATCTGATTTATTCTGGTAAGGCCTCACCTGTGAGAGACTCGGGACCCCATTTATATTATATACTTAAAGACTCCAAGGGTTATAGTGGCCCTAAAAGTTTAAATCCCAGAATGTTTAGGAACCTTGTTTTCATGATACTGTGCGTACTGGGTTTACCATCGAGCAAGAAGGTTTGACTTAGTATCACGTTTAGAGCTCAAGACTGAGTGATGGATAGAGAGCATCGATGTATCTACCCTTTAGATATGTGATAGTTAACAATTAGACTCATATGTTTGGGATCGGGATTTTGAGAGTCCTGATTGTATGTGTAGGAGGTTTGCGGATAGGGAATTACCACCAATATTGGATGATAGAGAATTGGCGAAATGTTTTTGTGTAGGTGTAATTACGGGAGGTGATGTAACTTTATGTCAAGAGACGGAATAAAGGGGTACATGTTATGAATGAAGGGCCTAAAAGATTTCGATTATCGACAATGCTAGGTAGTAGTGTATTGGGGGGGTTCCTTTTTTGGATTTCGCTTTGCTAGACATCCCACGCATGAAACTTAGCGTAAGGTTGGAAGTAGGAAGATGTTTGGTCATTTTTCTATAAGTTTAGTACCTCTGTCATCGTAGGAGCAGGTAATTATATCTATAAGTTGGAAGTTGAATTATGATTTAAGGCCAGTGGGGCCAGTTGGGTGGTAAGAAAACATCGAAAGTTTTGTTCTATCACCATGAGTTGAGGCGTGGAACGATGATAAGGAGGATTTAAAAAAAATCGATTTCTAGGGGGATTGAGGGTACCCAAGTGTTGTAACCACATTCTGAACACAAAGAAAATTAAGAGTTGGGATGATTTTTAGTGTGGATTATCTGGGAAAGACTTTTAATACAAGGAAAAAGGCTTGTATTTATTTTGATGTATAGAGCATTAGTGATTTATTTCAGTAGTTGTATTTATTCGAGAGAATTGTTGTACTTATCTAAAGAGATTGGAGATTGGTAGTTTCTCTTTTGTTATTATGGGATTTAGATACTCTATACTTTGTTTCATTGACAATTTAATTAGTTTTATCGATGATTAGCGCTTCGCTCGCTCTTCTCGGGCAGTCGGGGTGTTACAAAATGTGAGCATCTTGGTTCGCTGATGATGAAATCGTCCGAGTTGAAGGGACGTGAGAATGGTCGTGTGGAATATATTTTTATGGGACTACTATAAGAGGTGGAAGTAGTAGAGTGGATTAAGCGTCGCATCAACGACGATAATCCATATATACGTGTGCGATTAGAGTAGCACGCTCGAATTTGATTAGAAGGCTGTAGGAGTCCATTTAAAAAGGGGTATTCCTTGAGAAGGGTAGAATTTAATTATTATGGAGAACACTCAGAGCGGAGTTGTAATTAGTTAAATATTGAGAGTGACTGATGCGTACAAAGAGTGAAGATGTTAGTATGGTATAAAAGGTCCAGAAGTGCACATCGTGGAGAAAAGTACGCGGATCGGAACTTTCAGTATACGTAAAAGAAAGAAGGAAAGTATTAAGTGTCACTTAATGTGAGACATTTCAAATAGGAGTCGATGTTAAGAGGGGCATAGTGAGTGGTCTCCTCATACACCACTCATAGATAGAAATCGGTTGAAACAAGGGGATCGAACAGAGTATTTTATGGCTATTGACAATTCCTATGGTGGAAGAGGCCGGTAAAGTCCGTAAAGTTTCTTGGATGAGTTGCCAACCTCGAGGTAAGATTAAGAGTTCCTTCGAACATGTGGAACAAGATGCCTAAGAAGGAGGTGATTGACACTCCTTGGAGTGATTTGCAATATTAGCTAGTGTGCCCCAATCTTCCTTAGAGAGGAAGGATTGTGCCGATACGGGGTCCTACACAGTATTTTTTTGAATTAGGTTGAGATTTTTGGACCCCACCTTCAATATGGGATTTCAGGAAGTAGTGGGGATATCATTTCGTTTTAAGCAGGGATTATCACCTATGATTTTAGGAGTAAGCGAGCGGTGATTGACCATTAGTAGAGCAGTGTGAAAATAATTTTGGATTCATGGTGATCGATTCTTTTCCACAACGGTTCTAGCTAACAAGTGGAGTATAGTATGGTAATTGGGGTGGATATTACCTAATGGTAGGGTTCCGTGGGATCACTTGTACCTGTTTATTGTGAACAAGATGCTTATTGAGGTTTTGGTGTGGAAAAACCTTAACTTTTAACACTATGAATGTTAAGAGATGGGTGGGTAATCAGAATTTTGGATTGGTTGAGTTAGAATCTGATGTTTATGGTGGAATTACCACGGCTGTTTTAGGCAAGCAAGTTGTGGACATATGTTCGTGTGGTTTCTCTCAGAATGGGAGATTCGAGTTTAGATAAATACGAGTGGTTGTCATGTAGTGAGGTGCAGCCTCCCAATAATGTTGAAATAATGGGAGTCAATGATGTATAGACTCGTCTTATGCGAATGTGTTCGTATAGGAGCATATTGTGGAAGTGTCGTTAATGAGAGTGTTAAACAAGCTTGATGGGAAACGGGGGCTATAGTGATTGGGCGCCTTACTTTAAAGTTAGTTTCCATACTAATAAGGTATCCAAAATTGTTTTACCAGATATGCCTTATTTTCCGAATTTCGGGACGAAATTCCATTATTAGGGGGAAAGTATGTGATACTCCGTATTTTTAAGGCCTTTAAATTTGGGGATTTATTAGATTTAAATTGATATATTAATTTAATATTAATTTGGCAATCATTTAAATATTTACTAGCGTGATGAGAGTTAGTAATTATTGGAATTTTGTTGTAAATTACTTTATGGGTAAAGTAAGATGTGTAATTAAATTTAGTAAAATTACCATGAGAATATAATTTGACAATTTTGAAAATTTTATCGGGACGCACCTGTGTCGTGTCGGGATTAATTTCACATTATTAAAAGTGAATAAATTATAAGTCACCCGTATGGTCATTTTGAGAGCGTCAATGTGTCCGGAAGGATCGATATAGTCAAAATAATTTACTCGGGGTTTAGTTTAGGTATCGGGACGTTTTTAGGCCTAATGAGCATCCCGGGAGGGCGTTTTAGACATTTTGTATTTTTGGGCATGGAAATCCACGAATTTTCTAAGGTTATATCAGATGTTAAGGTTGTCTTCTAGGGTTATCATAACCAAAAGCCAAGAGCGGCCATTGGAGAGCAAGTGTAGAAGCTTTCCACGGAGTTCTAGGCAAAGAACTTCACCGTTTGCACCGCCGTCATCGCCAAATTGTAGATCGTGCGACGAGGAACACAACCACACCAATTTCTTCCATAAATCAGAAACAAAGATTTCCATGCAAGTATCAATCTTTCTTTATTTTAGTTAATGCTTCAATTTTATTAGTCCAGGGTTGATTAGAACCAATTTCATGAAAGAAATCATATATTGGAGATTAGAATTCACATGTTATAGAGGTAATAATCATGTTTTGGAAATCTATTTCACATGTAGAGGTCAAACCATGAATTTTCATTGAGTTAGGAGTAGAAAATATTAGGGTCCTTGAGGTTTTTATAGATTTTGCCCTTGTCAATTGTTATACTTGATGAAAACTCACAAGTTTCACGTAGGAAATTATTTATTTGGGTATATAATCCATGTAGTATCATTTGTTGGGAGTTTTGGAGTGAGATATGATGATTTGATTGAGTTTGGAGAAATATTTTCATAGTTGAATTTTCTACAGTTTTGCCATAACTGCTTGATCGATCGATCGACCAAAGAGCATCGATCGATCGATCGACCACTTCCATCGATCGATCGACCCCTCCTGGAAAATTCATATTCCTCTTTTAAATTGTTTATTTCGATTACAATGAGTGGTAACCCTTGAACATTATTGTTAGAACATTTTGGGACATAAAGCATACCAGTAGGACTTTGTAAAAATGGAGCATTTAATGTAAAGACGAAATTAGTGTTAACGGGGAGTGATTTACACTTAAGGAATAACGGGAATGTGTGTCTAAAGGAGTGAGACTCGTAAGGAAATTACGTCATAAAATAAAGAGATTACCTACTTAAATTATACTTAGGGAGATAAGATACTACGAGTGATACGAAGTAAGTTTGGGATAATCCCATAAATAAGAATAAAAGAGACGAGCCATTATACGTGATAATCTAGTAATGTGTACTAAGAATGAATATCATAAGTATGGGTCGTGGGTGTACCTAATTTAGAAATGGGAATGGTAGTATACATATATACGACTGTGTTTGTGCATATACTATATACATGTAAAAATTATGCCCGTGCTACTGGCTATCACTGAGGTTACCGCACCAGGATAGTCTTATCTCGATGCGACCTTTATGGGGGATATTGACTTGTACCCTAGAACATAGGAATGCTTGGTACAGACTATCTGATCGATAGTCAGACGGTCCTAAGAGACATGAGTGTATGTGCTGACCTCTTAGTGACTTGAAACTATGCTTCGCCTCAATTTGTATGTGTTTTGTGTTAATACAGTTCGAAAGTGATTCCGAACTAGTATTTCTGTGACAACCCAAATATACTTATGATTAAATATACTTAAAGCATGCTTATCTTATGTGATATGAGTAGTGTGTTATTAATATATATGATGTTAAGTCATTATGTTTAGTTTAATCCTACCTCCATAAAGCTTGAAATATCGAATTAGTTACAAATGTGAAATTTTAAAGTTTTCGATAGGAATGTTCCTGTTGGAGGCTAGTTTTAATCTTTATGAAATAACAATGAACTTGAGGTGTAAACTAGATATTTTTAGATATATAAGTTAGGTTTATAACAAAATAAATGGTTCATCGAACGGACATCCGAGTGGGAAGATATTATCTTTTTACGAACAGGGGGTAAAGTAATCATTTAGCCTTAAATGATATTTTGTTTTATATAATGCCACATGTTATATTTTGATTGGACCAAGAGGGGGTGGACTTATGCCGACTTAAAACCCTTTAATTAAGCTCTTCCTTCAGCATATTTCAGCCATGGAAGAGTTTTAACCTAAGGAAAGAGAGTTTTGAAGTTTAGGAAGAAAGTGTGAGGAGAAATTGAAGAAAAATTCATAGAAAAATTACTTAAAAGCCCCTAAGGTATTTCCATCCATAAATCTTGTTTATTTTTTTTGTATTACTTATTTAAATGATGAAATAATCATTTGTTTACTGAAATTACATGTCTTGATATGTACTTATGGATAGATGCATGTTTAAGTAAACTTGAATGTGTAAACCCTTGAGATTATTTTATTTAGGAACCTTGTTTATTCAAACTTCCATATATTTATCTATACTTACTGGAATTGATTTATTCCAATTAGAGATTAACCTGGACTCATATATGTATGACATATCCGAAAATCATGTGAAAATACCAAGACATGAGTCTTTGGTAAGAATTTGAAGTTCGGGTATGAAATCTGCCCTAAGCATGAAAGTATGCCCGCCATGTGTTTGATGTTTTGCTGGACATAGCAAACGAACCTTAAAAATTATGAAACTTTAATTTTGTATTTTTTAATATGTTTACTGATATTTGGTAAAATATCATAGAAATTGATGATGTATAAAAATTATGAAAATTCCTGGAAATTGAATGAACGATAAAAGAGCCTATAGGGCAGATTTGTTATATGGTAATGAAATGGGCATAACTTGCTCTAGGAGACTTGAAAGTATGTACCGTCTTTTGTATTGGAATACAAATATGATAATGATTGAATTACCAAGAAAAAATGAATTTATATTTTGTCTATGATTTGGATATGTTAAATATATTAACATGGATTTGGATGGAACTTCACTTGTGATAAATGATTTGAATGCAATCATGTGATGCTTATGGATTGAATTATGTTTAAATCATTCTTTGGATTTTTGATATTCTTATGATGATACTAATATTGTAAGAATGATAGGAAGGGAAGAAGAGCTGATTGAACAAATACCGGATAAAGGCAACGGAAAAGCCAACTAAACTATCAAGGTGAGTGTACTTATGATTTGTTTCATATATAAATATGAATATACCTCTAAGAGAAAAATTTGTTTGAATACTCCGGTATTCAGGATTTGTTTGGATATTAAAATATCCAGGATTTGTTTGGGTCTCATGATCCAGGATTGGTTTGAATACTTCGGTATTCAGGATTTGTTTGGATATTAAAATATCCAGGATTTGTTTGGGTCTTATGATCTAGAATTTGTTATTGCCAATGGGCAGAATTATTTGGATCTTATGATCCAGGATTTGTTATTGCTTTGTTATTGCCAATGGCCAGAATTATTTGGATCTTATGATCCATGATTTGTTATTGCCAATGGGCAGGATTGTTCGAATTTTATATCTACATATTCGGTATAGAATTGTTATTTCATTATAGGGAAGGAGTACCTCACTAAGATTAATTCTTATGGTTTATATTTTAACAATTTCAGGTTTGTATGCTGCCAGCTAGAATACCATATGACCAGTAACTTTGAGAGTTGCACCGTTGGAAAGAGCTGGGGTTTATATATGGGGATTTTATCATTGTCACACTGAAGATTTTAATATTCTCACACACTGTATATATTGCGTTAGTATGGATTGAGTTGATGATTGTGAAATTTTATCATAGTTAATCATAGTATTGTATGTCCGGTTAATTATGACTCTGATAATTATTTCATTATGGTATAATAATAATATTATGTTCATTATACACAGTGTGTAGAAAAATATTGATAAATGAAGTATATTTTCCAATGGGCTCAAGATTATGATCCAATTATTTCAATAACAAATGATTAGTATGGATATTGGGTTTGGGGTGTGACAATTTCCCTTAGTGCGAGTGATACGGGGACTTGATAGCAGAGAATGCAAGCACCATAAATTTTATGTGGGGTGCCGATAGTATATATATATATATATATATATATATATATATTGTATGAGTCATTAATATATATATAGACTTGAAATTTGGAATTTTCTACTGTGACTAAAAGTAGTTAAGTAATGAATAAATATTTCGACTTTAATATAAGTGTTTGAAAAGTTTGAGGCAATACTGAAAACTTTATAATGAAATGAAATTCTTATGAAAACTTTACTCTTAGAAATTAATTATCTTAGCCCTAGTAATGGTCAGCATGAAACCTTATGAAGAATTTAAGATAAGCTTAACTTATGGTGAATAATAGTGCGGTAGGTGTGCACATTATAAGAGAGGTGAGAATTTATCAAGAGAGTTCCACATACTAATATGATTGTTGTATTAGCCAGTAAACATTTTAAATACTTGCTAAACTGAATTTTTTAAACTGTTTTACAATCGGGCTCTGACCCGTTTCCTATTATCTCTTCTTTCTTGTATATATATATGTATATATTATAGGTGCCCAGCCGTAGGGGCGTCATGCTTAGGAATCTTTGGAATGAACGTGTTGCAGCTTAAGTGGGAGTTGCAGGCCTTTTGATTAGACGACCTCATTATTGATTCCACTCCTAGTTTTGTTTTATCCAGTTGGGCTTGTGTCGCCCTTTTTCCTTATTCAGTTGGTTTTGTCAGAGACTGTGATTCATTTACTTTTAGTATTTTTACTTTGGGATTTGTTATTGTCAGGATGTTTTTCCTTTGAAGTTTTAAAGATGGAATTAGTTATTTGAATGCTTAAATTTCTTGGATGACCTTTTCTAGTGTAGTTATTTGTGTGACTCTTAAACTATGAATTATGAAAGGTTTTTGTAATTGGACTTAAATTAAAAGTGTAAATAATGTTTTAAATGGTTTTGACACTTAGCTTAATTACTTAGGGTGTTTAAATTGAAAAGTGTATTTTACGACAGTGATGCTAAGAATGAACCAATCGTTCACCTTGGTTATAATTTAATAAAGGACTCATCACTCGGTATTTAATTAGGCGGGGTGTCACACACACCAAATTGTGATACAAATTAACTTAATCAAATTTTATCTTGTTTAACCCTAAGCATGCAACTAGTGACGTAAAATAGTGTAAAGCAATACTCACAATGCTAATGTACGAGGAAAAACCACAAACGGGAAAAATCTCGAATGACCCAGGCCAGACAATCACTGTGAAAATGGTTTTATAAAGTCGAACGGTAGTCTTATACAACAAATCGATTCAACCACGATACTTGACGCTCCTCTGATCTTCTACCAATCTTTACAGTGCCCACGCAGAAAGTAACCATCTTCTACAATGCTCGTCCACAACAGTCGCCTCCACGAATTCCTCTATATCCACCGATAAGGCCTTGTGTTGTCTACGATGTTGAACACGAAAGTAACCTTCTTAGCTTCTCCATCGCAAAACCGACAATGTTAAAGTGTGGAACAAACCCAACTTGGTGCAACAAAGATCACATAAATATATGGTAAAGATAACTCAAATCTTTGTAAACTCTAATGATTTTTTATGGTGAAAACAGTTAGAAAACTTTGTGCAAAAAACTCTCTGTATTATAAACTATTTTTCGTATTGCATGCACTTTGAGAGAACACACCTTTTTTATAATTATTTTAAGGCGGTGGCATATCTCATTCGATCGAGATACTGCGTCATTCTAACGGCAGCATCTCTCGTACGAACGACATCGTATGTCTTTTGACCGATAGTGCCCAGATTAGACTCCAAACCAAATCAAACTCTAATCCGCGCTTATCAGCTCTAAACGATGTGTAAACAAGTAAAACACTTTAAAACATTATCTTTTAAAAATAAAATCCTTATTTTTGTAAAATAGAATTCCAAGTTTCATTAACATTATGCATTCATACCTGAGTGATTTCGAAATGCAATTAAAATCTGAAGACGATAAATACCAATTAAACTCTGGCATAAGTAATTTCTTGAAGCTCTTCCACAACGTCTTCAATTAATCTTCGACACGTCATAGTCTCTGTGTGGATCGTAACAATAAAATTTACTTATGACCCAAACATGTTTTGTTCCTAGAATAAGTCAAAGCTATACATGGACTCAATTTGGAAATTTGGTCCTTACAAATCTCCCCCTTTGACTATTCCGGGACGAAACCAACAGTGAATGCCTAAGCCGGGCCGTCAAGCAATATGAAGCCTAATCACATCCCATATAACCCAAAAATAAAAATACATAATTAGTATAGGATAAGACTCATAAAAAATGGACCGATAAGCATGAAACTTTCTTGAATGTCTGAATGTGATGTAGATTTGAAATCTCGAATCTCTTTAAGCATACCTACACACATGAAATAGACAAAATACCCAGTGAAGTATGGAGGAACAAATGATATAAATCAATTATGAAAACTCAAATCAGAATCATTTGTTATGTAAGTAATTATGAAATCATTATGTGTAATCATAATACTACTTTGAATATAAATATGAAACACACAAAACTCCCCTTACATCATAAACATATGTCCCCCTTTTTGTCTAGAATAGACAATCCGGTGAAAAGATAAACACATATAGCAGAATATGATATCAATTTGATTAAATCAACTTGAAGAGTAGCTAGATAAACATGAAACAACCAGCTCAATATGATCAATCAATGTCAAATCAGTAGCTAGCAAACACGAAAATCACACAAAATATATCAAATCCATGCAGGCGTGATTAAATAAACCAATGCAGTAAAAGATCAAATATCTCAAAGAAGACTGCATAAACAGAATGTCCAGAGCAACTCAGTACCAAAATATGAACAATATGCATTAGGGTACTGAAAAAGTAGAGGTTGGAAAAACCAGACGTCACTCGAACGAGCCAGGGACGTCATTTGAACGAAGCACGATGTCTTTTGAATGATTATCTATGTCGTTTGAACAACAGCTTCTCACGACAAGGGATCTCGCTCGAACGATCACATCAAACTGACACAGTTCCCCCGAAATATTAAAAATTGTTGCGTAGCGAAAAATTTTCATGAAAATTCTAACATAAAGGGGCTCAAAACTAAGAAACAGTAGAAAAATAGTAGCTAAACTCAGAAAACTCAAAACAAACAAATATGAGTAACATGCTAACTTAGTATCGATGTGCTCAATAATATACATGGAATGTATAGGCGTGGACTACAATAAATGAATCACAATTCCAACACATCAAAATGATCAAGAATCTCTAATTGATAGCAATCAATCATCAAACGTTATCATATCCATATGTGACAATTAAAGTTTGAGCTTAATGAACTAAACAAACATATTGCACACGAATTCGGGATTTTGACGATTCTACAAACAATGGTGTCATGACAAGAATTTTTCAACTTTAGGAATCTTTGTGCAAACCCGTTTATGTTTTTAATCTATCCAAACTCCCTCAAATATATCATATTTTCTTTTGAATGAACTAAACTAATTTGGACCATTTTTAGCATATGATTCTTTTTATTGCCTTATGAATTTTTTCGGGTTCTTTTAAACGGTGGCTTTCACAACGAGTCAATTTTACACTCTCGCACCCCTTTCCCATGAACACTCAACATATTTTAATTTAATCCTCACAGTAAACGGTTATTATATGCACTTTCCCTCCTTAAGTCTACTTATGCATAGATGAAAAAATTGAGATGAGAACATCTCACCAAACTGAAATATGAAAGAGTAATCAAATATCCATATAAACTCGTGTATATGTGAAAAGATGGAATATAAACAAAGTCGAATCAAAATGCATATCAACTTCGAAACAACCCCATAATACAATGGTTAAGATCATTCTAAGCATCGATAATAATGACCAAATGTCCTAGCCACATAGATAATGGAAGGAAGGGGGTCTAAGCACACCAATATGCCATATAAAAAATGTTAAGTCATGACACACACAAAAAAACGAAAATCATTTTGGCTTTTTCAAAAATATTTTGACTCAAATAAAAGTAAAATCTTTTTGTGTTTTTCTAAAAAATTGTCAAAATGAAAAATCTTTTTGTATTTTTCAAAAAAATTTATCAAAAAAAATCTTTTAGTATTTGTCAAATAAGATGCAATCAATGAAAAATATATTACAAAATGATAAACAAGGTAACACACTCAACCTTCAGGCTTAGCATTGGAAGAATTAAGTGCAACCAAATGAGAACCATCAAGTTTTAGTCCTAAAGCCTCTAAGTTCGATTTCCTAACCCGAGTAGGTATGACATAATGGGTGGGGGTTTTGGGAACCGACACGACTTTATTCCTAAACATCCTAGTAGCATTGTTAAGGTCATGGTAAAAACGTCTTAGGTGACCTTTCCTGCCGCAATGGGTGCAAGATTAAAGACAGTGGGAATGATTACCAAAATATCGACATCTCCTCACGTTCCTAGTAGGCTCTCCCACACGATTGGTATTGACTTTGGGGTTGGTAATTCTATTGTTGTAGATTATACCAAACCTATCTTTCTTAACTTGCCCGGTGGCCTCCGAATTAATTTTCAATAATAAAATGGTTCGTTCGTCCAAACCCTTTCGTCGATTCTATCATGGGGTAGGCCGTTGGAAAGGGGATTCATATCCCTTAAAATATTCATAGAGCTTTAGCTCTGATGATAGAGTTGAACGGAGTCAAATAGGGCTCGTGAGTGCCCAATTGCCTCTAGATTGGTACTCGGAGTGCGACCTAGGGACTATAGTGAAATGGGTAGGCGCTAGGGGACCTAAGGAGAGACTTAGGGGGGCCTAGAATGTGGTGTCTACAGAGTCCCTCGACGGGTGAGCTTGGAGCAAGTGAAAACCGTCGAATAGACACCACATGATAGAGGTCGGTTATGCGGACCTAAGGAACGAGGATGACCGGTTCGGATGGTCGAGGTCTATTTTCATGAACTTAAGGGGATACTTGTGACACCGCGACTAATTAAATACAGGGTAGCTACTTCTTTATTTAAATTAATACAAGATGTCTAGTTGGTTTAGTTCATAGCATCACTATCGAAAACATTTAATTAATTACTAACCACATAATATTTAAAGTAGTGAAGTGTCAAATTCTATTAATTACATTAACCATCAACTAAATACTTTAAACCATCATTCAACAATCGCATGAACAATCTCATAAGGGTAATACAACATAATGAAATAAATGATGTGAGGAGTAAACACTCCAATAGATAGTAGCAAGGCTAAATAATCCCAAAAACACAGTCTGAACAAAATAAACAAGTCTGACAACTGAAATGAAATGAATGTATGAACTACTGTCTCCGAATAGAAATGGGTGACATGCCCTAACAGATATAAATAAATCTCTGAGTAGAATCAAAGCGAATTATGGAGGCGTCTAATACCGAGATCCTGTAACTTTCACAGCAGCTACAACACGTCAATAGATGGGAACTCCCATGCTTGGCATCCCTATAGCTGGGCACCTAGAGGTTTTTACAAAAAGAAATAGATTTGGAAGCAAACGGGTCAGAGCCCGAGGTAAAAATATTTTAAAAACAGCAAGTGTTTAAATTACAATATTAAAAAACACATATATTAAACATGTTAGTCACGTGCCCTCACTTGAGATCCTCACCCCTCAACTAATGTGCACACGTAACGCATCCTCCAAATTCCATCTAGTTATGCTACTGCCTGACTAGTCTATTCTAATCTATCAAGATGGTATTATTTTAGATGCCACCCGTATTATTCAAATAAATTATATTCATAAGTCACACGTTCATTAATAAAATTACTTACCTCAAGTATTAGTTAAGTTCACATTATTCTAAACCCGATTGAATCTCTTAGTCATTAGCATATACCAAGTAATAGTGAACCCGTCATAAGTGCATATATAAGTCACTCTCATTACATATATACATATATGTCACCCCTAGGCTAAGCTGCGGTGCATGCATACTGTGATATTGCACCTCGGTATATCACACACATAAGGATCACGTGTTTCGAATTGCTCAGGAATTGTCTCAATACAAATCACACATATTGGAGGCGAACATAGTTCACATACCCATGGGTCACGCACAAACCTACGCTCCCATGGCTAGCTGACTTATCAACTCATAAATAAGTCTTCACAGTCCTATGTTCTTGAGGTACCAGTCTAAATCCCCCAGAAGGCACACATAGATCATTTCCCAAAAATCAACCTCCCGTGATCGCACGAATGTTAGGTAGGTATGCCATACACAAAAATAATCCATATGCTAACACTACAAAAAAAACTGCTTTTTACTACGGTGCTCCAGCCATCTCAAAAAGTCCTCTGGCCGTCTCAAAAGCCTTTTGTGACACCTTTTGAGATGGCAAATGGTCGTAGTATTAGACCCCCGTTTTAAAAGCTTTTTGAGACGGCAGAAGTCGTCTCAAAAAGTTTTTTTGAGACAGGAAATGCGCCGTCTCAAAAGGTCACTTCTTATACGAACCTTTAGAGACGCCGAAAAAACGTCTTTTAAAGTTATTTTTAGAGGCGCCAATAAATGTCCCAAAAGAGTTTTTGAGACGCCAAAGAAGTCGTCTTTAATAATTTTTGCGCCAAAATTAAAATTTCATCCATTCCATAATATGCTCAATATACTTTTAAGCAAAAACTCTTAAAAATAATATATAACATATTTGACATCCCACTTCAACAAATATAACACATAATCTTCCATTCAACTTAAATTATAATCCATACAAAGATAAAATAGACAATTTCAACATTATGACCATCACACTAAATATCTATACAAAATTTCACTTGTCTCATTAGAATAAATACATAAAAACCAATGTATGCCTAATATAAACTAATGCAAGTAAACTTGCAATCTTAACGCAAACGATCTCCATCAAAACGTATCTTGCCTTGTCAACAAAAGATTTCAATCTGCAATAAAATTTATTCAGTGTTAGTTACCGTAAACAAAGACGTAATCTTTTTTTAATAATTCCTATTGATGACAATATTTAAAAACCTTATCAAATTTGTATATCTTCGTTTTATTTACTTTTAAACACTTAATATTTTAAAAAAAAGCGACAGAACCTCCTTTGTTTATTCATGAAAACCAACCTGTTTAAACATAAAAATTAACTCAAAAACAACTATAGAAACATCCACAACATTGTAAACAACTAAGAGCGAAATAGCCACTAACATATATCCTACCTAATACTCCACCAAATTAAATATCTCTACAAAATTTAACTTATCTCATTAGAATACATATTCACAATCTTGAAGCAAACGATCTCCATCAAAACGTGTCTTGCCTTGTCCTCAAAACATTTCAACTTGCAATAAAATTTATTCAGTGCAAGTTACCATAAACAAAGAAGTAATCTTTTTTAATAATTCCTATTGATGACAATCTTTAAAAAACTTATCAAATTTGTATATCTTTGTTTTATTTACTTTTAAACACTTAATATTTTAAAATAAAAGCGGGAGAGTCTCCTTTGTTTATTCATGAAAACCAACCTGTTTAAACATAAAAATTAACTCAAAAACAACTATAGAAATAGCCACAACATTGTAAACAACTAAGAGCGAAATATAATATCAAACGAGTGTAATAAAAAAAGTGCACTGCTAACATATGATATACCTGCGGGCTCCTCAACATCTAAAGTTGAGTCATTATATGAAGGATCAACATTTTCTCGTAGATAATTAATTTGCTCGATATATTGGGTTTGTTGGCATGTAGGGCTTTGAAATAAAGAAACATGAACCTTTGAGTTGCGATGTGACGTGTCTGACTGGGGTACCACTAGGGTCGTTTGTTGGGATTGCAGCACCTCACTCGGGTCGGATATCACACATATTTAATCGACGCCGACGCTTCGTTGTCATGGATCTGCATATGTACATAATAGGTGTAATAAGACACGAACATAAACAATATGAATAGTAAGCCAATAACCTCACTAAAGTTATATTTTAATCAATGAAAACACATAATTGAGACATATTTTAAAGTTACCTCTCATGGTAAGCAGCCGCACCACCTCTAATATATTGGCGGCATCAAATATCCAAGCCAATTCCCACATCTGCATGCGCTTCATGTCCAGCGATGAAATTAATTAGAACAGGAAAAATGACGCATTAGATAATGTCTTATTTAAAACCAATGTGAATTTTTAATCTCAAGAAATGTCGATCACTGAACCCAAGTTAATTTTCTAGCTTTCATAACAAAGTTCTAGAAATGCCGATCATCCTTAAAGAATATTATCCGAAGAGAATAGTGCCCAATGAGAATAGTGCCTAATAAAGTGGACTTTTTCGTACACATTGCATACTCTATAGCTGAACAACTGTCAGGTATAGCATGCTATATCTGACATACATGCTATACCCCAACCACTGTCACTTATTCCACCCCAGCTGCTGCCTCCCGGTGTTGCCACTGATTTTATCATCCCAACCACCTGGTCACGGGGCCTCTTATAAGCATGGCCGACATACGGATGTCTTGAAGGCACAAAATATTCTGGAGTCATGATGCACCTAAATATACTACAAAAAATTTATGGCATGAACTATACCTAGTATGGATGTATATATATACATATATAACTTATAGTAGGTTTTACTTGCTAATTTGTGTACAATTCACATACTGCTGCCACAAGGACAGTAAGGGGCTTTGAGCCAACTTTTCTTTTAATTTCAGAAGGTAAATTAGTTCATACAAATAAAGTAATTAGTCTATAATATGGAATAATATTAGCATTAAAATAACATAGATATATTATGTGCGTTACAAGTGGTGGGGTGTGCTACTTATAACTTTGGCGCCATGTCTTAGAATTGCAAGGTTAATCTGGATGTTTCTAGTCTTTGGAACATTTGATTTTATGGATCTGGTCTTTATTAACTATATAGGAGGAGCTAGGCACATCATAACTCCAAGTAGGAACATTGATGGAAGCGTTCTAAAAAACTCACCAAGGCGCTAGGTAGTCCTCTACTTCTGTACCTATATATATATATATATATTTGTTTTGGTGTAAGTATGTTATTGATACATTAATTTGGTTGGATAAGACTTTGTGATGAATTGTTAAGTTGGTCCTAATAGTTGTTTTTTAATAATTTTATATTTAGAAATAAAAAAAAAATTGCCTAGCCAACTATGCGTCAGGCAGTCTCCTGCCACCAGGTAACACCTCTTGGAACATTGATGTGATTATAATTGAAAGACAGATTTACAGCTGCACATTGCAGATCAATTAAGGTTCTTAAATCCGATGAAATGATACTTATTATTGACTAGAAATACAACAATTTAAGTCACTTAGTGGAAGAGACTCATAAGCTTATTTATTTACCACTTTGTGTCAACTTATTTTTATCAATTTTGTGGGAGAGTACATTTTTACTGTTGTTGGCAGAATCTTGCAGCCGGTTGCATCTTTGGCTAGGACGTTTGATTTATATGGGCTTGGTTGAATTTTGGGAGTATGTTTCAGGTTAGTTATCCTTTTGGTAATCTTTATTATCTGTGGTATATTCTTATTATAGCGGGGTACAAATTTTTTGATGATATGAACACATGCATCTTATATGTGTGTATATCTGTTTTTTACATGGTTTTACCAAAAAAAATATTCACTTTTGACCAGATTATTTGGGGATGATAAATTGATTTTGATTATATTTCCTTTAGTTTGATTTTTTTATGGTTTTGTATTATCTGTGGCCTTAATTTTCACTATGTACCCAGCATTTGAAGTTTCTTGTTCACATCTCCATCTCAAATTTGCACTATGTACCCAACTGTCATCAACAATACAGTTGCACTGTTTGCACGCTCTCAGCAATCAAGCCTCTTGTCTTAGTTAGGAAGTATTGCTTAAAGTTGACCTACTTATGTAGCAATTATAAAGGAAGAGAATTTTATGGAGAAGCAGCGGAGATTTGATGGGGAGGTCTTTAAAATACCGAATTCAAATACGGATACGAATAGGGTGTCAATATATTGCAGAAGTGAAAACTTCAGGGACTAGACTAGGCAATGTCTCGTCTGGACCATCCTTACTTCCCATAGACTTACATTTGTGACGCACACACTTGAGAGAAACTCTTTGATTTTTTGAATTTCATGACATGCATAAAAGAAATATCGACATAGCAAGTGATCCACCAAACAATGAGTTGCAACAAGTTCATTAAGTATACGTGGTGGTAATCAAAATGAAACTAAGCCAAGAAGAATGTCAACCAGTAGCTTAATTTTCAACACTAGGCTTAAAAGGCAACAAATTCTTCTCGAGGACCATGAACAACTCTGTCTTTTTGCTTGAGAAGTGAAGTTATAAACTGTTTTCTTTCATCTCCATTTGTTGGAGCTTTTTTGGGCCATACAGTTTTATTAAAGTAAGTTGTCATCCTAAATAGGTAAGTCAATCATCAAAATAAATGTGATCAATCCATGACCATCATTGATGTCTTTACCAAAATATAAACAAATTGATTGCATAAAATTACATAAAACACATTGGTAGAAACTTGAAATTAACCTAACATTGAAAATGCCAAATTTTTTACACTAAAAATTTGACACTAAAAATCATATTATTTCTAGCATGGATCAATACTTGACTATGTTTTTTCAAATTCAGCAGCTGCCTAAGCCCTATATTTGTAGTTGTGTTTAGGCTAAGTGCTCAAAATTTTAGAGAAGAGAATTGTTAGTTTAAAAATTTCCAAAAGACATTTTAGGTTTATAAATTTCCAGATCAAGAAGGAGTCTCTAAAAGAGGTGGTTAAAAAGAATTCAAACTATAATGTTTCCTCTAATCCCATTTATACAGTTTCCTTGAACCTTAAAAATCATAAATTTCACCAGAGATAAATTTGGCGACATTTTCCAATCTACTACAGAGGCAGAAGACAGATTACTTGCCATTGAAATGGCCTATGAAATTGTTTTTAAATCACCCCAAACAGAAAATTTTATTGGAAATGGAGGGATCATCTTCAAAAGAAAATTCATTGGCTAAAAAGGATTCTTCCAGACTTATAACATTTGAAAAATGTTTTTAAAGGAGGACTGATTCCACTCCCTTAGTGAGGTAATAAGCATATTGAGTTTCTTAGCAAAAGAATCCCTAGGATGAGCATGTATAGGTATAGACCAAGAATTTTTAATGACTTGATCTATGTCTTTGTGAAAGCACCCCATTTTTAAAAACTTCAATGGTATAGGGTAATTATCCAAATGGGATTTGATGGAAAATAAAAGAGGATATGGTTAGAGGAATTTTTGGATAGGTATTGAATAGTGGCATAAGGATAAATGGATTTCCATAGAGAGTTTGAAAGACCTCTGCCTAACCTGGCCCAAATGCTAGCTTCTTCAGTTTTGAAATTGCTCCAAGTATAATACCTGTGTAACCAAGGTTTGATAAGCCTAAAGATGAGATGAAATCTCTAAAATCTTGGACTGCATGAAACTCTAAGTCATTCCTACCTTAAAAAATAAATGTGTAAAATACGCATTATAATAAATAGTTGAACATATTAAGTGTAATTCCAATCTTAGGACATAATTACGTTGTCAGTTTTGCGATGAAAAGTGCGTTCGAATCCCACTGTAATCCCATTATTATAAGGTTATTAGAATAGAAGAGGAAGAAAGTAAGAGTGCAATGAATAAAATAGATATGTATTTACATTTTTTCATAAGAAAAACTCCGAGACGGAACAATACGACACAGCCAGCACGAACCGATACAGAGCAATGCAAACTGATACGACTATGATACAATACTACTTGTGATACAACCATCTGATATGCATCCTTTTGATCGTGTTGTATCATATGATGCTAATAGCTATGCCTCTGTCTCTATCTAACTTTGATTTGCTTCGATATCTCATTGAGTGAGTAACCTTGGAACTTTCTTGATCTTAAGCCGAATTAACACTGGATCATTCAACTTCATTTTGTAATTCGCGATAGATGGCCTTCCATCTCCTTTCTTTTGACTGACATGTCAACAATGTCGACCTCTATTATCTTCCGAGCTGTTCCTTGAACACCATAGTGATGAGATTTTGATAAGATGCATTTGCTTTCTTTAAATCAAAATGTAAGTTCGATGGTGTAACCCTAGTGTATCGATAAAAGCCCTCTCATGGTCATTATTGAAGAGATGGATTTTATGGTATACCGAATACATGTCAAAAGAACTCATGCACTCATGATTAGCAGTTTCTTCACAATGATGTATATTCTCTATGTGGTTAGCTAGGACATGTTTAGGTTCCTCGTTTGATGCTACAAACTTTGTGGGAGATTTGATCTTTTCAAGACTAGAATTATAGGGAGTGATTTAAAAAATGATTGTATCTTTTTCTTCATACATAACTATGCCAACATCATTTTTTGGATTTTCCTAATGAGCGAATTCCCATGTGGAAGTTTGAGGATCTGACTTTGGATTGGAATTGGATTGAGGGCCTGATGTTTTGTTGATCTATGGTGGGACTGTAGGTTTTTTTGTGTGTTTTAAAATGCAAGAATCTATCGTGTGTCCCTTTTTCATATAACTAGTTATGCCCATGTGATTCAAATAATATTCAATTCGACAAATGATTCAAGTTAACTTAAATGGATACTTAAGTTGTCTATGTTTTTCTTATTGATTTTAGGAACTAAACATGTTTGAAATGAATTAAATTACCAATGAACTAAACATGGCTAAGTGTTACAACTCAGCAGATATTGATACAAAATGTATATGCATACAAGAACAGCAGTACTGTATTAATATCTGATACAATAGGTGTTGTATTAATATCTGATACAATAGGTGTTCTAAAATCCTAGGTGTTGTATCAGCCTACACTGAAGTCCATACCAATACATAAACCAAAAAAGCCTACATTGAAGTGCATGCCAAAACAGTTACTGATATTATCTGTTTCTTTCATTAGGCACATTTGGCCGATATCCTTTTTACAGATTCATAACAAAGCAATAACAAAAGTTGAATGAAATTTCAAATTCCTACATTTATGAAATGCAAACTACAAGAAAGCGTCAAGTTTCATGCAGTTATGGGCATCATAAAAGGACTTTGCTACCTTCACACCCAAGAGAACATAATTCATGGAAATCTTACATCCAGCAACATATTGCTTGATGAGCACAACAATCCCAACATTGGTGATGTCGGCCTCTCGCGTCTCATGACTAATGCTACCAACACCAATGCGATGGGCATTGTTGGTACACAGGGTTACCGTGCACCGGAGTTCTCAAATCTTAAAGGACGCCAATGAAAAGACTGATGTATATAGCCTCGAGGTGATCATATTGGAGCTCTTAACAGGAAAATCCCCCAGCGAGGGGACCGACGACCTTGATTTGCCCCAATGGGTGTCATCAATTGTGAAAGAAGAGTGGACTAATTAAGTTTTTGATTTGGAACTTATGAGAGATGCGTCTGATACTATCATGGGTGATGAGTTGCTTAATACACTGAAATTATCTCTACACTGTCTTGATCCCTCACATGCAGCTCGACCAGAAGCTACCCAGGTTCTTCAGAAACTGGGGGAGATTAAGCCAGAGATGGCTACTGCCATTTATGGGGCTGCTGATGATGATGATGTTCCATCAAAAAGTGAATGATTGGGGTGTTTGACTTGATACAGATTGTATTTACTAGATAGTGGTTTGTAGATTCTTTTATACTCAGTATACAATTCATAGTGGCTTGTTCTTTATTATTGTTTGATTAAATGTACATACAAGTCTATGTAAGTTTCATATCATTTGTTTCATTCATCAACGATTGCAATAATTTCATTCCATTCAATTCACCCGTTAAAGTAATAAAAGAGTATTGACATGGTTTATATATAGTGGTTTGGAGATTCTTTTATACTTAGTATACAATTCTTAGTGTCTTGTTCTTTATTATTATTTGATTAAATGTACATACAAGTCTATGTGTAAGTTTCATACTATTTGTTTCATTCATCAACGATTGTAATAATTTCATTCCATTAAATTCACCCGTTAAAGTAATAAAAGAGTATTGACATGGTTTATATATATATATATATATATACGCAAATGATCGAAATATATATAAACTGGTAGTTGGGCGGTCGATCTTATGGCCAATGTCGTTGAGCAAGAGGAATCTACAATGATATAAGAAAAAGTTGAATTTTGATTAAGGTAATAAGATTGATGAATTAAAATGACCTCCTCCTAAGGAAGACTCAAAACTTAGCAATCCTTTATCAGTTACTAAGTTTTGATCTCCCCATAATCAAAACTTACCAAGTTCTCAATAATCAAAAGGAAATTGTGTCACCCCCACAATCTTTTATACAACTTTTTAATACAAAAGTATGAACTTATGTCTGATTGTCATGTCAGATTTTTAAACTCTTGATGAAACTAAGTTATGTCTGATTATCATTACTAAGGCTTATATTTCTCCTGATGGGGGATGGTTCATGGATGGTAATTACATTTTGTTTTACATTGTCTAATACATTTTCTATTTTGAGATTTTTTTTCATTTTCTATTGTTTTTTTGGCCACTCTTCACTGTTACTGATCAAGATGGGAACAAAATCACAGAGGAACAGGTGTTGGATTATATTCACAAGGTGAGTTGTGCCTCCCCAGTTAAGCATTGTTTTTTCTCTATCGTACGCAGCCATGATGGTACGCATTGTAGGCGTAGGGTTTGTTTTTTTGCTCATACACCTTACCAACTCCGTATCCCCTCTCCCCGGGTCGACCGAGACCCGAATCCTACAATGGGTCCCCGGGTTAGGTTCTTTATTCTCCCATATACAGTGATTTACTTTTACAATTAGGAATCATATTCACTTTAATCGAAAGGAATTTAATCTACATTATCTGTTCAAAAATCTTACTTGCTTAGTTTCTAATAACTTTAATCCCTTATACAGTGATTTACCTTATCTGTTGAAAAATCCGAACAGGATCATATGAGTGTAATATTTTTTTTTAATTATCGGCTGAACAGCTGAACAACGACATATTTGAGGCCATACTACCATGCTCTCAAGACTTCTTAACTATCACATGGGGGTCAACAAATTAAGATTTCTCGGAGGATCTCTCATATGTCAACTCTCACAAGAGGGTCAACAAATTAATATTTCTCATAGGATAAAAGGGTGATCGATGCTCAAACTCGAGTATCGGTGTTGATTTGATCAAATCCTGCGTGTGTTCATTTTGTTCGAAAGGTAAACACTAATTTTTTGCTAGTTTAGCCTTGTTTGGAATATATCTTCTGAAGTTGACTCAAGTGCGGACTTACTTATGGACTTGGTCCAAAGCGACTTAATTTTAAACCAAAATCAACATTTATCTTTTATTTATTTATTGTTTTTAGAAAATGAATGCACATTTTGGTGCAAAATGATGTCGTTTTGAACCAAGTCGTTGAGTAAGTTTGCATAGGAGCGTTTTTGTATATCATATATTAGACATCTTCAGAGTGTCGCCTAAATGGACCTTTGGCATATTGATTGGCGAAAAGCCAACTGTTATGCTAAATTTTTGCATTTTTTTTGTAAAATGCAATATTACATGGAGTGATTATTTTATCATTTTGCATAATCCTCCAGAGACGGTCTTAGCTCAGTAAAGTTTACATAAAATTGAATCTATGCCTTAGAATTTAATAGTAGGTATATTCTTCTTTTTGTTCAACAGATATCTACAATACATAAATACTTACAAAATCTATGTATTTACAAGCTATCCTTCCATAAGGAATTGTTCCTTTTGTCTTTTGCCAAGGAATATTAAGCAATAGGTTAGAACACAGAATTCAAAATCCTATTTTATTGTCGCCCTAAGCACATCTGATGTATAGAATTGTTAAGAACTTGCAACGACTCCAGTTTCATCCTATTGGTGGTGGACTAGAAGGGGCGTATAGAGTCCAACATTCGGAGTGGTGCGCTTCAACTGACTGGCAAGTGTAACACTTAGGGATGACAATGAGGCGGATTTGGCCAAATGTGGCCCCGTTACCCCGCCCCAAACCCGTTTAAAACTCCTGTGAGGAAGCCGAACCCACCCTAAAACATTTTTATGATATTTTATAACTTATTTTGATCAAGTATTTTAACGGATTTTAAGTTTTTTTAATGTTGAACTAATAAAAAATTGAAGTCCTCTAACTAAGAGTATGTGCCAAACTAACTAAGGTGTATAGATTTAACTAGAATACTTGTAATAATACCCTTAAATAGTACTTTTTCCATAAAAAACCCACCGTACCTCAAACTTGACGTTTTTTATTTCAAACCCGACCCCACCACCCGTTTATTTACCCAAAATTTCCCCCATTAGGGGCTGGTGCGGGGTGGGTCCCCACCAAAACCCGCCCAGTTGAATTAGATTATTAATATAAACAAACATATCAATAATCTAACTAAAATTCATACAACTAGTAAACAAATATTATCTTATATTAATATAAAAACATACTACAGCAACTAATTGGCAATCCGGGTTTTCAATTGGCTCACCCTCAACCTCCTATCACCACTACAAATCAATCCAAGTTTTCAATTGGCTCACCATCAACTTCATATCATCGCTATAAATCATATGTACAAAAAGTTTTCTAAAAAAATGATATAGATCAATAATTAAGAACTGAAATTACCTCGTATCCGTATCAATTCAATGTTGTAACTTAAATGCCTGGGCTTCGATAATATGTTTCAAAATGAATGTAAAACAGTAATGCAAGCAGTAGCTCCCTATCAAATACCCATAAATGAAAAACATGTGTATCAGGATGGAACCAAATATGAAAAACAAATGTGTTTTTGCACAAACTACGATAATCTACATGCTCGAACTATAACTCACGGAATAAAGTTGAATATATTGTTCAATATGAAACTTTCTAATTCTAATTTATGTATTATACTTCTTTTAGATAATATTTGCATAGTAAGAAGATGATGAATGATCGTATAATAAAACTATTCACCAATACTACAATGATTTCATTGTTTTCTATTTTTCAATTACAAAATACAAATACAATCAATAGCATCTACAGAGGTGAATTCAAAAACAAAATATATCCAACACGTTATCATGGGTGATACATGCTTAACTATGTACAATCAACCTATAAGAGAAAACAAACAATTTACAAATTGTTGCAAAACCTAATGTGACTGTTTGTAAGAAAATAAATACAATAGAGTAAGATTCAATACAGACACTTCACCTAATACCTTAAAAAAATCAACAAACCAAATCTAAACACTAAGATACAAAACAAAATCAAAACTAAATATACCTAATTAGATCTTGAAATGAAAGGGTCCATTGTTCAGATTCTCAGATGCAAATCAATAACAACTTTAAATAAAAAAGCTAACTACTACAAAGCTTAAATGCATAAACAAAGAAATACAATTGTAGATCCTAAATTACTTAACCTAGATAAGTAGAACTTCGATGGAAATCAACATGAAGGCTGGGTGAAGAGAGGAGTTGCGTGGAGAAGAAGGAGAAGCCCCCGCGCGCGCACGGGGGGGGGGGGGGGGGGGGGGGGGGGGCGAAGCGACCGAAGAAGCACTGAGAATCAGACACGCTTGACTTGTTTTTGTTTGTCTCTTTTTCCTTCTTTTTTTCTGTTTTTTCTTTGGCTAATAAAAAGAGGGGGAAACCAAATTGGTTAAAATTGGTAAAGGGGGAAACCAAATTTGTTTTAGCTGTCTCAAAAAGTATACTTTTTTAGACGGCTCTTAATATGCCGTCTTATAAGGTATATTTTTTGAGACGAGTAAAATTAGTTGTCTTAAAAATTATAATTTTTAAGACGGCTAATTTTACCCGTCTCAAAAGGTAACTTTTAGAGACCCAAATTTTAGCTATCTCAAAAGCCTTCGTAGTAAAAATAATTTTTTTTGTAGTGTAAGTAATCACACATTTAGGTCATTATCATATTAATAAGGGTGTATCTTAGCCTTATATCATAATTCCATATGTATCATCCCGTTTATTCCACATAATAAGTTTAGTGCGATAACTCTCTTCGTATAATTCCGGGTACTTACACCTAACCCAAAAGGCTACTAAGTTTCCCTCTAATCTCTATGGTTATTTCAGTAATCAAGGTCCCCCTAGTACAGTCTCTAACCTTAAGTTGTTGTATATGCGAATCACTTTCGAGTTCTCACAAAATCTAAACGTAAATCACTCGTCGGACATTCCTAAGCTCAACGTTAAATCCCAAATTAACCAAATATTTTTCGGCTTCAAATACATCCCTACTGATCTTCCCTACGTACCAATATGTTTAATCAATCATCACTACAGGGTTTTAAAAGGTTGGGAGTCAATTAATTATTTAAGGAAAAAAATCACATTTTCCAGAGGGATCGATCGATCGAAGAAATTGGTCAATCGATCGACATTCTTGAGTCGATTGATCGATCGAGCAGTTATCTGCCTAGAATTCCTTTAATAGTTATGGGTTTCCTATTTTTACACCTCCAATTATCCATTACAACGTCCCAAACTCCCAAATAAGTATACTAAACATTAAACCAACATATCTACACAAGTTTGAACATTCAAGATTCATCAAACCATCATAGAATGTCGATTTATTGGATCAAAAGTCATGAATATTAATACAACCCTAATTCTGCAATATCTCTTCAATAATCATCATAAATCTCAATTTAATTTCATGATTTCCTAACTCTTAATTTATAAATTCGTTCATTTAATATTTCCATTAGATCCACTACATGCAAACCTATCCAAGTTCAATAATTTAGTCTTCAATTTCACATCATTGCAATTATTCATAATTTGTCTTCAAATCTAAACTATCATGTAAAATATATGTCTTAAATGATTGCAAGATAAATCACTTGCCTTGAATTAGAGATTATGATCCTTTGGAGCAAATGGTATGGGATTACACCTCTCTTCCCGATCTATCCGGTGGTGGTAACAGTGGTGCAAAAACCTCTAAGTAGTGGTTCTCCTTTGGGAACTTCCTTCTCTTACTCTCTAATGGACGTTTGTGAGTTTTCATTGTGACAACCCTAGGAGACCTAAGCGTTGCATGAATAATTACTCTAAAATTTGTGGGTTACTATTCCTCAAAAAGTCAAAATGACTAATATACCCTCACGGGTTGTCGATTAGACTTAAAATTCCCCGGGACCCAAACTAAACCCCCGGCTAGTGTCTTCTGATAAATTCAACCCTTCCGGATATGGTGGCGCACTTAAAATGACCATACATATGATATAAAAATAATATAATTTTAAATTCATTAAATTGGCTCCTGAGATGACTGACACGTGCGTCCTAACTTAATTTTTGAAATTACCGTATTTATAACTCGTGACAATTTTAATAAATTCAATAATCATATATTACCATATTCACTCAGTAATATTCTACATAATCGTCATAATCAAATACTAACTCTCGACTCACTAGTATTTAAATTAATTATCCCATTTAATTCAATTAATCCCAATAAATAAAACTAATAAAAATATGGGGTATTACAATGCTGGGGATGGTCTCTTCTGAGGACCTAAGAGGAGGTGATGATTGAGGTCAAAGGTTGGGAGTTACCAATTGTGTGGGTCGAAACCAATTTTACGGTCTTAATATAGGGGTGACAATTCTGCGAGTCAAAGATAATTCTGCGGGCTTAAGATAGGGTGACCAATTTTGTGGGTCAAAGCTAATTATGAGGGCTTAAGATAGGGGTGACCAATTCTACGTGTCAAAGCCAATTCTGTGGGCTTAAGATAGGGGTGACCAATTCTGTGGGTCAAAGCCAATTCTGAGGGCGTAAGTAGAAGCGACCAATTCTGTGAGTTGAAGCCAATTCTGAGGGCTTAAGTAAGGGTGACCAATTCTGCGTGTCAAATCCAATTATACGGGCTTAAGATAGGGGTGACCAATTCTGCATGTAAAATCCAATTCTCCGGGCTTAAAATAGGGGTGACCAATTCTATGGGCTTAAGTAGAAGCGATCAATTCCATGGGTTGAAGAAAATTCTATGGGCTTAAGATAAAAGGACCAATTCTGCGGGTCGAAGACAATTCTACGAGCTTAAGATAAAAGTGACCAATTTTGCGGGTCGAAGCCAATTCTGCGGGATTAAGATAGAAGCGACCAATTCTGCGGGTTGAAGCCAATTCTACGGGCTTGAGTAGAAGTGACCAATTCTGCAGGTCGAAGTTAATTCTGTGGGCTTAAGTATAAGTGACTAATTCTGCGGGTCAAAGCTAATTCTGCAAGTTTAAGTTTTCTTGGAGAAATTTGGAGACTCCACTGGGGAATTTTCATCTTGAAGTTCTTCTAGGGATTTGGGGAAGCATTTGATTTTAGGTTCCGCTGGGAAAGAGGGAATGATCCAAGGGTCGAATGTTTCTCAGCTGGGGAATTTTCAAATTTTGTGGTATCCTTTGAAGATGTTGCCGGGGAGATATGAAATTGATTTCAGGCATTCCACTATGGGAGATAAGGGTTTTTCTAGGGAAATGAGTATGGTAAAAGTATTTTTCTTGGTGGACAAGGTTCTCAAATCCATTTGGGAATTTTTCTAGATTTTTTGGCATTGTTGGGGGGCTTTTTGTACAAAATTTCATAGGGGAGCCGACCGGCATAGATAGAGGAGTGGCACGGTATTTTGGTGTACCTCGAGCAGGTGGAGGGACAATGCCGATCGGTGGGTGGCAGGGAGATGTTGATCGTCATGCCCCTTAGCCTCTTATAAAAATGGGGCGAGTTCTCCTCATTTTTCACAACTTTTCGACTTCCCTTATTCTACAATTACCTTATGCAAGTCGTTACAACATTCCAAAGTCAAGAAATGGTTGAGTTCTCAAGTAGTGTAACACACATGACGTGGCTTAATGCTGATGACTGGGCAGGCTTGGCATGGAGTGCTAGGGTGCACCTTGCTTTGGCAGCAAAAACTCTTTTGACTCATTCGAGCCAGTATCGGATGATCGGACTCTCTTATGTGAGACTTCGCGTCATCGCTCTTCTAAGATGGTGAACCTTGGAAGCTATGTAAGTATTGATGAATTTTGGTATTCTCTTCCTTTTTTCTTGATCTTGACAAAGGTTTTTTCTTTTTCTTCTCGCTTTTGACAGTCTGATGTTTCTATGTCGACTATACATGCCCCAGGGACGACAGGGCTTAAGTATATTTGGGATAATCTTCCATATGTTGTGTGTTTGATGGCGTCATCATCCAGTTTTGAGAGACTAACGTCTGCTCTGGATGAGATGCCTCGTTCTACGGTTGTTGTTTGTGCTCTAGGGGAGAGAGAGGTGGTGGGACACCACCCATACCTTTCATTTTGGCTTTGGGGAGGTGACGGTGACTCTTATAGATGTGAAGTAGCTATTGTGGCTGGATTTTGAGGGTACGGAGATTGAGGTGGATAGGACCTTAAGGGTGACGCCAAAGGCGGTAACGGTAAAGGTGATGTTGGGTGATGTGGAGAGGGTGGTCTCTTAGGACTCTCTTCGTTTCTCTCTTTTGAGGGAGTTGTTGTTGAGGAGGAGGATTGATGAGAGCGAAGGGCAGTAGGTATATCAGATGGCTCGTCTATTCATTTTGCTGGTATTGGGAGGTTTTCTAGTAGCGGTGAGTGCATTTGTGGTTTTTGCCATTCTTGAGGGTGTTTTTAGACATCCGTATTTATGATTGGGGGAGCCTGACCTTGGTGAACCTTTATTATTCTCTTAATGCATTCAACTGGTGTTGCGAACAAACTTTTACTGGAGCCACGTATCTTCTTGAGGTATTCTTCATTTTTCACATTTTCCTTTACGCATTTGCATTTTCCTTCATGCATTTTATTCTTGATTTCATAAGTGTTGACCCATTTGTCCTTTGTAGACGTGTTTATATGAGGTAATTGGGCTTAACACCCAATTGATAGCTTTTAAGGATGAGTCTATTATGGACTTCTTTCGGATGTGTCGGTGGCGGAAGTCCAATAAAAAATCGAAGGAATCCCTCTCTCTGGAGACGGAATGTCAGGTCTTGAATGGCCTGAAGAGTGAGCGAGTAAGTCCCCCTTTTTTCTTGAGACTATCTTTACCTTGATGATATTTTCTTAATATTGATCATTTTTTTCTCTTACTGGGGATTTGTGGTTGACCTTTTATCCACGGGGGATGGCTATCCAGCATATGGGGTGACTAGGGGACATGAACAGATGCGGCTTCTGTTGGAGCATGGGTTTGACTACTCCTGGTACCTCAGGGAGAGAGATTAGTTAGACATATTATGGAGGATGAGGTCATAGTTCCACTGGAGAAACCCCCAATGTTCATGAGGCGGGTGCGGGAGATGTCGGATGATGCCCGAGTGGCTGTAATGATGGGTGAGCCTTACTCGTCATATACCGACGCGATGGTAATGTATGATTATATGAACTTTGTGTCTATTTATTTTATTCCACCCAGCATATATGATGTGATACCACTTCCTTGCGCAGGCTTGAGTCGACAAGTGGGGTCCTCCCACAGTGCAGACGGTGCGACGACATTAGTGGCGGCGACGTCCTCGTAGGCTCCCTTTGTATGACTTTTCTGGCCTGGTTATAACATTCGATGAACAAATGGAGGGTCAATGCATATGATACACCGTACTAATGCGATGTACCCGGAGGAGTTGGGATTGATAGAGGAGGCCTTTCGACCTACGGTATACTTTTTGCCTATTTATCTTTTGATTTCCTGATTTTTTCCTTTGCCTCAGATTGATTGATTTCCTATTTTCTGTTTTCTTTTGCAGCACATCTGGGTCTCCACCTCTTGGCTGAGGGATATTAGGGATTGTATATCTTCGGCGAATTCCCACATTATGGATGCGATTCGGGTTCCATCTTGTTTGGTGTCGTCTGCCTCATTTGAGGAAAGGTCGGGCTCTGGGAATGGTGGCACATCGTCTCACCGTAGAGGGAAGAGGGTACGCCATAGGGAGGGAGGCTCTTAGAAAGAGATAAGAGATAAGAGATAAAAGAGAGAGAGAGAGAGAGAGAGAGAGAGAGAGAGAGAGAGAGAGAGAGAGAGAGTTTGTAGGTGAAGAGAGAGAAAATGTAGGTGACAGAGAGAAAGAAATAAATTGGGTTCGGGCTGAGTCCCGTTGTATTTCTTATTTTTCTACAACACTGATGTAACACAACAAATATTTATGCAAGTGAAATGAACTTTTTTGTGAATTTTTGTTTTTAGTGATTAATGCACATGCTCTTTTTACTTTGCTGTTGACATTGTAAAAAGAATTTAAAAATGATTGGAGAAAGGCTTTATTTTAAAATGGGATAAGTCAAAGAAATTTAGAATTCCCTTAGAATAAAAAATATTTGTATTAGTTTTTTTGATTTTGACAAAAAAGGAAAAAAGGGATTTCCCTAAAATAGGGGGTTGTCGATCGGCATGACCCTAGTCCTGCCTATCAGCATATTAGTCCAGTCCAATCAACTCAAGGCTTTGATTGCACTTTCTTCAATTTCTTGGTACTTGGTGGGGTAAGTTTTCCTCCAATTTATACACGATTTCTTATCTTTGCTTGAGAGTTTTCAAGTATCAATAGGGGTGTGGATGGAGATTTTTTTCACATCTCCACATCCTTTTTCATTTATATCCTTCTTTGCTCACTTTCTTCTACTTTTGTGATATGGCTCTCCCTCGGAGTGTTGAGTTTACAAATTACCTCGGAACCTTGGAAGCCATGTGTTCCTACAACGTTGACTACGATGATTTCAACATGCGACGAGTCTCTTTGTGGCTTAACCGTCCCATAGAGTGGAATATGATAATTTCTATCATGGAATTCAGGTACCCTGAAGACCACATCTTTCTCTTCGGACCGAAAGAAGTATGTCCGACCTATGAAGAGTTCTCCGCCATGTTGGGGATAAATCCCAGTGTTTCAGTGACTATGCCTGAGTTTTCTCCATTCCCTAGGGAGTTGTTTCCGAGACTTCTCCACATTTCACCTTCGACATCCAGGTCGTTGGTCATAGGAGGAATGATTTCTCCTCTTGTGGTGATGCATTCTTCGCATTTGCGAGATATCAATGATACTGGTCACGCTGGGGCCGTCATTTTGGGCTTGGTTTTAAAACTGCGATTCATAACTGCGAAAGTACTGATGGACCCCCAACTTGCATCTATTATTTCTTGGATTTTGTACCATTGCAATCATGTGACGGTGATACTGGCAGAGCCTTTGAATGGTTTTGATGTCTGGAGGAAAGGGCGTTCTGCCTTCCTGAGGGGTAGCCCTGTAATGTTGTTCATGTGGCTGTCAGAGAGGTTTTGTATGGCGGTCCCACCTGAGTATCCTTTGTCGGTGGTGCCAAACTTCTTCTCACGCTATTTCATCAGTGTGGGCCTGGACATCGAAAGCTGGGAAAGTAGTTCGTAGAGCATAGGGCTTGAGGCTTGCGCAGGTCAGTACCTTGGTAGGGGGAGATGCTTCCCATTTTGGAACTCGGGGAGTACCAATATGTCTGGTTAGTAGGCTTCAGGCATACCTCTTTTTACTTTCCCTGGCAGCTGCTGCGCCAATTTGGTCGGGAATAAATTGTGCCACTGCGGACACTAAACTTCTTTCTTATGGAGGACCTGACAGAGCGTATGCGCATGAGTCTTGGTTCTCTGTGGGAGAATCATCATCCGTTAACCCGTCCGTCCCAATCTGTGGGTAGAGTCTGGCACATCTCCAGGGACAACAGGAAGTGGTTGTGGAAGAAGGTAGTGGTTAAGATGTTGTCTGTGGAGATTGGACAAGGGTGGTTTGGCATATCTAACACCATAGAGGGAGGTGTTGTGCTTTTTCCCAAGCTAGTCTGGACTTATCCCTCTATGGAGCATTTGTGACACTCCATTCGGGTAGGGGAAGTTTAGGGACCCCAGGATGAGGGTGATGATGGGGTTGGTTCCTCTAACAGCTGCGGGTAGAATTTTGTGTAGATTTTATAATGGGTGTGGTTCTGTGTTTGGAAATAATTTGAGGGTTATTTTAAGATTAGTTTGACTTGTTTTTATTTTGATTTTAGGAAGGTAGGAGTAGGCTTGACGAGGGAAGTCGTTTGACTCCCTGTACCAATGTAATCGTAACGAAATTTTGAATAATGAAATAAATGAGTTTTTGGTCATCTAATTGTGCCTCTTGATGAGTTTTGCATTTTGAATTATCTATACCGATCGCTAAGGCATACATAATCCTTTTGTCCATGTATATGTTAAAATGGACTTTCGTTCTCAGGGGTAATAAAAGAATAGCATTTTGTGAAAAAATATGGGGGTTGTGCTCATGTAAAGCGAATAAGCTGCCTACGTACCTCGAGGGTTTTAAAAAAAATTTGAAATTCATTTTTTGAAAGAAAAAAGGTTTTTAGAGGATAAGGCCCCGTGTAGTTCTGAGTAGAGGGAAATGAAGATTTTTTTCAAATAGTAGGAAGATGAGAAAAGTTGTAGCGCGCCAAGATTTTGGACTAGGGGTAAAATTTCTTGAGACGATCTAAGTTGACTGGACACGCCATTTCTTCTCAATTAAGGTCAATGATCATAGCGGCGCCGTCGGATAAGATCTTTTTAACAATGTAGGGGCCACTCCAATTGGGCGTGAATTTCCCTTTGGGGTCCCAGATGGGCTCTACTATTTCTTTGAGGGTTAAGTCTCCTTCTCAAATACCGCGGTCCTTGACTCTCTTATTGAATGATTGCGCTATACGACGATGGTAACCTTGTATATGATATAGAGCTTTTATCCTCCTTTCATCTAAGAGGGACAACTCGTCGAGATGGCTTTGGTGCCAGTCTTCCTCGCTGACTTTGATTTCTAACATGATGTGTAATGAAGGGATTTCCAGCTCCACGGGTAGGATTGCTTCCATGCCGTAGACTAGAGAGTAAGTTAAACTAAAGTACGGTATCCCCAAAGGGAGTAAAGGATCCTATTGGCCCAATCTCGATAACTCTCGGTTATCTTAGTGATAATGTCTTTAAGGTTCTTATTGGATACTTTGACTGCTCAGTTAGTTTGAGGTCGGTATGGAGAAGGTTTGTGTCTCTAAATTCCATACTCGTCGACCACTTCTATAACTTCTACCTCAAAGTGTAACTCGTTGTCTGATACCAGCTCGTGTGGGACCCCATATTGATAAATGATATTTTTTATGATAAATTTGACCACTTTCTTGGCATTTAGGATCGCGTATCACTCGACTTTGACTGATTTAGTGAAGTAGTCAATGGTGAATAGGATGAAATCATGCCCATTAGAGGTTTTGGGCGTAACCTTCCCTATGATGTCGATGTCCCATATAGAGAACGGTCAGGGAGAGCTCATGTTATACAATTCCTATGGGGGTAAGTGATGTAGGTTGGAAAACTGTTGGCATTTGAGGCATTTTTGGACGTAGGATGTGCAATCCTAAACCATGGTAGTCCAATAGTATACTTATTAGATGATCTTTTAAGAGAGCATATGGCCATTTATGTAGGGTCTGTACTCCCCGATGTGGATTTTCTATATCATTTCATCAATGTCAGCCCTTGCGATGCAATGCAAATTGGTTCCATTAAAATTTCTCTTGAACAGTGTTGTATCGTAAATAATGTCCTGGGCAGCCAGTTTGCTGAGGGTTACTCAGTCTTTCTTGCCAGAACCTTGGAGGTACCTACCATGCTTGCGGAGGCGCCAAATATCATAGTACCATCTATTGGTTATCTTAGGATCTTACTCTGTGATGAGTTCATTAAGCTATCAATGGTTTGGTTTATCTTTCCATTGGATAAGGAAAGGGGCCATGGTTATTCCCTCAGTTATGTCAATTATGGAGGCTAAGGTAGCAAGGGCGTCGACTAGGTTATTCTTTTCTTGGGGTAGGTAGTTAAAGGTGATTACTTGGAATTGGAAAGATATCTCTTTGAGGTGGGCATTGAAGGGTAAGAGTTTCTCATCCTTGACTTTCCATTCTCTGAGTATTTAACTGATGATGAGGGTTGAATCCCTATAGATATCGAGGTATCAAATTCCTCTCTTGAGGAAAATTTTGAGGCCTACTGTGCATGCCTCATATTCAGTCATGTTGTTGGTGCAAGGAAAATCCAGTTTGATGGAAATAAGAGTGTGAGAGTCATCAGGGGAAATTAGGAGTATCCCAATGCTATACCCTTTCTTGTTGGCAGGGCCATCGAAGAACATTTTCCATTGAAGGTGTTCTTGGGAGGTACAGAGGATATGCTCATATAGGAACTCAGATATCTAAACATCAGACTCTTCCATGGGGTAGTCAGCAAGGTAGTCAGACATATGTAATATCAAATTTAGCTAGGAGCATCTACCAATGGGCCATTTAATTGGACAGGGAAGGTTTCTCGAGTAAGTACTTGATAGGATCAATTCGGGATACAAGTTTGATGGGAAAGGCGAGTATGCAGTGTCATACCTTTTGGGTAACCCAAACAAGAGCGACACATGCTTTCTCTAAGATAGTGTAGTTAACTTCATAATCGGCCAACTTGCGACTGGCATATTAGATGGCTCTCTCTTTATGGGTTTCTTTAAGGTATTGGGCTAGTAAAGCCCCAGTTGCAGTATTGGTTATGGTTAGGTAAGGGAGTAAGGGAAGACCAGGTTACGGTGGCATGAGTACCGAAGGTTAGGTTAGGTATTGCTTGATTTGGTCAAAGGCTTCTTGGCAAGATTCGTTCTAGACCTTGGTTGAATCCTTTCAGAGGATTTTGAAGATGGGTTCACAGATGTAAGTCAAGTAGTTAATGAATTGGCTGATGTATTATAATTTCCTGAAGAATCCCCAAGCTTCCTTGTCCGTTCGGGGTGGTGGCATCTCGAGTATGGCTTTTATTTTGGCAGGATCTGCTTCTATGCCTTTCTCACTAACCATGAATCCTAAGAGTTTTTCTTTGTTAACTCTGAAGACACACTTATGTGGGTTAAGTCGCATGTGGTACTATCGCAGTTGCTCGAAGAACTTCTGGAGAACGGGAGCATGATCCTCCATAGTCTTGGACTTGATAATCAAGTCGTCTACTCAAACCTCTACTTTCTTATGTGTCATATCATGCAAAATGATTATGGCAGCCCTATGGTAGGTAGCCCCTGCATTTTAGAAACAAAATGGCATGAAAATGTAGCAGAATGTTCCCTAAGGGGTGATGAATGTGGTTTTCTCTTAGTGATCGGGGTGTATCTTGATATGGAAAACCCATCAACGAATGACTTGCGGGTTTGATTGTCCGTATTGTCTACAATCATGTCGATATTAGTTAGCGGGTAATCGTCCTTTTGAGAGGCCTTATTCAAGTCTCGATAGTTGACACACATGCAAACCTTCCCTCCTGACTTCGGCACGGGTATGATATTGGCTAGCCATGTGGGATATTTGATCACACGAATGAAGCGCACGTTTAGTTGTTTGACTACTTCTTCTTTAATTTTGAGCGACCACTTGGTGCGAATCTTTCGCAGTTTCTATTTGACCAGTTTGCATTCGGGGAGAGTTAGAATCTCGTGCTGAGTTATCTTAGGGTCGATACCAGGCATGTCATCGTAGGACCATGTGAAGACATCTATAAATTCCTTTAGTAATTCCTCGAGTTACGCACTCTCATGCTCGTCAAGAGTAGTCCCTATCCTAATCTCGTGCAGTTAGCTACTAGAATCGAGATTAATAACAACAGTTTCATCTTAATTAACTTGAACACAGTTATGTTGCTTATTATTAACCTTATTTAGATCATTTAAGAATTGTTCATTTACAAAATCATCATCATCATCAAGAGTTTGATTAGAATTAAGATAATTAATTTAAGGCACAACAAGATACTCAAAATCTTCGTTTATTTCATTGATAGGAAAAAATAGCATTGAGAACCTCATTAAAGGAGGTCTCGATTACATCAGAGTGAGGGTAAATAACTAAGGAAGAAGAAAGGGGATAAACATCAGGGTTAGGTTCATTATCATTAGGTGGCACTGGTGCAACATGCTAGATAAGAAGAGGTGCATCAATAGCTTTGATATGGGATGGATCTGATGAGGTATCTCCTAAGTGGACTATGCAGAATGTTGGCCTCAATGTCTGTAAATTGAAAGAATCCTCAGAGTCACTTTTCATAAAATCTTTGGTATCCTCGGTGAGCGGCTGTACACGATGTTGGGAACTCTAGGCCCATAGGTAGTTGTCTTGAAAGAACATCTCTATTCCTAAATTGATCTTTTTATCGGCATGGTCATACCATGGTTTTTGGAAGCTGCAGAAGGGGAAATATTCACCCTCCCTAATGAATCTTCTGTTTAGGGAATCTCCCGAGATAGTTTTGGTTCATTCTAACCTCCTCTTCAGTCAAGGATGATGGATCATTCTGAGTTATTCTTCTGACGGTTGATAGCCCAAGCCACAGGGAGGAAAGACCTCATTTAAGACAATAGGTTTAATTATCCCTTATTGTAATTTCCCTAGCCCCAGTCCGGGCATAAAGTGTATGTTATTGAACATTTGGATTACATTTACATTTCCACGGGGGTCATATTCTAGATGAACCTTATCTTTGAAATCATCCCCTACTGGGAGCAGAAGTGGTTCAACCCGAAAACCTAACATAAGCATATCATTTATCCCGTGTTATATTACCAGTATTGGATTACTGGTGCTTGCATTCTAGGTGTTTTCATCGTCACCCAAGATGGTGATGACCTGCCCATTAGAGAAGAATTTTAGTTTCTGATGAAGGGAAGAAGTCCCCCCCTTAATGTTATGGATTCACGATCGTTTGAGTAGTAGATTAAAACAGGCTGAGATATTGATGACTTAGAATTCAATAATAGGAGTTATAGGGCCAACCCATATTTCAAGATTTATAGATCCCATTAGCTCTCGGCGGGTATTATCATAGGCACGTACGACGACAGAGGTTGGATCAAGGTTGCTCACTTTCAATCCCACACCATTGAGGGTCCTCAACGGGCAAACATTAGGAGTTGATCCATTATCAACAAGAGAGAGGGGGCAGTTTTTCCCATGACTTCGACAGAGATGTTGAGAGTATAATTGTTGTTTGGTCCCATCTTAGGGATTTCTTATTCTAAGAAGGAGAACATTATAGTAGAAGTCAAGGATTAGATTCACTGCTTTTTCTGGCATGGTTGAGGGAGGAACTGTGGGTCCCGTGAGTAGCTTGATCAGGGCATTTCGATTTAGATGGGAAGACATAAAAAGTTCCCATTGAGTGATATTGTCTTGGGTTTTCTTCAACTGATCGAGGATCTTTCTTTCCTCGAGGGTCATTTTTGGCATAGGAAGATTCTCGGCACCCTTTCCTTTATCGCTTAATGATGGTTGTAGACTTTGGATTTGGTAATGTTTTCCTAACCTGGTCATATGGTTCACAGAAGGAGGGAAAAAACATAAATCATGTTTCTTCATTGATATCGGTTTATTCATCCGCCCTATTGATCTCTCATAGTATCTCCTCAAATGATATTATCCCACACATGCTGACTATCAGAATAGTGTTTTCAAACTATCCTCCTCGTCTGAATCATCAAATTCGTCACCCCACCCAGTGGCAACGATATTATTTTTCATTGAAAAGTTGATACAATTCCACGACCTCAACAGCCTCTTCATATAAGTCCTCCCATTCAGCGGGGAGATGTGAAAGTTAAGGGAATAGATGCCCTTATAGTTTCAAAGCATCAAGTAGTCCGGATATACTACAAATATCACCTACGTGTCAGAATAAATCCACCATGATCTGGACCATATCATCTAAACTGACTTCATCGATCGGTACCACCCAATTGTCGGACTCTCAGGCCCATTTTCGATCTTCTAAGGAAAACATACTGAATCTCTGATAGTTGACGGTCATCTGGGGGAAATTTCAACCCAAACTCTAGGAGTTGGTCCAACACTTCTTACAGTTCCATGTCCTTACCTCCAGAACAGGTGCGAACAGCGATGCATGCTCCGGTGAGGAGTGATAAGACCTAATTAGCAAATCTAATAGGGTGTAAGAGAATGTATGGGCATATTTGGAGAGGTGTGGGAGAGTATGTGGGTATGATTGGTGATTTGTTTGGTATGATCTTGGGAGATGGGTCAAATTCTGGGTTTTCTTCTAGGATGATTGCTTTTTCATGATCCGGGAGTGGATTATGGGCAGTGTTTGGTTTAGGATTGGCTGGTGGGGTAATGATACCCTGGTCAAACAGGCCTTGGATCACATTTCGAAGGTGAAAACATTGGTCGGTGATATGGCCGACGATTTGATGTAAGTCACAATGGGTATCTGGCTTGAAGTTTTTGGGAAGTGGGTTTGGTAATGGACGAGGATCCAAGGGCTTGGTAAGATTTTGGCTCAAGAGGGCCTGGTAAACTTTGGAGAGGGGAGCCTGAATCTCGGTGTATTCCTTTTGGACTGGGTTAAAGACAATTTCTGGTGCCCATGAAGTGGAAGGCTTGGAGATGTTGTTGATGGTGGAAACTACGGTATTGAAAGGTTTTTTAAACTTTCTAAGAGTGAACTCTTCAGATGTTTTCTTTGGTTCGACCTCTGTCTTGTCCAGACCGTCTTCGATCTCCACTCCTTCTTCTGAGAGGTCTCAGAAATTAGGTTAATACTGTCCTCCCATCGTTGCTCAGACATGGGGTAAGAAGTTCTTTTTCATGATACTGACATGTTCCTCTTCGGAAGGTTGATTGGTCACGGTGGCTGCTTTCTCTCTCCACCTTGCTATGAAGTTACTAACAAACTCCCCAAGATTCTTCTTGAGCAATTCTAAATCACGACGGATAACATCTAACTCCTCATTATACTTGTACTGTGACATGAACTCGTGGGAAACATCTTCCTAACTATGGATTCTGGACTCTTTGAGAGATAAGAACCAACGGAGAGCGCTATCCTTCAAGGTCTGTTGGAATATTTGGGCCATTATTTCCTCAGAAGTCCCTAGGAGAGTCATGGCTCGGTGATAACTGCGGATATGAACAATTGGAAGTCCACTACCCCCGAATTTCTCGATGTTGGGCATCTTGAACATTTTTGGTAACCTGTATTTAGGATATAGAGACATATGGTCGTAGTCCATGTAATTCCTAGAGATTTTGACTTAGTCAAATTTCTTGGTCAACATCTTGAGGTCTTCCTTAACTTTGTTCAATTATTTCTCCTTCGGATTAATGGTCACATGTAAATTAGCCCCTGGCTTGGCAAGATTCGACATAAGGCGCTCGGATGGAGATGGCCCATTAGCCGGAGGAGCACGTGGAGCATGCTGGTATTCCTTGGTAACCCAAATTGGCTCAGGTGCAAGTGGACCCATAGCGCGAGGGAAGAGGACCTTGAGATATTCGGGAACAGGGACCCGATTTCGTTACATCTCATGAACTTCGATTTGAAAGTTGTCAATTTTGGCAGTCAGTTGAGCTAGAATTGTTAACAAATTTGGCAGAACATTCATTACTTGATCGGTATTCTTCATGAAAAGTGAATGAATCACAGACTCGGAGGAAGTAAGGGAACTGATGGAGCTTTGGGGGGGTTCGACTGTAGACCGAAGCTAATAGGGAGCCAAGCCAAGGGTATGGGATCGACCTGAGAAGGAGAAAGAATTGGGATTTTATTTTTGCAAAAGAGGAAAGGTATATTTTTAACACATTTTTTTTGTAAAAGGGGTAGAAATATTTTGGGTATTTTTGGTAAAAGAGGAAAAATATTTTTGGACACTTTATAAACCAAAAAAAAAAGAAAGAAAAGCGAGAGACGGGTCTCAGCATGATTATTATTATGTTTATTACATTCTCACTTATTAGGTTTACCTAAATGCAAAAAGAGAAATGTCGGACGGGACCCGAGCCTGGAAAAAAATGGGTTTGAAGAATATGTAAAAACTATGGTTGGACTTGTTACTATGCTCGTGGGAAGGGTCCCAATCTAAAAAATGCACGAAAATTTAGGCGACATGCAGACCCGAAATTTCGAGAGAGTTTCGAGTTGAAATCGGCAAACCAAATATGCGTGTCCTAGGTTTGACACTTATATGCGGGTATGCAGTTGTTGGGTTAATTGAAAGGGTTCCCCCTTTGGCATGACTTCCATGATATACGTCTTTATTTTTTAGGGAAATCGGTATGTGTGGACAAGCCATTTGATATACCTGAGTGTACGTGAATTGCATCACTATATACCTCGTGGGAACAGTACGTGTGAGAGAGAATTCGATATACTCGATGTATATGAACGAGTTTGCTGTGATATACCTCTCGCCATGTCTTCGATCAAGCGATACGATGTGGGAGAACCGTTCGATATACGTCGAAGGTACTTGTCCAATGGAAGGTGAGAGTCATATCGCTTAGGCTAACTGCGACCTGTCGGACCAGCGCCCATCACGAAGTGACCCCCCAGTTACGGGACAAAATTTTGTCAATAGTAATGCTCTTTGGTGATGTTGTATGTATCATGCATTATTCTCGATTAGTATCTTATGGAGAGAGTATCTTTATTGATGATCATCACACCAAGGAGGGGGATGATGTACAAGAAATAAATCAATACTAAGAATGAATATGTGAGAGTGAGTGGTGTGTGATAAGTGTAAGTGAGCATGGATATATACAAGTGGAGGTGTGTGTCAGTGACACCTAAGGATGGATTTCTAAGTGGTGTAAGTGACCCTCGGTGCACATGGTGTGAAGTGTACATGGAGAATTTCTACAAGTATGTGAGTAGTGGCATAAGCATGAGGTATGTATGTACAAGAAATAAGGAGAGAAAATGGGAATATACAAATGGGGGCACACGAACACAAGAAAACAAAATCACCCATATAAACAGAGTCTAGCCCTCTTATGTAAGAAAGCCCCTAGGAGAGTTGCCACTGTGGCCATCCCGGAAAAATCTTCAAGGGAAGGGGGCAGAGAATCCCTCGAATGATATCGGTCTCGCACCCTTTCTCGAGGCTCTTCGACCGTCATCGGTGTGGGGTAAGTTTAAAGAGATGGAGTCTCCAACCTATTTTGTACAAAGCAGGCAAAAGAACATATTGCCACTTTGAGAGAGCGGCATCAAGGACAAACTGATGCATACGAAACCAATAAATCGAAGGTTCGGGGGCTAAGTTACAGATTGAGAAGGTGTTAAGCACCCATCCCACCCTTTCTGTCTCTCATGGGTTAGTGTTATTATTTTTCCTTATTTCAAGTGAAGTGGGTGCGTGTGTATATGTAACGGAGATTGGAATCGTTCAGCTCATACCATGGGAAAGGTAGAGTGAGGTCATCCATAGGAATGTTTCCAAAATAGTACATATAGAAAATATGATTTGTGCATTTATCGCGATATTAATCATTATCATAAAACGATAATACATGTTGGATGTAACGCAAACAAGCACACTATGTAATATAAGCATATGATAAACATGGAAATGGGAGATTTTAGTAAAATTGGGGAGTTTGTAAAATTTAGAAAATTGGAAAATTTGACTCGAGTCTCGGGTTTTAATCTGAAACGCCTATGTAGCCTATAAAGGAATCAAAGCCACGTAGTTTGAATGCGACATGGGTGTGGGGTTTATCCCATATATCCGAACATAATTTTATTATAGAGGTGTGTGTAGAAAATGTGTTTTTTGGTTTTGAAAAAGTGTGATAGACAATTCCATTAGGAATTTATGGGCGTAGCCCTCTTTTTATTCGTTTTTTATAGAAAATAAAGTAGGTGCAATATACTAATAAAAATGTAGCTATTAATATGTATGAACTAAAGTAGGAACTAGATTATTAATCTAATGAAATTTATAAAAAAATAAGGAATTTAAAAAGAGATGGAAGGAATTGGACCTTCTTCGAAGCTTGATCTTTAATCTTGGATGAACTCCCTTGAATGTGAGATGAGTGTTGGTTGAGAGAGAATATGATTTTGCCAAATTGGGTGTGTAAAAGATGTGAATGTAAGCTTGAATGGAACTTCACATGGGGAATTTCACTGATTTCGAGAGAATGTTGCTGAGATAACTGATGCTAAGGGATCTCTGGTGTTAGTGTGCTTCGCATTGAGGTCATGTCCTCTTTTTATAAGGTTAGTGGGTTGTCGATCAAAACTTCCCTTGTCCTGCCTATCGGCAAGTGACCCTGGACACACTGCTGATAGGAAGGGATTTGGATCTGCCAATTGGTAGTCTCGTGTAGATTTTTCTGGAATAATGATCGTAAAACGTAATCTGTTAATCCGAATTGCGCACGATGCATACCGTTAGAAAGGTACTTCAGAGACCTTTAAGAGTCCTTGGACCGCTCCTAGGTCCGGGAGTTGACTTTGGGTGAAATGTGGCTCGGGAGCATACATCAATCCCTTGGACATGAGATCGCCAAACGAAAACGGATCGTTCGTCCACATGGTAAGTCTGAATCGCGCACGAGGTGGATCTTTGGAAAGTTTAGGAGATGTAATTAGACATTCCAAAGAGTTTTAACCGGTTTGAACAGTTGATCTTGGTCAACCGGGGCTCGAAAGCGCTCGATGACCTCTTGGAGTAAAACAGATCGTTCGTCCGTATCGTAGGTCAGAATCTCGCATGGGGCAGACCATTAGAAAGGGTATTCAGTGACCTTCGGAGATTCATTTAATATCGTTTGAGTTGTGGAGTTGACCTTGGTCAAATGGAGCCCAAAAGTGCCCGGTGGCCTCCGGATCAATTTTCGAGGAAAACTGATCGTTCGTCTGAACGGTTATCCTATTTCATGCACAGGGAGGACCGTTGGAAAGGGGTTTCAGTGTCCTTTGAAGATTCAAGGATCTTTCGCTCTGACGGTGAAATTGATTGGGGTCAAATAGGGGTCTGGAGTGCCTTGTGGCCTCCGAATTGATTTTTAATAATAAAATGGTCCGTTCGTCCGAACCGTTATGCCGTTTTTCGAATGGGGAAGACCGTTTGAAAGGGGATTCAAAGCCCTTCAAAGATTCAAAGATTCAAAGATCTTTCGCTCTGACGATTGAGTTGATCGGAGCCAAACGAGGGGGGGAGGGATCGCCCGATGGACTCTATATCGGTACTCGGATTTGCGACTTAGTGACTATAGCGAAATGGGTAGGTGCTAGGGACCTAAGGAGAGACTTAGGGGTCCTAGAATATGGTGTCTACAATTTTATATCAATTTATAGCCTTTTCTTTTGTTCTAGTTAATCATATTAATTAAGAACTAACATCAAAGTCTTCCATGAGAAAAACACAAGTTTATTAATTGAAGCATTGAACGGGATACAATCGTTTGATTATCACAAGGCTAATACATATTGGTTGGTAAGGCCACAACCTTGCCTGATACGTTCGCTATTAACTAAGATTCGTTAACCAATCCAAGTGAAAACAACAAACACGTATTACAACAAATGTGATAAAAATACTATAATCGCACCATTTCTCAACCAAGTCATCAAATGTCAACTAAAACTTATAGGTTTCAATAGAACCTAACACATTTTATATAAATTATAAACAAGTGATTGGAGAAATTTTATTTAAGCATCAATTATTTCTTACCAATTTATTTAAATTATAAAAAAGTAAAGGTTATCTAACAAATTGTCCATGTCCACTCCAGAACCATTCGTTAAGCATCATCTTGAGCATGGGTCCAAAAAGCAATATGTGACATCAAGAAGGCTTGCCAAACCTGAGTTCAAGTGTGGTTCACCCATACTTCATATTTATACCGTAAATGACCTCATTGGATGGCCAAGGTCAAACTAGAAAAATCCAATCGTACCTTTCCCTTCCAATTGAAAGGGGTTGTATCAAGTACAATTCTTGTGTTATCACGCCCACTAACTGTGCATCACTATTTATGAAGAATTGAAGTACATTTTATATTTTGTCCCATTATCACTCATGACCTAAAAGCCTTTCTCCACTACTCCACTAACTTTTCTGTGGCCAGACTACCTTAGATCGTAGTTAGCCATGCTAATCACGTCATACTCCCGCTTTTATATGTGGTTCCATCAAAGATGGGACTTAGAAGAGACTTTGGGTATCGAAAATACAAGAATTGAGAGCCCTAATAACAGTTACAAATGGACAAACATTTCTCCTTTGGTCATACTCTTAGTGTTTGATCTTATATACTTGGTGGTAGTATTCTTATTATTGTCTCTATGAGTCCTTAAGTTTATTCACGACACTTTAAAGTGTCGATAAGTTGAATTTCAAGGACTACTAACCATTAGAAATATCTTTGATGACCATAAGCTTTAGTGTAAGGATTATCATACTTCTAATCTTCGTTATCAGAATTTAAATACTTATACAGAGCAATTTAACTGTGCACACACTCCATCATCAGAGGTGCTGAATCACTATATATCCCGTCTTATTATCATTATTTCTATAGTTTCCTCATTATGTTGAGGAAATTATCTCACGGAGTAGGTCTCAAACTAGTTCTTACACAATCAATAGAACATCATAATATATCAACTTATTATTATGAGAGTTTTAATTAAAATTTATTAGACCTTAACTTGTGTTATGAGTTCATTGCACGTCTCCGAAATGTTAGGAGCGCCTACAACATTTTCAAGCATGGTTAAGCGCATCCTCATTTGCATCGTGTCGTGTCTTATTTAATAGGATCTTCACATTCATGGTCAAAACTCCAATAAAATTATCTTGAATATGAGTTTCAAATTACATGAGAATGTGTATCATTTTGTCATGTCATATAAAACTTCAAATATTATCATAACATTTCATAATCATGTCATTATGTCATAGCTTACATCAGCGGGGAAAATGTGCGTTTTCCTGAAGAGGCACCCTATAAGTGTAGCACACGGTAGGAGGAACTAATAGTTAAATATCTCTGACCAACATAACACGGATAGGAAAGTCGTCCCAATTTGAAAATTAAATGAGAAGGAGGACAACTTACGCAGGTGCTAATTAGAGGAGTCATTTTAGTCAACTCGCATCACTATAAAGCGAGGGGAAGTTTTTGAGGTCTCATATTAGTCCGCTATCTTACATGTATAACTGAAGCCGGAAAAAATTTCTCTTGCGAACCATTGCAGATATAAGAAAGTGAAAAAAAACTCCAAAAAGTTTTGGTCTTCTTCAAAGGTAAGCCTCTGAATCATGCAACTCTTCTACTGTAAACTCTAATACCTATGACTTCTGGGATTTTTTAACAGCATTTTCTGGTGGAACTCACGTCATAATACAAGCAAATAAAACAGTACCTATTTTAAGCCGGTACTAACTCTCGGTGTATCTATCTTTATTCATAAAAGTATATGTATATGATATCAAATATGTGCCTTTAATCCATTCGTTTCTTGCACAATTGAAGGGTACAATTAGTCATCTTAGTTTTTGAAAAATTATAGAATTGGTAAAATATATATATTACGGAAAAAAAAATACCATGATTTTTAAAAATTTACCAGTTTCCCTACTGAATTTAAATATATAAATTAGTATAGGAGTCTTCTTTTTATTTTATTCATCTTATAAAGTTTTTCTCTATTCTAGTTCGGTAACTATGAGGCAGTAATAAAAAATATAATAAATTTTTTTCATTTTTTTTAGCAGGTTTTAACTTAAATCACCTCATATCCAAGAATAGAGTGATGGATCCCTCGTTGGCTAAATGGTTGTCTGGACAGGTAAGCACAAATTTGAACACATGTAACATACAATTATAGTGATGTTTTATAAATCAAAAGAAACGTTATATAATTGGTTAGCGACTTTTCTAATGTTTATACTACATTGCCATTCATGTAACACATCTGATCGATTCGTTTTTTTTTTTTTCCCTTCTCTTTTTCGCAATTTTATAGGAGATGGATGATGAACCGGCATTTATCCATCAATCCCAAATGGGATCTCTTTATGACACAACTGATACATTCGATTTTAAGGACTTTTGTTCTGAAAGCTACTCAACAAACCCATCTTTCACTCTTGAATCTACTCAGTTTGGTTATGATGAGAAACCAGCAAAAAAACTCCTGATCAACCACTCGAACACAAGCTCCACGGAGAAAACTATAAAGGCTTCTAATTCTTCGTCTTCGTCCACTATTATATCTTTTGGGAACTCAATCTTGCAATCGGATAACAATTCAAACCCATATGGTGAATTAGGGTATGCAGAGGGGACCCAAAAGGTTTTTGTAACCCCTAGGGGTCGGTGGCCGGCTCAAGACCACGTTTTGGCGGAGAGGAAACGAAGAGAGAGAGTGAACCAACGGCTCGTAGCCTTGTCAGCCCTAATTCCTGGCCTAAAGAAGGTACCATTTCATTTTATTCTAAAAATAGGTCAAGTTCTCTTTATGATGTGTTTGGGACATTCGATTCTTTATGCTTTAGAAACATAAATAAATAAATAAATTCAATACAAGGTGTTCCCAAACAAGCTCATAATACCATTGTAGACAACAAGATTATTAATATATGGTGATGTATTTCTATTTTCTAGTCTATTGTGACCCTCACTTTATCTATTATAACCACATAATATATAAAAAAATAATTTTAATATTTGTCGGTGCAATTAATAGTGGTTTACATATTTTTAATTTAATGTTTTGTAGATATGTTAAAAAAATATAAGGGCTCTAAAATTTCAGTAATATATAAGTCAATTCTAGTGAAGTATTTATGAATTTCACTAAGGTATTCTTTATTTCGATAAGCTAGATATGAGCTTTGGTTAAGTAATTAGACAACATCTAAATTGATCAGAAAGCGACAATTTTGTGAAACAAATAACCTAACTTGATTCTATCTTGGTTAACAAAGAAACTATGAAGAACTTTTTCTAAATTTCAATTTTAAAACATATTTCTAACTTGTCTTTCTAAATAAATGTGGTCCTTGTGTTAATCTGCAATATTTTTGTTTACAGTTGGACAAGGCTTCTGTACTTGGAGATGCTATTAAGCACATAAAGCAGCTTCAAGAACGTGTGAAAACGCTTGAAGAAGAAGTCAAGGAAAGAAATGTGGAAGCAACAGTTGTTTCATCATCAGATGAGAACTGGGATAACACCCTGACCATCCCCAAACAATTCTTTCCACAAATCGACGTTAGAGTTTCGGATAGAAATGTGCTCCTTAGAATCCACACCAAGAAACATAGTGGATATATAGTGAAAATATTTAGTGAAATAGAGAAGCTCCACTTAACAATCGTCAGTAGCAATGTCATGCCATTTGCTAACACCACTCTACTTATAACCATAATTGCTCAGGTATATTAATCACCCGCTTCTAAATACCATATGGTTGTGTTCAATGGCGATCTTACAATTTTTTTATTCAACATGCCTTGCCTTTACTTGTTTTGTATTTGTGTGATCGATCTTTTCTATTTTATTTTTTGAAATACATTTCTGCCTTCTTCTTAAGAAACTGATTTAAATGAAAATCTGAATGTAAGGGTACATTAGATGTAATGTTTGAAGAAAATAGAAAAATAAATCTGTCTTTATAAAAAAAATGAGAAATATACCCGTGACTTTGTGAGATTTTATGTTTTGGGGGGGTTTTCAATTGAAGCTCAATTATTTTTTGGGTGGGTAAAAATTCAATGCCTACGGATATCAGACATATAAGATAATTTCAATAAACTGCAGAGTTTTCTGTTTTTCGTTCTCCCACTTTTAATCAGAAAATGAACTGGCTTTAAAGAACATCTCATGAAGTCATTCATGTATGTTTTTAAATTTATGTAAAAAAAATATGTTTCAAATATTTTTCCTAACTTTGTAATCCAAAGCATTGTAACGAACTCAATTACTCTTTGTTTTGGGCAGATGGAACTAGAATTCTGCATGACAGCAAATGATCTGGTGAAAAAACTACGTCTGGCTATAATGAAGTTCGTGTGACATTGTGTTTCGTTTTAGTTTTGAGTGCAACTTCAGAAGACAGGGTAGCTGATAAGAACAGTTGGTTTTAGTAGGAAGGTAGTCTATTTGGATGAACTCGCGAACAAATTAGAGAAGGCTTTGTGAATCTCATTCGGAGTATTTACTGTTTAGACCACCTGTCGTTATCATGATCGAAGGTTTCATTTTTTGCCATTGGTTTTTTGTCGTTTTGCCTTTTTTTCGTGGTTGACCACGTTCAGTTACCCATGGCCTGTACACATGAAACCAGTTTCCGTTCTTGTACAAGTGGGTTATTTTTCTCCGAGAACTAGTTTTTCTCTTTTTTCCTTATCTTTTATTTGGGGGCGAGGACACGGGGCATGCGCCTCGGGGAGTTAATCGCGGATTCTTGTTTGTAATATTTTATTTCAGTTCATATTCGGTTACACCTAATAAACGTGATTCTTGTGTAGTGTTTATTTAATATAAACAAAGTTGAAAATATTATCCCTTTTTGGAGCAGGTCGATATTTCAATACACTTTCCAATTTTGCACTAGCCAATTGTTTCTGGTTCATTGTCTATTAGATTTAAGAATTCAGCTGTTTACCGTTAACGATACGAACACTTCAAAGATTGTTGATTAAGTATTTATTTTATTTTTTGAAATTAAGACTTGATTAAAATGTTAACAACTAAACTAATGTCCCTACAAGAGATACTGATCTCGAGTGGAACCTAAAATATTTATGAATAAATTTAGGGAGATCCAGAAAAAACTCATTTCGTAAACTCAGTGCATTAAACGCTTATACCTTATTATTGTGAGTCCCGTTAGAGCATCAAAATGTGCATTAAAAATTTGTACCAATTTTTGTCTTATGCATTGGGTTTACGAAGCGGTTTTTTTTTCTAGGTCTCCCTAGTGCTACTCAATATTTATTAGGGTCGCTCCAAAATATGCACTGGGTTTACAAAGCGGGTTTTTTTCCGGGCTCCCTAGTGCTACTCAATATTTATTAGGGCCGCTCCAAAAATGTATTATAGTTGTTGGCACAATTACCTCTTATGTAGGTTGGCACATTATTTATCAAAAAAAAAAAATACTCGTTGGCACAAAATCTTTATTATACATTTTTTTCTTTTTTGCGTTGAATTATTGAAATCAATTATCTCTGGAAATATAAGTTTGGATTACACAATACTTATATATTAAACATATTTTCAACAAGATCTATTAAAAGAGATCAACAAAAATAGGTAATATTTAAGTTTTTGAAGGTTCATTTTTCCCCAAATGTTTTGAATGTTCCAAACATCAAAATTAAATCTCTACCAACATACAAGAGAGATTCATGGAAATTTTTTCCCCTAGAAAGCTCTTGATAAGACCTATTAAAAAACAACGAGGCACAAAAAAGTTTGATTTCTATTGTTATTTTTATGCCCCAAAGTTTTTTTTTTGTTTAGAAATCTTTGAAATAAAATATGTCTCTATATATAAGTCTGTTTGGTATGAAATTTATATACTTATTGATGAGGGAGATTTTCTGATGGGTTAATCCAAGTGTATTCATTGAATGAATTGGCTTAGCGCCCCTCCTATTATCAGTCGGACGATTGGTACTTCAGCCATAGTCCGACCAATTGAATATCCGAACAACATCTATCGAAGGATTCAATCACTGTAACTTGGTCGACTAGCGATTATTTCAAACGATCTCTACGTTCCCTATACAGAAGGACCACTCTCCTTAAAGATAGGAAACTTGGGATATGTGAAATAACCAGCGAAGAACACGTGTCTCATTCTTCCTAAGTTTTTTCAAGTTGTGGAACGATGAAGTAACAGTAACATTGTAAGACCGTATGCATAAAGCCGACATAGTGTTGCAAATGTAGATGACTTTCTATGTACGAAAACCCTATATAACTCCTTCAATCAATAAAGAGTACTACCCCCTCCCTTTGCCTCATGGACGTAGGCTAATCCAGCTGAACCACGTACATATAGAGTTCGTTTATTTTACTACTTTATTTTCTTTATTATTGATATTTCACTTTATCACCGTGTTGTGAGTGAGAGTCATTTTTCTACCCCAACATAATTGGCTCTGTATATGGGAACAATTGTATCAAAATCCACAAATAGAAACCAGATAACTCAATCCATCATCGTCCTTATGGAACAACAACACGCTCTCCAAGCTCAGCTCACCTTAATCTTAGACCAGTGATAGCCTAACCCACAACCTGCACCCGAGTAAGAAGTGGACGAAGAACCACCCAGGGACAAGAACCTAGAGAATGAGATTCATCCTCCTCCTCCACCTCCACCTCCACCATCCCTCTCATCCACCATCCACACCGCATTGATGGCCCGGGGGATTGTCCCCCACCAATCCTCATAAATGCTGGAAACACCAGACGCGCATCTCCATTCTATCGGGAGGTGTTAGATTTACCCAGTGCCACCGAACTTCAAGCTCTAAAGAATGGATTAATTTAATGGGACGTTGGATCCTAGGGGTAACATATATCAATATGAGGGACATATAGATTTCCTGGCCAGTTCGGACCAAATTTGGTGTCAGTCCTTCTCTACAATGTTGAAGGGGAAATAAGAACTTGGTTCAACTAGCTTTTGTTGAACTCCATTTCATGTTTTAGAGAACTAACTAAGCATTTTGTCATCATTTCATCGGAAGAACGCTTCATAAGAAAACCACTGACTATGTACTCAACGTCCTCTAAACTAAGGACGAAACTCTCAGAGAATACGTAACGAGGTTCAATGATGAGCTATTTCAGATCGACCATCTAGATAAGAGAGGGGTGATCTCAACATTCTTATGTGGCCTTTACAATAACAACACCCCCCAACAACATAGCCGATCTAATAAGAAAGGTGTAGAAATATATCCACATAGAATAATCCGTAGATAGTCATCAACCCAGCCACTAAGAGGATAACTTAGGCGATGGAATATCGGGGGATGAACAGAGTATTCAAAGACTTCCCTCGAAGGGGAACTACAGGGGAAACCGATCATGTACCTAAAAACTTACTCCTCTCAACACGAAAGTAGGACGGGTGCTGGATACCATAGTAGACCCGAAGATGCTGAGGTGGTCGAACAGACTAAAAAGTAAGCCAATCAAGGGGATGCCTAACTTATATTTCCAATTCCACCGTGACTATGGCCATGATACGAACAATTGTCTCCATTTAAAAAATGATATTGAGATGTTGGTTCAAAGGGAAGACCTGGGAAAGTTTATGGGTGGTAGAAGCTGAAGATATAATGGCCAAAGCAACGGATAAAGGGTGGATTGACATAGAAATTGGTTAAAAGAATGTGAGCACATGGAAGAACGGCCTAAATAAGTTACGACTACATACATAGAAAGGAGGATCAATATGATCTATGGAGGGTTTACGATTGGGGGGAATCAACATTGACCCGAAGGGCATATAAAGAATAACAAGGGAATTAATGGAGGTCCAAACGGATAAGACCTTGGAAGATGGGCATGACATCACCTTCATGCTGAAGGATTCTCGGGATTTGATCGCCCATCATGATGATCTCCTCCTGATTAAATTATTAATATCGAACTGGACAACAAAGAGGATCATCATCGATATATAAAGCTGACAAGATATTATTTACTATGAATTGAATATACGAAGTTGGAGGGAGCTCGATTGAATACTGTAAAGGGCCCTCTCTTGGGCTTCACATGGGGGTAAGTGTAACTAAAAGGATCAATTGAACTACCTTTCACAATATGGATGAGACCTAAGCCCATAACTTTACAGGTGGTATTTTTTGGTAGTCAGGTCACTTTTGGCCTATAACGTCTGATATACCAATATAGACCCTCGGCTAGGTCGAGGGCGCCCTCCACCAAGGCACGCCCAAGATGATCTCGTGACCCATTAAGGGGCCGACCCCTCATCATGGTCCAGACGACCCCTTAAGGGGCCGACCCCTCATCATTGCCCAGACGACCCCTCAAGGGGCCGACCCCTCATCATGGTCCAGATGACCCTTCAAGGGGTCGACCCTTCATCAGGCCCAGACGACCCTTCAAGGGGACGACCCCTCATCATGGTCCAGATGACCCTTCAAGGCGCCGACCCTTCATCAGGCCCAGACTACCCTTCAAGGGGCCGACCCCTCATCATGGTCCAGATGACCCTCCGAGGGTACGACAGTAAGAGGCCTAAATTAGGCCAGACTCACTACCAAAAGGAACTTGGCCCCCGACCTCATATCATAGGCCGAGGGTGACATCATCACAACGCGTGGTTTGGGAGACGCGTGAAACAGTGCGCGTGTGGCTCACATGGCACGTGGAAGACCGTTATAACAATATCACCCCCTCACGTGAGGGAATATTATGTCATCATTTGGCATCTACAGGTGTCAATAGGAGATTGGCTAGATCCTCATTCACATGCACCATGAATACTTGGTGGGTACACTATACCCCCCAAGACCTATATATACTTATCAGCTATAACCCTATAAAGAGATCGATCTAGAATTTTAACCCTAAAAAAACTCTTCTTGTACACACAGTAGAGAGAGAAAGGGAGCTTATGTGCATTGTATCCAAGGCCATTAGTGCCTATACTTAGTGGATCACAGACTCACAGTGGATGTAGGCCTAATTGGCCGAGCCACTATACATCATTATCTTATTCCTCTTCTACTCATCTCCTTCTACAAACTTATACATATACATCTTTATGGCTGCCATGGTTACTACTGTTTGAGCTCATCAATACTTATCTGGTGGTGATAAATCACAGCATCATCAGTTTGGCGCCGTTTGTGGGAATGAGAAGACATCTCTTCCTTTGTACAACTTGACCTCACTGGGCACTCTGGTGGTGAACTAGCTCTCCCCCTTAGAGGAGATGTTTCACCATTGAAAGAGACCCATTAAGGTCTCAAGCTCACCAGTCTTTTTTCCAAGTTCAGCTGTTCACAGCTCAAACACATGGCACCAGAGATGCCACCACCACCACTCCGTCCACCGGATAGTGGAGTAGGACTTAGTTCCAGTTAGCCACCACCTCATTCTGAGATGGATGATGTGGCGGCAGCCTTGAAGTCTCTGGCAGCAAGCCAGCGGATCATGCAGGAGCAGTTCACAGCTCTAAGCCAGAACATACTTAGACCACCAGGGGTCTCACCTCAGATGATTACTCTGGCAGCGACTCCAGGGCAGCATGAAGCTAGGGGACCACCCCAGGTACCACGCAAAGACCTGCCACCCCCTCATTGGCGTAGGGATGTTGCTGGCCCCGGCGTCTATTCCTGGGGAGGCAAGGAAACCCTTGCCCTGAGGACAGGTATGATGATCTGGAGGGGGAGGAGGCCCCCATAGAATGCTGGAAACCGTATGAGGTCTCCAACAATACTGTACGACCCCTCCAGGAGAGCAGAGGGAAGTGTGGAAGGAAAAACCCTGACGATCGCCCGAGAGGCTCTGTTTTTGATCGCCTGAGCAGGGGGTCGGCCTTTGAGAGGCTGGGCCCAGTAAATGACCTGCGAGAAAAATTGTCCAGATCAAGGAGTGCTGCGAGGTCCAGAAGGGAGGCATCAGATGGCCGACCCCATGGGGGCCGACCCCAAGGACGGGACGACGGTCAGGGGGAAGTAAACAGCCGACAAAGGTCTGCCGCAACAGAACCCTCCGTCCACCATAAAGAGGCGACAGGGGATAACATCGACCAAACCGACCCTACGAGGCCCTGGAATGACTCGATCCAGCGACTAGAGGATAAGATCGGTGATATACTGAAGAGTCGGGACCCTCTTCAGAGAGGATACTCCATAGGCTCACCCTTTATGGCGAAGATAGTCAACTTCCCTACGCCATCAAAGTTTAAGCCACCTACGGTCACCCAAAGATATGACGGGAGTACCAACCCTGTCCACCATATTTAGATATATCAATCAGCGGCAGACATATACTCTATCTCAGATGAGATGATGTGTCGTGCCTTCTCTGGTACTCTGACGGGGGCTGCACATGTCTGGTATATGTCTCTTCCAAAAAATTCCATTGAAAAATTTAAGCAGCTGGCAGACCGATTCATCCATAACTTTTTCTTTGGGGTGAGGCCACAGAAGAAGACCACACACCTGCTCTATGTTAAGTAGGGGAAGAATGAGAGTCTAAGAGACTACATAGCCAGATTCAACAAAGAAAAGTTAGAGGTTGAAGACTATGAGGAGAGCATAGCCATGACCGTCCTCATTGGAGGAATCTAGAAGGGGAAGCTGCTATGGAAGCTTGCTGAAGACCCTCCGAGGACGATGGCTGAATTTCTATCAACAGCAGGAAAGGTGATGAACGCCGAAGAGGCGATGGCCGTAAAATACGAAAACGAAAAAGGAGGCGCTAGTGGGGGTAAGTACCCTAAGAAGAACAAAGAGGGGAAGATGAGGTCTACGGACGACAAGTTCGCTGGTTACACCCCTCTAATAGTCAGCTGCGAGCATATTCTCAATTAGATAAAGAGTGATCGGTCCCTGAAGTGGCCTGAGAAGTTGAGAGCAGCCCCCAACAAGAGGAATAAAAACCTATGGTGTGAATTTCACCAAGACCATGGCCACGTGACAGACAAATGCTTTGGTCTGAAAGATGAGATTGAGAAGATGCTGAAAGAAGGGAAGCTCAGAAAGTACTTGCAAGAGGGGCTGAGGGGGAGACCCTAGAAAAAGCGAGGCGATGCATGTAGAGAAGGTCCTCAAAAAAGAGGGGATGACCCTTCTGACGATGATGATGACCCTGACCGCCCGTCGAGAGACGACCAAGGCCCTGTCAAGAGGCTTAATATGATCTCGCTCAGAGTGGGAATGATCTCCAGGGGTCTAGCAGGAGGAGGGTTAGAGGTCGTTGATAGGAAGGCCCATATGGCTGAGGCCAAGGCAGTGACGAAGACAGTACACTCAACCTCTCTAGAGGCGAAGTCAGAAAAAAGAAAAAAGGTTGACATGGATACTCTGATAGTGGGGTTCTCAAGAATGGGCTTCAAAGGCCTCTTAGCTCCACATGATGACCCTCTCATCATCACTACCAGGGTGCATGGATGCGAGGTGCCGATGATCCTGGTAGATGGGGGCTCATCTGCAGACGTGATATTTTAGCCATGCTTCAAAGCTTTAGGTCTCAGCCGTGCTAGACTCGTTCCATACCATCACCCATTGATTGGGTTCAGTGGAGAAAAGGTTCATCCCCTCGGAGTGTATGAGGCTGATGTTAGGATGGGGGACGAGTGGCCGAGATGGTTTACAAAGAAGGTCAACTTCTTTGTAATGGATGAACATGTCTTTTCGGCCTACAATATTATACTGGGGCGGGTAGCCCTCAAGGGGTTCGAAGTTGTGCCGTCTACGGTCCATCAGATGATTAAATTTCCAACCCCTTACGGGATGGGGGAAGTTCAGGGAGACCAGACGACATTGCGAGAATGTTATTACAACTCCGTTGAAGAAAGAGAGGCACACAAGAAGGCTATAACCACTTACAATATTGATACCCTAGACCCCAGAGACGAGATGAAGCTGAAGAAAGGAGAGGCCGCGGAAAAGGTAGAATCCATCATCCTCAATAAGGATGACCCGGAAAAAACCGTCCAAGTTGGCAAGTCTCTGAAGCTAAATATCAAGGAAGACCTCATTAAACTGTTGAGGAGAAGACAGAGCGTCTTTGCATGGAGTCATGCAGATATTCCAGGGATCAACCCCAAGATCACGTGCCACAAGCTCAATATGGTAGAGGGTGCAAAGCCAGTAAAGCAGAAGAGGAGAATTTACTCTAGAGAAAAGTATGAGGTCATAAGGGATGAGGTCAAAAAATTAGAAGATACTGAGTTTATCAGGGAGATCATCTACCCTGAATGACTGTCCAATGCAGTAATTGTCCCAAAGGCCAATGGGAAGTGGAGAATGTGTGTGGACTTCACCGACCTCAACAAGCACTGTCCCAAAGACAGCTTCCCTCTCCCCCGCATTGACCAGATGGTAGACGCTACCGCAGGCCATGAGATCATGAGCTTCATGGATGCCTATTCAGGGTACAACCAGATCTTCATGGACCCTGAAGACTCGGAGAAAATATCCTTCATTACCAATAAGGGGACATACTGTTATAGGGTCATGCCCTTTGGTTTGAAGAATGCAGGGGCAACGTATCAGCGCCTTGTAAATAAAATATTTAAAGACCAAGTTGGGAAATCTATGGAAGTTTATGTAGATGACATTCTGACTAAGAGTCTGAAGGCAGAGGATCATGTGGCTGACCTAGAGAGGACCTTTAATACGATGGACAAATACCAGATGAAGCTCAACCTGGCCAAGTGTGTCTTCGGGGTCAGAGCAAGGAAATTTTTGGGGTTCATTGTCAACAAAAGAGGCATCGAGGCCAACCCTGAGAAAATAAAGGCCCTCCTGGAAATGAAGACCCCCAAGACCATCAAAGACGTTTAGAGGCTCACGGGGAGAGTGGATGCTTTGAATAGGTTCGTATCCAAAGCCACAGACAAGTGTTTGCCATTCTTCAAGATCCTAAGGAAGGCCTTCGAATGGAGTGAAGAGTGTGATGAGGCTTTCAGGGAGCTAAAGTCATACCTAGGGTCTCCTTTGCTGTTGTCACGACCAGTGCAGGGTGAACGACTCTATATGTATCTAGTTATCTCTGAGTCATCCATTAGCGCAGCAATCATCAGAGAGGAAGACGGGGTACAGAGGCCAGTGTATTTCAATAGTAAGGCACTTCAGGGGGCAGAGTAAAGATACTCGAGGATGGAGAAGTTAGCCTATGCCTTGATCCATGCATCGAGGAAGATGAAGCCATACTTCCAGTCCCATACAATGGTTATCCTCACTGACTCTCCTCTTAGGCAGGTCCTAGACAAACCAAAAAAATCAGGAAGGTTAATGGCCTGGGCCATAGAGTTGGGGGAGTTTAACATTGTATATCAACCTAGGACGTCCATTAAGGGGCAAGCACTGGCGGATTTTGTGGCCGAGTTAACTTGGGGAGATGATGAGGCCGAGGATGAGAGCTTCAGGAAGACAGATATCCAATGAGACAGGCTCACCGACACACCTATAGATAAGGCTGAGACAAGCACTGCTAGAAGGAAAGTGGCTGAAAACGAAGAGGGAAGATACCTCTTTAAAGAGGGATCCCTCACCGAGGGAAATTTCTCGGAGGAAAAGACTATATGGAGCCTCTTCATTGACAGGTTTTCCTGCGATAGCGAAAGTGGAGCTGGACTAATAGTATCAGCACCCGATGGCACAAACATTGAGTACGCCCTGAGGTTCAACTTTTAAGCCTCCAACAGTGAATTCGAATATGAGGCCCTGATAGTAGGACTCTCCTTAGCCAAGTCTCTTAGTGTCGGCCAGATTTTGGTCCATAGTGATTCAAGGCTGGTAGTAAATCAGATACTAGGAGCCTACGAGGCCAAAGATGAGAGGATGGCCAAGTACCTTGAGAAAGTAATGTCATTACTGAAGAGCTTCAGAGAAGTGAAATTGAAGAGGATACCTAGGCACAACAATGGCCGAGCCGATGCACTTGCCAGACATCAGGAGGAAAACCCCAGTGGAAATTTTACTTCGACCAACTATTAAAGATGCTGGGGGAACACTTGGAACTTGCCTGAATATTGCTAAGGAAGCCTCATGGATGGACTCTCTGATCAGATACATTAAAGAGGGGGAGATGCCAGAAGCAAGGCAAGAAAGGAAGAAGTTGAGATACAGAGCTGCAAAATTCACTGTCATTGGGGACACCTTGTACAAAAAGGGGTTTTTGCTCCCCTTACTTAGGTGTGTACATCCATCTGAAGTCCCACACATTTTGCAAGACGTGCATGAGGGGTCATGTTCAAGCCACATTGGGGGCACGTCCTTAGCGATGAGGGTGATCACCCAAGGGTACTGGTGGCCAACCTTGGGGAAAGATGCCACGGCATATGTAAAAAAGTGTGACAAATTCCAAAGATTTTCCACCATCCCTCACCAACCCCATCAGCCTCTTACTTCCATTACATCCCCGTGGCCATTTACAGTGTGGGGGATTGACTTAGTAGGACCCTTGTCTACGGCCATCAATAACTATCGGTTCCTCATCGTGGCCATTGATTATTTTTCAAAATGGGTGGAGGCGAAGCCGATGGTAACGATCACAGAGCATATATAAGACCTTCCAGGTTATATGGAGAAATATTATATGCAGATATGGTCTCCCAAATACCCTCGTCTCAGATAACGGGACTCAATTCAAGAATACATCTCTACATAAGTACTGTGAAAGGGTGAGTATCAAACAATTCTTCTCTACCCCAGGCCGACCTCAGGCTAATGGGCAAACAGAAGTTACAAACAGGACGATCCTAGACGGGATCAAGGAGAGACTTGAGGAGGCAAAAGGAAGATGGGTTGAGGAGTTATATGCTGTACTGTGAAGACCTCTGCTGGGGAAACCCCGTTCATGCTGGCTTATGGCTCATAAGCCGTCATCCCCACTGAGATTGGGTTTCCTACTCATAGGGTCCAAATGTATGACCCCTAGAGAAATACAAAAGAGAGGAGACTTGACTTAGACCTGATTGAGGAAAGGAGGGAAGACGCGGAGATAAGGCAAGCCGCCTACTAGCAGAGGACTGCAAGGTTTTACAATCAGAGGGTGAAACAGAGACCAATTGCAGTGGGGGACTTGGTCCTCAAAAAGACTTGGCAGAAGCCCAACATGCTCCATCCTAATTGGCACGGCCCCTATAGGGTCATCGACGAAGTTGTCCTAGGGACCTATAGACTAGAAAACCTATAAGGTGAACCCTTTTCCAACCCCTGAAATGCAGATCATTTGAAAAAAATACTATCAGTAGTGTTGTAATATCCTGACGGACCATAATTGTAATGGGTGTTGCTCCAGCAGAACACTTGGAAAATTAATGAGAAATATCAGTGTTTCCTCTCATCTTGTGTTTGTCAGTTCTAGTACGCATGGGATCATCTTTGGGAAACAACCCTCGGCTATAATGAGGGTCAATGGTGAGGATGACCCCACCATTGCCCTCAAGAAAGACTAGGGATGACTTAAAAACCATTAGTTTGGTAATTACAACACTCGGCTATAATGAGGGTCAATGGTGGGGACGACCCCACCATTGCCCTCAAGAAAGACGAGGGAGAATTTAAAAACCATTAGTTTGGTAAATACAACCCTTGGCTATAATGAGGGTCAATGGTGGGGACGACCCCACCATCACCCTCTAGAAAGACGAGGGAGAATTTAAAAACCATTAGTTTGGTAATTACAACCCTCGGCTATAATGAGGGTCAATGGTGGGGACGACCCCACCATTGCCCTCAAGAAAGATGAGGGAGGACTTAAAAACCATTAGTTTGGTAATTACAACCCTCGGCTATAATGAGGGTCAATGGTGGGGACGACCCCACCATTGCCCTCAAGAAAGACAAGGGAGGACTCAAAAACTAGTAGTTTGGTAATTACAACCCTCAGCTATAATGAGGGTCAATGGTGGGGACGACCCCACCATTGCCCTCAAGAAAGACGAGGGATGACTTAATTAAAACTATTAATTTGGTAATTACAATCCTCGGCTATAATGAGGGTCAATGGCGGGGACGACCCCACCATTTCCCTCAAGAAAGACGAGGGAGGACTTAAAAACCATTAATTTGTTAATTACAACCCTCGGCTATAATGAGGGTCAATTGCGGGGACGACCCCACCATTACCCCCAAGAAAGACGAGGGAGGATTTAAAAACCATTAGTTTGATAATTACAACCCTTGGCTATAATAAGGGTCAATGGTGGGGACGACCCCACCATTTCCCTCAAGAAAGACGAGGGAGGACTTTATTAACCTCATCAATTAACATTGGTGGAAACCACCCTCGGCTATAATGAGGGTGAACGTTGGGGACGACACCTCCTCCACCCTTAAGAAAGACGAGTGAGGGGTTAGTGATACTGTTAATATAAAAAATTCACAATACAAATCACACAAGAGACGAGTATGGAAGACAATAAGAGAGATGATAATATAAATAAAGAATTACTAATTGATGTTTGTACTAAAAAAATAAGATACAAAAAGGGGGTATTGGCTACAAATAGCCACCCTATTGAGCAGCATCGGAGGGCAGGGCCTCAACATCGATAAGAGAAGTTTCTTCGATGACCAAAATAGACTGATCTTTAGACGTGCCAGTACCCTCAACAGGCACTTGAGATTCCACCTGGGCCAAGGCCTCAGCAATCAAAGGTTCGTCCAGTTGGACTGCTTTGATGGAGCGGCGGACAGAAGATACTGCATCGGCAAACTTAAGGACGACCCACCGACAGGCCGTCCTAATTCCCCTCTCTAAGTATTCAAGGTCGAAGCCCTGAAACTCATCCGAGAGTTTGTAGGCCTCCACAGCATCGGCCTCAGCTTTCTTGATAGCCTCCTCAAGATCGGCCTTGTGCTGAACCCCCAAGTTGGTCAAGGCCTCATCCCTCTCCTTTATAAGCAAGTCCTTGGCCGCCATGTCTTCATCATGCTACCTCGTCAGCTCGTTCAGGATCCTCGCATGCTCAGTCCTGGCGCTCTCTAACTCAACCCTTGCAGTCTCAAGCTCTGACTATAGATCAGCCTCGTGCTGAATAGCCCTCTCAGCTTCATGGAATTTTTCTTGGTTCTCAACCATCCACTTAGTGGACGAGGTAAAAGCACAGACATACTGCATAAGAAAAAGAAACTCGTTAAGAGGCCGAGAAAACAGTTTGTGAAAGAATGCAGTTAAGGGAATGAAGTGAGAACAAATACCTGAGCTAGGGTGTGCAGACCATAGTCATACACCTTCGCCGAGGGCATCTTGGATAAAAACTCGTAGTCAGTAGTCGAGGGGGCAGAAAACATGGATACCTTGGCCGCCCTCAGGTTGGCGATCAGAGAAGATGGCTCGACCTTCAGAAATGCAAAGTTCTGGGACCAGAAGTCCCCCATGCTGGAAGAAGAGGCGATATCCTCAGACGCCTCGACCCTTGCCCTCGTCCGTGAATCCGGCTGAGGGTCGACAGGGACTTCAGGCTCTTTCCTCTTTTGTCTATCGGAGGTCGGCTCAGCAGGTGTCGGCCCCACGGTCTGCATCTTCCTCGAAGCTTGCTGAGGCTCCTTGCCCTTCTTCTTGCCCAAGCCTGATAGCAAACTGGGGGCAGTCATTTCCTAAAGTTGATCAGATATACCAGAAGGATGACCTGAAAGGAGGACAACACGTCAGAAAAATGCATAGGCAAAGATGAAACACTTGAAAAAAGTAAAGAATGGGTTAAAAATAATATAACTCACATAGCTCTGTCAGGGGGCCGACCCTCAGGCCAGCTTCCTTGAGGAACTTAGGGGTCATCAGATCTTCAAACTTTGCAATTTCACCCCCTTTCCCTCATTCCCTAAGATATTCAATTATATCTTTCTCATCCAGACTCAGTTCGAGATCTGACCTGGCCTTCATCGAGGGATTAGACCATCTTCTGGGAACCCTCGGACCATCGTCCAAATGTTGCGCTTCGGCAAAAAATTCCCACTCTCCAGAAATAAAGAAAAATCTCTTCTTCAAGTCTTGATTGGAGGTTTGTGCCACGTGGAGAAGTTTTTTATGAGACCTCCTCTCCCCCAGGTGATAGTACCCAGGCTGTTTGGACGAGGAAGTGATATTATAGCAAGCCAAGAACACGTCGGAGGAAGGCTCGTCAGTAAAGGCATTTTTCCATTGGGAGATGTAATCGAGGATTATCCTCCAGGAATTGAGAGAAAGCTGAGAGGGGGCAACGCCGAGGGATGATAAGATATCTATGATGGCAGGATGTAGAGGGAGTCTGACACTGACCTTAAACATTTGTTCGTATACCGAAATATCTCCCTCTTCACCCTCAAAGACACTCTCAGACTCAGAGGGAACCCTCATGGATATGTTAAGGGGGACACCATATGTATGCCTCCACAGAAGGAGGTCACGATCCTTGATCGAGGAAATATAGGACGAGGCATGAGATGTGTCAACTGGGTCAACATCTGAGTCCTCACAATCCTCAGTTCCCTCTCCCTCGGGCTCATCACCTGTCAGAGGCCCCTGAGGAAAAGCTATCTGGAAAGCATGTGGGGATAGAGTTATCACAGGGACAGCCTCAGAAGTAATCATACACTCGGCCTGTCGGCCTGGGCTTAGATCAAACGTCTCTCTTCTCCCAGAAGGTACAACGCCAGTTGGTGATGACGCTCTCTCATCCATTTCTCCTGAATATCTCTCGGTTGGACAATAGGATGACCCACAAGACTTAGATGGTCTAATTGCGTCTAGAGGAATGGGGATGATGGGTCATACCCTATTAGGGTCGGCCCCTCGTCTTCTCTCCTCCTCTTCCTCTATTCATCTGATCTCAACAAATAATTTCTCTCTCAGGGAAGGTAATTCTTCAGCTAAACTATAAAGCCTCCTAAGCATTAAGGGGAAGACCCTCCACTTAGAAGGATTTGTCTTTGCCAACTACAAATAATCTCACAGTTGACCAGGTTGGACTTTTAGATCAAAACTAAAGAAATTAAAGGTTTTGATCAAGAACACTCAAGAACCAGTTGCCGTAGAAGATGCCGGAAAAATTATGAAATAACCTAGGGGAAACCTAACCCTATGACCCTAAAGTAAGAAAGCAAATAAAAATGAAGATAAAGAGGGCACTAGGGCAAAGGAGTTACCTCTGAAGAAATAGCAGAACTGCCAAACTCAAAACGTCGAAGTTGTAAAAATGGCTAGACAGCTGGAAGCTAGAGAGAGAGAGTTCAGACGCGAAGAACAAGAAGAAGAAGAAAGAGAAACTTCAAAAAATTGTTTAAGTACCCTTGCCATTGAGTGGGACCACTCACCAATGTAGAGAACAACCCGCGAGGAGGGCATCATTAGGGCACAAAGTCCCAAGTAGTATGCAGCCGCCACGCCTGGAAAATTGGAACGACAATGAATAAAAACTTGACAGGTGGCATACCATCTTCACAGGTGTCATGCATCTAGCTGGCCATACACTCATCTAAAAAACAACACTATCCCTCAACCATCTTAACATCATTTATGGCTAAGGGTGGGGGGTGATAGATATACCCATATATACCCTCGGCTAGGCCGAGGGCGCCCTCCACCAAGGCACGCCCAAGATGGTCTCGTGACCCATCAAGGGGCCGATCCCTCATCATGGTTCAGACGACCCTTTAAGGGGCCGACCCCTCATCATGGACCAAATGACCCCTCAAGGGGCTGACCCCTCATCATGGACCAGACGACCCCTCATCATGGTCCATATGACCCTTTAAGGGGTAGACCCTTCATCAGGCCCAGGCGAACCTTCAAGGGGCCGACCCCTTATCATAGTCCAAATGACCCTTCAAGGCGTCGACCCTTCATCAGGCCTAAATGACCCTTCAAGGGGCCGACCCCTCATCATGGTCCAGACGACCCTCCGAGGGTACGAGAGTACGAGGCCTAAATTAGGCCAGACTCACTACCAGAAGGAACTTTGCCCTCGACCTCGTATCATAGGCCGAGGGTTACATCATCACAACACGTGGTTTGGGAGACCCGTGAAACAGTGTGCGTGAGGCTCACATGGCACGTGGAAGACCATTATAATAATATCACCCCCTCACGTGAGGGAATATTATGTCATCATTTGGCATTTACAGGTGTCAACAGGAGATTGGCTAGATCCTCATTCACATGCACCATGCATACTTGGGGGGTACACTACACCCCCCAAGATCTATATATACTTGTTACCTACAACCCTATAAAGAGATCGATCGAGAATTGTAACCCTAAAAAAAGCTCTGCTTGTACACACAGTAAAGAGAGAAATGGAGCTTATATGCATTGTATCCAAGACCATTAGTGCCCATACTTAGTGGATCACACACTCATAATGGATGTAGGCCTAATTGGCTGAACCACTATACATCATTGTCTTATTCCTCTTATACTCATATCATTCTACACACTTATACATATACATATATATGGCTGCCATGGTTACTACTGTTTGAGCTCATCATCAGTTATCTGGTGGTGCTAAATCACAGCATCATCAATGTCTGTATTAGGCAGAAATCCTTGAGCCAAATTATATTCGTTCTTTCACTTAAATCACTCACCCTTCAGTTCATAACATCGAACGGGACTAGGATGATATGTGGAACCCAATCGCGTGCGAGGAGATGTTATTTTTCATCGTTAAAGAATAAGAAAGAAACATTCCACATAGATGGACTGGATCCGAGAAAGGAACCGACTATAGGATCATGGATTGAGAATCTGATCCCGATTCAATATTATGGAATCGTTCGGAGAGGATAGTCTATGAGGGACTGTCACTAACTAATATAAGAAGGGAAGAATTGTTTTCAATTATGAAAAGGCACCACAAAATGTTTATTTGGAGCCATGAGGACATATCGGGCATAGGCGCATCAGTAATGACCCACCAGTTTAAGGTTGAACCAATTAGGTGATTGATACAACAAAAGAATAGGGTGTTCACTCCGAAAAAAAATATGCTACCCATGTTGAGGAGTGAAGGATGTTTGGCGTGGGGTTTATTCGGGATGTTAAATACCATAAATATTTATTAAATGTCGGGATGGTCAAGAAGAAAAATGGTAAATGATGGATGTGCATGGATTATTATGACTTGATTGAGGCTTGTCCAAAGGACTCGTATCCACTCTTGAGCATTGATGCGATGGTGGATGCCACTGTCGGGTATGAGTTGATATCCTTCATGGATGATTACTCTAGATATAACCAGGTCTGAATGCATCTAGCTGATGAGGATAGAACCTCATTCGTAACAAACTGAGGGATAGATTGTTATCAAGTGATGCCATTCAAATTAAAGAATGTCGAGGAAATATTGAGGCTCGTCAATATAATGTTTAAAATTTAGATAGGTAAGGCGATGGAGGCCTATGTTATGATATGTTAGTGAGGAATCTAAGGTTGAAAGAACACATTAACTACCCGAAGGAAAACTTCAAAATTCTTAACCGATGGCAGATGAAGTTGAACCAGAGAATTGCACTTTTGGTGTGGTGTTTGGGAAATTCTTTAGTTTTATGGTTATCCAAAAGGAGATATAGGTGAACCTAGAGAAAATTCACGCAGTGTTAGATATGAAGATTTTGAAGACAGTTAAGGAAGTGCAATCACTAATAGGAAGAGTGGCAACATTAAATATATTTATCAGCAAAGCAATCGATAAGTGCATCCCCTATTCGAGGACATTAAAAAAAGGAATTCATTTGGACAAACAAATGTGAACAAGATATTCAAGATCTAAAGGTATGCCTGCCTGGGGCCTTGTTACTTTCAAAGCCAGACAGAGGTAAAGAATTATAGTTATACTTAGCATTTATTTCGCATCAGTCAGTTCATTGCTGATCATGGATAATAATGGGACCCAGTGAATAGTGCACTATGTCAGTGAAATGTTTTAGGAAGAGAAGTTAAGGTATTCTCTATTTGAGAAGTTATCTTTTTCACTCATCATCGTAGCTCAGAAACTAAGACCAAACTTCGAGGACCACAATTTAGTTATACTTATCGACTATCCATGCAGACAAGTTCTCCACAATTCAAAGGTCTCTAGTCGACTATTGAAGTTCTTAGTTGAGCCGAGGGAGTTCGATTTCGGTATAAACTAAGAGTTGATGTAAAGGGTAAAGTAGTTACAAACTTTCTTACAAAATTCACGAGAACTGAAAGCGACGAAACATTTTAGGATATGGACATAAGGAAACATGTGTGTATTGTTTATGTAGTAGGATCTTCTAATGAATACGATTTTGGGGTTGGGTTGATCATCGAAACTTCCACTCTATCAAGTGTGGAATGCATCCAGAGGTTCAATTTCAGGGCATCCAATACTGAGGCAGAACATGAAGGCCTTATCATCAAAGCACGGCCTGCTCTGCCCCTCTAGGTAGACCAAGTGGAATTATTTAGCGATTTGAATATGGTATTTTCCACAGGTAATGGGGGAATCCTTCCCTAAGGGAAATAAAATGATGGTGTACCTAAAACGATTCAGCAAGTGTGGAGCTAATTTCGAGCGTGCACCATGAAGAACATACCATGAGGGAAAATGAGAAGGTTGAATATTTGTCCAGACTCATATCGATAGATGAAGTAAATACCCTCATGGAGACCCTGGACTAGGTAAGAATTCATCTAGAGGAAGTGAAGATAGTCAATACTGATCTTTTATGATGAAGTGTATGTTTAAGCCACGTGGTAGGATTTTTGGATTTAAAATACTTCTTCTCATGCTTATAAACTTATTGTATTTTGATATAAAATATATAAACAATTTTAGAGAGGGTTTTGTTGGGTTCAAACATAAAATAAGAAAAGTTTGAAATTAGTCTTCAAAGTGTGTAAAATTGGGACTAAAATATGTAATGAACATGAGATTTTAGAACCGCACATGCCAATAAAAAGAAATGGTATTTTGTTATAAAAGTGGTTTTAAGTGTGAATGTATTTCTTGAATGAAGAAGAAATGTGTGTTTGGAAATGTTGATAAAAAAATTTCATTAAGTGTTAATGTGTAAACATGGAATCATTAGTGAGCGTAACTTAGTAATGTTGTGTAATGTTTACACTTATGGAATTAAATAGGGGTTCAAGGTGTAAAAGTGTTTCCAATTATGTAGAATATTACTCCAAGTGTAAAAAGGTGTTAAAGGGTTGAAAACACTTAAGAGTTAGTATGGATGACTTAATTGTGTTTTGAGAAATTAACACTTGTGAAAATGGAGTAAAAGGTAATTTTGGAAACAAATGGGTAAAATAGTAATTTTACTTAAAGTGGAAAATTTTTATGAAATAGAAATATTGGAAAAGGGTGTTACACAAAGTGGCTAAACGAATATGATTTTTTGGAATAAAAATCAAGGTTAAAGTGTAAAGGATATGAAATGGTAAAGTTTCAAAGTGTAACACAAGTTGGGGTGGTAAAGTCTCGAGTGTTGGCTTTTGTCGGGTAAAAAGGAAAGTGAAATAATGTGGACATTTGTAAAATATAAAAACACATAAAAAGAACTTAGATGACATGGAGATAAAGCAAGAAGGGCCCGAAGCCCTTAGGTGAAAAGCCCTAAATCACTAGCCAGAGCATATGGTGCGTATAGATGGCGCTATGGAGCCCGTGGAAGTATGCAGTATAGGAAGATTTTGAGAAAAGATAAAAAGAAATAAGGAACATGTCAAAAATAGGTTGTGTGGTAAAATGTGTTATTACAACCTAATTTGAATGAATGTAACAAATGTTCCTTTAAAGGTGAAATGGACAAGTAAATGCATAAATATATTAATGTCCATAAAATAAATAAAAAGGTAAAATGAGTGGGTGAATGGGTGGTTAAAAAACCAAAATGGTTAAACCAATATTTAACACAAGAATGTGTTGTAAAGGGATTTTCAAAGATTAAATAAGTATTTTCTAACACGGTTAATGCATTAGAACATGTATTTTCATATGTGTGTATATATATGTATATATTCGTATGCATGTAGTTATAGCGTGTGAGTTCTATGTAAATTCTCACTGGGCATAGGCTCATACCCTTGTTTTATTATGGTAGGTCGGGTGGGGGTTTGTATATTGAGGGCACTATACAAGTAAGTAATTTATTTATTTTTGGGTTAGTAGCTTTGTTTACTTGGACTTAGGGGTGCTTTCTATGGTTCCCTCACGTAGCTATATTTTGAAGATGATATTGCATGCTAATCAAGTGAAGCATTAATGGAAATAAAACTGAACTAGGAACATTTTATAGGTTATTTAATTGTACTTTACACCTAACGATCGGGCCACACCAGATTGACTCACGACCATAAATTTGGATTGGGGTGTTACAACCTAGCAGGAGGTAGTTATATCCTCAGACTCGATCCTAGTGGTTAGGGAGTTTGCAGACGAGTTTTAAGAGATACTGGGTCTACCGTTGAGTTAGGAGATGGAGTTTTTTTTAATCAATTTAGCACCTAGGACTACGCCGATTGCACGAGTGTCGAATTATATGGCTCCTTCAAAGATGCGGGAGTTGATGTACCAAATTTAGAAGCTTCTAGGGTAGGGATTTATTTGGACAGAGTACATCATTATGGAGTTATCTTGTGTTGTCTTTGAAGAGGAAGGATGGTTCTCTTAGATTGTGCATTGATAACTAAGTGTTGAACAAGGTCACCATTTTGAATAAATATCTATTACCTTGAATCTATGACTTATTTGACTAGTTAGGATGAGAAAAATAATTATCAAAGATAGACTTAATATCGGTGTATAATGAGTTGCACATTAGGAAGTAGGATGTCCCTAAGAACGCATTCCAGATACGGTGTGGGTCATATATGTTCAGGGTTACATTGTTCAGGCTAACCAATGCTCTAGTAGTATCATGGATCTCATGAATATGGTGTTTAGAGATTTCCTTGGCCAGTTCGTGATCGTGTTTATTGATAACATTATGGTATATTCTTGGACTGAGGGCGAGCAACTGAGCACTTGCATATGGTTCCATTGATTTTATGTGACCATTAACTGTATGTTATGTTCGAAAAGTTTGGATTCAGGTTGCATGAGGTGTAGTTCTTAGGTCATATTGTCTTTGACAAAGGCATTTTAGTGAATCCAATTAAGGTTGCAGTGGTGAGAGAATGGGAACAATCGACGACACCGAAAAAGATCCATATTTTTTTAGGGTTAAGAGGCCATTATCGCCATTTTATCAAATGAATTTTGAAGATTGTGGGTCCTTTGACAAATTTAATTCGTAAAGGGGTTTCGTTTGTGTGGGATGATTACTGCCAATTAGCTTTGAAGGAGCTAAAGGATAAGGTTACTTCAGCACCTGCTCACACTGCCCAGGGGATGAGTGGAGTGCCATATATTTACGGATGCATTCTTATTAGGACTTAGAGGTGTGCTAAAGCAGGAGAATTGGAATATAGCTTATGCTTCTTGTATGATTAATCCCTACGAGGGGAACTACCCCACACATGATTTAGAGCTAGCTACAATAGTTTTTGCCCTGATGATTCGGAGACACTATCTCCTTGGGGAGAAATTTAGTCTGTTCACCGATCATAAGTTGTTGTAAGTATATGTTCACTCAGAAGGATCTTAATATGCGACAACATAAATGGTTGGAATTCATTTAGTACTATTAGCACCATTATAGGAAGGCTAATGTGGCGGTAGATGCATTAATCCGATAGCCCATGGGGGAGTTAGCGGTAGTCTAAAAATCTAAGTGGAGTGAGCTTTGCCAGGATGATGCAGCTGCCAAGGCATGTATGGCCGTGTGACTATCACACTCGAGATCATTATACGGGTTGTGAAGGCACAAGCCAGGGTCTAACTTTTCCGAGAAAGGGTACATTAGTTATTAGAAGAGGGGCAGAGTCTTACTCGATCAATTATGAGGGGGGATTACGCTTAAATAGGGGGACTATAGTCCTAGAGGATGGGGATTTGAGGCATGCCGTTATGTCAGAATCCCATAGGTCAAGTTTTGTGGTACACCCCAGTGGGAATAAGATGTACCAAGATATGCACAAATAGTATTAGTGGGAGGGTATAAAGCAAGACATAGCCAAGTTTATCTCCAAGTGGGCCACAGTTTAGTTATTGAAGGTATACCATTAAAGGCGAATTGGGATGTTGAATTTGTAAGGCCTTCTGGTGTGAAAGTGGTATTATATATTGATGGGCTTTATCACGTGGATACCGGTATCATAGAGGGGTCACGATTCCATATGGATCATTGTGGACCGTCTTATAATGATGGCTCCTTTTTAACAGTGTGGAGGAACTATAGAATGGGATAGTACACCCAACTCTTTATTGATAATATAGTGAGGCTACATGGGGTACCAATTAATATTTGTCCTATCACGATAAGACATTCGTGTCCTATTTTTGGTAGAGTTTCCAGGAGGCGATGGAGACTGAGTTGTTGTTCAGTACGACTTATCATCCACAGACTGATGGACATACTGAGCGGGTGGATGTTAGAGGATATGTATACTTGATTTTAAGGGAGGTTGCAAGTAGTGCCTTCCGCTGGTGGAGTTCGCGTATAATAATTCTTACTAGTTCACTATCGATATGGTGCCTTATGAGGAATAATATGTCCGACCTTGTCATTCTCTCGCTTGTTTGTTAGAGGTGAAGGATGACAAGCTCCTTGGACCTGAGATGATCCAGGACACTTTTCCCAAGATAGAGCTTTTTCGGGGTCACATATGGATTACTGAGGATAGTCAAAAGAGTTATGCAAATGCAGATAGGAGGCATGTAGAGCTGGATGTGGGTGACTAAGTTTTGTTGTGGGAGTCTCCTATGAAAGGATTTATGAGGTTTGGGAAGAATGGGAAGCTAGTTCCGAGGTATGTGGGGCCATTCCTAATCATCAAAAGGATAGGGACTATGGCATATAGTCTCGCCTTACAGGAGAAAATGCAGTGGATTCATGATGCGTTTCTTGTGTCATCGTTGAAAAAGTATTAGAGGAGTGAGAGGGTATATTGGCACATTTCACTAGGGGAGATACATTTACACCCCGACACCTCATATGAGGAGAGATCAATTACTATTTTGGATCGTAGTAAGAGTAAGCTACGATCAAAGGTAGTGCCATGGTTCGTGTACAGTGGGAGCATTATAAAGTGGACGAGTCGACATGGGATAGAGAGGATAATATGAGGGAGAGATATTTCAATGTCTTTTTTTTCTAGGTATGCCTGAATTTCAAAGACGATATTCCTTTGCAAAGGGGGTAGTATTTAAAGCCTCTTCATTTTGATTAATTATATTTTAGCATTAAAATTACATGTGTGCACGTAATTGAAATAAATTGAGAAATTATGAGAATTTTAATAAATATTAATTAGCAAGAAAATAATTAATATTTATGTGAATATATATTTAATAGTGTGATAAAGAAAATAAAATCATGTAAAACGATATTACGTCGTAAGAGGGTAAAAGTGACAGGATTTGACGGTATCTCAATTGGAATGCGCATGTTGGATCGTGTTATATTGAGATGGAAAATTTATAATTGTTGACTCAGTGCACAAATGATTCGGAATGGGTTGGGATAGTCAAAATTAAGTACCCGGGGATAGTAATTGGGTTCTATAGGGCTTTTTAGACTAGTCGAGACCCGTATATGGGTATACGAGCCATTTTACATTTGAGTTTTAACCTAATTTGTTATTAGAGGTTATAAAATGAGATGATGGATGATAGGGGGCAGCCATATTGTTATTCTGAAGTTCTTAGAGAGATAAGAGAGAAAAAAGAAAGGAGAAAGTTATAGGGCTCAAGAGAAGGATGATTGGGAGGATTTTAGGGACATTCTTGTGCTTGCTTCGTCATACAAGAAGGATTCTGACTGTACTATTATTTTAAGGTAAGTGGTTAGACTTTCTTAGAAATATATGTAGGTATTTAAATTCATATTATAGTCGATGACGCAAATATAATTTTGGGTGGGATTCATATGTTAAAATGGGTTTTGGGGACACGATTTCATGAAATTTGAATGAAAATTTACTATATGAAATCTAAGAATTGAACCCACATAGGAAGATATGATTTTGAAGAAAACAATTGAGAATTGGTAAATTATTGTGATTAAATTGGAAAATCAAACAATTCTTGATTAGAACACTAAATCCAATGAATTTGATTATCTGTAGATGAATTCAAATATGAGAATGAGTAAAGTCATACCTAGGATTGAGGGAAAATGAAAGACTTCGGTTAAATTGGATTTACATACTAAATTGAGTGTTGAGAAAATATGAAATCCTCTATTGGTAAGACAAACTGGGCCACTGCCCAAAATTGAATCCATTCGGCCCTCGTAAATAAATTGGTTCGGGACTAGAAGCCGAATTGATTTGGACCTGCTATGAAAATTAGTTTAGGTTGTTTAATTAATTTAGGAACTGTTTGGGGTTTTTTGATTAAAAAAAATGGAGAGTCTGTAAATTAACATTTAGACTTCTGGAAATTACGCGGATTATTAAAATGCCTTGGGATTAATAGGAAATAAATTCTAGGATGGAATTAGGAGTGTTTAGGACAAATCACACTCAAAAATGGATTAATTGATTTAATTAGGAATTTGAATGGAATTTGGGGTAGGGCTGGTCGGGAATGTCTTAGTATCAAGAATTATTATTATGTTAATGAATTAATTAAAGAAGCGATTATTTAATATCCAGGAATCAGGATTTGACTCGGGAAAGTATAGGCTAGTGCTACGAGTGATATGCATCGTTACCCGATTTTATGTGTGTATATATACGGGTATAGAGACAATATATTTATATATGATTATATATGTGTATGATATATATGTGAAACATAACAACTCTAGGGGACGCTATCGGTGGAGGTTACGCATAGTGAGTGGTCTACCGTAGTGAATCCCAATAGGTGTAGTATCGGTTTCCCCAGGACATAGGTCTATCACAAGACCATCCTATGTGAGCTTGGAGTCTAGTGGGGTAGTGTGGTATGGTTATGACCCACAGACTTAGGACTATGACCGGTTCCAGTTTTATGATTACAATTTAGGATCAATGGCACGATTCTGACCTGGTATCCTCCGTTGAGGTATATATCCCTGCAACCTAATAACATACTTAAGATTTACATCTAGAGAGGTAATGCTCGAAGGGATTGCGATTATTTATATATAATGAGCCATATATATGCATGTATACCTTATGTGATATAAAAATACATATATAAGTGTGCAATTATATACAGTTATATGACACTAATGTGTGGATATTGAATATATAAGTAGAGTAAAGTTATATGAAACATATTGATAAATTATAATTATAACATGGATGTGAAAGCTAATTGATAATTTAAAGCGAAGTATTTGTAAGGTAGCGTGTGCGACTAATAGTTACATTGAGACTTGTTAGGCGAGGTAGCATAACTAGGGTGTTTAAAATACAAGCGTTTATGTGTGCACTAAAGTTGAGGGGTGAGGGGTATCTCATGGGAGTGCGGTACCAGTTTAAATATGGAAGAGTGCATTACATAAATATTATTGCATTTTAATCACTTGCAAAATATTTTCAAAAGGATTTGGGCTTTGACCCGTATCAAAATATTTTCAAAACTTTTAGGTGTCCAGCCACATGGATGTCAAACATGAGTATTCTTTCTAGGTCATTAGAGCTACCAAAGATGTGGAGTGCTTGGAAGGATTTCTTTAGCCGCCTCCTTCTTTGAGATTATAGATAGGTGTTATTCGGTTATTATTCGAGCATGCCGTCCATTGCCAAATTTTTATTTAGTCAGTTTTATTTAGGTCAGTTGTGATGAATACTTATATTGGATCGTATACCGATGGTTTGTTAAATTATTTGGGTTTTATTTTATTTAAGAATTCAGATACTGATTATGGTGGTTGTTTATTTATTTGTTTATCTAGAACTATTTGTGCTATATGAATTTATTTACGGTAATATAATTAAGGTTAAAAATATGACACTAGGCTTAATTAATAGGCTATTAGTATTTATTTGGATCTTCGACAGTTATGCTAAGAATGAGGCAATTGAGATTCATGTTTTATTTTAGTAGAATGTTGGCCACCCATTATAATAATACGAGGGGTGTCACAGAAGTAACTAGGGATGAACACATGTACTAAAATACTTAATTTATCTCATGTTTTAGAACAATTAAGTAGAAGTAACATTACAAGGGTGTATGTATAAAGCCGACAAAGTTTTAAAAATGTAGATGAGTTTCTATGCAAGAAAATCCTCTATAAATTATGAAATCAATAAAGAATACTACCCCCTCCCTTTGCCCCGTGGACGTAGTCTAATCTGGCTAAAAAACATACATATGGTGTTCATCTCTTTTACTACTTTATTTTCTTCATTATTGACATTGTAATTTATTGTACGAAGAATTTTTCTAACATTGTTCATAGCATAATTTTAAACTAGTTTGGCATATCCCGATACAAATCGTGAGTACGAACTGAACTCAAACATATCCAAGTTTAAAGACTTCTCGATATCCCGTAATGGTATAAAACTATTTAGAGCTTGAATCAATTAACATAATTAACGTTTGGGATGTTTATGTTTTAATAAAAAATGAATAAGGTTTTTTTATTCTAAAAAATAAGGATTTTGATTTTTAAAAAGAAATATTTTTGATCTTTTAATCTTGTTCAAATGAGATTGCATGTGGTTAGTGTAATAACCCTTATTTTTGAATCATTGTTTTTATAAAATTTTGCCATGTGAGGTAATTATATAAAATGATGGAAGTTGGAGTAAATATTATATTAAGTGACTTAAAAGATGATGTTTACTAAATGTTGCATATTTACTGTTAAGAGAATGTAAATAGCATTATGTTATGTTTTATTGCGTCGTTGTTCTTTAAACTACAGTTACGGTTTAAGATGATGTTGGAACATGAAGTAATTTATGTTATTTAGGACGCCAATTTAGAGGGCGCGATTAGTCCTGAAATGATTGAGATAGTCAAAATTAGTGTCATATCGTATTTTTGGGTTCCGGGCACTTTTGACAGGTTACGGCTTAATTATGTAGTTACGAGTCATTTTAATGGTGTAATAACATTTAAAGAAGGAATTTAGTGTTAAATAAATGTTTAAGTCTTCTAACCCTCATGTTTCCCAAATTACATACTTTATAAACCTAGAGAGAAAGAGAGAGAAAGAGAATTTGGGGAAAAAGAAGAGAAAGAAGGAGAAGAGAAGAAATTGAGTTCGATCTTGTATCTACCAAAAGACAATCCAAGGCTTCAGCTTTAAGGCAAGTTTTTACTTGAAAATATATGATTTCATGTGGATAATTTGTAATGATAGTTGTGTATTTGGAAGAATGGAGCAAATAGTAGGTTTTGATGAGTTTTAGAGTTTAGCCCTTAGGTTTTATTGTTTGTATGAATTAAGTTGGTTATATTGGCTTATTGATATAGTTTTTTTGTTGGTTGATGAGAATGAAGGAGGTGAAAATAATAGGGGGTTAGGGAGTTGGATTTAGGGTTTTAGAAGAAAGTTTAGCCATGGGTCTGATAAGTGCGGTCGATCGCGGTCCAGAGCTCGGTCGACCGGGCCTTAAGGGTAAGGCCTAATGCTTTCTTCGATAGGTATAATTTTAAAGTGCGGTCGACCGCAGTACCATGACCGATCGACCATGCCTTTAATTTGAACTTACTGCATTCCTTCCTAGACAAAACTTCATAGGCACGATCGACCGCGGTCTAACGCCCGGTCGACCGGTCCCCTATTTTTCTCCCCAAATCCTTAGTTTTTCTCCAGCTTCTTTATTTTAGGATAGGGACCTAGGAACCTTCTTGAATGAAGTAAAACTAGATTTTTAGAGTATAGTAGTGAGGTATTCAAGAAATTAAATTCGAAATGAGAGTTGGGGCTTAGACCGGGGATTGATTTATTTACTTGTTAGAGGAAGGTTAGGGGTCTCTTTTAAACAATGTGCTAGTCTAAGTCTAGGGGGAATATAGTTTACTCTAATTGTGGACTTCTAGAATTGGGTTGAATAAATACCTTGCAATATGGTTTAAAGGATTATCTTTAATTCATGGAGACTATTACGGAGATGAATAAAACGTTAAGGTTCATAATTATGACATGAAAAGCTTATGGCTCCGGATAAAATGTAATGTACCTTATAAATTGGAATATTTTGTGAATGATGAATTGAATATACTTACCTCTCTAAATGCTATCATAAGGGAAGTTACGCGTATGAGGTGAAGTCCCCTGGCTAGTGAATGCAGGGTGAATATAGTCCTCGGCCATAAGGCCAGTTGTTATATATTGTGTTGTTATTTTTCTAAGTGAGGTAATTTCGGGTATGGTTATGACTCACTGTCGAAGGTATATGGCTGCTTCCCAACGTCACAGGGTTTAGGATGCCCAGTTTGTCTTGGGGATAGGCCCTGGAAGATGATAGCTATTTAGGGGTGCATCCAGCGGGGTGAATCCAGAAGGATGGTCTTAGAATCGTTATATGTTGTGATTATAATTATTCTTATGAAAGTGGTATTTTGTGAATGGTAAATCATTTTATGAAGTACACTGTTTTGAAATAAGTTCCAAATGAGGAATAATCTTGTATTGTCATAATAAGCACAACTGAAATGAAATCTTATCAAGTGAAATTGAGTTATATTTCGTGTGTACATGAATATTTATCACTGCATTTGATATTTCTCTAGGTTGTGCATTTAGATTGAGAGGTGAGGATTATTATTACTATTATTATTATAAATTGTGGAGAGCGAGTTGAGCTAATTTATGATTATTGATATTCATAACTGTCATGCATTTGATCCAAATGGTGATAATATCAAACTTGGGCCCTGACCCATTTATATCTCTTATTTTTGCATGAATTCTCTTCACGCCCAGGTGCTCCGCCGCAAGGACGCCCGTAATGACCCTTCCATCCAAGTTATCATGGATCTATAGCATTTTGCGGATGTTGTATGATACTTGTTATAAACGTTTCTATCTTTTTGTACTTTAGCTATTATCAGTTTACAGAGTCGGGCGTGTTGCCCAAGTTTTTGTACTTGTTATGTATATTGTGATATTCATTTTAATACTCGGTGTAACCTGCTTGTAATGGTCTGTTAACCGACAGCCTATTCGGTTATTATATGGTGAATGCATGTATAGTTACTTGTTTGTATTACTTTCCCCCATCTTTTTAAATTTGATTGTCCAAAGGATTTTCTTTAATCTTAAAATTTATTTGGCATCCGTTTTCTAAAATAATTGGTGGTTATCTCGTATAATTATTTTAATTGCAGTGATGCTAAGAATGTACCATCAATGATTCCTGTATTAATTGGAATATTGGGATGACCACCTCTTATTTTAATAAGCGGGGTGTCACAGATGGTATCAGAGCATCAGGTTCTAGAGTCCTTAGGATCTATGCGGATTATCATGTTCTACCGTAGAGTTATTTGATGTAGAGGCCTATTATTAGGACTGTTTTGTTTGTACATGTATGTGATCTTTAGTAAAGATAAATTATTTTAAATCGTATTCTGATTAAGTTGTTTCTTCGTCTCAAATGCCGGCCAAAATAGGTCGCCTAGCGAGGAGAAATAGAGTTGTAGAAGATAATGTAGAAACTCCACTGCCAAATTCAGGAACTATTAATGCCATAGAGGTAGCTAATATTATCTCCCAGGTGGTCAATGCTTCGATGACAGCCTTGGCTCAACAGTTTCCTCAAGCCCAACAACCGATAGTTCATGAGGTGCAAGCCTATGCAGGACCTTCCCCGTGGGAAAGACTGAGAGAATATTTCAATGTTTTGGAGGTTTGCATTGGAGAATACGAAAACATTTGCTGGGAAATCCGACTTTACAAAGATTTGGTAATGTAATGAATGCCGCATTGTTTCTTTTCCAAGATCACCGGTTGCATGTGCAAGAAAGTAAGAAGGTTTTAGTGTCGGGGCAACCTAGTAAGCAAGGAGGCTATGGTGCTGGAGGAGCACTACCCTCGTCTTAACCTTCGGGAAACAAGCATAAGGAGTGGGACACCCAACAAGGGGATTTGTCTAAGAGACAGCGTTTTGGGGGCTTTAATTTTGGTGGCAGCGGTTTCAGGCACGGTCAGGGTGCCTAGCAGCAGCAACAGGTGGGCTAGCTAGGCCATGAAGGTCGGGGTAATAATGAGGGTCGAGGCCATCCGGGTCAAGGCTTGGGGAAGTTCCGAAATAATAGGGGCCGTCATCAGGAGAATATAGAGGGCTGTTGCTTTCAATATGGGGAAACATGTCACTTTAGGAGAGATTGTCCCTAATTAATTGGGGAACAGTACCTCGAGTTCCACAGCATCAACAAGCACATTTACCGCCACCACCACCTATTCCAGCTGCCCCTCCGCAGTAGGGGAAATTACAGTATGGGCGTGTTTACCATATTCAAGATGCTTTCCTTCCTCCATCCCCACCCGCATCGCCAGCTATCGAGGGTAAGTTTCCCATTTAGGGGCACATGGCACGTGTGTTGTTTGATATGGGTGCAACGCACTCCTTTATTTCTAGAAGTGTTGCTCAATCGACGAAGCTAATTAAATCTGTGGAAAGTAGCTTTACTAGTGTCGAATCTTCTATGGGTGATGGTTCACTCATTTTCTTTATTTGTAAAGGAGCAAAAATAAATCTTGGTAATTTGTGTTTTGAGGTCGATTTACTCTTCCTAGCTATGGTCGGGTTGTGTGATAGTAAATTGTTATGGGAAAAGTATTATCTTTTCCATTCCGGGGAAAAAGATGTTTCTTGTGGCTATGCCTCTTTCTGAGGGAGGTTCTAGCATGTATTTGTATTGCATTGCAGAGGAGACTTCTCGTGACGTAATTGTTAATCTACATTTGATTTCCATTGTGAGAGACTTTGAGGATGTTTTTCGAGAGATACCAGGTTTACCTCCAAGTCGGGAGATTGAGTTTGTAATTGATTTAGCATCGGGAACGCGACCGATTGCCCGGGATCCGTACCTTATGGATCCTATTGAGATGAGGGAGTTAAGAGATCAAATTCATAAGTTATTAGAGCATGGGTTTATTAGGCGTAGTACGTCGCCGTGGGGTGCTCCAGTTTTGTTTGTGAAGAAGAGAGATGGTTCCCTCCGCTTGTGTATAGATTATCAGGAATTGAACAAGGTCACCATCAGGAAAAAATACCCACTCCCTCGGATTTATGATTTGTTCAATCAACTTAGGGGAGCGTCGTACTTCTCTAAAATAGATTTGAGGACGGGGTATCACTAGTTACGGATACGATAGCAGGACGTGTCCAAAACTGTGTTCTTAACTAGATATGGGTCTTATGAATTTTGGGTCATGCCCTTTGGGCTAACCAATCCTCCTGCAGTGTTTATGGACTTTATAAATAGAGTGTTTCGGGACTTCCTGGACCAGTTTGTTATCATTTTTATTGATAACATCCTAGTTTATTCTTAAACAGGAGTCGATCACGCTAAAATTACGGTTGGTCCTGCAAATGTTACGGGATCATCAGTTATATGCCAAATTTGAGAAGTGTGGTCTTTGGCTACATGAATTGCAGTTTTTGGGTCACATTGTGACAATTCAGGGTATGTCGGTAGATCCAAGTAAAGTTGTTGCGGTGAGGGAATGCGGTCAGCCCACGACGCCTACAGAGATTTGCAGTTTTCTAGGTTTGGTTGGCTATTAATGCCGATTTACTAAGATTGCCAGCCCTTTGATAAATTTGACTCGGAAGGGAGTGAGGTTTGTTTAGGATGATTCTTGCCAACTAGCTTTTGAGGGCTGCAAGATAAGTTAACTTCTGCTCCAGTACTTGCGTTACCGAGGCCGGGAGTGGAATATTTGGGTTTTACTGACGCATCTCTACAAGGGTTGGGAGGTGTATTATAGCAAGAACAGTGGGCTATTGCTTATGCTTCTCGCAAGCTAAAGCCCCATGAGAAGAATTATCCAGTACATGATCTGGAACTTGCTGCAGTGGTTTCGCCTTGAAGATTTGGAGACATTACCTCCTGGGAGAGAAGTTTAGTCTTTTCACGGACCACAAATCGTTGCAATACTTATTTTTGTAGAAAGATTTGAATATGCGAAAACATAGAATTTTTGAAAGACTACCAATTTGATTTTCATTATCACCCAAGTAAAGCTAATGTAGTGGCGGATGCACTAAGTTGGAAACCCGAGGGGGAGTAGCAAGGGTTTGGAAGGCTAAATGGAGAGAACTTAGCCAGGAAGATGCTGTTGCGAGGATGCTTATGTCAGTGTTAACCGTTACACCTATGATAATGGCAAGAGTTATGGAAGCTCAAGGAAGGGACAAAGAGTGTCAGGACTGATTACGCCAATTACTAACCGAGGGAGTAGAATTCTACTCTATAAGTTCGGAGGGTGGATTACATTTCCACAAGAGACTTATTGTCCCGAATGAGGAAGATTTTAGGCGAGCCATAATGACAGAATCTCATGGGTCCAGGTTTGTAGTACATCGTGGTGGGGACAAAATGTACTAAGATATACGCCGTCAATATTGGTGGGCGGGTATGAAACGGGATATCTCTAAATTTGTTTCCCTGTGTACTACTTGTCAGTTGGTGAAAATAGACCATCAGCGACCGACGAGATTGCTACAACCCTTAAAATACCAGTATGGAAGTGGGAAAGCATTTCGATGGATTTCATCACGGGTTTAGCAATGTCACAAAACGGTCACGATTCCATTTGGGTTATCGTTGATTGTTTAACTAAGACAGCACATTTCCTACCGGTACGTACCGATTACAATACGGCTCGTTATACCCTGCTATTTATTGCGTAGATTGTTAGACTCCACGGCGTTCCCATTAATATAGTCTCCGATCGAGACAATATTTTTATTTCCCACTTTTGGCGAAGTTTCCAAGAAGCGATGGGAACTAAATTGAAGTTGAGTACCTCCTATCACCCTTAGACAGATGGGCAGACGGAAAGAGTCAACCAAATGTTGGAGGACATGTCAGAATATGTGTACTTGACTTCAAAGGAGGTTGGGAACAATACCTTCCTTTAGTCGAATTTTCTTACAATAATTCGTACCAATTCACTATAGGTATGGTTACCCTATGAAGCATTATATGGTCGGCCTTATAGATCACCTACTTGTTGGTTAGAAGTAGGGGATAATAAATTTCTTGGACTTGAAATGATCCAAGATACTTCTTCCAAGATTGCGCTTATTTGCAACTGCATCCGAGTTGCCCAAGACCTTTAAAAGAGTTATGTCAATGCGAATAGAAGTCATATGGAGTTAGAGTTTGGAGATCAAATTTTGATACGGGTGTCACCAATGAAGGGCATAACGTGATTTGGGAAGAAAGGCAAACTTACGCCTAGCTATGTAGGACCTTTTACCGTTATTACAAGAGTAGGCGTCGTAGCTTACCAACTCGCCTTGTCGAAATGCCTACAACAGATTCATGATGTGTTTCATATTTTTTCCTTGAAAAGTACAAAAGGTGTGAAGGAGCTCACTGGCACATTCCTTTAGATGATATTGAACTGCAGCCTGATATTTCATATGAGGAACAACCCGTTGCAATTTTGGACCATGGGGAGCGTAGATTAAGGTCCAGAGTGGTTCCCTTGGTTTGGGTCGAATGGGGGCATCAAAATGTCGAGGTATCGACGTCGCAGCGTGAGGACGTCATGCGAGAAAAATATCCACATCTCTTTTTGCACGGTACGGTTGAATTTCGAGGATAAAATCCCCTTATAAGGGGGGAGTATGTAGTAACCCTTATTTTTTAATCATTGTTTTTATAAAATTTTTGCATGTAAGGTAATTATATAAAATGACAGAAGTTGGAGTAAATATTATATTAAGTGACTTAAAAGATAATGTTTACTAAATGTTGCATATTTACTGTTAAGAGAATGAAAATAGCATTATGTTATGTTTTATTGCGTCGTTGTGCTTTAAATGACAATTACGATTTACGATGATGTTCGAATATGAAGTAATTTATATTATTTCGGATGCCAATTTAGAGGGCGCGATTAGTCCTGAAATGATTGAGATAGTCAAAATAAGTGCCATATTGTATTTTTAGGTTCCAGGCACTTTTGACAGGTTACAACTTAATTATGTAGTTACGAGCCATTTTAATGGTGTAATAACATTTAAATATGGAATTTAGTATTAAATAAATGTTTAAGTCTTCTAACCCTCATATTTCCCAAATTGCATACTTTCTAAACCTAGAGAGAAAGAGATTTTGGGGAAAAAGAAGAGAAAGAAGGAGAAGAGAAGAAATTTAGTTCGATCTTATATCTACTGGAAAATAATCCAAGGTTTCAGCCTTAAGTCAAGTTTTTACTTGAAAATATATGATTTCATGTGGATAATTTGTAATGATAGTTGTGTATTTGGAAGAATGGAGCAAATAGTATGTTTTGATGAGTTTTAGAGTTTAGCCCTTAGGTTTTGTTGTTTTTATGAATTAAGTTGGTTATATTGGCTTATTGTTATGTAGTATTGATATATTTTTGTTGTCGGTTGATGAGAATGAAGCTGGTGGAAATAATAAGGGGTTAGGGATTTGGATTTGGGGTTTTAGAAGAAAGTTTAGCCATGGGTCTGATAGGCGCGGTCGATCGCAGTCCAGATCTCGATCGATCGGGCCTTAAGTGTAAGGCCTACTGCTTTCTTCGATAGGTATAATTATAAAGCGCGGTCGACCGTGGTACCATGATCGGTCGACCAGGCCTTCAATTTGAGCTTCCTAGACAAAACTTCATAGGCTCGGTCGACTGCGGTCCAATGCCCGGTCGATCGGTCCCCTTTTTTTCTCCCTAAATCTTTAGTTTTTCTCCGACTTCTTTATTTTAGGATAGGGACCTAGGAACCTTCTTGAATGAAGTAAAACTAGAGTTTTAGAGTCTAGTAGTGAGGTATTCAAGAACTTAAATTCGAAACGAGAGTTGGGGCTTAGACCGGGGATTTATTTAGTTAGTTCTTAGAGTAATGTAAGGGGTCTCTTTTAAACAATGCGCTAGTCTAAGTCTAGGGGGAATATAGTTTACTCTAATTGTGGACTTCTAGAATTGAGTTGAAGCAATATCTTGCATTATGGTTTAAAGGATTATCTTTAATTCATGGAGACTATTATGGAGATGAATAAAACGTTGAGGTTCATAATTATGACATGAAAAGCTTATGGCTCTAGATAGAATGTAATGTACCTTATAAATTGGCATATTTTGTCAATGATGAATTGTATATACATACCTCTATAAATGTTATCATAAGGGAAGTAACGCGTATGAGGTGAAGTACCCTGGGTAGTGAATGCAGGGTGAATATAGTCCTCGACCATAGGACTGATTGTTATATACTGTGTTGTTATTTTTCGAAGTGAGGTAATTTCGGGTATGATTATGACTCACCGTCGAAGGTATATTGTCACTTCCCAATGTCACGCGGTTTAGGATGCCCAGGTTGTGTTGGGGATAGGCCCTGGAAGATGATTGCTATTTAGGGGCGCATCCAGTGGGGTGGCTCCCAGAAGGATGGTCTTAGAATTGTTATATGTTGTGATTATAATTATTCTTATGAAAGTGGTATTTTGTAAATGGTGAATCATTTTATGAAGTACACTGTTTTGAAATAAGTTCCAAATGAGGAATAATCTTGTATTGTCATAATAAGCAGAACTGAAATGAAATATTATCAAGTGAGATTGAGTTATATTTCGTGCATACATGAATATTTATCATTGCATTTGATATTGCATGAGGTTGTGCATTTCGATTGAGAGGTGAAGATTATTATTATTATTATTATTGTAAATTGTGGAGAGCGAGTTGAGCTGATTTATGATTATCGATATTCATAACTGCCATGCATTTTATCCACATGGTGATCATATCAAACTCGGGCCCTGACCCATTTATATATCTTATTTTTGCATGAATTCTCTTCACGCCCAAGTGCTCCGCCGCAAGGATGCCCGTAATGACCTTTCCATCCAAGTTGTCACGGAGCTATAACATTTTGCGGATGTTGTAGGATACTTGTTATAAACGCTTCTATCTTTTTGTACTCTTGATATGATCAGTTTACAAAGTGGGTCGTGTTACCCAAGTTTTTGTACTTGGTATATATATTGCGATATTCATTTTAATACTCGGTGTAACCTGCTTGTAATGGTCTGTTAACCGACAACCTATTCGGTTATTATATGGTGAATGCATGTATAGTTACTTGTTTGTATTACTTTCCCCCATATCTTTAAGTTGGATTGTCCAAATTATTTTCTTTAAACTTAAAATTCATTTGGCATCCGTTTTCTAAAATAATTGGTGGTTATCTCATATAATTATTTTAACGACAATGATGCTAAGAATGGACCATCAATGGTTCCTGTATTAATTGGAATATGGGGCTGGCCACCTCTTATTTCAATATGCGGGGTGTCACAGTTAAAAGAGCGATTTCATGTGGTTAGAATTGAGATTGCATGTCATTAGAAACGAGATTGAATTTCGTGAGAAGCCTGGATCTAACGAGGTTCAACTGAGGGCTCACTGTTTTGAGTTTTTGATGTCATTAGACATGAGGGTTTATCTCATTGAAACCAGATCACCATCTCATTAGAATAAGCCTACATTCTTGTACGAATTATGTGCTTCCTCAAAATGTGTATAATTACCTGTTTTGTGTTCAAAACATTTAAGATTTTTTCTAGTTTCGTTGCTACATAACTTTTGTGATAGTTCTTCATGTTTTAGTGTTCCCAAATACTTTTTAATTAAAATAAAACATCCTTGAATATTATTCTTATGAATTTTTTTAAACCATAAAAAGTTTTGTGTACTTTCATACACCTTGTGGAGAGATACTCCATGGCTGACTTATGATACCTAAGGCGATTCACACTAAAGACGAAGGCTAAGGCTGACTAAGGATATCGATCTAGTGATTCTTATATGGATCACATTTGTTCACTTGAGATTTGCAAAGATTAAAGCATTATACTTTTGGCGGTTATCAAGTAGTTTGTAAGTCGACTATTTTGTAGATTTCTAAATGGAATAAGGGTTTTACCCGAACGGGTATTTTTTCCTGAAACCTTGTCTTTGTTATACTCTTGGTTTGATTTATCTGCTTCATTTGAAGATCAACGGGTTGGCACAATGATACCTAGTTATGCATATTTTTTCATGACACTATTTATATGTAGAATCATCAATATTCCAGTCTTGTGGTCCAGTCTTGTGTGCATTGTGCTTTTTTATTCATTGAGTTCAACTTTATTTGTCACTTGAGGCAAAAGCTTATTTTGATAAATTTTTGCAGTCAGTTAGATCTTCTTGAACATATTTGAGTGTTTGGGTTATAATTCTTTTATTACTAGTTCACACCCATTCATTCCATTCCACACATTTGGACGCATCGATACTATGCTAGTGTGTAAAGTTTATGTATTTTGTGTTTGATTATACCTATATATATTTTTCAATTTTTTTATATATTTTTTATATATTATATATGGTATTATTTCTTGTAATTATGAAATTTATTTTTTGGAAAAATTAAAAAAATTTCAAAAATAGTTGGTTGTGTTTACATTTGAGATTATCATTACACGTGCTTGATTTATATCTTTTTGTGATGATATAAAAATCATAAATAAATTTCTTCCTCGTATCTTTTACCTGATGCTTCGTATTTTATGAATATTATTATGCTTCATTATCTATTTCGATTAAAAACAAAGGGGGAGAGCGAATTAAAAAGTGAGAGTTTGATTTACGAGGGAGAGATTTATTTATGAGTTTTATCTTATTTCAAACTCGATGCATCACGAGGGATATGTTTTTGGTTTCTTATTTGTAGGTTTCCCTTTTGCACAACTCAAGAAGATTAAATGATTAAGGAAAGAACAAGAAAGGGAAGAAGAAGTTTGAAGACAAAGAGACTTATGCCGTTCCGTTCTGGGATTATGAAGGGCATTAGTATTTTTGTCATAGGATATTTTTTATTTTAATTTGGTGTTCGATCATGTTTGTTTGTTTTATACCGAAATAGCCAAAGGGGGAGATTTGTAAGAACAATTTTTCTAACATTGTTCATGGCATAATTTTATACTAGTTTGGCTTATCTCATTACAAAGTGTCACGCACCGTCACGACAAATCGAACACAAGCATCTCTAAGTTTGAAGAATTTCCTACATCCCGTAAAGGTATAAAACAATTTATAATTTTAATTAATTTGCATAATTAATGTTTGGGGTATTTATTTTTTATCAAAAATAACAAGTTTTTTATTTTATTTTCAACGACAGGGATTTTGATTTTCAAAAAGAAATATTTTTTATTTTTAATCTCGTTCAAACGAGATTGCATGCGGTTAGAAGCGAGATTGCATATATCGTTAAAATCCTAGATCAAATGATGTTCAAACAAGAGCACAATGTTTTATGTTTTTGATGTCGTTAGACATGCGAGTTTATATCATTCAAACGAGATCACCATCTCATCTGAATAACCCTACATTCTTGTTCGAACGACGCACAACCTCAAAATTTGTATAAATACCTGTTTCGTGTCCAAAACATTTAATAATTTTTCCATATTCATTTCTGCATAACCTTTGCGAGATTTATTCATGTTTTAGTTCTCCAAAACACTTTTTAATTCACAACAAACATCCTTGAATAGTGTTCATGTTAATTTGTTTAAATCCTAGAAAGTTTTGTATACTTTTATACACCTTGTGGAGAGGTACTCCATGACTGACTTGTGATAACTAAGGGGATCCTCTGCTAGAGATGAAGACTGAGGCTGACGGAGGACTGTGGTTTTCTGATTCTTGTAAGGATTATAGTTGTTCACTTAAGATTTGCAAAGATTAGTGCAGTATATTTATGGAGGTTATCAAGTTATCTATAAGTCGACCGTCTTGTAGATTTCTATAGTGAATAGTTGTTCTACCCGAAAGGGTTTTTTCCTGAAACCTTGTCTTTGTTGAATGCATGGCTTGATTTTTTTTTATCACCTAGATGTATATTTAGGATAAAAAGATAAAATATGTTTAAAATTTATTGTTAACTCTCAAATTTGAATCCTTGTTGAGCATATTTACTTCTGCATTTATAGGTTATATTAAAGCACTAATTATTTCGTCCCAACAATTGGTATCAGAGCTTCCCTGGGTTTACAAATGGGTATCAGAGCACACACCATTTTGTCCCTATCAAATTAGAATTGAGCTTCAGTGAGTTTACATTTATAATTGTGTTGTTACTAAGAATCATATTTCTATACTAACACTTTGAAAAACTTCCACAAATTTTATCAATACAGTCTTAATAAAACTTCATATTTTTAGTTTTTTCGTAAAAAAATTCCAATATGCGAGGTTTATTAACAAGTAGTAGTAGTTCATTGGTGTAGCGTTATATATATATATATAGAGAGGGCCAGGTCTGACACCCTGACTAATTAAATACCGGGTAGCTACTCCTTTATTCAAATTAATACAAAATGTCAAGTTGGTTCAGTTCATAGCATCACTGTCGAAAAACGTTTTAATAATTACTAGCCACCTAATATTTAAAAAGTGAGTTGTCAATTTTAATTAAATCTGATTAACATACAATCCATTTAAATTACGAAATACTAATACCACAACAACAACACAGTCACAATAAAATAATAATGTAATAAACTAAATCTAGAGGAATACTCCTCACAACAATTCGAATACGGAATAAAACTGAATACAAAGTCTGAATCACTAAATAATTATAACCCAAAATCTGAAATAAAACTGAGTAAGTAGGATGTCTCTAAAAGAAAAGGGGAGACATGCCCTACAGATGAGTAAATCTGAAATAGAGTCAAGATAGAAAGTGGATGCGTCTAAAATCGAGGTCCTATAACTTTCACAACATCTACATCACGTCACTGGAATGGAACTTCTAGGCTTGGTGTCCTTGTGGCTGGGCACCTAAAAGTTTTTTACAAAAAAAAATTGATTTGAAAGCAAACGTGTCACGACCCCGACCCGAAAATAGTAGGGAACGAGTGTCTTGACATGCCACCAAGGCATCTAATATTCTGGCCTTAAAATTTTTCTTTTAAAATATATGTAGCGGAAGTATAATCACATGGTTATGAATCGTAAAACACTGAAAGTGAAGGAATTTCATCATCAGAGCTTTCTAAAGGAAACTTCATTTATTAAAATATCCAAGAGTTACAACTTGACAGAAATTTTAAAGCCTTTTAATTAAAGAGACAAACATCCTTCATTTAATAAAACAAAATTCTACTTAATGTAACAAAAGGAGCTCTAAAAGCTAAATCTTCAACATAGTCCACTTATGTTCCATCCGCTTGCCTAATTATTTCCTGAAAAATGGTTAATTATAAAACATCAGCTAAAAGCCGAATGAGATTCAATCTCCAAAAATTCCAAGGTTTTCAGAAAATAGATACCTATTTAATTTAGAACATAAGGTATATACATAGAGATAGGAATTTCAAGTAATATATATAAAGTAAATGACAATATATATATTCAGAATAAACAGTTCAGAACAGAGCAGATGAATCAATTGAGCATGTGTCAATTATTCAGTTTTAGTGGCCATGTACACTCTAATACCCAGACAGATAGTGTTACCAAATGTTTCCACCCGGTAACATCACAGACAGATAATCATGATTTCTGGAACAACGCCTTGTTTAGGGCACACCAGCGATAAACCAGCTGGGAAGGTACCACCCAAATATTTCCACCCGGTAGTCAAGGCCAATATAGTAAGAGAGTTTCCATAGGCCGAATCAATAATTTCAGAATTCAAATCAGATGTTTATATTGAGAGATATAAACATATAACAAACGACGAAATCATTGGTATCAGATGCATTTTGAGAATAAAAGCATTTCACAAAATACACATAGTTTGCATAATATAATATAATCAAAATGCGCATGAAATTGTATAGAGTACTCACCTAAAATAGAGGGTGAAATTATAGATAATGAGTCTTCAATCGCACGTTAATCTAACAAATACGATAAAGGTTTAAGTATATGTTCTAAACAAGATCCAGTCTACATATTGTATTTTGATAATAACTTGTTTCAAAGGATTTCTAATACCCATTTTCTTAACTTTTAAAACTCATTGATCGCTTAAAGGATTCAATTCATAGTTCTTCCTAATCAGTCGGTTCCCAGTAGAGATGGAGGGTCACAGGGGCACCGCTTAAATACCATCTCCTCTAGACAGAACATTTCCGGATTCATTCCCAGTAGAGATGGAGGGTCACAGGGGCACCACTTAAATACCATCTCGTCTAGACAGAACTTCACCGGGCCTGACTTTGGAATTACTTAAATCGGATTCCATAATAACGAGCAATTTCTTTAAAAAGAATTATTTTTAAAAGCGTATAATTTCAAACAAGTTTATTAACTTGGATTTTGTTCTAAATTTTAAGTTTTGATTAGTGAATTCTTTATTCTATTTTACCAGCATAACTACTAAGTAAAGCTATAAAACAATAAAATTAAAACTATAAAGATGCATTATAACATTAATATTACCTTAAGATGAATATCCGTAAGAACTTCTTCTTAAACTTTCTCACACTTTCTCTCACTATTTCTTTCTATAATTCTCAAGGAATTGGTGTGGGTTTCAAATGAACCCTAAGGCCCTATTTATAGGTTTTCAAAAGTATTACGGTGTTGACACGTGTCTGGATGATAAGGTTCACTTTGGTGAGTCGTCGTTCACGTGTCGTGCAACGGATCAGCCTTGCAGTCTTGGTTTACCAAACGGCGACACGTGTTTTTTTCCTTTTTCTAGAGGATTTACATGAGTTTTATCCTTTCCTATAAAGGTGACACGTGTGCAGTGGATGTGTTCAAAAACCGAGCACGAGGTGTCGAGGATAGGTATTAAGGGTATAAGGGTCATTTCACACATGAAGGGTATTTTGGTAATTTCACACTATATATTTTGAATATTTCTTAGAGGTCCTTGAAAATATTTTATTTACAAAATGGCCCATTTTATATTTTTATTTTAGTCCTTAAAGTTTCATAAAATTATATTTTCTACCCCAAAACTTATCACTTAGCTTAGGATGTGCCATAAAATCTCAATCTGACCCATTTTACCCTTGATTCTTCAAATTTAAAAACGGGATTTGTTATATTGATAGCCAATAATACCACATATCTAATAATACAACATTTATAAGATAATAAGTGACACAAGAGTGTAAAAACAAACTATATACATATGAGCTTATAAAAGTGGGGTCATTACATCCTTCCCTCCTTATAAAAGTTTGGTCCCCAAACTTGACTCATATTAATTTACAAACAAGTACGGATATCTCTCCTTTATTTCAACTTCCCGCTCCCATGTTGCTTCTTCAACTGAATGATTACGCCATAATACTTTGACCAGTGGAATTATCTTGGTCCGTAATATTTGATCTTTACGGTCCAAAATTTCTACCGGATGCTCAATGTATGACAAATCTTCTCTAACTTGAAGAGGTTCATGACTTAAGATATGTGTTGAATCTGGGACATATTTCTTTATCATTGATACATGAAACACATTATGTACACTAGAGAGTTCCGGTGGTAAGGCTATTTTATACGCAACAGCTCCTATCCTTTCAAGGATTTCAAAAGGCCCTATGTATCTTGGGCTCAGTTTCCCTTTCTTCCCAAATCGTATTACACCCTTTGCAGGCGATACTCGCAAGAACACATAATCTCCTCTTTGGAATTCTAGCTGTCGGTGTCGATTGTCAACATAACTCTTTTGACGGCTTTGAGCGGTTCGAAGTCGGTCTTGTATTAATTTCACCTTCTCTGTTGTGATCTGAATCAATTCTGGTCCCAATAATTTTCTTTCCCCAACCTCTACCCAACATGTAGGGGAACGACACCTTCTACCATAGAGTGCCTCATATGGAGCCATTTGAATACTTGCTTGATAGCTATTATTATATGCGAATTCAACTAACGGTAAATGATCATCCCAATTCCCTTTTAAATCAAGTGCACATGCCCTAAGCATATCCTCCAAGGTTTGAATAGTTCTCTCTGATTGTCCATCCGTTTGAGGATGAAAAGCAGTGCTAAAATTCAATTTTGTTCCCATGGCTTCTTGTAGGCTTTTCCAGAAGCGAGACACAAATCTAGGGTCACGGTCAGAAACAATTGAAATTGGGGTTCCATGAAGCCTAATAATTTCCCGCACATACAACTTAGCTAACTTCTCTAAAGAATGGGTAATCTTAATGGCAAGAAAATGAGCAGATTTAGTTAACCTGTCAATAATTACCCAAATAGAGTCATTACCATTTGAACTCCTTGGTAAACCTGTCACAAAATCCATAGTGATATGTTCCCATTTCCACTCAGGGATAGGCAGTGGTTGTAGCAATCCTGATGGTCTCTGATGCTCATCTTTTACTTGCTGACAAACCAAACACTGAGATACAAATTCCGCTACCTCCCTTTTCATGTTATTCCACCAAAATACTTCTCGAAGATCCCTATACATTTTTGTACATCCGGGATGAAATGTGAATCTTGAGTAATGACTTTCCTCCAAAATTTGCCTCTTTAGTTGGGCATCACATGGCACACACACTCTATTTCCAAACCTCAATATATCATCTCGCATCGCAAATTCAGTTCTCTTACCCTCGATGACTTCTTCTCTAATCTTCTTCAGTTGTGGGTCATTTACTTGTGCAATTTTGATCCTCTCCATCAACATGGGTTGCACTTGTAAGTTTGCAATTATTCCTCCTTTGCTATATATATGTACATCTATTTCCATACTTCTCAAATCCCTTAACAGTGCTTCCTGGCTTGTAATAAGACACGCTAAATTTGGTGTACACTTCCTACTTAAAGCATCGGCTACTACATTAGCTTTCCCCGGGTGATAGTGAATATTTACATCATAATCCTTCATCAATTCTAACCACCTCCTTTGTCTCATATTCAATTGTTTCTGAGTAAATATATACTTCAAACTCTTATGATCAGTATAAATCTCACAAGTCTCGCCATACAAATAGTGTCTCCAAATCTTAAGAGCAAAAATTACAGCTGCTAATTCTAGGTCATGGGTTGGATAATTCTGCTCATGGGTTTTTAACTGTCTTGAGGCGTAAGCTACTACTTTTCCATTTTGCATTAGCACACATCCCAAACCATTTTTAGAAGCATCACTATAAATGACAAATTCCCCTGTCCCGGAAGGAATAGTCAAAATTGGGGCAGTTACTAATCGATTCTTAAGTTCTTGAAAACTTTTCTCGGCTTGCTCAGACCATTCATATTTTACCTTCTTTTGTGTTAACCTAGATAGAGGCTTGGCAATGCTAGAAAATCCTTCAACAAATCTTCGGTAATAACCTGCTAATCCAAGGAAACTACGAATCTCACTCACATTAGTTGGTCTGGGCCAATCTAATATAGCCTCAATCTTTTGAGGGTCAACTGACACTCCCTCTTTGGATATGACATGTCCTAGAAAAGAAACACTAGGCATCCAAAACTCACACTTCTTTAATTTTGCATATAATTGCTCTTTCCTAAGGATTTGTAATACCGTCTCTAAATGCTTTTCGTGTTCTTCAATACTTTTGGAATAAATAAGGATGTCATCAATGAAAACAACCACACACTGATCCAAATATTTCCTAAACACCCTATTCATCATATCCATAAAAGCGGCTGGTGCATTAGTTAGTCCAAATGGCATTACAAGAAATTCATAGTGACCATATCTAGTACGGAAAGCTGATTTTGAAATATCATCATCCTTAATCTTCAATTGATGATAGCCTGACCTAAGGTCAATCTTGGAGAATACTTGTGCGCCTTCTAATTGATCAAACAAGTCATCTATACGAGGTAAGGGGTATTTATTTTTAATGGTTACCTTATTCAGTTCACGATAATTTATACATAGTCTCATTGTCCCATCCTTCTTTTTCACAAACAACACTGGAGCACCCCAAGGCGATATACTTGGTCTGATAAAACCCTTATCTAAAAGGTCTTCCAATTGAACTTTTAACTCTCTTAATTCTAAAGGTGCCATACGATATGGTGGTTTTGAGATTGGTATAGTTCCAGGAATAAGGTCAATGGTAAATTCTATTTCTCTATTAGGAGGTAGGCCTGGTAAATCATCTGGAAAAACATCCGTAAATTTCTTAGCGATAGGAATATCTTCTAATCTAGGCTCCATCATCTCCAAACTAGTAACAGTTGCAAGAAAGCCTTGACATCCTTTCTTAAGAAAACTATAGGCTTGCATTGCAGAAATAATACACATCGGGGATATGATGCCAGTTCCTTCAAAACTAAATTTTGGTTGGTGAGGAATTTGGAAAGTAACACTTTTCTCAAAACAGTCTACCTTAGCATGATGCGATGCTAACCAATCCATCCCCAGAATGACTTCAAAATCTTTAATGTCTAAAACTATCAAATCAACAAATAGTTTATGACTATCAATATCTATGGGGCAAGCCTTGTATACTAATTTACCCATCAATAACTCGCCCGAAGGAGTAGAAACGTGTATGTTATGATTCAAGGGTTCAGGCAATTGATGAAAGCGATTTAATACATGTATAGATATGAACGAATGGGTAGAACCAGGATCTATCAAAGCTTTAAAAGGCTGTGCACATATTGAAAGTGTACCTGACACTACCGCATTAGAAGGTTGGGTATCAGAAAGTCCAAAAACTCTACCATGTCTGTCTTGATCCTTCTTTGCACTTGAAGGCTTCATCGGAACCCTTGCTGGGTTTGGGCAGTCTTTTATCTGATGTCCTTTCTGTCCACATCTAAAACAAGCTCCTGAATCCTTATAACAAGGTCGTCCTCCATGCATCTTTCCACATTGCTGACATGTCTGGTTATTATACTGTTTGTTATTACTAGATCCCCCAACATTGGATGTGTTCCTAAAGAAATTTCTATTATTCGGGTTCTTTCCTTTTTGTTCCCCAAACTTCCTCTTGCCATCTCTAATTCGATTGTACTCCTCACCATCCCTCTCAGCTATTGTAGCCCTAGTCACGACATCAATATATGATGTTAATTTCAAGATGGAAATTCGACTACGAATATTCAACCTTAACCCACGCTCAAACTTCTTTGCTCTTAAAACATCAGTTGCTACAACATGACGTGCAAAACGGGATAACTCAGTAAACTTTGCCTCATATTGACTAACCGTCATATTTCCTTGCACCAAACTCATGAAGTCAGCTGCCATTTCGTCTTTCACCGTTTCGGGAAAATATTTCTCATAAAAGATTATTAAGAAATCATTCCAACCTATGTAGGTATGCCTTTCCTCGTGTATTCTCTTAGTCATTCTCCACCAATGTTCAGCCTCCCCTTCTAACATAAATGTTGCAAATGACACCCTTTGTTCATCGGTACACTTAAGAACATCGAGTATTTTTTCCATCTGCATCACCCAACTTTCTGCTTCGGTGGGATTAGGAGTACCTTTAAAAGATGGAGGATTCAACTTCTTGAACTGTTCAATAGTACATCTACTTAGTTCAAGATTCTTTGGTACTCCATTGTTCACCTGCTGCTCCACAATCTTGGCCAGACTTTCAATTGCCTTGTATGCACCTTCCAGTCCTTCTATACTCAAATCACTAGTTCCCATTGATGATCTTCTCTTGGTCATTTTCTACAGTCATGGCCAAACGTAAGATCTACTATACTATATCAATATTGAAAACTAAAAGACCAATTATAATTAATATAACACATAGGGAGGGTTATGACATAAATTAGATTTTTAATACTATCTCCTAAGGATGGAAACATAAAATCTATAACGTTCGAAACCTATGTTCAGTAGTCTACGGGTTCATAACCTATGCTCTGATACCACCTCTGTCACGACCCCGACCCGAAAATAGTAGGGAATGAGTGTCTTGACATGCCACCAAGGCATCTAATATTCTGGCCTTAAAATTTTTCTTTTAAAATATATGTAGCGGAAGTATAATCACATGGTTATGAATCGTAAAACACTGAAAGTGAAGGAATTTCATCATCAGAGCTTTCTAAAGGAAACTTCATTTATTAAAATATCCAAGAGTTACAACTTGACAGAAATTTTAAAGCCTTTTAATTAAAGAGACAAACATCCTTCATTTAATAAAACAAAATTCTACTTAATGTAACAAAAGGAGCTCTAAAAGCTAAATCTTCAACATAGTCCACTTATGTTCCATCCGCTTGCCTAATTATTTCCTGAAAAATGGTTAATTATAAAACATCAGCTAAAAGCCGAATGAGATTCAATCTCCAAAAATTCCAAGGTTTTCAGAAAATAGATACCTATTTAATTTAGAACATAAGGTATATACATAGAGATAGGAATTTCAAGTAATATATATAAAGTAAATGACAATATATATATTCAGAATAAACAGTTCAGAACAGAGCAGATGAATCAATTGAGCATGTGTCAATTATTCAGTTTTAGTGGCCATGTACACTCTAATACCCAGACAGATAGTGTTACCAAATGTTTCCACCCGGTAACATCACAGACAGATAATCATGATTTCTGGAACAACGCCTTGTTTAGGGCACACCAGCGATAAACCAGCTGGGAAGGTACCACCCAAATATTTCCACCCGGTAGTCAAGGCCAATATAGTAAGAGAGTTTCCATAGGCCGAATCAATAATTTCAGAATTCAAATCAGATGTTTATATTGAGAGATATAAACATATAACAAACGACGAAATCATCGGTATCAGATGCATTTTGAGAATAAAAGCATTTCACAAAATACACATAGTTTGCATAATATAATATAATCAAAATGCGCATGAAATTGTATAGAGTACTCACCTAAAATAGAGGGTGAAATTATAGATAATGAGTCTTCAATCGCACGTTAATCTAACAAATACGATAAAGGTTTAAGTATATGTTCTAAACAAGATCCAGTCTACATATTGTATTTTGATAATAACTTGTTTCAAAGGATTTCTAATACCCATTTTCTTAACTTTTAAAACTCATTGATCGCTTAAAGGATTCAATTCATAGTTCTTCCTAATCAGTCGGTTCCCAGTAGAGATGGAGGGTCACAGGGGCACCGCTTAAATACCATCTCCTCTAGACAGAACATTTCCGGATTCATTCCCAGTAGAGATGGAGGGTCACAGGGGCACCACTTAAATACCATCTCGTCTAGACAGAACTTCACCGGGCCTGACTTTGGAATTACTTAAATCGAATTCCATAATAACGAGCAATTTCTTTAAAAAGAATTATTTTTAAAAGCGTATAATTTCAAACAAGTTTATTAACTTGGATTTTGTTCTAAATTTTAAGTTTTGATTAGTGAATTCTTTATTCTATTTTACCAGCATAACTACTAAGTAAAGCTATAAAACAATAAAATTAAAACTATAAAGATGCATTATAACATTAAGATTACCTTAAGATGAATATCCGTAAGAACTTCTTCTTAAACTTTCTCACACTTTCTCTCACTATTTCTTTCTATAATTCTCAAGGAATTGGTGTGAGTTTCAAATGAACCCTAAGGCCCTATTTATAGGTTTTCAAAAGTATTACGGTGTTGACACGTGTCTGGATGATAAGGTTCACTTTGGTGAGTCGTCGTTCACGTGTCGTGCAACGGATCAGCCTTGCAGTCTTGGTTTACCAAACGGCGACACGTGTTTTTTTCCTTTTTCTAGAGGATTTACATGAGTTTTATCCTTTCCTATAAAGGTGACACGTGTGCAGTGGATGTGTTCAAAAACCGAGCACGAGGTGTCGAGGATAGGTATTAAGGGTATAAGGGTCATTTCACACATGAAGGGTATTTTGGTAATTTCACACTATATATTTTGAATATTTCTTAGAGGTCCTTGAAAATATTTTATTTACAAAATGGCCCATTTTATATTTTTATTTTAGTCCTTAAAGTTTCATAAAATTATATTTTCTACCCCAAAACTTATCACTTAGCTTAGGATGTGCCATAAAATCTCAATCTGACCCATTTTACCCTTGATTCTTCAAATTTAAAAACGGGATTTGTTATATTGATAGCCAATAATACCACATATCTAATAATACAACATTTATAAGATAATAAGTGACACAAGAGTGTAAAAACAAACTATATACATATGAGCTTATAAAAGTGGGGTCATTACAAAACGGGTCAGAGCCCGATTATGAAAATTGTTTAAAATATAGCAAGTTTTTAATATAATTAAACAGTGAATATAAAATACATGATAGTGCGTGCTCTCACATGAGTTCCCCACCTCTCAACTAATTGTGTACGCCTATCGTACCCGCACCCATTCTAGTTATTACACTATCTAACTAGACCAATACATAACCCGACCTTACTATACTATTCATGGTTTAATTCTCGACACCTTAATATAAACTGAGAGCTTTACTTTCATTCCTCAGGATTAGTTACAATAATTACTAAGAATTTTCCCATTTTCAGAACTACAAGGATGTTACATCAATTCACACTTATACTTATATAAACAGTCCATTTCAATATTTCAGTATATTAATCTCATCATAATATACAATAATGGCACCCCTAGACTAAGCTGCGGTGCACACATACTCTGCTATCAAATCCCGATACATCACGTACATAAGGATCACGTATTCCGAATCTCTCAGGAACCGTTATGATAAGTAACAATCACACACAATGGAGGCGAACATAGTTCACATCACATGGGTCACGCACATACCTACGCTCCCATGATCAGCAGACTTATTAACTCCTCAATAAGTTATTCTCTGACCTATGTCCTCGAGGTACCAATCTAAATCCCCCCGTAGGCACACAAAGATTAGATGGACCTGATCGGACGTCGACCTCCCGTGATAGCAATTATGGTAGGTATGTTATACACAGATAACCACATATACTAAGCATTCACACATCTTAGATATCTCATGATATTAATAGAGGTATATTTTACATTCCTATACAATCATTAAATGATGCACGTTTACAAATCCCCAAATAATATACATTAAAGTTGTCAACCCTTCTCTCATCGAAATATTTGGTACTTATTTCTTAACCAATAAATGTCATCCGATTTCCTACAAAATCCTAAGTTTTACTCCTCAATGTACTCCAATCTCACAACTATACCCACTAGTCAACAAGGGAAGGTTAACGCTCAATTAAATAAGCCTAATGGAAGTTCTAAATAAAATCAGGCCTAAAAAGGCCATTATGTCAACTCGTTAGAAATCTCGTTCGAACGAGGTCGTTCGAACGAACTACCAACTCGTTAGAAGGAGTACTATCATCTCATTAGAAGCTTGATCGAACGACCTGGGCAGGTGTTCTAACGAGATGGCAGAAAACGCCCAGAAATTTTCCAACTTGTTTTTCTTCATTTTTCTCTTCTCTAAATCCATCTTAAGATCATCTAAATTACGTTTTAATGTTTGTAAACTATTTTAAGTCATCCTAGGTCATTCCTTAACATATTTTTGGGGTCAAATCTTACTAATCAACATGTAACAATCATAAATCCCCAATTCTTGCCCCAAACCCTATGAACATGAATCCCGAATTTAATTGACTACAAAGACTCCTTATAAATCCATTTCCAAATCATCAAAAGTTATGTTTTGTTTATTGAATTCATCCATAAGTATTCTACATGCAATTCCTATCCCAAAATCATAAGTTTCACAATAATCCCATTAGTTTTTATCAAAACTTTCAAGGCAAATACAGTTTCTACACTAAACATGGAAGAAATATTCATTGAACTTAATAATATCAAATCACTTGACTTAAATCCGATGTCCTGGTTCGTTGTTAATGATCAAGGTTGGCTTTCTCTCTTCTTTCTGATCACAAATTCTTTCCAATTTCTGGTGATGGGAGATAGTTTGGTTTGGAACCTCCTTTACCCTCTTTCTAACTTCTCTCAAAACTCCCGCAGCCAACTCTCTTGCCTTTTGCTGGTAATGGCCTTAGTGGTCTCTTTAAAAATATAAAAGTAAACTCTAAATTCGTGGGTTTTAATTTCTCAATATTTAAAATTACCAAAATGCCCTTCTAGATTGCCGATTTGGCCTAAAATGCCCGGGGACCCAAACTAAACTCCCGGCTAGTGTTTTCTGACTATTTTCACCCTTCCGTACGCGTTGACGGACTCAAAATGATCATTCTGTTGATAAAACTATAATTTAATTTTTAATTTAAATAAATTCATTCCTGACGTGACTGACACACTCGTCCCAATTAAATTTTCCAAATTGTCGTATTTCTGCCTCTTGACAATTTAAATATTTTCAATACTCATATATTACCATATATACTCAGAAATATTCAATTTTAACATCATAATCAAGTACCAACTCACATCTCGTTAGTATTTATATCCGGATTAGTTCCCAATTAATTCTCATTTAATTCAATTAATCCCTTAAATATAAATCAATAAAATTACGGGGTATTACACCAGGCTCATGTGCACACTAAGTTTGCACATCATTTTTTTTTAAATAGTAAAAAAAAATTTTGAGTTGATTTTTTTTGTGTGATATTTAAACATTTCAACGGACATGTGTAAAAAAAATCAGCTCAAAAAAACTTTTTTTACTATTTTTAAAAAATCGGTCAAACTTTTGCTACTTCTAAGCACTTTAAAAGCTGCAAAAGTTTGATTGATTTTTTAAAAATAGTAAAAAAAGTATTTTTGATCTGATTTTTTTAACATGGGTCCGTTGAAATGTTTAAATATAATATAAAAAATAAACTCAAAAATATTTTTTTAATGCTTTAAAAAATTGTTGTGCGCCAGTACTGTGCAAACTTAGTATGCACAGGAACCTGCCCCTCTCTCTCTCTCTCTCCCTGTATATATATATATATATATATATATAGATATAGATTTATCATCCATGTAAAGATGATAGATAAATGATTTAAATGTTCAAAAGTTTGAAACAACAATAATTCATCATTATAGTTTGAAATTTAGTGATTGATAAATATGTTGTTGATATATTTAATTTTTTTTTAATATGCACGGAAAGAGGATTAATCTGAGAAAGCTAGTGCGCCCTAGGGTTTGTACATAAACAAAAATAATTTTTAAAATTTTACAATTTTAATAAACTTTGCACCGAATAAAAATACAAGTGTTAGTGTTGACAAAAGCATGCATGTATGTGAAAATAAGCAAGAATAAAATAATTAAAGCACAACACAATGATGTACGAGGAAAACCCCCAATGGAAAAAATATCGGACGACCTAACCACATAAGTCCACTATGATATATGTCTATTTATAAAAACAACTTAGACGTACTCACAGACTCAATGCCTTTAAGAATTGATGTGCTTCATCATTCCTTGTAACCTTCTTCCCAGCTACTATTGGATACCTTCCAACAGTCACACAATGCAAGCGCATTCCCACGTCTCGATATCCCACCGATCTTACTCTTCTCATGACCAGTCCAGCTATCGCTCAACAGAAACACAATCTCCACAGATCAAAACTCTCATAATATGAAGAGAAAACCAATATGGTTCAATTAAAAAGATATATCGAACAAATACATAGATGTAGGATTCTTGGATCTCAAACTTTGGTGTAAACTAGGGTTTTGGTTTGGAATTTTTTCCACAAATCAAACACATAAACTTGGAGTTATTTTGATAAGGTTGGGAACTTAAAATGCTTGGAAAAGTCTCACATCAAAAATCCGCTCCGCACTCCTATTGTAGGAGGTTTTTTTTGGAAAAAGTCAAATTCATCAAAAAATTGCATACTCGTTCGAACGAAGTATAGCATCTTGTTCCAACACCATTAAAAAATAGTTTCCAACAAAATTCTAGTGAAGGGAAAAAAACATCTCGTTCTAAGTGTCATTAGAAGAGGATATAACAAGGTACCTATACTCATTCGATATACTTTCAAAGTCCATTCTAACGAAGTCCCCAAAAAATTATATTTCTTATTAAAAATATAAAAAGGAATAAAATCGTTTTAAAAAAAATTAAATATTTTTTTATAAACACCTAACACCCAAAACAAAATTTAGGGATCAAGCATAAACACTTATTCACACCTTCATTGAGATCCCTCGGATGCTGAAGAAAAAACTCGCTATGTAACCAATGTATCCTCGATGATGCTCTTCCGCATGGTCTTCAATTACACATCATAGGCTTAAGAAACGCAGAACCAAAGTCCTAACCTATGACTTAAAAAAGTTTTATCCAAACACAGAATAAAGCCAGTACTTACAAATTGAATCGATTTGGAAATTTGTTCTTACAAATCTCCCCCTTTGACTACTCTTAGACAATACTCAAAATGAAAACTACTGGGATATCAAGCTCATGAAGACTCAATTCCTAACCCTGAAAAGAAAAACATTACAGCCGCTTGATCAAAACAAACTTCAGTAGCTTTGCTCTTGTGCAAACGTATATTACATCGCTACTAACCTGCACACTTAAACACACCTATAAATGAAGATAGAATATGATATATGTAAACTACATATGAAAAACCCTCCCTCTTGGTCTAACCATCTTTGCCTAAGAAAGGACATCTCCCCATAAGTTAAAGGTCTCCCCTACATATAAAGAATTAGATATAATTTCTTCCACTTTTTATTTAGGAATAGACAAGGAATAAGGTTCAAAATAATAAAACATTTCTCCCCAATAAAACCAAATCTACCTCTAAGTGAAGCATGGGAATCATAAAGGAAAAATAAATATATCATGTTATGGTGTGAAGCAAGAATACAATGACAAATAGTTCGGCAACATAAGTACAAATAACCCAAACTATGAACACATGATATCAACTATAATGGAAGCATTTAAGTATAAGATACCAAGATGATCATAACACATGACAATATAAATCAAAGATTAAGCATAAGGCAAACATGGATTAGATGAAAATGCAAAGACTCAAAATACAAAACATACCAAATATATAACCATACATATACCAATGAAGCATAATTTTATAACAGGTAAGCATTACACACTTTCATAGTATTAATGTGTCTAAGCATGGTGGTATAAAGTGAATAGGCGTGAACTAAAAATAAGAGAAAATGACCCAATCACTTTAAAATGTCCATGTAGATCTATTTGACTACAATAATTTATCAACATTATATTTAGCCTCACATGTCAAATAAAGAACTCAAAAGGATAAACAAACACTATGCACACTTCCCACTAGAAAGTTTGATGATTCTCGACTCAATGGCATGAAAATAATTATGCTCGACTATGACTCATTGTGCAAACCCAATGATCTTCAAGTAAACACCCTTGAAAACATGTATAATTTTTTCTCTCTCTATTTCTTTTGAAGATATCTAAGTTTTGAAGCATCAATGCATAAAAAAATTCCCTGACAATTTTTCTATTTTTATTTCTTACATATATTTTTAAGCCCTTGCCAACAGTGGCCTTTCATGCAAAAGGAGATTCCCCCTTTTGTAGCCCTTTCTTTTGCACACTCATAGTTTTTAAAAATATCAAACAAGCTCACGCGAAATTATTTTTACATGCACAAATCCGTTATAGTAATTTTTTTTATATATATGATAAGATTATTGGGAGAACACCTCACTTCGATCATGTGACATGTGAAGATAATATCTAAAGGAGCTCTTGTAAAGTGTGTGTCGAGGCATACATAAAGTGAATCCATCATGAAAATTAATTTCAAACTACTTCATGTAAACATACTTAAGAACAATACAAGTATTGAAAATCAAAATCAAATGTCCTAGTCACATGGGATGAATGGGAATCAAACACACCAATATGAGACACAATATACATAAAACCCATATACGCAAAAACCAAAAATCTTTTCGATATTTTAAATATTTTATAATACGATACCAATTTAATAAAAACATCTCAAAGGACACACAAAATCTATTTGTATTTTACCCATTAAGACCATAAAAGATGGAAAATCAAAATATAAAATATAAGCATACCATAACATTAGCAATAACATATGACACGAAGCACAAAACTTGTGTATGATATAAAAGAAATCAAAATCACTCATAAGATATCACATGGGATGAATCATGTGAAATAATGAGAGAGTCAACAATCATAACATTTAGTGCCTCCAAATCGGACATCCTAACCCACATAAGTTTAACGTGAAGAACTCAAGCTCGGAAAACCATGTTGAAACTAGCCTTAATCTTACTATGACATTTTCTAAGATCATAACAAAACATCCTAAGGTTACCTTCCCACCACAATATGTGCATGTGAATACACGAGGTGTTTTACCTTCAAGTTGAACATTTTATCCAACCTCCTCGACCTAGACTCCAAATCAAATTTGAAATTACTCGACTCTCTCAACTTCTCTTCTAAATCCATAATCCTAGAATTGAGAAAATACCAAGACTTTTCAAACTCATTAATCTCGTTCTTCAAAGCCTCCATCGAACCATGAATGATATCTTTCTCCCTCTTAATGTACTCGAGCTTATCTTTAAGAATCTTCTCACATTCCTTAAGATCCTCAATTAATTTACCATTATTATCACCTATGGTACGTTCCTTCACCTTAGCTTCTAATGTATGTTGGACCTTTTCAACTTCAACGACTCGGTGTAAAACTCTCAAAAGGACACTCAAGTCTCACTTTCCTCTTTATCTTCTTATCCATCGATTATCTCCTCATAATTATGGGAACTTAAAGACCGAAGTTCGAAACCATCATTCACATGATTATTTTCTTTGGGGTAAGATACTCATTTTAGTCCCACATGACTGGCCACGAATGCAGTGTAGTTGCGATCAGTGGGGGAATTAACTTCCTCTACCAACTCATTATCACTAAGAGTGGAATTGTATACCTTCGGTTTCTTACCCTCTTTCCTTAGTCTATGGGACACTCATGGGAATAATGCCCTAAATTATGGCATTCAAAATACGTGTCCTGATCATCCACCTTCTATGGACCATCCATGGTAGAAAAAGTGCTTAGGTTTCTTTTCAAAAATCTTCTCAGATATCTTCTCATCTCTAAGCTCAATAAACTTCTTAACTTCCTAGCAAACATAGATATCTCTTTAGCATTAAGCTCACCATTACCCGCGAAATTCGACACATCCTCTTTTTGGCCTTTCAAAGCAATGACATTCTTTTCATTTTTCTTTTGAGGGCACATATTCATCTCATAGGTTTAAAAGTCACCTACAATATCTTGGACTCTTATACAGTCGACACCACCAAGGGAATTAAAGATCGTAATTTTCTCATTAAATCTTTCATGTAACGACCTTAATATTTTTTGCACAACTCTAGACTCGGGGATAAGCTCTCCTAAGTTGAACGAGGAGTTGACAATATCCGACAATTTGGCATAAAACTCATCATAAGTGTTATTATTTAACATGTTAATCGTCTTAAACTTAGTCATCAGATTTTGAAACTTGAAAACCCAAATAATATTTTTTCCCTCGTGTGTGGATCATAAAATATCCCAAGCATCCTTAGCACTTTTGCAAGTCATAATCGACTCCTAAACTCCTTAGCTGTCACAAAGTAAAAAATAGTCTTCAAACTCCTTGAATTAAAAGTTGTAGCATTCTTTTCAGTATTTATCCTAGAGGCATACGCTTTAGAAGCACCACCTTTAGTGATAAGAGTCCACATATATTCAATCGAGTTCCAAACATTCTCATTAATCGACTTTAAGAAAAATCACGTTTGAGACTTCCAATAAGGATAGTTTGACCCATAAAATAATGGAGACCAGCTAACGAAACTACCCTCTTGGTCAAAATCCATCTAATACCAAAACAAGCACAAAATAGGGATCTAACACAACAAACTACTATAACCCGATGTGATACCAATATGAGAAAGCTAGTGGTCCCTAAGTTTTGTACAAAAAACCAATAATTTTTAATTTTTCCCAATTTTAATAAAAAATTTATAGAATAAAAACACAGATGTTGTTTGAAATAGTTTTACCAATTTTATTCTTGAAAAAATCATGCATCTATGTGAGAATAAGAAAGAATAAAACAAGTAGACCACAACACGACACTGTATGAGGAAAACCCACAATGGGAAAAATCTTGGACAACATATCCACATAAGTCCACTAAGATATAAGTATATTTATAACAACTTAGACTTACTTATAGACTCGATGCATTAGAGCCTTGAGGAAATAAGGATTCTATGGAATGATTCACATATTAGTCCAAACATATACAAATTCAATTTTATACAATTTTATCTTTGAATTAATTTATTTGCATTCAAAGATGTGGTCCAAATTAAATACATAAAAAAACAAGCAAGTATGTGAAGAAGTAAGAAAAAATCCCTTTTCAAGTCAAATCTTTTTATTCAACGCTATAGAGAATTTGACAGACACAGTCGACTTACAAACTACTTAAAATGACTAAGCACAATGCATAGATTCTTTAAGTCTTCTATGGAATATAGCCTAGTCTAGTGTCATCCAAAGGAAGTGTTTTGCCCTCGATATCCACCAATTAGCCTTCTTCTTTAGTAGTAGAACCTCAGTTCCATAAGTCAGTAGTGTAAATTGACTATACAAGGGTTTATGCAATGTTTATGGAAACTAGGGTTTCATAAATCTCACAAATCACATATGGGGATGTATGATTTGGAAAACAAAATATGGGAAATTTTGGAACAGGTATTGGAAAATCATTTTCACCAAAGTTATTTTGAAATTCTGAACAAAATAGGTTTTTATAACAAAATCTGGAATTTCGAGAGGGCGTGTCCGTTCGAACGAAATAAGACCTCATTGGAATGATAATAATAGTTTCATTTAAATTTCATCCTATTTCATTCTAATGAAACCCTATTCCTTCTCATGAGCTTCAAACGATAATCCTCTATCAAGGCAGGGATATCTCGTTTAAATGTCTTTTGAAGTTGGTTCAAATGAAGACACATATCTCGTTCGAATGAGACCCAATCTCGTTTCAACGAGACCCCAAAAAAATTTCTTTTTATAAAAATCCTCGATTTAAAATTCAAACATCACATAATATGATTTATATTAATTCATGAAAAACACACGCTTTATACCTTCATAAAATGTGAGTGATGAATCTTGAGACGGAGTTCGTTCACTAACGTGTCTTCGAATGTACATGGAGATAATGCGGATGTTTGGGTTGAGATGCCGATTTATAACGGGATATGCCAAAACTACCAAATGGCCTAAACTATGAGAAATTATAAGATGTTGCTCTTATAAATCTCCCTCTTTGCTATTATAGTACAAAAGAAAATCGAAAACCAAATTACAATAAAACCCTTTAAGACATAAATCGTAATGTCTTGCTAAACCTTATAAATGGAACTACATATGAAACTTTGTCTTCAATTGAAACTTTTTCTCCCCTTGGCTAGCTTTATCTTCATCTTGTGTATTCCGTGAGCTTTACATCAAAGCCAAAGAGAACTACACACATGGATTAAGAAATACCATGACGCGTACGAGTTTTAAATAAAAATAAAACTCCTCCTCAATTTGTTCTCGCACTTTTTTTCGAAATAGACAAAGGGTTAGAAGATAAGGATGAATAATAAGCATCATATGAAGAAGAAAATATATCATCACAAATATAATCGATAAAGTGCATGTATTGATAATCCAAGAGGCATACCAACTATTTTTGAAACATTTTCAAAAAATTTCAAGTATAAGTATAAAAAGTATACCTAGGTACAAAAATACGTAGTCACCATGGAATAATACTAAAATATCCGAACTGTAAAAATGGAATGTAATTGTGTGAACATTTTCCATAGGTAAATCAATATAAACATTCATAACATAGGTACACGAAGTCGTGAGGCACGTCCAATGAAAGAGCATAAAGTCTACCTGAGGTGTAAAATAGCGAATTCAGATGAAATTGACTCAACTTAATTTACATGCCATGAATTTTAATGATTCTCACACTAATAACGCCTACTATTTAATGTTTTTCAAGAAAATCCGTTTTGCAAACCCATTGATCTTATACTTTAAGCTCCCTCAAAATCTCTAATATATAAGAATTATCTCTCAAGTATTTTAAGGAAATCATAATGCTCATAGTTAGTGAAGCATCAATGAATATAAACTAGATGACTTTGGCACCTCTGTTTTTGTGTGTCATTAATCTTTTTAGGATCTTTTATGAAAGTGGTGGCTTTTAACACAAAGAGAAGTTTACCCTTTCTAGACCCTTTTCATTTCTCAACATATATCAATATTTTTTGAGAAATGAAATCCGGGCAATGGTTCATACTAAACAACTTTTCTCTTTTACATTTGGTTCGTTATTATGAAGAATTGAGATGAGAACATCATATTTGACACATGAGAAGTAAGTACAGCATTCAAAAAGTTTGTGCACATGTTAAATAAAGGTGACAAAAAGTCTAACATTTGGAGAGTAATCATCAATGATCAACGAAATTTTAGCCACACATTATTAAGCACACTAACAAAACAAAGTCATGTCTCAAAGCACTACAAAAAAGTCACATGAATGGATGCAATGTAGGGGTGATCTTAATGTCTTGAATGTTCATCCATATATAGTGAAAAATCAAAAATACAAAAATCTTTTTATCTTTTTCAAAAAGTTTATCAATCTAAAATCCTTTTCATTTTTTCAAACATTTTTATAAATCAAATTTTTTATTTGATTTTTCATAAAAACAAAACTCTTTCTGAAAATTTTCAAAATATATCAAAAAGAAAACATATCAATACAATGATGATACAATCTAGCAATAGGAATATGAGATATGAACATGATAAATGTCATACGCTAGATAAAGTATCCTCAAATCTATGTGCATCTAAAGGTTTCATGAAATTATTGGCTAATTAATGTTCGGTGCTCACAAAGCTTCAGTACATGACCTTTTTCTCAATGCGATCATGTATCAAATGCTCACATATCCTAATGTGATTTTTGTGAGAATGTTGGATAGGATTATGGGATATATGGATCACACTCGTATTATCATAACAAATATTCAATGTTCCTTTTGAAATACCATAATCTTCCAACATTTTCTTCAGCCATAAGAGTTGCGTGTAATAATTCCCAGCGGAAATAAACGCATCCTTCGCTATGGACAAAGATATGAAGTTTTTCTTCTTTCTCAACCCAAATTAAAGATCACTCCTAAAGTAAAAACACCCACCTGAGATGCTCCCACAAATATAAACATCCCCATCCCACTCAGCATTCGAATATGAGGACAAATGGTCATCGATATCAAAGAGATACAAAATACCATAGGAAAGAGTTACAGTATTGTATTTAATGATACATTTAAGTGAAAATAAGTGAGACTCTTTCGGGGATGCCTGGTATCGTTCACAAACCCCAATGCCAAAGTTAATATCGGGAGGACTAGCTGTCAAGTAGAGAAGACTACCTATCATACTCCGATAAAGGGTGTTCTTTACATACTTGCCTAAAGTATATTTTATAAGCTTAATCAATGTACTCATATGGGTGTGTGAGTTCTTAGTGGAGTCTAAACCAAACTTCTTCACTAGGTCCTTAGCACATTTGTATTGAGATATGAATATCATATCCTCTAACTAACGCATGTATAGACCTAAGAAGAACATAAGCTCTTCAACAATTATCATCTTAAACTCCCTTCATCTCCTCCTCACAAGTGTGATCATGGTCGGTGGGAGCACGTGGATCTAAATACTATGTCATCCACATAGACTTGGGTAGCTAAAATTGCATAAATATCTCTGCTAAAAATAATGTATTATCCACTCCCCCTCTCTTGAAGCCACGAGCTAAGATATATTAAGTGAGTCGCTTGTACAAAGCATAGGTTGCTTTGTTCAAACCATAGAGGGATTTCTTTTGATAAAAGACGTGTCCTGGATGCTTTGGGTCTTAAAACCCCTTTATTTGTTCCACATAAAACTCCTCATGTAAAATGCCATTTTGGAAGACACTCTTAACACCCATCTACTATAACTTGAAGTGGAGATGACATGCTATGGAGAGTAGTTAGCGGATGGACTCAATCTTATGAACATGAGTGAATGTCTCATCAAAGTCTTTACACTCAATCTATGTGTTGCCTTGAGAGACCAATGATCGAGCGCGAAAAGTAGCGTCGCGTAGGTACGCTAATCGTTGTTATCGGTTCGGCGACTCAATGCAAAAGAACCTAAACTACAACTACACTTGACAAGCAAGTAGAGCGGTAAGTCGGGTATCGAGAATCCACAGGGAGTTATTAAATTTCAGATGTTAATTGTTTAATTACTTCAGGAATAAAAGTGTAAAAGGTGATAGGAGGTTATGGTGACAAAAGAAAATGAGAAGTTATGCTAAAATAAAGTAAAGCGAGGATCGGGATCGCATTCTACCAAACGGATCGAAACAACTACTAACTAGAGTTAAGGCTCGAAAGCAATCTAATCGAGCATTTACAATTAAGCATAAACATCACGCAAGGAGGAATTTAACCCAAAGTTGCGAGATAAAACATTTAACTGAAAAATGGTCGCACGCGGATTAAATTCGGATTGTCGCTATAAACTCTAACGTTGCATGACAAAGAAAGATAAACGCTTAATAATCCAACTTTGATACGCGCGGTTTCAATTAAACGCGATTTTGCACTAAACCTAGTTTTCGGAGCTCGGGGCCCGAAAATGGCGGAAATGAAATCCCGACCCTATTTATCTAAGGGTGCATGGTGAGTTAAACTAAGTTATGCTAATTAGACTAAGAAAGCAATAATTAAAGCAATAAAACTAATTATGAAAGCATGAAAGTTATCTAGAAAGCAAGAATAAAGGGAAAACAATCTATATTAAATGAGAGGGAAGATGAATAGTCAATCTTACAAACCAAATGGATGTCAAACCAAGATGAATTGAAGAGAAACCAAGCAAAACCCCAAAAACCTAAGCTAAATCTAACCTAAAATCGTATATATGGCTGGCCCCTATTACAAAACCAAAATTTGGCTTATATAGTATGTTAGAATAAAAGAAAAGAAGAAAGAAAAGAAAAGAAAATATCTGCAGAAAAACAGGGGATCGATCGATCGACCCCTTTGGTCGATCGATCGACAGTGTAATTCGTGGCAAAAATAAGAAGAGTCGATCGATCGACCCTTATGGTCGATAGATCGACCAAGCAGAGCAGCCTGCAATCCTCCCTGTTTTGGCATACAATCCAACGTCGCTCCAATCGCCGTAACTTTGTCGTTATGCATCGGAATCGTGCACCGTTCGCGGCCACGCGAAGCTAGCGAGGAGAGCTACAACTTCCGTGTAGATGTCGGGCCAGGTGCCCAAGCTGTCAAAAGACTAAAATGCCCTTGCGCGTGCGGTTGTGTACGGAAATCGAGCGAAACGCATCCGGACTTCACACTTAGCATCCAAATACCTACAAAAGCTCAATTAACACCTGCGAAACATGTTATCATAGAAATCCGAGGGTTTTCTGGTTAACGAGCATAAATATAGGGAATAAGATACCCGAGGGGGCTAATAACGCGTAGGTTGACGGGTGAAATACGCAATATTTCCGTCGTATCAACCAACCTAGATTACTGCGAACTTTGGTACCATTCTCATCCGTCTTGTTCTTGTAAATCCATTTGGTACCAATTTTTCTAGGTTGGGGGGACTAACTCCTATGCATCGTTCAAGTGATACTGAAGCAACTCATCTTGCATAGAGGATATACAATGATCTTCCTTGAGTGCTACTTTCACATTATTGGGCTCGACTAATGTGGTGTAACAAAGGTAGCTAACCATAGTCTCAATTTGAGCGCGAGTTTTAACACCTAGTATGGGATCAACAAGTCTAGTGAAAAGGTCATGAATTTTTTGAACCTAAAAGTGTGTATCCTATAAATCAAAGGTGGGGTCCATCGAGGTAGTATGAGTAAAAATGGGATTGTCACCATGGGGTGCTTTATCCTCACACTGGGGGCTAGGGTCAAAATTTTTCGGCACCTTGTCATCTCTAATCGTGACGTTTATGGACTCCATAACATTAGAGCTTGTAGGGTTTAACACCCCATAATCCCCACTATATGATAAATAACTTAAAAATATCCCCTAGTTACTCCGTGAGTTAAACTTTTGATTAGGCATAAATTCTTCATATTTATCCCCTCAATTTCGGTATTTTTATGATCCCATGCAGTGTAAATAGATTGGATTTGTCTCATATTTATGATACTAACCCTTTTTGGCAAGTATTTCGTATTTTGTGTATCTCCTATGTGTTTTACAGATATTTCATGCAAGTTAGTGCCAAAGAGAACTCAAAATAGTGAAAGAAACCAAGAATCGGGGAGTTGAGGGGCATTTTCGTAATTTTTTAGCCTTAGTCCGGAGGTGGGGCCAACTGGAAAGTTGAAGAGCTTTTAATTACAAGAACACTGGAAAAAACGGCACCTCAATCCGAGTTACGATGAAGAAGTTATGCCCATTTGAAGTTGAGAAGAAATTCAAGAAAAAAGCTGTCAAACCCAAACCGAACCGAAGCTGAGAAAAAAACCGGTCCGCCCATTTGTCACGCACCAGATCTGTTACTAAATTAGTCACGCTCCAGATCCGTTACTAAATTAGTCACGCTTTCTAAGTGCGACAAATTGGCAGATACGGGATTTTTATTTTGTGCTTATCTTTTAGCCAAAAGGGTTTTATATTTTGGGGACTCTTCTAAACGACCCTTAGCCTATATATTTAGCCATTAGGACTCTTTTTATTCAGATTTCATTCATGTAAAAGCTCCATAACAAGTAGGAACATCTAGGAGAAGAATTTACATACTTTCTATCATTAATTCAAGAGCTTTTCCGATTTTTCTTCAATCTTTGATTTCTTCTTGCATGTTCTTGTTCTTCAATCTTGGTAACTTTTATTTCCAGCAATTTTATTATTATTTTACCATGTTAGGCTAGGTTTTTAAAGGTTGGGATACATGAACCCAACCTGATGTGTTAATTGCATGTGTATAATATTAGTCCTCTGAATTTAAAGATTGATTATGACCGTATTGCGTAGTTACACAAAAATTGTAGATCTTTATATCTCGTTTGCCTCTGGGTACTTGTGATGATTTAGAATGCAATTCGAGTGCTACTATCGCGATACTGATTTACTCATCCTCAGATTAAGTATGACGCGGGCTTGAACCTTGTATACGTAATGCTTGGGAGTACTAAATTCCGGGTCAAATTAATCAGTTAAATTTACGATTAGTTTTATACCATCAATACTCTAGGGTTGGGGGATTGTGTCTCTACCTTAATTTTTCCAATTAGTTTTAGTTAACTTCTTTATTTTTCCCTTTTTCCTTTGTCACTCAATCATCATCTTTTACACTTTATTTTTTGAAGTAATAAATCAATTAAAATCTATCAAACATTCCCTGTGGATTCGATACCCAGACTCGACACTATACCCCGCAAGAGTGTAGTTAAAGTTTAGGTTTTTTTTTGTATTGTGGTTGGAAGCCGACAACAACGACTAGCGTATTTACACGGACGCTCGGTTTTCGACTCGATCAAAATGGCACCGTTGCCGGGGAACTAAGTAGACTTAGGATTAGATCAAGTTAATCCAAAACTTTGACCAGAAAAAAAAAAAAAATTCACAAACGAATCTCTCCTGAGCTTAATGCAAAATTCTGAAACCACTTCCACACCTCATAATACTCCTACCCATATTCACGAAAATCCTATAGTGGAGTATAACCCAGATAGTCCCCACACTCCAAACGCCCCACAGTTCTGGATCCCACCTCCCACACCGTCACACTCCATCTCTAGCAACACTCCCTTCTCCTTCGTAGGACACACTTCGCGCACACCTAGTGAGAACACCGAATCGTCAAGTGAGATAGAGATGTCGCAATATAGCAATGCAGTTACCGGTGAGGAAGAGCCTCCATATCGCCCGTTGAGAGAATACTTATATCCCGAGCGCACTGTCACTCCGGGATGCATTATACTCCCGTATAATGCCGGGCAGTTCCGATTCAAAAATGGGATGATCCAGATGCTACCGCATTACCACGGGATGGATTCTGAAAAGCCATACCTCCATATTAGGGAATTTGAGGATGTGTGTGATACTCTCAGCGATCAAACTTGCACACAAGAGGTGATTCGCCTCAAACTCTTCCCATTCTCGCTCAAGGATAAAGCTAAGACCTGGCTATGGTCTTTACCTCCGAGCTCGATTCCATCTTGGAACGAGTTACAATCCAAATTTCTCAAGAAGTTCTTTCCAACACATCGAACAATCTCCATAAAGGCTCAAATTCAATCGTTCAGGCAATTGGATAATGAGCCATTCCATCGATGTTATGAGCGTTTCAACGAGTTAACTGCTTCGTGCCCCCATCATGGATTTGATGCAGCTCAAATCATTTCCTTCCTCTATAATGGGTTGAACCTTAACTCCAAGCAACTCATTGAAACCATGGGTAGTGGTCCGTTTATCGAGCTAGACTGCCACGATGCTGAGCTTCACCTGAGGTATGTCGTCGAGACTGCCCAATCATGGGATATTTCTGATCCTAATGCTCAAAATCGAAATCGTCAAGCGACCACCACTCCATCGGCGTCTGGCCTATACCATGTAGATAAGACCTCTGTGTCGGACAGTCGATTGGACACTCTTGAGAAAGGACTTCGAGACTTATGTGAGGTAGTTGGATCTATCAAAAATCCCGTCGAGAAGGTGTGTGCGATTTGTGAGGCGGGACATTCAACTGAGGAATGCCCGACGATACCCGCCTGCAAAGTAATATTACAAGAGCAAGTTAGTGGTATAGGAGGCTTTAAGGGAAATTTCGGTGCCCCGCACGGGAATTCATACAACCCTTCGTGGAAAAATCATCCCGGATTTAGCTACGGGCAACAACATGCCGCAATGAACCCTCCTTCGCATGTTGCCCCTCCTCCTCCACAACAATTTCAACAAGCTCCACACATGCAAGGACATGTGCAAGCACCACCACCTCATGGAAATTATATCCCGCCACAGCGGAGAACTCTCGAGGATACTGTGAATCAATTCATCGCAAGCCAGGCCGCAACCAATGCCAAGTATGATCGTCTCATTGGCGACCTAAATGCAAATCTGTCTAAGATACAATCCTCGTTGAGTGTTCAAGAGAAGGGCAAATTCCCTGCCCAAGGCCAACGACCTCCCCAAGGTCAAACTAGTGTTAGCTCCACATCCACTGAACATCAGGAGAAATGTCAAGCAGTGACCACTCTTCGTAGTGGAAGAGTCGTTGATTTATCGCCTCCTCCACACGACACGACAAAAGACAAGGAGATATCGCCCGGCACGAAAGAGGCTGAAGATGTTCCCTTGGACGAGAGTGATAAGGAAGACACTAGTGAGCCTGAGGTGGTAGTGAAACCACCCTCCGCAGCACCATTTCCTCGAAGATTGATTCCTACTCAAAAAGGGACTCCACGTGATGAAGTGCTAGAAGTACTAAAGAAAGTGAAGCTGAATCTACCCTTCCTTGATGCCATCAAACAAATTCCAGACTACGGCAAAGTTATCAAAGACTTGTTGACGGTAAAAAGGAGGATGAAAGTTAAAAAGAACGTCTTTATAGCTCAGAACGTGAGTTCCATTCTGCTAAATGATCTCCCGCCTAAATTTAAAGATCCCGGCGCACCCACCATATCACGCATCATTGGAGATAATAAAATTGAGAAAGCCTTACTTGACTTGGGAGCAAGTGTAAACATACTTCCTTACTCCATTTATAGGCAACTTGACTTGGGCGACCTCAAGCCCACAAAGGTCACTCTCCAATTGGAGGATCGATCAGTGAATATTCCACGAGGCATAGTCGAGGACGTGATCGTCCAAGTGGACACTTTCTACTTCCCAGTAGACTTTGTCATTTGGGACACGGATCCCTCCTTTAACTCAAGTAACCATGTTCCCATCATCCTTGGTTGCCCTTTCTTAGCTACAGCTAATGCAATCATCAACACAAGAAATGGGCGAATGCAGCTCACCTTTGGGAACATGACCTTGGAAACCAACATCTTCCACATAGCCCAAAATGCAGGGGAGGAAGATGATGTTCACGCGGTGAGCCTCATAGATGAGGTAGTAGAAGAGTACTTCGAAGAAACTTTTTGTGGCGACGCCTTAGAGTCATGTTTAGCGACGAGCTATGAGTGTGAGGGGACGTCTACCCACTTCGAGAGGGATGTTGGAAGGTTGAGAGAATTACTCGATGAGAGTGCGTCGGATGAGGACGTGAGAGAGATTGATTGGGTTTCTAGATTCGAGGAACTACCTCCGAGGGATACACATATGGCTCCTTCCAGTGAAAAATTTCCAACCCTCGAATTAAAGAAACTCCCCTCCCATATCAAATATGCATACCTAGGAGAGGATGAGACATTTCCTGTTGTTATCTCCTCTACCCTAGACGAAGGGCAGGAGGGCAAATTGATGAGAATTTTGAGGAAGCACCAGGGTGCTTTTGGTTGGTGTATAGCTGATTTGAAGGGGATAAGTCCTTTGATTTGCACCCACAAGATTCATCTCGAAGAGGATGTCAAGCCCTCTAGAGAAATGCAAAGAGGACTGAATCCCAATATGAAAGAAGTTGTGAGAACCGAGATCATCAAACTATTGGATGCCGGGATTATCTACCCAATCTCGGATAGCAAATGGGTGAGCCCTATTCAAGTCGTCCCGAAGAAGTCGGGTATAACTGTGATTGAGAATACCAAGGGAGAGCTTGTTCCCCAATGCACCACCACCGGTTGGCGTGTTTGCATTGATTATCGGAAACTCAATGCGGGAAGAAGAAAAGACCATTTCCCCTTGCCATTAATTGATCAAATGCTTGAGAGAGTTGCGGGCCACCCTTATTATTGCTTCCTTGATGGTTATTATGGATATAACCAAATTGAGGTCGATGTACTTGACCAAGAGAAGACGACTTTCACTTGCCCTTTTGGTACGTTTGCCTACAAACGTATGCCATTTGGCTTGTGTAATGCACCCGCGACCTTTCAAAGGTGCATGTTGAGCTTATTTAGCGACATGGTCGAGAGAGGACTCGAGGTGTTCATGGACGATTTCAGCGTTTTTGGCACCTCTTTCGATCATTGTTTAGAAAAATTGGAAAAAGTACTTACCCGGTGTGTGGACAAGAACTTAGTGCTGAATTGGGAGAAGTGCCATTTCATGGTCACTGAGGGAATAGTTCTTGGTCACATAGTATCATCCAAGGGCATAGAGGTTGATAGGGCTAAGATAGATGTCATAGCTGACCTTCCCCCACCGAGATCGCTTAAAGACGTGCGCTCATTCTTGGGTCACGTCGGGTTTTATCGAAGGTTCATTAAGGACTTTAGCGCTATCGCTAGACCCTTAAGCAACCTTCTCATGAAGGATAACCCGTTTGAGTGGACCGAGGCATGTCAAAGCTCCTTTAATAAATTAAAGAACATGCTCGTGTCCGCTCCCATCATGCAAGTTCCGGATTGGTCCCTACCGTTCGAACTTATGTGTGATGCAAGCGATTACGCGATTGGGGCCGTTTTGGGCCAACATAAAGATAAGCAAGCTCATGTCATCTACTACGCTAGCCGGACCCTTGCCGGACCTCAACTCAACTACTCTACCACGGAGAAGGAGTTGCTAGCGGTAGTCTTTGCCCTTGATAAGTTCAGATCGTATCTCATTGGTTCTCCTATCACTGTCTTCACCGACCACGCGATTTTAAAATATCTACTTGCGAAGAAAGACGCCAAGCCGCGCCTCATAAGGTGGATCCTACTCCTACAAGAGTTTAATCTCTCCATCAAAGACAAGAAAGGAGTAGAAAACGTCGTGGCCGACCACTTATCTCGGCTCTCGTCCGACGTACCTAGTGATCCCATACCCATAGACGAGCACTTTCCGGATGAGCAACTATTTGCCACCTCTTCCTATCCCTGGTTTGCGGACATAGTAAACTATCTAGTCACGGGAGCCGTCCCTCCCGATTGGACACCGCAAGATAAGAAGAGGTTTCTTAATTGGTCGAGCATGTTCTTTTACGATGATCCCTTCCTTTTTAAATATTGCGCCGACCAAATCATCCGACGATGTGTACCGGATGACGAGATTCCAAAGGTCATCCAGTTTTGTCATTCGGAAGCATGTGGAGGCCACTTCTCGGCGAAAAAGACGGCCGCTAAAATTCTGCAATGCGGCCTCTATTGGCCCACAATCTTCCGGGATGCAAACGACGCTTGCAAGTCATGTAATAGGTGCCAATGAATGGGAGCCATTTCTCGACGCGACATGATGCCCCTTACCCCCATACTCATCATTGAGATATTCGATTGTTGGGGTATTGACTTCATGGGTCCCTTCCCCCCATCCTTTGGTTTCCTATACATCCTAGTCGTGGTAAACTACGTTTCTAAATGGGTAGAAGCTATAGCTACTAAGACTAATGACAACAAAGTGGTGATAAAGTTTCTACAGGAACACATACTTTCTCGCTTCGGAGCACCGAAAGCGATAATTAGCGATAATGGCACGCACTTTTGCAATAGGCCATTTGAGAAGCTCATGAGAAAGTATGGGGTCGTCCACAAGGTTGGGACGACATATCACCCACAAACGAATGGGCAGGACGAGCTAGCGAATCGGGAGATCAAGAACATTCTTGAAAAGACCGTCAATCCTACCCGGAAAGATTGGTCCCTTAGATTGACCGATGCACTTTGGGCCTATCGTACCGCGTTTAAAAATCAACTTGGAATGTCCCCTTTCCGTTTTGTGTATGGCAAACCTTGTCATCTTCCTGTTGAGCTCGAACACAAAGCGTATTGGGAAATTAAGCAATTGAACTATGCCTTGGACAAGGCCGGTGAAGCCCGTAAGCTACAATTGATTGAGTTAGAAGAACTACGCAATGATGCGTATGAGAATGATAAAATTTTGAAGGAGAGGATGAAACTTGCACATGATAGCATCATTCGAAGAAAAGAGTTTCATCCCGGGCAAAAAGTTCTTCTATAGAACTCTCGGCTCCACCTCTTTCCAGGCAAGCTGCGGTCACGATGATCTGGCCCGTTCGTCGTAAAGAACATTTTTCCCCATGGAGCTGTTGAACTAAACGATTTAAAAGGGGAAAACACGTTCAAGGTAAATGGACAACGCCTAAAGCCATACCTAGAGGCGTTTGTGGATGAGGTCGACACGATTTGGTTGTCGGACCCTGTTTACGGGGTCAATTGAGCTAAGCGAGTGAGGTCGTCGCACCCCCGACGCGTATGGGGTGATTTTGTGTGTAAAATAGTCGTGTGTAAATAGGTTAGTTAGGAGTCAGGAGCCTGCATTGCATGAGAGATAGGTTAGCACATTTTTCGAGGGTGCTAGTACGCTTTTCGAGGTCGTATTCGAGGAAGTTTTTGAGAGCCCGAGGGTCTAGAAGGTTTTTAGGGGCATTATGCACAAGTTAGGGGATGAGAGAGCACTTAGAAATGGAGAGAAGAGTGAATTTCAGCGTTTGGACCAGCCTGGTACCCCCGAACCGGTTCTCATGTACCCCGAACCGGTTCGGAGGGGCGAACCGGTTCGCTGTACCCCCGAACCGGTTCGCATATACCTGACAGGTTCTTCTCCCCTTTTCTCCAAATTCATTCCCTTTCCCTCCATTCTTTTCCCCTTCTTTCCCATTCGTTTTTCTTCCCTCCAAATCCTTCCTTCCTTCCCAAATTCATCCCAATTCATTCCCTCCACCCTCTCCTTCCCAACCTTTCATATTTTCCACCAAAAACACACCCCTTCACACCTATAAATACACCCCACCCCTCCTCCATTTTTCACACCAAAACATTCTCCCTCACTCTATTTTCTCCCATATTTTCTCCCTCTCTCTCCCTCTTTTCCATCAAAATGCCGCGCCGCCCCGCTCTCCGCCCAAAGAAATATGATGAGACCACCATACTTGATGACCCGGGCAAGGGGGTATTTCGATGCGTCCAAGAACGCCATTGGTCCGAGCACTACTTCTCCTCCACGCGCACCATTCACATCGAACGCTTCGTGGATTGGAACACCCTTCCGGGCGAAGTCACCACCCTTTTTGACCGCCGTGGGTGGTGCTCTTTCCTCGCCCCTACGTGCAATAACGTTTTTGATACCGCCATTCGTCAATTCTATGCGACCTTGGTTCGCAAATCTTCCACACTTCACGAGGCTTATCTCGACGGTATCACTATTCCCTTCTCGGCAGCTATTATTGCACGCAAAATGCGTGCCAAAGGGGTGATCCTCCCCGTGCCCTTCCAATACCCCAACAATGGTGCCCCACACACAAAAGACGAATGCGTTGCCCGCATGGCACCCGGGGCGGAATGGACACGCTAATCCTTCCCCATTGGTGGTTTGGCCGCCACGGTCCGCTTCACACACATCATTGTTTGTGGTGCCATCCACCAAACCACCAATGACTCGGTGGTCCGGTCCCGTCACGCCAATTTCCTCTACTATTTTTTGGACCCCGAGAGCACCATCAACCTTGCCCAAGTCTTCTACGCGGATATCCTCAATGCCGCCTATGACGAAACTGGCAAGGCGGCACTCCCATACGCCCGTTTCATTACGGAGCTCTTGATGGATGCGGGAGTGGATGAACCCGGAAACCAAATTCGACTTCCTCGCCCCATAGGCGGCACGTCCACAACTCGAAGTGAGCGCCAAATGCGCGTAGCTCACCCCGACCGTCCTATTCACGAGGAGGACGTGGCCGAGGAAGCTCCCGATGACCCGATGATGGATGTAGACGAGGAAGAAATTGAGGATGATGAGGAGGATTCCGATTTCGAGCCCCCAGGGGCAAACTTCGATAGGCGCCTTTCAGCGGTTGAGTCCCGTCTCGACGGGTTCATCAACCAATACAATCAAGATCAAGCGGCTTACCGGAGGGACACCCGGATGATGTATCAACTCCAAGTCCAGCTTCACCAGCTCAACTTTGGCGGTCCTCCTCCCCCCTTCTTTTATGACCCATATGACCCGAATGCACCGAGCTCCTCCCACCCACCTCCCCCATGAGTTTTTCTTGTCTTTATCTTTTGGTTTAATTGTTAGTGGTGGTCGGGCTTTCACATTGTTCACAGTTGATTTTTCCTTTTCTTATGTAACACAGGCTTCTATTTGTTATTATACAATCTTGCATTTTTTCATATTTGTTTGTTTTATTTTTCCGCACTTTTTATTCGCCTTAAGTTAGATTTTAGTCCTTTTTGCTTGAGGACAATGCAAAAGTCTAAGTTAGGGGGGGGGGGGTCAGAAGTGCGTATTTCTGAAACTTCACAAATTTTCAAAAATGCCCAAAATTTCCAAAAAAATCATAAAATTTTGAAAAATCCAAAAATATTTTTGTTCAAAATAAATAAAAATTGGAATTCAAAATTTTCAAAAATATCATTAAAAGTCAAATTGGAGTCTCAAATTGTAAACATTCAACATACACAAAGCCGAAATTGACCAAAGATGGAAATTGAGCGAAAATTGACGACTTAACGAATAAATGTGGAGATTAACAAACGCGGTGAGATTCGAGCCTATCACGTTTTGCGAGATTTTAAATCAATCCGAGTTAATTGTTAACTCAAAGTTCTTTTTAGCGCTTAATAAGTTATCAATGATCTCAATCCTTTCATTTTGACCGGTTTTGAAAAATGTGTGCAATATTGCCTTGAAAAACGTGCCAAATTAGTCTCTAAACTTAAATTCATCTCGAAACGCATATGGTAACGCAATTGGTATTTTGGACAATGAAGTAGGCCCTCGTTTGTCACCCAAAAATATTGGCCAGAAAAAGTAGCGAAAAATTATCCCTTTTGTAACCCAAATTGAGCCGAATAAATTTCTCCTTTCGTTTGACAACCCGAAAAACCCAAAAAGCCCGGAATTGTGAAAATCGAATATTTATCAAATAAAGTCCGTAGAGTGCATAAAAAGGGGCAAGAAAAAAATAGATATGCTCAACAAAAATAGCAAAAAAAAAAGTGAAAAATAGAAACAAAAATAGAGAAAAAGAAGAGAAAATGAGCAATAGCCCGAAAAAAGCACAAATGGACATCATAAATGAATTTTCCAATTCCAACCTTCCCTACCATTTTCATTTACCCAATATACCTTAAAACCCAAAAAAGTCCTAACCGAGTCTAAAGTGCAGAATTGGTTACCGCATAGAGAGCTAATACACCAAAAGATAATAAAGGAGATTAAGTGCGCGAATAAGAGGCAATGTTCCCGTTTTTAAAACCGTAATCCGTTGATGAGATCCTTTCACCATGAAATTTCCATCTTTCTAATTGTATGCGTGATTTTGTGTCCATTATATTTACTCTTTATATCACGCATACCGAGAGAATAGCCACAATCCGAGTGATTCGTTTGAGAGAGCATTCCGTGAGAATTTGAAATCAAAACGAACTTTCGAATAAGTAACGTAGTGATCAATCGGTGGAAATTGGCGGTTATATTTCTGGCTTCGCACACACACACACACTACGGTTTGAGACTTGTAAATATGACTTGATGATGACTATTTTCTAGAAATGTTTGAATTGCACAATTTTTACGTATTTTGAATTTTCTTTGAGTCGAATTTTGTGGGTATATTCACTGCAAACCCTCACGAGACACAACTCGTCCTACTAGGGTAACCTAGAGGTTTAAAGGCTTGTTGCATGCGCTAAATGCAATCGCTTGCCCGCGAAAGAGGTGCTCTATCCCAATAAAGTTTTTGAAGGGTCCTTAACTCATACTCTCGTTCTTTTACATTGCTCGGGACGCGCAAAGTTCTAAGTTAGGGGGGTCTGATTAGGCATAAATTCTTCATATTTATCCCCTTAATTTCGGTATTTTTATGATCCCATGCAGTGTAAATAGATTGGATTTGTCTCATATTTATGCTACTAACCCTTTTTGGCAAGTATTTCGTATTTTGTGTATCTCCTATGTGTTTTACAGATATTTCATGCAAGTTAGTGCCAAAGAGAACTCAAAATAGTGAAAGAAACCAAGAATCGGGGAGTTGAGGGGAATTTTTGTAATTTTTTAGCCTTAGTCCGGAGGTGGGGCCAACTGGAAAGTTGAAGATCTTTTAATTACAAGAACACTGGAAAAAACGGCACCTCAATCCGAGTTACGATGAAGAAGTTATGCCCATTTGAAGTTGAGAAGAAATTCAAGAAAAAAGCTGTCAAACCCAAACCGAACCGAAGCTGAGAAAAAAACCGGTCCGCCCATTTTTCACGCACCAGATCTGTTACTAAATTAGTCACGCTCCAGATCCGTTACTAAATTAGTCACGCTTTCTAAGTGTGACAAATTGGCAGATACGGGATTTTTATTTTGTGCTTATCTTTTAGCCAAAAGAGTTTTATATTTTGGGGACTCTTCTAAACGACCCTTAGCCTATATATTTAGCCATTAGGACTCTTTTTATTCAGATTTCATTCATGTAAAAGCTCCGTAACAAGTAGGAACATCTAGGAGAAGAATTTACATACTTTCTATCATTAATTCAAGAGCTTTTTCGGTTTTTCTTCAATCTTTGATTTCTTCTTGCATGTTCTTGTTCTTCAATCTTAGTAACTTTTATTTCCAGCACTTTTATTATTATTTTACCATGTTAGGTTTTTAAAGGTTGGGATACATGAACCCAATCTGATGTGTTAATTGCATGTGTACAATATTAGTCCTCTGAATTTAAAGATTGATTATGACCGTATTGCGTAGTTACACAACAATTGTAGATCTTTATATCTCGTTTGCATCTGGGTACTCGTGATGATTTAGAATACAATTCGAGTGCTACTATCACGATACTGATTTACTCATCCTCAGATTAAGTATGACGCGGGCTTGAACCTCGTATACGTAATTCTTGGGAGTACTAAATTCCGGGTCAAATTAATCAGTTAAATTTACGATTAGTTTTATACCATCAATACTCTAGGGTTGGGGGATTGTGTCTCTACCTTAATTTTTCCAATTAGTTTTAGTTAACTTCTTTATTTTTCCCTTTTTCCTTTGTCACTCAATCATCATCTTTTACACTTTATTTTTTGAAGTAATAAATCAATTAAAATCTATCAAACATTCCCTGTGGATTCGATACCCAGACTCGCCACTATACCCCGCAAGAGTGTAGTTAAAGTTTAGGTTTTTTTTGTATTGTGGTTGGAAGCCGACAACAACGACTAGCGTATTTACACGGACGCTCGATTTCCGACTCGATCAACTTTCATAAGTGCTTTCTATCTCTCAAGATGTAGCAAGTACTCCCCAAAATAAGAAAATATGATAGGTTGGGATTTTTACCCGCCCACAACTCATATGGCGTATGTAGCGCGTAAAGATGAAGATATATCCTATTCATCATATGGCAGGCGGTACTCATCACATCTACCTAAAAACATCTAGGCGCGTTTCTCCTAACAAACATGGATCTAGCCATTTCTTATATTGTATGGTTCTTTCGCTCAACAATCCCATTTTTTTAAGGAGTACGAATAGTCAAAAACTCGTGCTTGATGCCCAATCCATCACAATAGCTATCCCCTCTGGATTATTTAAATTCTGTACCATTGTCACTATGCATTCAATTAATGTGACACTATGTTGGCTTTGTAGGACACGACACTTGGTTGTTAGGAACTCAACCTCAACCGACTTTTTGCTTAGAAATCCCATGATAGAGTGTTGAGGAAAGTCATCGATCATCGTGAGAATGTATCTCATACCACCCAATCTCTTTGAATGAGTAAGACCCATCAGTTTCATATTAATCAACTCCAAAACACGTGTTGTGGAAATGTTATTCAACTTCCAGTAAAGACTTCAAACTTGGATTCCTTAGTGAAGGTAAGACACAAAATATGTCATTTTTCACAGTCTCTCACGATCTTTAACGTTCACATGACCTAGTTGTTCATGACAAAGGTCCATAGAGGATATCGTGAAAGTGTTTCACATAAAGGAGGACTTGGGAATGATTCTATTGTAATTATGTCCGATCCTTAATCCTTGTATTAAGAGTTCACCAGATTGATCATATACGTTACATTTGGACTAATCAAACATTACCGCAATCATAGCGTAGCACAATTGGATCATGATAATTAAGTTCCCTTTCTACCCTATTATGTACAACACATTATCTAGTTTAGGAAATCTGGGTATCTCACTCCTTGATTAGTGATGACTACAATGTTATGATATTAGAAGTAGGGCTTCAAATGTCTTGATGAGATGATGATATAGAGGGGGGTCTTCTTCATCATAGGTTACTTTCTTTCCTCCCCTTACAAAGTTCGACTGTCATAATACATAGGGTGTTAAACACCAAATTCTTCCCAGATCAGAGCTTATTTGACCATGGTTTGTGAAACATCCAGATATAAGTAAAGATTTTCCTTAGTGATGGTTTAGAACAATAGACGTGGGGAACTCATGTACTTCTTAAGGTTTAAAAAGGCCTCATTATCTTCGAGATTCCATTCGATTGCCTTTTTCAATATCTTGAAGAAAGCATGCATTTGTCTATGGCCTTTGAAATGAAACGATTGAGGAAAAAAACTCTCCCAGCTACTCTCTGGACCTCTTTGACTGTTCTTAGATATTTCATGTCCAGGAAAGCTTGGATCTTCTGTGTATTATCCTTTACAACTTGCTTGGTCACCATGAACTTAAGTAACTTGCCTCCAACAACCCCAAATCACATTTCTTTGGGTTAAAGACCATTCGATTTTGTTTGAAGACAATGAAGGCATCTTTAAGGTTCAACACACGATCTGAGGCCCCCATACTCTTCACCAGCATGTAATCAACAAAAATTTCCATGGTTTTACAAATAAGGTATTTAAAATGGATTTCACCACCCTTTAATACGTTACACCTGCATTTTTTAGTCCGGAAGGCATAACTTTATAATATTAGGTACCTTTGATTCACTAAATGGTATAAAGATCCATTACTATCTGACAATCTCCTGTCCAAAGGACTTATAAGTTCTTTCAAGCTCTGTTTGACCTAAAGTCAACTCCTGAACCCGAGATAGGCACAAAGGACTCTTAAAGGTCTCTGAATTACCTTTCTAACAGTATGTCCCGTGCGAAATTTGGATTAACGAATTGCATTATATGACCATTTTTTTCGAAAAAATCTACATGAGACCGCCGATTGGTAGGTCCATCTCCTGCCAATCGATAGTATATTTGGGGTTACCTGCTAATTGGCAGTGCTAGGGGTATGCCGATCGTCAACCCCGTACCCTATAAAGGTGGGCATGATCTCACTCTCAAGGAACACCTCAGATCCATCAATATCGGTGTTCTCAACAACATTCTCTTCCAATCAACGAAGTTTCCTTGTGTGAAATTCCTTGCCATATTTCCTTCCCATGATTTTCATATCCAATTTAGAAAAATCTCCTTCTCTCTTATCCAACATTCATCCCAATATTCAAGGGAGCTCATCAAGGATCAAGATCAAGCCTCAATTCTCTAAAGGAGGTCAAAATATTCTCCTCTCTCTTTAAATTTCTTTATTTTTTCTTTAGTTACATAAACTCCAATCTAATTTTTACTTTAGTTCATACACATTAACATCTCATCCTTTACTAGTTGTATTACACATACTTTACTTTCTATAAAAAAAAAACAAAGAAAAGTGGGTTACACCTATAAATTTAGATGGGATTCTTCATCATATTTTCTCAAAATTAAAATATATTTTCTACACACACACATATAATAAAATCCCGTTTGAATTTATGGGATATACCCCACTCTTGTTCTGCATGAGAACTACCTGGACTTTGATGCCTTTATAGGCTACGTAATCATTTTGGGCTAAAACTCGAGACTCTTGTCCAATTTTTTAATTTCCCAATTATCCCAATTTTCCATATTCACATTTGCATCCTTTTTATTTATAAATTAGTCAATATATATCATATTTGTGATTCATCTCGGCATTTTATCTAACAAATATTATCGTTCCATTTTAACGATATCTCGATAAACACATACATCGTATTTTTTAAATATTATTTTGGGAACATTCTTGTGGATGACCTCACTCTATCTTTTGCATGATATGAGTTGGGCGATTCTGATCTCCATTAATATATACACACACAAATACTTCACGGAGAAATTAAGGAAAATAGTAACACAAGCCCATGAGAGACCGAAACGGCAGGATGGGTGCCTAACACCTTCCCATTCCGCAATACTGCCTCCGAACCTCTGAAATATTAGTTTTGTAAGCATCAGTTTGTCTTTGATGATGCTCTCATGAGGCGATGACATGTTCTTTTTCATGTTTTGTGCAAAATAGGTTGACGACTCCATCTCAATATATCACCCTATATCGATGATGACCGAAGCGCTCCTAGAAAAAGGCGTGAGACCTTCTCTCCCTCCCCTAGTGCACGATCGCGAGCGCCAGAACCTCGAGATGGGAGGAAAGAGCCAAGAAGGGATGGTCACAGTGGAGATTGCATGGGTAATTATTTATTATAAGAGGGTTAGACTTTGTTTACATAGGTGTTATCTTTTTTAGCTTGTATGCATATGAACCTACCTGTATGTTCCATTTTCTCTACTCTATTATTTCTTATATATATCTACATCATGCTTATATCACTCCTCACTCACACACTTGTAAATACTCTTCATGAACACTTCACACTACTTACATGTAGGATCATTCATACACACATGTTGCACACACCACTTAGAATATCAATGCTTAGGTGTCACTAACACACACCTCCACTTATGACACTTGTATATATCCATGCTTACTCAAACTTATCGCACACCATGTGTAGGTGATCCATATTTAGGTCCACTACCACACACTGACTTATAGATATTCACACATAATTCACTCTCACATATCCATGCTTAGTGTAATACTCATGCTCTATGCTAGATTTGCTTTTTACTTGTACAATGCTCATTATGCCAAATAAAATACTCTCTCCATAATATACTAATCAAGAATCATGCATTTTATAGACTATATCACCAAAGAGCATGGATATTGAAATTTTTTTGTCCCATAACTGGGGGGTGGGCGCTAGTTCAACAAGTCCTAGTTAGCCTAAGCAATATAACTCTCACCTTCCATTGGCCAAGTACCTTCGACATATATCAAACGGTTCCCCCCTCATCGTACCGCTTAATCGAAGTCATGACGGGAGGCATATCGTAGGGGACTCGTTCACGTATGTTGAGTATATCAAATTTTCTCTCACATGTACTGTCCCCACAAGGTATATAGTGAGGCAATTCACGTACACTCGGGTATATCAAATGGCTTGTCCATATATACCGATTGCCCTCAAAAGTATGACGTATATTGTGGAAGTCATGCCAAAGGTGGGAACCTTTCCACTAACCAAACAACTGCATACCCATATATAGGCGTCAAACTTAAAGATCTCATATATTTCGTGGTTATTACCTAAAACTCTGTCAAAATTCCGGTTGGATTTCCTCCCAAATATTTGCCTAATTTTATCCTTTTCAAAACAGGACCTTGTCCACGAGCCTGATAACAAGTCCAACCATGTTTTAAATATTTTTTTCAAAACCAAATTTTCCCAGGCTCGAGTCTCGTACAAATTTTTTTTTTCACCTAATATAAATGATAACATAATAGTAATAATAATATTCATGTTGACACAATTCTCTCATTTTTTTCCTTTTTCTTTACCGTAAGTGTCAAAAAATATTTTTTCTCCTTTTATCAAAATACCCAAAAAAATTGTCCTCCTTTTTTTCAAAAATATCAAAAGAACATTCCTCTTATGATATTTTTTTCCTCTTCTCTTTCAAAAATAAATTTGAATCTTTTTCCTCTCAGGACGATTGCATACCCGACCATTGGCCTGGCTCTTTATTGACTTCGATCTTTTGTCGAATCGCCCTATGGCAATGTAAGTTCCCTCTCTACTTCCTCTGAGTCTAAAATTCACCTTCAATTGCTTTTCGTGGAGAACACAGACCCAGTGCCGAATGTGCAACCTGATATGATGATGGTCCTAACCCAACTTACTGCTAAGATTGACAACCTTCAAACTGAGATTCATGAGATATAGTGAAACGAGCTCCTTATTCTGGAAGAGCTCGAGGTCCTCTTCCCTCGCGCTATGGGTCCGACGGCACCTAAGCTTATTTAGGTCCCGAAAGAATATCATAACGTTCAGCATGACCCTCATGCCAATGGGCCACCACCAGCTTAGTTCCCTATGCTGAATCTTGCCCAACCAGGGGCTAACCTACCAGTGACCATTTATCCAAAGGAATAAGAGTTGAACAAGGTCAAGGAGGACCTTTAGATATTGACCAAGAAGTTTGACCAACTTCGAATCTCCGAGAACTACATGGAATACACCATTATGTACCCTATCCTAAAGCAAGGCTACCGAAAAAGTTAAAGATGCTCAAAATTGAGAAGTTCGGGGGTAGTGGTCCCTCAATTGTCCGTATCTGAAGTTACCACAGATCCATGACTCTCCTAGATGACTCCAAGGAAATAATGGCCCAGATGTTCCAACAGACTTTGAAGAATAATGCTCTTCGCTGGTTCTTATCTCTTGAGGAATTAGGAATTCGGAACTGGAGGATATTACTCGTGAATTAATCTCATAGTACAAGTACAACGAGGAGTTGAAAGTTACTCTCCATGATTAAGAACTTATCAAGAAGAACACTGGAGAATCTTTTAGTAATTTCATAGTAAGATGGAGAGAGAAAGCGGCCACCATGAACAATCGGGCTTTCGAAGAGAAACAAGTCAATATTATGAAGAAGAACTTCTTACCCCTTGTTTGAGCGATGGTGGGAGGATAGTATTACCCACATTTTCAAGCCCTACGAGAAGTCGGAGTGAAGATCAAAGAAAGTCTTACCAAGACAGAAATTGAGCCAAAGAAAGTATCAGGATAGTTACTCCTAGAAAGTATGAGAAGTCTTCCAATACGATAGTTTCAACCATCAATAACGTTTCTTAGCCTGCCACTTCATGGGCACTAGAATAAATTGAGCTTCATGCTCCACTTTCCAAAGTTTACCAAGACCTTTTGAGCCAACATCTTATCAAGTCATTGGACCCCTATCCATTACCATACCCGCTTCCCAAAAATTTTAAACCGAATGCCTATTGTGATTTCCATCAAAATGTCATCCATACCACTGATCATTATTTTCATCTCCAAAATATAATCCAAGATCTGATTGATCGGGGTATCACCCTCCCACAATCCACTCCCAAATAATGCAAATTCTGTCTTCCTAGAATAAGATCCGTAATTTGATCCATCTAACAATATTGTACCTAGTAAATCAACCATCATACCCGTATATTCCCATAAATACCTCAAAGTTTGCCCATATTTTCTCATATATGCTACCAATTTTACCAATCAAGCCGTGTTACTTATTACCAAAGCATGCATTGCTATTTATACTCGTTTTGGAGGAAAAGATATGGAATTGCCAGCGGTATTAAACCAGATCCTAAATTTCGGGCTAAAATTGCCCTTAGAAATGACAATTGACTGGCTGAAATTTAGCACATTATTCTTAAACGCTCAGAAGTGGGCTCAAGAGTTATATTGATGGCTGGTACCCACCGATGAAGTAAGCTTAGATGATGTCATCCAGGTCATTACAGACTTATTCTGACGGACTGGGGAAATTTGTAATATGTCTGAACTACTTAATGCTTTAAAATTATAAGGGTGCCTAGTCCCTTCGCTTCTATATCTCCTCGTTGAGTGAAAGGATCTGTATGGAGAGTTCGTTGAGGTTGTAGAATGAATTGAATTCTCATGAAAGGATGACATTATTTCCACTTGATGGGGAGACGAATTTGATAGTTCAAATGAAGAGAAAAACCTATAAAAAACTAACCCAATAGTCAATATATGTGCAATGATATCATTTAAGGAGATGTTAGGAGATATTAACAAAGTGGCTGAATAGCCCAAGATAGATGAAGAGATAGGGCTACTATTTTTCCCCTCTTATATGAACTATATGACTAGATCAGGGAGGCATTACCAGGTTTCAAACCTTCAATCAACAACGATCGATAAGGTAAAAGGTGTTGAGAAACTTCCTGTGCCAAAAATAACCCTCGAGGAAAGATAGATCCTCGATCAGTTGAAGAAAACTCAATCTAACATCACTATGTGGGTACTCTTTATGTCTTCCCAGCTGCACCGAAATGCCTTGATTAAACTACTTACCAATCCCACGGTCCCTTTTTCCACCACGCCAGAACAAGCAGTGAATCTGGTCGGATCTCTAACCTCAACTGTAATGATATCCTTATCCAAAGAAGAAATCCCTAAGATTGGTCTAAATCACAAATATGCTCACAATATCTCTGTCAAGGTCATGGGAAAGACCGTCCCACTTTCGCTTATCGATAATGGATCATCACTTAATGTTTAGCCATTGAGAACCGTTAGCTTTTTGGGACTTAAAGTAAGCGACCTTGCTCCAACTTCTGTCGTGGTGCATGCTTATGACAATACTCATTGGGAAGTGATGGTATCCATAAATCTTACAATAGGGGATGGCCCTATAAATCCCATTACTAAATTCCATGTCATCGATATTCCGACTTATTTCAACTTATTGATTGGACAACCATGGATCAATAGTATCAAGAGGGTGTCTTCTTCTCTCCATCAGAAACTTAAATTCTTCACCACTGGGTAGGTCATCACCATCTTGGGTGATGATAATAGTAAGAATGCAAGCACGAGTAATCGGGGGACTAGAAATACAACATGGGGCGAATGATATGCTTTCGTCAGGTTTCCAGTCGAACCACTTCCACTCTCAACAGGGGATGGATTCAAGGACTGAGTTTGTCTAGAACATAGCCCTCATGGCAATGTCAATGTGATACAAATGTTTAAGAATATGCACTTCATCCTTGGTCTGGGGCTAGGACGATGACCATAGGGAATACAAGAACCTATAGTGTTAAAGAAGGGATTTCCGCCTTATGGTCTGGGTTATCAACCATCATAAGAAGAACCCAGAATGCTTCGCCAACCTCATTTGTAGAGAAGGTTAGATAGTGCCAAAATTATCTCAGGAGATTCCTTGAATGGAAGACTCATCAAAGAGGGTGAAGATTTCCCCTTTTGTGGCTTCCCTAAACCCTGGTATGATCATGTAGAGAAGAAAATGAAGCTAGCAATGGAGGTATTCTTCTAAGACAGTTACTCATGGCCCAAAAGTTCCCTGATTCATGTACACTCACTCATTGAAAATACTATAGTTACTACCAGAGATTCCAAGGGAACTAATTCCAAGGATTCATTCAATTTTCTAACAGTGGGACTGACACTCTGCATGATCCACTCAACTGCTACATCATCGAATCCATCACACCTGATCAAAGATGCTGATGCACCTCTCCTTAATTGGAATTCTATATAAGTTCCACCTGCTTAAATGTAGCCCAACTCAGATTTTTATTCCATTTCCTCTTGTTTTGTTATTCCTCCTTGTTCTGATCACAATGTAATCGAGACCTCCTTTGATGAGTTTCTGAATGTTATTTTCCCAATAATGACATAAACGAAGGTTTTGATTATCTTGTTCTGCCTTACATTAGTTTTCTTGATTCTAATTAAACACTTGATGATGATGATGATGATTTTGCCAATGAATAATTCTAAACTGGTCGTAATAAGGTTAATAATAAGCAACTTAACCTCTTTCAAATTAATAAAGATGAAACTGTTGTTATTAATCTCAGTTGTAATAGCTAACTACACGATATTAGGATATCGTCAACCCTTGATGAGCATGAGCACGCAACCTAAAGAAATGTTGAAGGAATTTGTAGACAACTTTGCATGGTCCTATGATGACATGCCCGACATTGGTCCTGAGATAGCTCAGTGTTGATACCAAATTTAGTCTGCTGACATGGCTCAATTGGGTGAAGACACGTGGCAATCTACGTGGCAACAACAAACACTTATGAACAACACCTTGACTCCGAGGAACCATACTGCAATGAGGAACTCTTCTTCCCCGATCAACTCAGACGCTCCGACCTACAAGAACTATCCGAGGAACTTTTGAGTACCGAGGACCTTAGGCGGTCCGAGCTGCACCTCGGACAAAGCATTAATAGCAGGATAACAAACAGATTGACTGCGCATTAAATGCTTATTATTATCATACATATGTATACGCTTAAGGGGCATTGAATGTATTACTCTTTCACATTACAGCCTTAGGGCTATAAATACATTGTATTATCCTGATTGTAAGGGGACCGTAATTTCTTGAGAAAACTCGTAATCGAGAATTTCCAAACAGACTGCAATAACAGAAATAGTGGACATAGGCCATTCTCATAAGGCTGAACCACTTTAAAAGTTCTTTGTCTCATTTTATTTATCTGTGATTAAATAATTAGATATAATCAAATTTTTTACATCAACAGATTGGCGCCGTCTGTGGAAAACGACTGGTAATATCATTTTTCATCAAAAACCATTCATCATAAAGGGATGATATTCCAGAACCCAGCAATCGAAACGCTTGAAGCCCTCCAAATCCATTTGCTCCGCCCAATATTCCAGATCTGGCTGGAATAATGACAAATCTGGCCCAAGGTCAGACAGTCATGCAAGAAACTATGCGACAACTCATACGAACCCTCCATGGCGGTGCACCAACCCATTCAGAATCGCGAAGTATTCAAAGAAATAATCATTTACCTTCTTTGCGTACTAGGCGTACTGATTCATATCGTACTGAGGAGTCTGAAGATTTTTCTTATCAACCTGGACGAACTTCGTCGGTACGAGCCACAGATACTGAACAACGTATCACTCTCTCTCCAGAAAGGACTAGTGCACTAGAAAGATTAAGCAGAGTATCTCCTTTTGATCGATTAGGTCCTAGGAGTAGCAAAAGTCCTCCTAGAGCCGCATCGAGGAGTTTTCGATGACCATCAGACTTAAGGGAAGGATTTGCCCAGTCGCGACCAACTGCTCGTCAAGATAGATCCCAGGAAGCCACATCAACGCGATCAGTTGCTCGAACTAACAGGCCCGAAGAAGGAAACGATGCATGGAAAGGCTCTATTCAGAGGCTGGAGAATAGATTAGGGGAAATGGCTAAAGCCAAGAACCCTCTACAACGAACCTTTGTTCAAGGAACACCTTTTGTCCAGGACATTGTAGATTTTCCAACACCATCGAAGTTCAAAGCACCTGTTGTGACCCCCAAATATGATGGAAAGACCGACCTTGTCCTTCATATAGAATAATACCAAGTTGCAGCCGACATCTATGCTGTTCCAGATGAGATGGGATGCAGAGCATTCTCGGGAACTCTTACCGGATCTGCTCAAATATGGTATAATAATCTTCCTCGGGGTAAGATCTCAACTTTCTTTCAACTGGCCGAGTTATTCATTGGTAATTTCTATTTTAGGGCAAAGCCAGTTAAACGAGTAGCGCATTTGTTAAGTGTTAGACAAAAAGCTGGTGAAAGTACCAGAGATTACATAACTCGTTTTAATAACGAGAAGCTAGAAGTCATCGATTATAAGGAAAAGACAGCGATTACCGCCTTAATGAGTGGACTACTGCCCAACAAGTTATACTACACTTTGGCCAAAGATCCACCTAGAACCATGTCAGATATGATGGGAAAAGTAGCTAAGATTATGAATGCCGAGGAGGCTATGGCTGCGAAGAAGAATATGGATGCTAAAGAAACCAAGGTGAAAGGTGATAAAGCTAAGAAGAAAGAGCATAAGAACAATGGTAGTGACAAACACTCAAGAACAAGGTCGTCATGGGAAGTATTGAAGAAATTTGATAATTATACTCCTTTGAAGAAAGACATTAACCATGTTCTAGAAGAAATCAAGAACAACGAGGAATTAAACTGGCTAGAGAAAATGAAGGCAGACCCAGACAGGAGAAGTAAGGCAAAATATTGTGAGTTTCACAAACATCATGGCCATATGACCAAAAATTGCATAGCTCTTCAGAATGAGATTGAAACACTCATCAGACGAGGAAAACTAGCAAAGTATGTTGATCGGAGGAATGATAGAAGAAACAACAATCGAACAAGAGAGAGGTCTAGATCTCCTCGTCGAGCAGAGGAGAACAAGAAAATAGACCATGAAGTTGATCCAGAAGATGACCCCGATCTTCCCAAGAGACCATGGAAGCCAGAATGTGAGGTATTTTCAATACTCTTTGGGTCATTTGACTGTAATGTTATTACAGGTGGAGATGTAGGAGGAGGAGACCTTACTGCAGAGAGAAAAGCTTACCTCTGTGAGGCTCAAGCTTGCTCATACATTCAATGAATAAATCTAGCTGAGGAGGATTGTCGGAGAAAGGTAAAAAAAGAGAAATTGGTCATTAGTTTCTCAAAGAACGACCTCGTAGGTGTTCTATATCCTCATGATGACCCATTGGTGATCAAAATGAGGATGAAGGAAGTGATGATTTCAAGAGTACTGGTAGATAATGGTAGCTCAGCAGACATTATATTCTACTCGTGCTTAGACAGTTTAAATCTAAGACTATCTCAACTGGAGCCTTATCACAGACCCCTCCTGGGTTTTTCTGGTGAGAACGTTTTTCCACTTGGGACGATCAAATTGGATATATTCATTGGTACATGGCCTGCTTGTCGAACAGAAAGAATACGTTTCTTCGTGATGGATAAGAATGTTCAATCATCATACAATATCATCACAGGAAGGGTAGGATTGAAGCAGTTCGAGGCTGTACCATCTACGTTACATCAGTGCCTAAAATTTCCAACAAATTTTGGAGTAGGAGTTTTGAAAGGTGATCAGAAAGTAGCTCTGGAATGCTATTATTCATCCGCTGAGCAAGAGGAACTGGAGGAATCAAGGAAAAATACTACTACCTATCAAGTAGATAAAGGTTCAGAAATTGAAACATTGGATCCTAGAGATGAGTCGCATATTGTGAAGGGTCAAGTGGTGGAAGCTACTGAAAACATCATTCTGGACGACGAGCACCCTGACCGAACTACTCAAGTAGGTTCGTCGTTGGAAGCCTCATTAAAATAGGAATTGATAACTTTCTTAAGAAGCAGAAATCAAACTTTTGCGTGGTGTCATGAGGATATGCCCGGGATAGACCCAAATTTCTTATGTCACGAGCTCAATATGAATAAGGAGATCAAGCCTGTGAAGCAGAGAAGAAGAGTATTCAGTCCCGAGAAGAATCAAGCTATACAAGAGGAAGTCGAGAAGCTCCAGAAAGGTTGCTTTATTAAAGATGTTAAATATCCACACTGGTTAGCAAATGTGGTGATGGTGAAAAAGAAGAACAAAAAATGGAGGATGTGTGTAGACTTCACCGACCTCAACAAAGCATGCCCAAAAGATCACTTTTCGCTGCCCCGAATTGATCAACTAGTGGATGCTACCTCAGGACACGAGCTGCTGAGCTTCATGGATGCTTATTCTGGTTACAATCAGATTAAAATGAAACCTGAAGACAGGGAGAGTACTTCTTTTATTACCCCTAGGGGAACTTATTGTTATAATGTTATGCCTTTTGGTTTGAAAAATGCAGGTGCAACATATTAGCGGCTGATGAACAAAGTGTTTGCAGAACAAATCAGTTGCAATATGGAAGTCTATGTTGACGATATGCTGACAAAGAGCAAGAAAGCTGCTGATCATCTAGTTGACTTAAGCCAGAACTTTGATCAACTAGATAAATATCAAATGAAGTTGAACCCGACGAAGTGCATATTTGGAGTACGAGAATTGATGTTCCTCGGATACATTGTCAATCAGCGAGGCATTGAAGCTAACCCTGAAAAGATCAAAGCTCTGCTAGGTCTGCGATCCCCAACGATGAAGAAAGAGGTGCAAAGTCTTACAGGACGAGTAACAGCATTCAATAGATTTGTATCGCGAGTAACTGATCGATGTCTCCCATTCTTCAAGACGCTCCGAAAGACTTTTGAGTGGAATGATGAATGTGAGAAGGCTTTCCAAGACTTGAAGAAATATTTGGGAGCACCTCCACTGTTATCCAGGCCAGTGATTGGAGAAAAATTATACTTGTATCTGGCAGTGTCCGAGAATGCAGTTAGTTCGACATTGATAAGAATGGAGAATGGAGTATAAAAACCAATCTACTACACAAGTAAGGCCTTCCGAGGAGCAAAGATCAGATATCCAAGCCTGGAAAAATTGGCACTAGCATTGATCGAGGCAAGTAGAAGAATGAAGCCATACTTCCAGGCTCATACTATAGTAGTATATACTGATATGCCATTAAGGCAAGCCCTTCATAAACCAGAAAAATCAGGAAGATTGATGTGCTGGGCCATAGAACTCGGTGAATATGATATAGTTTATGAACCCAGATCATCGCTAAAAGGGCAAGCGGTAGCAGATTTTATAGTAGAGTTCACCCATCCATGATGCCCTCGAGGAGCAAAAGTTGCTAACTAATCAACCTGTGGATGTTACAGGATCATCAAATACAATCCCAGACCAACTTAGCTTGGTAAAAGGGCAAGTAAATGTTACAGAATCATCAAATTCGAGCCCAGACCAGCTTAGGTTGGTAAAAGGGCAAGAAAAGATGATCGACGAACAACAAGAAATATCAGGAGATGGTGAAAGTAAGCAAAAAATTTTCCACCGAGGAACTCTGTCAGATCAGCAATTTGAAGACGAGTTGCCTATATGGAGTCTATATATGGATGGTTCATCCAGCACTACAGGATGTGGCGCAGGGATAGTTTTGAACAGTCCGAATGAGGTCGACATAGAATACACCCTACGTTTCCAATTCAAAGCTTCGAATAATGAGGCTGAATATGAAGACATGATTGCAGGTCTTAGTTTGGAAAAAACCATGGGGGCAGAACAAGTTATTGTTTTCAGTGACTCGCAATTGGTTATAAACCAAATGATGGGAGTATATGCAGCTAAAGGAGAATTAATGATCAGATATCATGCAAAGGCAAAGGAATTGGTGTCAGAATTTGCTCCTATTCAGCTGGTCATAATACCAAGAATGGAGAATGCAAAAGCAGACGCCTTAGCTCTATTAGCATCAGCTACTCGTACCGAGCTGCAAAGAATAATCCCAATTGAAGTTTTAGCTGGTCGGAGTATAGATGAAGATCTAACGATAAACTTTAATACCCTCGATTTAGGGTCATCATGGATGGATCCCATCAGGGCATATATTGAGAAAGAGGAATTACTAACTGACAAACTTGCAGCCAAGAAATAAAAGTTTAAGGTTGCTCATTATGTACTGACTAATGGTATTCTATACAGACGAGGAATTATAGCAGGTTTGCAAAGATGTGTGCATCCAACCGAGGTGAAAGATTTGATTGAAGAGGTCCATGAAGGGTCCTGTGGATCCCATGTAGCAGGTCAGACACTTTTGCAAAGAATGATAACTCAAGGATACTACTGGCCGACGATGAGGCATGATTGCATAGCATATGCTAAGAAATGTGACAAGTGTCAGCGCTTCTCCTCCATCCGAAGAACTCCCCAAGCGTTATTGACACCCATTACTTCCCCTTGGCCATTTGCCATATGGGGAATAGATTTGGTCGGGCCACTACCGACGACCAGGGGAAGATTTAAGTATCTCATGGTCGCTGTGGATTATTTTACTAAATGGGTTGAGGCTGAGCCTCTCATTGATATGACGTACGACAAGGTGTACCAATTTATTTGGAAGAACATCATTTGTCGATATGGTCTTCCTCATGCCTTCATCACAGACCATGGAACACAATTTGACAACGAGGAGTTCGCTGCCTATTGTCATCAGTCAAATATCTTGAAGATCCACTCGGCACGAGGCCATCCTCAAAGCAATGGACAAACTGAAGTGACAAACATAACGCTGCTGAATGGTTTGAAAAAAAGACTGAACGACGTGAAAGCAAACTGGATCAACGAGCTACAATCAGTGTTATGGGCTTACCGAGCTACTCCCCGAACAGCAACAGGGGAATTTCCATATATGCTGGCATTTGGAAGTGAAGTTGTTATACCCGCCGAATTGGGTCTTCCAACACACAGAATATTGAATTTTAATTCCCCTGTCAGCGATTTAATGAGAAGGTTAGACTTGGACATGCTCGAGGAGGTTAGGGAATAAACAACCATTAGAAATGATGCTTACCAGCAACGAACAACTTTGTTTTACAACAAGAGAGTGAAGAAGTACGACTTGAAAGAAGAAGACTATGTGCTAAAGAAGGTGATTCAAAAGCACAACAAACTGGAAGCAAACTGGCATGGACCCTACCGAGTTAAGGAAGTTGTTCGACCAGGAACATATAAAATAGAAACTTTAGAAGGGGAGAAGTTTAAGAACGCATGGAATGTAGAACACCTGCGCAAATATTATCAGTAATGTAAACTCTCATGTAATGCAGTTTCATCAGTATGAATAAAGTGACAATGTTCTGCCCAGTTCTTTCCTTTTGTTGGAAATTTTTTGCGGAATACTAGTGCTACACACTACTCAGCAAAACTCAGACTACTCAAATCTATCAGCAAAACTCGGACTACTCAAATCTATTCCTAAAAATGCCAACTTGGTTGGTTAGGAAGTAAAACTATTCCTAAAAATGCCAACTTGGTTGGTTAGGAAGTAAATCTATTCCTAAAAATGCCAACTTGGTTGGTTAGGAAGTAAATCTATTCCTAAAAATTCCAACTTGGTTGGTTAGGAAGTAAATTTATTCCCGAAAACGCCAACTAAGGTTGGTCGGGAAGTAAATCTATTCCCGAAAACGCCAACTAAGGTTGGTCGGGAAGTAAATCTATTCCTAAAAATTCCAACTTGGTTGGTTAGGAAGTAAATCTATTCCTAAAAATGACAACTTGGTTGGTTAGGAAGTAAATATATTCCCGAAAACGCCAACTAAGGTTGGTCGGGATGTAAATCTATTCCTAAAAATGCCAACTTGGTTGTTTAGGAAGTAAATCTATTCCTAAAAATGCCAACTAAGGTTGGTTAGGAAGAGAAACTATTCCAAAAAGTGCCGAAGATTGGTCGGTAAGAAAAATCCACTAACTATGATTGATCGGGTATAAAAACCCACTAACTGTAGTTGGTCGAGAAGAAAAATTTACCGACCTTGATTGGTCGGAAACATTACATTTTATTAGTACAAAAAAGTGATCGAGCAAAATTTTTTATACTCGTGACTTTTTAATTACTACCAAGTTGGTCGAGAAATAAAGTATCATCAATTTTGGTTAGTCATCAAATGATTACCACAAATTCAAGATAATCGACAATAAGTTTTAACAAACTCCAGTTGATCGACAAATAACACAATGTTGTTATCTTTTTAACAGATATACATGCACAGATGTAAAGTGCTTTATAATTACAAGACGATGGCAATCAAGATTTGTAAATAAAGTTATTTCATTAAATGTAGAACAAAATACATCACGAATGAAATACAAATTTATTACATTAAGATTCCTATTCTATTGGTTTCTTCCCCTCTGCTTTTGAAATAGGTTCCTCGCCAGTAGGTGGATCATTATAAGCATGAGGGGAGTTTATGAAGTTAAGATCTTCAAGCATCCTGATATTCATCACAGATGGTCGATCTAGTAGGTGCTCGGGATGAGATATCTCAACATTGGAATAAAGATTGTAATCGCCAAGGTATTTGGAAATCAGACACCGAGGGATGGCCCGAGCAGGGATCCAACTCATATCAAGATTGAATAGTGGCACTGGTAGGTCGAGCAGCCCAGGATTATGGTAATCCCACAGGTAATGACCCTGTTCCAGTTGCAGCACACCTAAGGCATTCAACCATCCCTATTTGTAACCCTCATTATTTGCATTTCGGATACGATCATCCAAATGGTAGAGAGCCTCGTTGTAGCCAGCCATCCAGAATTCTCCGGGCTGCTTGTGGAATTGATATGTCAATCTTTCCAGTTGCTCATGGAGATTTTTTATAAAGAGTTCTTTATTTTCCAAGACAGATTTCTGCGCAGAAAGCTTCTCTTCCAGACCCCTGATCTTCTTAGACATCTCAGCCAATGCCTGGTTCTTTGCCATCAGTTGGAAGGCCTGATTCTCTAGAGAAGATTGAGTCCTCTGTTCCTCGACAGGAATCCGAGCAGCTCTTGCTCGTCCCCGAGGAGCTCTTGCTCGTCCTCGAGTTGATGTAGAAGGGCCAGACCTCTTCAAGGTTTCTAACTCATCCCTCAGGTTGGCGTTTTCCACCTCCAAGAAAGAGAATCCCTCGTCGGTCACTAGGATCAAAGCATTTGAGGTGGAAGCTGCAGACTTCAACTGAGACTCCTCTCTTTGCAGGTTATTATTTTCTTGCTCTAATAACTCAGCTATCTGTCTGTGCTCTTCGACCTTAGCCTTCAAAGTTCTATCCCTCACATCATAAGCAGCAAACCGTTTATCGTATCCCTTATCGGCACAGATTTTCTGATACTTCTTCTCGTACCCCTCGTGCAAAAGGGCAGTGGATTCCTTATATTGTTGCTGAAGTTCTTTAAGAGTGCCTTGGAGATCCTCAATTATATCATAGTATGCTACATTTTTATCCACTGCACGGTCGAGTAGGCACTTCAAATACTGATAGGCTTCAACTGCTTGCTCTGAAGCACCATGATCGAGGATGTCACTGATTTGAGCTGCACTCATGTCTGTATGACCGACTTTGAAATACTCATTGCATTGCCTTAACAGCTTTGTATCATGAGCAGACAATAATTCCATCCTGGCTAGAAACTAGTAAAGGAAGAAAAAGCAATAATCAATAAGAGTACAAACAGAGCATGAAGAAGAGAATCAACAGTATGCATAAGCAAAAGTTCAAATTTTATTACATCACAAAGTTCAGAAGTACAAAGTTCAGAGTTACATGTTCATAAGTTACATTTGACAAAGAAAAATAAAATAGAGAGAAATCCGATCAACTCTACACCTTTTCCTTGTCTCCCAAAACTTTCTCGGGAGGCTGGGACGAGGAGGTAGGTTGCTCGGATGGAGCATAGGGTTGCTCGGGAAGTGATGGAGGTTGCTCAGAAGAAGTAGCAGGTAGTTGAAGTTCCTCGCCAGTGGGCTGGATTGTTGGGGGATGAAAAATTTGATCTCCCATCACCATGGAAGATTCCTCAGAGGCAACTTCATCCTCTTCTTCTTCTTCTTCAGGTGTTGGAGGGGGACCAGGGATGTGTCGCTGAAAGAGTTCAGAATTTTCATCAACTTTCATCTCCTGCAGAGCAGCGACCCATCCATCTCTAAAGTATTTGAGGCTGCCATATTCCACTTGCGACATCATGGAAGCCAAACCTTTATTCCACCCTTTATCCCAGTCGGAACTGAAAGATTTTTCACAGCCAATTTCCTCTTTGTCTTCTCCGAGGAAAGCTTCTTGGAAAGAATATTATCAGCAGCCTTCAGTTTATTCTCAACTTCCTCTTTTTGACGACTTACTTCCCTAAGTTGACCCAACTCCTCCTCAGCAGCCTTGAGCTTATTTTCAAGCTCCCAAGCATTTTTTAGCTTCCCTTCGAGCTCTTTATTCTTCTTCTCCAAATCAATCATTTTTTTCTCTAACCCCTTGGAGACCTCAATAACCTGAGCCTTCTCCTGCTCAGTCGAAGTAAGATTTTTCTCCCAAATTGCCTTATCATCATCATATTTCTAACGAGAATCTTTCAGAGACTGCGCTAGGCCTACCAAAGCTTCCTCTACACCAGACGAGGAGCTTGAAGCTTTAATAGCTTCATCTTTCTTCAAAATTGTATTAAAACAGCTCACCAACTGTGAAAAGAAAACGAAAGCAAGTTAGTGCACAGATACAAAAAGGAAAGAATGAAAATTTAAGACTATAGGACTTACAGAAGCAATGTGACGAGCTGCTAATGTGATAACCGTGTCCTGAGAAAGGTTTTCTTCAATACCTTGGATCTCGGGAATCCAAGTCTTCACTGAGCTCATAGCAGAGCTCGGGGGAACAAAAGTGGGAACACCACTAGTCGGGGGCTGAGATATGGATTCAGCCAAATTGACAGAGGAGCTTTTCTTCAGCCTCCTCAGAGGAGCATCAACTTTCTCGACTAACGTTGTAGTCTTAGTCGAAGAAATGACAATCACCTCGCCTGGAGCAGCAGCCTTTCTCGGGGCCACTAGGGGCTTCTCGACCACCTTCACAGGAGCAGCCGAGGGAGGTGCATCAATTTTCTTTGTCCCTTCTCCTAGGACATCAATCTTACTTCTTTTTTCCTCTCCAGCACCAGAGGCAGGTTTCTCAAAAAGGGTAGGAGGTCTTCTTTTCTTCATCCTTTCACTCAAAGGAATATGTGACTCATGTGAAGAACTTGTAGAGGCTGGTATTGGTTCTGCGTCGCTTATCATCGTACGAGCAGTAAAAGAGGAGGTGTAACTCTTGTACTGAAGCAAATATGAAGATGACCTAATATGCTCATCGGAAATAGTCTGATGCAAACTCCAGATAAGTTTTAAATGCCTTATATTAGCGTCTGCCTCTTTTGGAGATTTTCTTTTGCTGTCAACTGCAAATAAATCAAATTAAAATATCAGTGGCACATTTTATCAAACACAAAGGAAGCATAATTTTGAAAATAAAATAAAAACAACCTATCCCATTGCCATAGGGAGGACATTTGGGACCCTGGTAAACATCATCTCCAGTTAATGGAGGGTGTTGCCAAGTTTTCATACCAACCCCGTGCTCAAAGTAGTCCCTATTGGCATCTGGGAGATTGACCACTAAAGCTCTATTTAAAAACCTAGATTTTAAATAAAAAGTATTATCGCCCAAATCCCATCTATAACAAAACATAATTTCAGGAATTCCTATACGAGTTCCATGAATTTGATTTAATCTATAAACACCGTTAACTATTCTTCACGTATTGGGAGCTATTCTTGCAGGAACTACGTCAAAGTATTGACCAAATTCCAGACATAGAGGGTTTGGGGGAAAATAAAAGCCACACTCAGCAACAAAGAGACTAGGGAACCAATGTCCCTCAGCCAAACGAAAATAGTCTGAAGGCTCAGAAAGCTCTTCCAAAATAACCCATGAGGGAATAGAGAAATCAGAGACCATGATGAAAGAAGGAAATCAAAGAGAAAGAAGAAAATCTTATAGGAAAGGGATGAGTCTGTTGACAACAAACGATGGAAGAGATGAACGCACAGGAGAGAGAGACGATGAGAAACTCAAAGAGATAAATTTGAAAAAGTATAAGACGATGGGATTTTCTGCAACATTTAAATACTTTGCCTTGGTAAAGGGTAAGAGTAATGATTACAAAAAGATACGGTTACATTACTGGCAGCTAAAAAGACAAAAGGGGCGTGGGAATCGAAGCACTTAGAAAAATTCAAAAAAGAGCAATTCTACGAATTTAGAAGAAGAAATAAATACAAAAGAAAATACTCCTAAATTTCAGGATAACCATTTAAAACCGCCATATACCGAGAAAGAATGTTCCACACTCCTTAAATTTCGAACTATGAAACATTGGGAGCTTCTGTTGATACCAAATTTAGTCCGCTGACATGGCTCAATTGGGTGAAGACACGTGGAAATCTACGTGGAAACAACAAACACTTATGAACAACACCTTGACTCCGAGGAACCATACTACAACGAGGAACTCTGCTTCCCTGATCAAATCAGACGCTCCGACCTACAAGAACTCTCTGAGGAACTTTTGAGTACTGAGGAACTTTTGAGTATCGAGGAACTTTTGAGTACGGAGTACCTTAGGCGGTTCGAGCAGCTTAGGCGATCCGAGCTGCACCTCGGACAAAGCATTAATAGCAGGATAACCAACAGATTGACTGCGCATTAAATGCTTATTATTATCATACATATGTGTACGCTTAAGGGGCATTGAATGTATTACCCTTTCACATTACAGCCTTAGGGCTATAAATACATTGTATTATCCTCATTGTAAGGGGACCGTAATTTCTTAAGAAAACTCGTAATCGAGAATTTCCAAACACTCAGCAATAACAAAAATAGTGGACGTAGGCCATTCTCATAAGGCTGAACCACTTTAAAAGTTTTTTTATCTCATTTTATTTATCTATGATTAAATAATTAGATATAATCTAATTTTTTACATCAACACTCATCATAAAATTCCAACCCTCCCAGAATGCAAACCGGTCAAATAAAAAATGCGAAATCTACAAATCGAATGGTCAGTCAAGATTAAGTAAGAAGTGGTCAAATAATTGAATGTGGGCTTCTTCTCAGTTAATGAATATTCCATATGGCTGGCCAATATTGTACCCGTGCCAAAATCTGAAGGAAAGGTTTGCATGTACATTGATTATCCAGATTTGAGTAGCCACTCTAAAGGATGATTACTCGCTACCTAATATTGACAAGATTATAGAAAATACAACCAATCTTGTTCTCAAGTCATTTGTTGGATAAAATGAGATCAAGATGCACTCATATTATTGAGAGAAAAACGCCTTCATCACCCCCTAGGGAACCTTTTATTACACCGTTATGTCGTTTGATCTAAAAAAATGTATGGGCTACCTACCAGAGGGTGGCCACAAACATCTTATATAATCTTCAACACAAAGATCTTGAGGTTTATGTAGACGATGTGATCATCAATTCTAAGACTTGAGAAGGTCATGTTCCCCCTCTTCGAAAATTATTCGAGTGACTACGGCGATACCAGATGTGACTTAACCCATGAAAATGTGTATATGGGATTATGAAAGGAAATCTCTTAGTATTCATGGTTAAAAAAAAAGGGATTGAAGTAGATCCTGCCAAAATGAAAGACATACTATAAATGACACCACCCCGAATGGAGAAGGAAGTTCGGGGATTCATTAGAAAATTATAGTATATCAGCCGGTTCATCATCATGTTGACTTCTCTTTATGAACCCGTCTTTAAAATCTTATGAAAGTATTCCATTGAGGTTTGGAAGGAATCTTGTCAGGAAGCCTTTGACCGAATCGAGCAATATCTAATCCGACCTCCGATTCTCATGCCACCTCAGCTTGGTCACCCCCTACTTCTATACTTGACTATAATAGACACATCAATTGGGGATTTGTTGGCCCAATACCATGAAGAAACCCAAAAAGGGAGATCCATCTACTATGCCAATCAAAAATTGACCGGATACAAAGTTATTTACACTGCCTTGGAGAAAGCACGTGTTGCCCTTATTTGGGTAGCCCAAAAGTTATGTCACTACATGCTCTCCTTTCCCATCAGACTTGTGTCCCGAATGAATCCTGTCAAATACCTACTTAAGAAACCTTCTTTGTGTAGCTGAATGGATCGATGGTTTATACTTATAGATGAATTAGATATCATGTATGTCACACAAAAAGCGATGAAAAGAAGATCCATATCTGACTACCTTGTTGACTACCTTATGGATTTTCAAATTTTTAGATGAATATATCCTTTGTACCTTTTAAGAACACATCTGGTGGAAAATGTTCTTTGACGAAGCTACCAAAAAGAAAGGATAGGCATTGGGGTATTACTAATCTCCCCTAGCGACTTTCACACTCCCATTGCCATCAAAGTATATTTTATGTGCACGAATAACAAGACCGAATACGAAGTATGCACGGTAGGCCTCAAGATCATTCTAAAAAAAGGAATCCGATGCCTAGATGTCTACAGGGATTCAATCCTCATCATCGGTCAGGTCATCAGAAGATGGAAAGTTAAGGACGAGAAATTCTTACCCTTCAACGCCCACCTAGAAGGTCCCGCCTCCTAGTTTTGAGATATTACCTTCCACTACATGCCCCAAATAAGGACTATCTTAGCCGATGCCCTTGCTACCTTAGCCTCAATGGTCGACATGCTCGAAAGAATAAAGATGACCCCCTTCCTAGTCCAAAATCAAGCTAAACCAACCCATTGTTACCATATTAAGCTCATCATGGAAGAAGATCCTGATATGGCCGAATGTTAGTATTATGATATTTGGCGCCTCCTCAAGCACGAAAGACACCCCTAAGATTCTAACAAGAAAGACCAAGAAAACCTTCACAAATTGGTTGCCTGGTACATTATTTATGATAAAGCACTGTTCAAGAGAAACTTTTACGGAAGCAACTTACACTGCATCGTAGGGGATGACATTAAGATATGATGCAAAAGATCCACAACGAGGAGTGCGGGCCCCATATGAATGGCCATATACTCGCCAAGAAGATTGTTCGATGGGTTACTATTGGACTACCATGGTTCAGGATTACACTGCCTTTGTTCGAAGATGCCTTAAATGCTAACATTTCTATAATCTCTAGCACTTGCCTCTGCAGGACTCACAGAACATGAACTCTCCATGGCCGTTCTCCATATGGGGTATCGATATTATAGGAAACGTTACACCCAAAGCCTCCAACGGGAATGAATTCATCTTGGTTACCATTGATTACTTCACCAAATGGGTCGAAGTCGTGTTATATGCAGTTTTTAATGCCAAAAAGGTAGCTAAGTTTAATAAAAAAAACATCATATATTGATACAGGGTCCCACACGAGCTTGTATCAGAAGACGAGTTATATTTCTAGGAAGAAGTTATGGAATCGATTGACGATTATGGGATTTAGAGACATAAATATTCTCCCTACCAACCTCAATCTAATGGTGTAGTCGAAGCTCCTAATAAGAACCTTAAAGAAATCATTGGCAAGATGACCCAAAGTTATCGAGATTGGGTTTATCGGATACTTTACACCCTATGGGTCTACCGCACTTCAGTTCGGGCATCTACTGGGTCTACCCCATACTCTCTGGTATATGGCATGGAAGTATTCCTACCTGTCGAGCTAGAAATACCTTCATTGCACATCATGTTTAAAAGTAATGTCAGCAAGAAAGACTCGCATAAAAGTCGTCTTGATGAGTTATCACTTTTGGAGAAAAGAGACTGAAAGCTCTATATCATATACAAGGGTATCATCTCTGAATATCAATATCATTAAATAAGAAAGTAAAGGACCGTGGAATTCGAGAAGGGGATTTATCCCTTAAAAAATCATAGAATCCGCCTGGGACCCCAGATGGAAATTCAAGCCCAATTGGAGCGGCCCCTACATGGTGAAGAAAATCCTATCCGGTGGCGCCTCTATGCTCATTGACCTTGATGGAGAAGATATGGACCATCCAGTCAATCTAAACTGTCTCAGGAAATTCTAACCTTAGTATGAAATCTCGACAGGCTATGACTTTTCTCCCCCCCTTTCTATTAATAAAAAACTATTCATTTCCCTCTACTCAGAGTAGCGTGGGGCTTGATCCTCTAAAAACATTTTTACTTTTAAAAATGAAACTCAATTTTTTTTACAACCCCCGGAGGTACGTAGGCAACTTATACTCTTTACATGAGCATGACTCTCTTCCTTTTCACAAAATGCTATTCATTTCTTATCCCCGAGAATAATAGTTCATTTTATCATTTACATAAACGAAAGGATTATGTATTCCTTAAGGATTGGTATAGATAATTCAAATGCAAAACTCTTCAAGAGGAATAATAATATAATTAAAATATTCTTCATTCCATTAATGAGAAATTCCAGTACGATTACAAATATCAACGGAAGGAGTCAAACAACCTCCTCCCCACCAACCTTATTGTCCTAAAATAAATCAAACCAAACTACCCTTGAAAACAAAATAACAAAACAACCTTCCCAAAATTATTCATACCAAAAACAACCAAACACAAAAGCTTCATAAATGATGTCAGCTTCACAAAAGGTCCTACCCGTAGCTACAAGAAGAACCAATCATGTTGATGTAAAAACTATACTAAATCTAATTATTTAATCACAGATAATATTTGTAAGTGAAAGAAAGAGACAAAGAGGTTTTCAAAGTGGTTCTATCACGACCCCAACCCAATAGTAGTTGAGAATGAGTGTCTTGACATGCCACCATGGCATTCAATGTTATGGCATTAAAATATTTCTTAAAATAAATGCAACGAAAATACATTCACATGGTCATGAATCGTAAACTATTGAAAAAAATGGAATTACGTCATCAAAGCTTTCTAAAAGGGAACTTCGTATATATTAATGTAAGGATTACAACTTATGAGAAAATTAAAAACTTATTACTAAAGAGCCAAACATGATTTATCTCCTAAAAACAAACGTTATATTTAAAAGTATAATAAAATAGCTCCTTAAGCTAGATCTTCAACATAGTCCTTCTACACTCCATCCTCCAGTCTAATTATTTCCTGAAAAATCGTTATTTATACAATGTCAGCTAAAAGATGAATAAGATTTAATCTCCCGACATTCCAAGGTTTTCAGAAAATAGATACCTATTCAAGTCAAAAGAGAAGGCATATACCTATATGTATAGGAACTTGAAGTAAATAGATATATATTTTGAAATGATAGTATATATATCACAATTTGATAGCTAAGAATAAGAAGAATGCAGCAAATCAAATGTGATATCTTTTTCTTTTAATCATATCATTTTAATGGCCAAGTACACTTTAATATCGTTGTTGATACCAAAATTAATATGTTGATGTGGACGAATAATACGAAGACACGTGTCAATCTACGTGGCACAATAGCGGCGAGGAAGTTCATTCCTTTAACCATTTCATATTCTCTCCGAGCAACGAGGAGGACCCCCCGAGGAAGTCCATCATCCCGAGATACTCTAAGCGCTCCGAGGAACTCTTAATCAACGAGCAACTAAGGCGGTCCGAGCTGCATCTCGACCGTAGCATTAATTACCAGATAGACAACAGTTCAACTATTCATTGAATGTTTATATTCTTGACGCACACGCTGCATTAAATGTATTACCCTTTCATATGTATATCATTTAATGTATCGAAACTTTCATGTACAGCCTAAGGGCTATAAATACCTTGTATCATCCTCATTCAAAGGGGACCGGAATTTCTGGATTGAACTGATAATCAAGAATTCCCAAACACTCAGCAATAACATAACAGTGGACGTAGGCCATTCTTATAAGGCTGAACCACTTTAAAAATCTTTGTTTATTTTATCTGTGATTGAATAATTAGGATGATCTAATTTTTTACATCAACAGATTGGCGCCGTCTGTGGGAAACGACTGTTACTATCGTTTTTCATCAAAAATTCATTTATCATCAATGGAAGATAATCCAGAATCCAGTAAACGAATTGCCGGAAATTTTGGAAATCCTCCAGATCTGGCTGTAATTATGACAAATCTGGCTGAGGGACAAACCGCCATGCAAGAAACAATGAGGCAACTCATTCAAACTCTTCACGGTGGTGCACCTACCCATTCAAGGCAAAGGAGTGATCGTGGGCAATCGCGATCCAGGCGTACTGAGTCATATCGTAATGAAGAATCTAATGATTTTTCTTATCAACCTGGGAGAACTTCATCGATACGAGCTACGGATATAGATCAACATATTACCCTCTCTCCGGAGAGAACTAACGCCCTGGAAAGATTAAGCAGAGCATCTCCTTTCAGTCGGTTAGGACCAAGAAGAAATATGAGTCCACCTAGAGCCCCATCGAGAAGCTTTCGACCACCATCAGGTTTGAGAGAAGGATCAGCGCAATCAAGACCAGTTACTCGTTGAGATAGATCTCAGGAAGCTACGTCAGAACAATCAATGGCTCGGACTAAGCAGCCCGAGGAAGGAAATGAAGCATGGAAGGGTTCCATTCAACGATTGGAGGATAGACTTGGAGAAATGGTTAAAGAAAGGAATCCCTTACAGAGAACTTTTGTTCAAGGGAAACCTTTTGTGCAAGCCATTGTGAATTTTCCTACACCGTCGAAATTTAAAGCACCTGTAGTGACACCTAAATATGATGGAAAGACAGATCCTGTTCTTCATATAGAGCAATACCAAGCTGCTGCCGACATATATGCTGTCCCAGACGAGATGAGGTGTAGAGCATTTTCGGGAACTCTTACCGGATCTGCACAGATATGGTACAATAATCTTCCTCGGGGTAAGATTTAGACTTTTATTCAGTTAGCCGAGTTGTTTATTGGCAATTTCTGTTTTGGAGCAAAGCCAGTAAAATGAGTAGCACACTTGTTAAGTGTTAGACAAAAGTCTGGTGAAAGTACTAGAGATTATATAACTCATTTCAATAACGAGAAGTTGGAAGTCATAGATTACGAAGAAAAGACAGCGATCACTGCTTTGATGAGTGGATTGTTGCCGAGCAAGTTATATTATACTTTGGCCAAAGATCCACCTAAAACTATGTCGGAGTTGATGGCAAAAGCGGCCAAAATCATGAATGCCTAGGAGGCTATGGCTGCGAAGAAGAATATGGATAAAGAAACCAAGGTGGAGGTTGACAAATCTAAGAAGAAAGAGCAAAAAGGTAATGGTGGTGACAAGCACTCCAAGAATAATAGGACGTCATGGGAAATCCTGAAGAAATATGATAATTATACTCCATTGAAGATGGGTATTAATCATGTTTTAGAAGAAATCAAGAATAACGAAGAAATCAAGTGGCTAGATAAACTAAAGACCAATCCTGATATGAGGAATAGGGCCAAATATTGCGAGTTCCATAAAGATCATGGCCATACGACCAAAAATTGCATAGACCTTCAGAACGAGATTGAAACGCTCATCCGAAGAGGAAAGTTGTCAAAGTATGTAGATCGCAGAGGAGAAAGGAAAAATGATGATAGAACCAGAGATCGTTCCAGATCACTTCCTCGGACGGAAGAGAAAAAGAAAAGAAATCATGAAGATGATCTAGATGAAGACCCCGATCTTCCAAAGAAGCCAAGACAGCCTGAACGAGAGGTATTTTCCATACGTTTTGGGTCAATTGATTGTAATGTTATAACAGGAGGAGATGCTGGAGGGGGAGACCTTACTGCAGAAAGAAAGGCCTATCTCGGAGAGGCCCAAGCCTGCTCATATATTCAACGAATAAATCTTGCCGAGGAAGATCGTCCGAGGAAGGTGAATAAAGAGAAGCTGGTTATTGGTTTTTCAAAAAACGATCTGGCAGGTGTTCTTTACCCTCACGACGATCCCTTGGTGATCAAAATGAGGATGAAAGATGTGGTGATTTCAAGGGTGTTGGTGGACAATGGTAGTTCGGCAGAGATCATGTACTATTCATGTTTTGATAGCTTGAATTTGAAATGATCTCAATTGGAACCTTATCACAGACCCCTTCTGGGTTTTGCTGGCGAGAAAGTTTTTCCACTTGGGACGATCAAGTTGGACATATTCATTGGAACTTGGACCGCTTGTCGAACAGAAAGAATACGCTTCTTCGTGATGGATAAGAATGTGCAGTCAGCCTACAACATCATCATGGGAAGAGTTGGTTTGAAGAAGTTCGAAGCAGTTCCATCTACAGTACATCAATGCTTAAAATTACCAACAAACTTCGGAGTAGGAGTTGTAAAAGGTGATCAAAAAGTAGCTCGGGAGTGCTATTATTCGTCTGCCGAGCAAGAGGAGTTTGAGGAATCAAGGAAAAAAACTATTACCTACCAGGTAGAGGAAGGTACAGAAATTGAAACTCTTGATCCAAGGGATGAATCCTAACTTGTAAAAGGACAGGTGGTTGAATCTACAGAAAATGTTATTCTGGACGAGGAGCACCCTGAATGAGTAACCCAGATAGGTTCGTCGTTGGATGCTTCAATAAAACAAGAGTTGATAATGTTCTTGAGAAACATGAAGAAAACTTTCGCATGGAGTCATGAGGACATGCCAGGAATAGCTCCAAACTTCTTATGTCACGAACTCAATGTGAATAAGGAGATCAAGCCCGTAAAGCAGAGAAGAAGGGTATTTAGCCCCGAGAAGAATCAAGCTATTCAAGAGGAGGTCGACAAGATCCAAAAAGCCCAATTCATTGAAGATGTGAAGTACCCGGACTGGTTGGCGAATGTGGTGATGGTAAAGAAGAAAAACAACAAATGGAGAATGTGTGTTGATTTCACTGTTCTTAATAAGGCCTGCCCGAAGGATCATTTTCCATTGCCTAGAATTGACCAACTAGTGGATGCTACCTCGGGACATGAGCTGCTCAGCTTCATGGATGCGTATTCTGGTTACAACCAGATCAAGATGAAACCTGAAGACAGGGAAAGTACTTCTTTTATTACCCCTAGGGGAACTTATTGCTATAATGTTATGCCTTTTGGTTTGAAAAATGCAGGAGCAACATACCAGCGACTGATGAACAAGGTTTTCACCGAACAAATCAGTTGCAACATGGAAGTCTATGTCGATGATATGCTGACAAAAAGCAAGAAAGCTGCAGATCATCTAGTTGACTTAGCTCAGACATTTGATCAACTGGATAAATACCAGATGAAGCTCAACCCGACGAAGTGCACATTTGGAGTACGAGAAGGAATGTTTCTCGGATACATTGTCAACCAGCGAGGCATTGAAGCAAATCCAGACAAGATCAAAGCTCTTTTAGGGTTACGATCTCTAACAACAAAGAAAGAAGTGCAGAGTCTTACAGGACGAGTTGCAGCGCTCAACAGATTTGTGTCTCGGGCAACTGACAAATGCCTCCCATTCTTCAAAACACTTCAAAAAACTTTTGAGTGGACTGATGAATGTGATAAGGCCTTTCAAGACTTGAAAAAGTATTTGGGAGCACCTCCATTGTTGTCCAGACCAATAACAGGAGAGAAGTTGTATTTGTATCTGGCAGTATCAAAAAATGCAGTCAGTTCAGCATTGATCAGATTGGAGAATGGAGTCCAGAAACCAATTTATTACACAAGTAAGGCTTTCCGAGGTGCAGAAATCAGGTACCCAAAGCTGGAAAAATTGGCATTGGCATTAATTGAAGCAAGTAGAAGAATGAGGCCATACTTCCAGGCCCATACCATCGTCGTTTATACCGATATGCCATTGAGACAAGCCCTTCATAAGCCAGAAAAGTCAGGAAGACTGATGTACTGGGCAGTAGAACTCGGTGAATATGATATTGTGTATGAGCCCAAATCATCATTGAAAGGGCAAGCTGTAGCAGATTTTATAGCAGAATTTACATATCCTGATACCCCCGAGGAACAAAAGTTGCTCGCTGACCAACCTATGGATGTTACAGGATCAACAGACATAAGTCCAGACCAACTCCGATTGGTAAAAGGGCTTGTGGATGTAGAAGGATCATCAACTTCAAATTCAAACCAGGCCCGGATGGTTGAAGAACGAGAAGAGATGGTCAACGAGGAGCGAAAAGTGCCAGGGGAGGATGAAAAGAAGCAACAAATATTTCACCGAGGAACCCTGTCAGATAAGGAATTTGAAGATGGGTTACCCATATGGAGATTATATGTGGATGGCTCATCTTGCACAGCAGGTTGCGGTGCAGGAATTGTTTTAAGCACCCCAGATGAGATTGACATGGAATATGCTTTACGATTCCAATTCAAAGCCTCTAATAATGAAGCTGAGTATGAAGCCATGATAGCGGGGTTAAACTTAGCAAAAGTTATGGAAGCACAACAAGTGATGGTATTCAGTGATTCTCAACTAATTATGAATCAGATGACGAGAATATATGCGGTTAAAGGAGAGTTAATGATCAAATATCATGCAAAGGTGATGAAGTTGTTGACAGAATTTGATGCCATTCGGTTGGTGAGAATACCGAGGATGGAGAATGTACAAGCAGACGCACTGGCCCGACTAGCATCAGCTACTCGTACTGAGTTGCGAAGAACCATACCGATTGAAGTATTAGAAGGTCGGAGCATAGATGAAGACCTGACAATGAATGTAATAACCCTTGATTTAGGACCATCTTGGATGGATCCCATCAGGACATATATTGAAGAGGGAGGATTGCCGGAGGACAAGCTCGCTGCCAAGAAACTGAAGTATAAAGCTGCTCGGTATGTGTTAACTAATGGTATTTTGTATAGACGAGGAATTATGACAGGTTTGCAGAGATATGTACATCCCTCCGAGGTGAAAGAATTGATTGAAGAAATCCATGAAGGGTCTTGTGGAGCTCATGTAGCAGGTCAAACGCTTTTACAAAGGGTAATGACTCAAGGATACTATTGGCCAACGATGAGGGCTGATTGTATAGCCTATGATAAGAAATGTGACAAGTGCCAACGTTTTTCCTCTATCCGACGAACTCCACAAGCATTGTTGACACCCATAACTTCCCTTTGGCCATTCGCCATGTGGGGAATTGATTTGGTGGGACCATTGCCGATCACCCGAGGAAGATTTAAGTACCTCGTCGTCACAGTAGACTATTTTACTAAGTGGGTAGAAGCTGAACCCCTCATCGACATGACATACGAGAAGGTATACCAGTTCGTTTGGAAGAATATCATCTGTCGATATGGTCTCCCTCATGCCCTCATCACAGACCATGGAACCCAATTTGATAACGAGGAATTTGCTGCTTATTGTCATCAGTCGAACATTTTGAAGGTCCATTCAGCACTAGGCCATCCTCAAAGCAATGGACAGACTGAAGTGACGAATAGAACACTGCTAAATGGTTTGAAGAAAAGGTTAAGTGAAGCTAAAGCTAACTAGATTAACGAGCTACAATCAGTATTGTGGGCTTACCGAACAACTCCCCGAGCAGCGACTGGAGAATCACCATATATGCTGGCATTTGGAAGTGAGGCTGTAATACCTGCCGAGTTAGGTCTCCCAACACACAGAGTGCTGAATTTCAATTCCCCAGTCAGCGACTTGATGAGAAGACTGGATTTGAATATGCTCGAGGAGGTTAGAGAAGAGGCAGCCATTAGGAATGCTGCTTACCAACAACGTACAGCTCTGTTCTACAACAAAAGGGTGAAGAAATGTGATTTAAAGTAAGGGGATTATGTTCTAAAGAAAGTCATTCAGAAGCATAATAAGCTGGAAACAAACTGGCATGGACCTTACCGAGTTACAGAAGTTGTTCGACCAGGAACTTACAGAATAGCAACTCTAGAGGGAGAGGAATTTAAGAATGCTGAACACCTGCGCAAGTATTATCAATAATGTAAAATGTAAAGCATTTCCTTCATTATGAATAAAATGAGGATGTTTCACCATTCTCCTTCTGTTGAAAGTTTTTCGGGGAATACTAGTGTAATACACTACGCTTATAGTTCGAAAGAACCAAATATACTCCTTTGGTTAGGAGGTGACACTAGCGTGATCAACTACGGTTGGTAAGATAACTAGTGGACAGTTCGAAAGAACAAAAAAAACACTCCTTTGGTTAGGAGGTGACACTAGCGTGATCAACTACGGTTGGTAAGATAACTAGTGGACAGTTCGAAAGAACCAAAAAAAAAAAATACTCCTTTGGTTAGGAGGTGATACTAGCGTGATCAACTACGGTTGGTAAGATAACTTGTGGACAAAACTATCACAAACGCCAATTTTGGTTGATTGGATTTGAAAATATACTCTCACATTCCAACTTATGTTGGTCGGGAGGTAAGATTATTATAAAAAGTTCTTTGAAGAGCAAAATATTACAAAATACACCAAGTATGGTTGGTCGGGAATAAAAAACTACCAACTATAGTTGGTCGACAAGAAGAATTTATTGACCTCGGTTGGTCGGGTACATTGTATAAAGTCAAAAATTTACCAAGTATAGTTGGTCGGGGATAAACTATCACTAATTATACTTGGTCGGCGAGCGCAATTTAACAACCTTGGTTGGTTGGCAAATTTTTAAACATTTTTATACTCATTACTTTATTATTAAGTGATCGAGCAACATTTCTAATACTTGTAACTTTTTATTACTAAGTTGGTCGATGAACAACACAATATTGTTATCTTTTTAACAGATACATATGCATAAATGTAAAGTGTTTGATATTTACAAGACAATAGCAATACAGATTTACAAACAAAAATGAAAGTTTTTCATTAAAAATTCAAAATAAGTTACAGGTTACAAGTATGTGCTAACTATTACATTAATATTCCTATTCCATTGGTTTCTTGCCCTTTGCTTTTGAGATAGGCTCTTCGCCAGCAGGAGGATCTTCCAGGCAAAGAGGAGAATTAATAAAATTCAAGTCCTTCAGCATTCTGACATTCATTATTGAAGGTGTATCCAAAAGATGCTCAGGGCGAGATATGTCAACTTGAGAATGAAGATTATAGTCACCAAGATATCTTTAAATTAAGCTCCGAGGAATGACGCGAGCTGGAATCCATGCCATATCCAATTTATAAGGTGGTACGGGCAAGTCTAATAACCCAGGGCTATGATAATCCCATAAGTAATGCCCCTGTTCGAGCTTCAGCACTCCAAGGGCGTTCAACCATCCCTGTTTATAACCTTCATTATTGGCATTTTCAATATGAGCATCCAAGTGACAAGGGGCCTCATTATAACCTCCCATCCAAAACTCACGAGGTTGCTTATGGAATTGGAAGGTTAGTCTATCCAATTGTTCATGAAGATTTTTGGCAAAAAGTTCCTTGGAATGTAAAGTAGACTTTGTTGCAGTGAGTTGATCTTCCAAGGATAGGTTTTTCTTGGACATTTCAGACAGAGCACGATCTTTGGCATTCAATTGGAACGCTTGAGTTTTTAAAGTAGACTGAGTGCGAGCCTCTTCAACATTGTGACTAAGAACTCTTGATCGGCTCCTAGAAGCGACTGGAGAACTTTGCTCCTCGATAACATTTTGAAAAATTCTTCCTCGTCCCCGAGAACCTTTTCCTCGTCCCCGAGTAGTGGCAGAAACGCCAGATCTTCTTAAGTTATCCAGTTCTTGCCTTAATTTGGCATTTTCAACCTCTAAGAACGAGAAACCTTCTTCAGTAACTGGTACTAAAGCAGTGGAAGATGATGCTGCAGATTCATACTGTGCCAACTTTTTTTGTAAATTATTATTCTCTTGTTCCAGCAACTCAGCAATCTGCCTGCAAGCCTCAACCTCACCTTTTAGAGTCCTTTCCCTAGCATCATATCCAGCGAGGATCTTTTTATGGCCTGTTTCAGAAGAAAGTTGTTGATATCTATCTTCATACTCCTTGTGCAGCAAAGTAGTTGATTCATTATGTTGATTCTGAAGATCTTCTAAGGAACAATGAAGTTCCTCGATCAATTCGTAGTATGCCACATTATTGGCCACAGATCTATCAAGTAGATCCTTCAAGTACCGGTAAGCCTCAACTCCTTGCTCTGAGGCATCGTGGCCAAGGATGTCGATAATCTCTGATACACTCAAGTCTGTATGACCAGCTTTATAATATCCATTGTATTGTTGCATCAACTCGGTATCAGGGGCAGATATCAATTCCATGTTGGCCAAAAACTAATAAAGAAGAAGGCAGGAGTTAATAAATAAAAGCAGACAGAGTATCAACAATGAAGAGGAACGAAGATGTATTTTATTAGATCATCAAAAGATTACATTGTTTGATTACAAATAATGAAAGATAGAAATGATACCGAACAACTTCACACCTTTTCCTTGTATCCCAAGACTTTCTCGGGAGGCTGGGATGAGGAGCTCGGTTGCTCGGTGGTAATGGCGACTTGGTCTGCAGGAGTTGAAATTTTTTCAGGAGGAGGAGGCATGGAAGAAATGTCCTCGTTGGCAGAGGATAGAGATGCAGGGACTTGATCACCTATGGCCATAGAAGATTCATCAGAGACAAGCTCATCGTCTTCTTCTTCCACAATTGGTGGAGGAGGACCAGGGAGGTGTAGTTGGAATAGCTCAGAGTCGTCCTTGATCTTCAGTTCCTGCAGAGCAGCTACCCATCCATCGTGGAAGTATTTCAACTTCCCGTATTGAACTTGGGATGTCATTGCAGCAATCCCCTTATCCCATCCTTTATCCCAGCCAGCGCTGAAGGATTTTTTGACTGTGACTTTTCTTCTCAGTTTCTCCGAGGAGAGCTTCACGTCCAATTCTTCTTTTTTACTTTTAATATCTCGCAGGGCAGACAATTCTTCCTCTACCTTCTTCAGTTTATCCTCAAGCTCTCCAAAATTCTTAAGCTTGTCGTCATATTTCTTATGCTCAATTTCCAAACTTTTCACTTTATTCTCCAAACCTTTGGAGATCTCAGCCAACTTCACTTTCTCGGCTTCAACTATTGACAACTTTTTCTCCCAAGCAGTCTTGTCCTCATTGTACTGTTGGCGAGATTCCTTCAAGGATTGGGTCAAACCTAACAGAGCATCCTCTACACCAGACGAGGAGCTAGAGGCTTTAATTATCTCGTCCTTCTTCATGATGTTATTAAAACAGTTCACCAGCTGAAAGATGGGAAAAACAGTAAGCCAGTGCAAAAAGACAAGTATTCAAAGAAAGAAAGGAAATTCATAGTATGAGAAATTTACCGAAGCAAGATGACGAGTGGCTAGGGATGTCAGCATATCCCTAGAAATTTTTTCATCAATTCCTTGGACCTCGGGTATGATCCAAGTTTTAACCGAGCTCATTGCAGAACTCGGAGGAATGATGGTTGGAACACCAACACCACTAGCAAGTAAAGAGGAGGCAGTTTCAGCCAGATTGACTGAGGATGATTTCCTCAATCTCCTCAAAGGGACCTCAGCAGCTTCAACCAAGGAAGAACTCTTGGTCGGAGAGATAGTAATCACTTCCACAGGAGCAACTTTCTTGCTCGGGGCCACTGGGGGCTTCTCGGTAGCTTTTGAAGGCGCAACATCCACCTTCTTAATCCCCTCTAGGACATTAGTTTTGCTTTTCTTAGCCCCAACAACAGAAGTAATGTCATCAAAAAGAGTAGGAGGAGCTCTTTTCTTGCCCATTCTTTGACTTAAAGGAAGATGAGAATCTGAAGAAGAATCCTCTGGAGTGGAAGCAGGCTCAACAGGGCGAGTAGTATAAGAGGTTGTATAGCTCTTATACTGTAGCAAATATGATGCAAACCTGATGTGCTCGTCTGCAACGTTCTTATGCAAACCCCAGATAAGTTTCAGATGCTTAATATTAACCTCTGATTCTTTTGGAGTTTTTCGTTTACTATCAACTGCAAACAAACACATAATGAAATATCAGTCATACATTTTGTCAAACATGATAAAAGAATAACTTCATAAGTAAAATAAAATGAAAAATAAACCTATCCCATTGCCATATGGGGGGCATCTGGGACCGTTGTATACTCCATCTCCAACTAAAGGGGCATATTGCCAATTTTTAATAACCAACCCATGTTCAAAATAATCTCTATTTGAGTCAGGGAGGTTGACTACAAGAGCCCTATTCAAAAACCTAGTTTTTAAGTAATAAATATTATCTAGAGTGGCCCATTTATAGCAATACATAATTTTAGGGATCCCTATACTAGTCCCATGAGTTAGATTTAATTTGTGCACCCCATTAATTATTCTCCATGAATTGGGGGCTATTTTTGCAGGGAAAAGATCAAAATACTGACAAAACTCGAGACACAATGGGTTCGGTGGAAAGGAAAAACCACATTCAGCAATAAAAAGACTGGGGAACCAATGTCCCTCAGCCAAACGAAAGTAATTTTGAGGTTCAGAAAGCTCCTCCAAAATTACCCAAGATGGGATGGAAAAGTCAGAACGGAATTTTTCGAGAGATTCAATAATGTAAACCATGATGAATAAAAGAAGAAGGAAGAAAATCTTACAGGAAGGAAGAAGATCTGCTGACAACTAGCGAAGGAAAAGATGAACGCACAAGAGAGAAAGAGAGAATAGAAAGCTTGAATGCAGGAAATTGGAAAAGAAGAAGACGGTATGGTTACCCAAGAAGTTTAAATACTTTGCCTTGGGAAGCGGCGAATGAAATGATTACACAAAAGAAACTATTGAACTTTCGGCGGCTAAAAGGACAAAAAGGGCACAAAGATCGAAGCGCTCTTAAAAGTTCAAAAAAAAGGCGGATTCTTTGAAGATGGAAATAAATTCAAATACGATGCTCCTAAAACCCAGGAAGATCATTCAATATTGCTACATACCGAGAAAGAATATTCCATACTCCTCAAAGTTCGAAATATGAAACATTGGGGGCTTCTGTTGATACCAAAATTAATATGCTGATGTGGACGAATAATACGAAGACACGTGTCAATCTACGTGGCACAATAGCGGCGAGGAAGTTCATTCCTTTAATTATTTCATATTCTCTCCGAGCAACGAGGAGGACACCCCGAGGAAGTCCATCATCCCGAGATACTCTAAGCGCTCCGAGGAACTCTTAATCAACGAGCAACTAAGGCGGTCCGAGATGCATCTCGGCCGTAGCATTAATTACCAGATAGACAACAGTTCAACTATTCATTGAATGTTTATATTCTTGACGCACACGCTGCATTAAATGTATTACCCTTTCATATGTATATCATTTAATGTATCGAACCTTTCATGTACAGCCTAAGGGCTATAAATACCTTGTATCATCCTCATTCAAAGGGGACCGGAATTTCTGGATTGAACTGATAATCGAGAATTCTCAAACACTCAGCAATAACATAACAGTGGACGTAGGCCATTCTTATAAGGCTGAACCACTTTAAAAATCTTTGTTTATTTTATCTGTGATTGAATAATTAGGGTGATCTAATTTTTTACATCAACAACTGTGTTCTTATACCGAATTATACCCCGGTAGTTGAGGGTCAATCGAACTAGTTCGTCACAACGCCTTATTTAGGGCACACCAGGGATAACCCAGATAGCAAGGTCAGTCAGTGAAGAGGTGCCTTAGGCCAAATCTTATTTCCAATATTCAATCTCATTTTCAATACTCATTTCAATTAGTATGTCTATATGGACAAATATAAACATACCACAATGAATCAATCATCGGTATCAAATGCAATTTGAGGATAAAAGTAGTCCACAAAATACATAGTTTGCATAATATCATATAATTGAATTGTGCAAGAAATGACATAGAGTACTCACCTAAAATAGAGGCTCGAAAATATAGATATTGAGTCTTGGATCACACATTAATCTAATAAATACAATAAAGGTTTAATTACGTATTCTAAATAAATTCCAATTCTAAATATTGTGTTTTAATCCTAAAATATCTTGCCGAAAAAGGTTACTAAAACCATTTTCTCAATTTTTAATATTCATTCATCGTATTTAAAGAATTCAATTCGTAGTTCTTCCTAATCAGTTGGTTCCCAGTAGAGATGGAGGGTCACAGGGGCACCACTTAAATACTACATCATCTAGACAGAATATTTCCGGATTTATTCCTAGTAGAGATGGAGGGACACAGGGGCACCACTTAAATACCATCTCAACTAGACAGAATCTCACCGGGACTGACTTTGGAGTTACTTAAATGAGATTCAATAATAACGAGCAATTGCTTACAAAAATCATTTTAAAAAGCATATATATATATATATATTTTTCAAACAAGTTGAAATATTTTTAAAGTAAAATCAATTTAGATTGTTTCCAAATTTTATGTTTTGATTTGTGAAGTCTTTAATGTATTTTACCAGCATAACTACTATGTAAAATTATAAAATACTAAATTAAAACTACAAAAATGCATTATAACATTTAAATAAAATCATACCTACGAAATGAATTCTTTCTTCGAAATTATAGAACTCCTTCTTAAGATATTTCCCAAGCTTTCTATCACTCTTTCTTACTATAATTCTCAAGGAATTAGTGTGAGTTTAAAATGAACCATAAGTCCCTATTTATAGGTTTCCAAAAGTATTACGGTATTGGCACGTGTCTAATGACTAGCCTTTTTGCAATGGTGATTCAACACCGAGGTGTCGCGTTCCGGAGTGGTCTTGCAGTGTTAATATCACCAAATGATGACACGTGTTTTAACTTTCTCTTTGAAGACGACATGTGTAAGGTGGAGGTGACCAACACGTGGTGGAAAGGTGATAAAGGTATAAGGGTCATTTCACACATGAAGGGTATTTTGGTAATTTCAAACTATATATTTTCAATATTTCTTAGAGGTCCTTGAAAATATTTTATTTACAAAATGGACCTTTTATTTTTATTTTAGTCCCTAAAGTTTCATAAAATTATATTTTCTACCTCAAAACTTATTATATATCTCAAGATATATCATAAGACTTCAATTTGATCCAATTTACAGTTGATTCTTCATATTTAAAAATGAATACGATATATATAATAATACAACATTTATAAGATAGTAAGTAACACATGAGTGTAAAAACAAACTATATACATATGAGCATATAAAAGTGGGGTCATTACAGGTTCAGCCTATGAAGAAAAGCATATGTCCAGTGTGTTTCTTATTTCCTGGTATTCTTATTCAATCACTTTCCATTGACGAAAGGATTACAACGTATTTGTAGCCCAGTAGGAAGACAAAGAGATATAATATTAATGGATGGAATGCCTTTATAAATTAGGAATTTACATTAGTACAAAAGGTCCATAATGTTTCGGGCCATTGGCATTTTGTTGACAGTGTTGGTTGACCTCCCTACAATTGGTCGGGCTTCTTGGAGTTGGTCGGCATTCTAGGCTTTGGTCGGTGGTTATTCCTTACTCACTAGGATTATTGCCACAGTGGATGACAAATGTCTATTTCTTATTGGTTCACGTAAGTGGGTAATTTTTGGTATCAACAGAAGCCCCCAATGTTCCAATCTTGATGCTTGCTTGAAAGTATGGAGCATTTAGTTTTGGTAGTAACTCGAGCTACATTTATGATGCTAGGTTGGTTATTGACTTCTCACACTTGTAAAATTATTAGATTTTCTGATGGCTTGCACTGCTAATGGCATCTTTGTAAATATAAAAACTTGTAACGAATCGTTTTGGGGAAAATACATCTTTTTTTACTTATTTGCCAAAATTTCAATCATCGTTTCACTTTAATCTTTACATTCGCCAATTTTCGAGGCAATCTATATAAGCCGGTAAAATCTAGGTCATCTCTCACCTCAAACCCTCTAAGTTTCTGCTACGATTTCTTTAGCTTTTGTGCGATAATTCTTCATGTCTTCTAGTTCTTGCTGAATCCTTAAGTTTTGTAAGAATTCTTTCTCTTTCTTATTTTCTTCACATCGAATCATGGTTTATGCTCTTGTTTCTCTAGATGAGTTTAGAAAGGAATGGAACATACCAAATTGGCTAAATTTAGAGTTTCCCAATCCCCCTATAGGCATTTTTCTTTATCCGAGGGTCATTGGATCCCCTTCTTATTCGTTGCTGAATGCGGTTTTAACTTTCCTCCAAATCGTTTTTATTTAGAATTTTTTCAATATTTTGACATGATACTTTCTAGAGTAGGCCCCAATACTTGGAGGGTTATGAATGGTGTTCATATGCTTAATCAACTCCATGGGACCCACATAGGGATCCCCGAAATCATATTTTGTTATAAGTGAGTCACTACTGATAGTAATTACTATTTAAAAGTAGGGATGTAAATAGTGCTTTAGTTGTTAACCTTCCTAATTCCAATAGGGATTACTTTGACCATTGAGTGATAGCCAAAAAATTGCAATATGCACCTCTAACATGAGGTGATGTGTATAATGGTCCAAAGTGCCCTCAGGAATGCCATGGGATAGGTTGTTTTAATTTCTTATGTGACTTTGTTAACAATTTTACTGTTGAAATGTTAATTAATAACTAGTGTTTGTTTACTTGTAGTTCATAGGAAGATAAAGTGTTCCAAAGAAGGTGACATTAAGCTTAACGAGATCAAGTTTCTCTGGGGCCTTCATAAAAAAACTAACGAGGAACATACTAGGTCGGCATCATACTTACTGAAATACATGAGTTTTGTCACCTCCTTTGTTTCCCGACCTTATTTTATTACTAGTACCATTATGCTTGACTTGGACCAGAACCTAGTGTCCACTTCATCAGGAAGTGGTGAACTTGTTGCTAGTCCATCTTCATCCTTGGACACTGACCTTCCTCTTGCTGCTGCTATGGGAAAGAGGAAATTCCCTAATATAATGGGAGATGTCACTGCTCTTGGCTCAACTAAATCTGCTCCTGGTGGGGGAACTAATAAAGAAGATGTTGAGAAGAAGGCCATAGCTAATAAGGGTGAAGATTCCCTTCTTAAATGTATAAGAAAATGTCTTCCTTCCAGACTTACTGAATGAACTATTACTACTACTGACCAACATAACTTGTTTGCTGACAATAGTTCTCCTGTTGTCATAGGTCATGGCTTAGCCAGACAATTAATAAAGTCTGGTACTTTTCCAGATCATAGGGGTGCTGCCTCTGCCCGTTTGAAAATACATGAAAGGGTCACTCAAAGTCGTGCCTTGGTAAAAACTCTTACTGTTTCATACTTGTACTTTTTTATTGATTTCTTACATTAATTTGACCTCTCTTTTTTACAGTTCCTGGTTGATTTTAACCAAATGCTGGATAAGGACGATGCACTTCGATCTTCTTCAAATAATGTAGAAGAGGATTTTGAATTCTTGAAGAAATCCTTGCTTGAGTTCCAACAAGCATTTGCAAATGAGAAACAATCTTGGGACAATAAAATAAAAATACTGAGGATGCTCAAAAGAAGTCTAACAATGAGGCTGTTGCAGCTCGGAGACAAGTCTCTGAGTTGGAGAAAAACTTAGTTGCTGAGAAGGCCAAGAGGGTGAAAGCAAGAGAGGTATATTTCACCAAGGGATGGGAGAAGGTCATGTAGCTTCTTCTATCCATATTGAGCATGTGAAAAGAAGTTCTATAAGAATGTTTATCGGCAACACTTACTGAGGTTGGTACTCCTCAACAGTTCAAGCTCTTCCTCGAACATGACCCTAGTCACCCACTAAACTTGGACAAGGAAGTTGAAGATGATGTGGGGTCAGGGGATTCTACCCTTGTTCTAGAACCTGAAGCCCACCAACTGCAGAAAGTTATCGAGTCTTTTCTCCCCACCATTTCTGAGAAAATCACTCCACACATTCATATGTCTAATTAAGTTGAAACTTCTAATGATAGGGATAAGGTGTAGACTTGCTTGACAATCATCGTTTTTCCTTTTTGTCTTTATTTCAATGTATTTGTAAATGGAGCTCATATCAATGAAAACAAGTATTTATTTCCTATGCATTTATCATCTTTTGATTGTTACTTTATGTTCTTTATCCCGTGGTTGATTGGATATTTCTTAACTCTTATAGTTCATGGGAAAAATGGATCAAATTTCATCTACTTGCTCCGATCTACTCAAGAGATGTCATGATCTATTCAAGGATGGTCATATGACTTTGTCAGAGGAAGATTTGTCAAATTTTCTCGGGGATGATGTTTCAAATCAAGCCAAGGAAGATTACTTATACTTGAAGTGTCTTCTTGATTGGGCATGGGCTAATAATGTTGACTACATTGAAATGATTAAAGAGCTTAAAGAAGATCCCAAAGAAGCCAAGGCTATTCTACATGCTGATTATGAAAAGAAATAGAAAGCTCCAAGTGAATGTTGGGGCTTTGAGGAGAAATTAGAGAAACATGTCTCTACTCTTTGAAAAAGAGAGTTTTGGATCAAGTGTCAAGTGGATGAGGCTAGGACTATTATCAAGCTGTTGGAGGAAGAAAATATTAATTTGAGAGATGAACTGAACTCCTTAAAGATTTCATCAACTACTGCTACTGATGATGTAGTTTTATTTTTGGATAATAAGAATGCTAATCTGAGGGAAGAACTCAAGGCTATGAAAAAAATCCAAACATTCTACCTCCTACCGATCAAGAGGAAGATCTGTACGAGCTACAACTAATGAAAGTACAACTCAGTAGACACTTGAAAATGAGGCTGTAAAAATAAAGGCCAAGAATTTAGCCATTGCTGAGATGTCCCAAAGGATCCAAACCCAGCGCAAGAAACTTGCCACCCAATCTTCTTAATTATAAATCAAGGATGGAGTGCTGAAGAAACTGCAACAACAGGTTTAAAGGTTAACTTTCCAGTTTCACAAGTAACCCAAAGAAGTTTGTATGGAGGGGTACAATGAGGCTCTTATTCAGTTTGATGAACCCTTTAGTCAAGCTCAGCGTGAAGGATATAAATGGGTTGGACCAATTGCCTAACAGTTATGAAGGTTGATTAAGATAATAGACTATGGTATTGGGGTGATCCGGGGTTTTCAGAGTGTCTATATCCTCCTTTTAAACTGAATATTTTGTTGGATACCCGTAAAAACCATTCCTCAATTCTGGATCTCCAAATACTTAAGGGATTATGATCTGGATGATGATCTAGAAATAGTTTGGCCTCCTCATCTTATAGATGCTCCGAGCAGTACCAATAAGAGAATGCTTCAAGATTTCAACTTCATTAACTCCCCATACACATTGGATGATCTTCCAGCAGGCATGGAACCAACGCCAAACTCCTCTAAAGCTGAAGGAAAGAGTCCGGTAGAATAATCTTGAGCATAATTTATTTTTGTATTTCATTTATACACAATATTTTCATATAATCATCTTATATGTATAAATGAAAGGAATTTGATTAACTTATCTTGTTAATTTCTGGATGCTTGAATGTCTTTGTTGTTTCATTAGTTCTACTGACACACTTAGACATTTTCCTAAATTTAGTATCAGTTACTAATGATATTATCATAGGTTCTAGAGATATACTTAGATTTTTATGTATAATACCAGTTACCATTTATGTGGCCATATGTTTTACTAGTGCACCTAGATTTAAATCTAAGTTTAACATTAGTTACTTGTGGTATTGCCATAGGTTCTACTAATGCACCTAAATTTTTAGGTTTAGCATTAGTTACCAGTGCTGACCAAGCGTATGTGGAATATGTGTCTACATTCCTATTTAGGAATCTTCACAACTTTCTTCCACCATTTTACTCAGTTTGCATAAAACTTGTTAATTTTATACAGAGTTTTTTCTCTGATTTTTCTTCTTGACTAAGTGCTGAGGATTAAAATCCTATTTTGACTTGAATTTTTGTTCGTTGTACTGATCAAGCATCGCCTTTTCTAACCATGTTCGACCAATTACTGCATTATCTGCTTTTCTGACCACGTCCGACCAATTATTGCATCTCTGCTGACAGAGTATTTGGGATGTATATCACTAATATGCCCCCCAAAAAATCAAAACAAAACGAAAAACAAAACAATTTTTTTATTCATACTGAAGCCAATTAATTACAAAAAATATTACTTGCTACATTACTGGTAGTACTTCCTAAGATGATCGGCATTCTAGGGATTTTTGAATTCTTCCGTCTCCAAAGTCTCAATTCGATAAGTTCATGGTCGGACAACTGTTGAGACACAATAACGCCCATGCTAATTGGCTTCAAGCTTGTTGGTCTTCTGAATCACTTTCTTAAGCATATAGTCCCATTCTTTTAAGTTGGTTGACTTCACTCTTTTGTTATAAAAGTGTGTTATTTGTTATTGATAAGCATCATTTCTCAAAGTATCATGTTCACACACTTCTTCCAACATATCTAAGTCTAGACTTCACATCAAATCACTGAGATGGGAATCAAAGTTCAACACTTTATGAGTTGGCAAACCTATTTCAGCTCGTATGACTACTTCAGTCTCAAATGCCGGGATGTATGGTGTTTCTCTAGAGGAAACTCTCGGAGTTTTTCAGTATGTCCACAAAACTGAGTGCAATTCATTAATCCAATTACCTTTAGCATCATTTGTTACCTATGATTGCCCATTGCTTTGTGGATGTCCTAAAGTAGAGTGCAACTTTTGAATCATGGATTAGGCACAATATGCTGCAAAATCTTCACTGACTGTAATACCCCGTAATTCCGCATAATTAGGAAAATACATTTTATTTAAATTACGTGAGTAGAGTAATTTAATGTGATAAAATACGTTTTATTTAAATTACGTGAGTAGAGTAATTTTATGTGATAAAATACGTTTTATTTAAATTACGTGAGTAGAGTAATTTAATGTGATACGTTTTATTTAAATTACGCGAGTAGAGTAATTTAATGAGATATGAATGTTAATAAAGATTAATATGACGATTAAAAATTTACTAAATATGAGTAGTAAATTTTGAAAGTTGATATGTACGGTCGAGGGATTATATGGACGTACCTGAGTTATCGCAACCGAGTGTCACGCGTAGACAAAAATTGAAGATGGAATTAGAAAAATATTTTAAGAGACTCAAACGATAATTTATAGTCCACATATGATTCCAAAAGGGTAAAATTCGTCAAAATAGTGTACCCGGGGGTACTAGTTGAGTGTCGGGTCATTTTCGAGGTAAACCGGGACCGTTCGAGGTCATTTTGGTATCTTTACATTTATGGGTAAGTAGACCTACGAATTTTGAAACCCTAAATAATATTATAAGAGTTGAGGCTAGGGTTAGAAAGAAAGAAAACACATCATATCCATTAGAGAAGAGTGAGAGGCAATTTCTTAAGGCAAAAGAAGGAAGGAGGGGGAAATTCTAAGGAGATTTCACCACAAATTTGTTGGGAAGGAGGATTGAAGGATCAAAATCATCAACCATCATCAACAACCATGAAATCAGACCCTACCAATCATAAGGCAAGTGGTTATTTGCAAAATAAATTGAGTTATAATACCCATATTTAAGCATTATGAAGAACATAGTTTTTATGATATTTTTGGGAGAAAAACAATTGATTATGATCCATAATGGTAGGGATTCCATGTAGGACATTTTTGGATCTCCAAATATTCTGATATCATAGGAAACTAGATGATTGAATCGAACTAAAAATCTGGAATCATGATGAAAGATGTAAAGAATGTATTTTTAGGGTTCTTGAATATTAGTAAGATTTTTAGTTGATTTGGTCAAGATTTATAATGATTTTGTTATTTTAAATCGTTAGTAATAATCCCAGAACATGTAGGAATGATTAGAAATTGTTGGTTGCAAATATGGTGAATTATCATGAAAGATAGATAGATAAAAATGGTGAAACCCGCATGAAGAAGACGAACTGGGTCTGTCACTGCTTGATCGATCGATCGACCCTTGAATGTCGATCGATCAAGCAGTCGATCGATCGACCATATCCCATCGATCGATCGACCCTGGCTGGACTTTAGAAAATTTTGTGAATAAATTTCCTTTTAATTACCGTCGCTTAATGGGAATTTTAGTGATGATATTTTACCTATGAAAAGACTTCATAAATACCAGTAGGTGTACCGTTAGATTTCTTCGTAAATGATTGAGTGGGAATTTTGGAGAAATGGACCGACCAAAGAACGATTGATTGAGCCGTATGTTGGGATTGTGAGAATTTAGCTACAGAAAGAGTGAGAGTAAATTCTCAAAAAAAAAAAAAATACCAGTAGGTTAAAGTTAACTTAACTACTGAATTAAAGGAGGGGTAACTAGGGCCCTTAGAGTTGCGTGTATACTCAAATAAATGCAATAGTGAAATAAATTGTAAATTAATGAGTACGGTGAATATAAGTAAAATATATTACGTACGGACATGATTTGACAGGTCGGGTGTGTACCTACTAAATTATATAAATGTTTGGGTTAAGAGAATTTTACCTAAATTAAATATGTTAGGGTCGATGAGACAGTCCGAACTAACATAAAGTTATTATATGTTTGGGGTCGATGTAAAATGCCGAACCAAACCTTAAACTGGTGTCACGATGAAAGAGTCCCGAACCAGAATATGTGTATATATTTATACTTTTTTAGTTGGGGTCAATGGATCATTCCGAACGAACTCTTACTTGGATTCGATGAATCATTCCGAGCCAAGAGTCCTTTATGTGTGGTAAAAGGATTTGTTAGTGATAACTGATATTAAATACATGATTGTGTGATAAAATGTATTCTATGTGCATAATCTAAAGATTGAGAATAGTAGATAATGAACTGAATGGTAAATATCTTAGTAATAATTTATAGCGTGATGTAATTATTACAAGAATAAGGATAATGAGCAGTAAATAAGTTACCTACGCTTATGGGTAGTATAACTAGGTGAACTAAATGTCCTCATTAGACATGCTCTATAGAAGAGAGGTGGGGAAATTCAAGGGAGTTGGGCGAAACCTTAATATGTGTAATCAATAACTCAATTGTGATAACTGCTTGCAAAATATTTTCAAATGTTTTGAGTACTAACTCTTGCTATGTAAATTTTAAAAAAACCTTTTAGGTGCTTAGCCACAGGGACACCCAACATGATTTCATTCTAGAGATTTGGGAGCTGCAACACGTGTGGATGTTGCAGGGATTTTGTAGACGCTTCCTCTTTTTCAGTTCTAGTACAGGATCTCAGTTTTAGTACTCTTAGTTGGGACATGTTGTCCTATATTTACTTCTACAGTTATTCTGATTCTGGATTTTGAGTTGTCTTTTATTGTCCGTGGTTTTCGGCAAGACTTTATTTGAATTCAGTTATTTATGCAACTGTTTTAAATATTACTAGAATTATATTGTGTTGGTTTGGATTAATCGTTATGTTTAAAGAAGATAAAATTTGGCACTCGCTTATTTTCACTTAGGTGGTTAGTAAATTAAAAAGCTTTCGGCAGTGATGCTAAGAATGAACCATTTAAGAAACCTGTTTAAATTAAAATAATTCTTGATCACCCAAGGTTTAATTAGGCGGGGTGTCACAGATGGTATCAGAGCATCAAGTTCTAGTGTCCATAGGATCTGTACGGCTTACTGCATTTTAGAGTAACTTTTGGTTGTATTAGAGCCCTACTATTAGGACTGTTGATTCAATATACGCTTTTGCGTTATCATACATATGCTCTTAAATTTTGTATAAACTGTGTACTTATACAATTCGAATCTTATTTCAGATGCCACCAAGGAGACATCGAGCGGAGAGGGATGAAGCCAGGGATGAGGTGAGGGAATTCCATCAGGAGCCATAGGTGCCGATACCACCACCCCCACACGAGTTAATTTCCATTACTCAGGTTTCAATCATAGTGGCTCAGGCAGTCGAGACAGCTATGAGGACCATGACAGCCCATTTTCCTCATCCCCAAGTACCTCCTCCCGTGGCAACGGTAGTCCAGGCTCCAGCAGGACCATCCACATGGCAGCGAGTCAGAGAGACATTTCAGAAAGGACACCCACCCGAGTTTCAGGGTAGTTCCGATGTAGTGGAGGTGTGCAACTGGAAGAAAAATATCCAGTGCCACTTGCACATGCTAGAGTGTACCGAGGTACAGAAACAAATGCTAGCCACTTTCCGTCTGTCAGGAGAGGCCTTACAGTGGTGGGAGTCAGTTACCACCACCGAGGAAAGGGACACTATGGGAATTTCTGAGTTTTGGGTGCAGTTTGACCGCAAATATTTCCCTCCAGCAGTAGAGTCAAAGATGAGGAAGAAATTCAGCGAAGTGGTTCAGGTTGATCGCTCAGTTGCTGATCATGAGGAGGAGTTTACCCGCTTGGCAAACTTTGTGACAAACGAGGTGAGAGGTGAGGAGAGGAAGAAGTCAAAATTTATGGATGGCTTGACCTGGAGAATCAAGCAACACTTGTTCGGTAATCCCGCGTTAGTGACTTATACCGATGTCATCAATGCAGCTCTACTACACTGTCAGGACCACCGCCTTCATGCGAGGGGAAACAAGAGAGGTGAGCCTAGCCAACCGGGCAAAGTAGTTGGAAGTAGAGACAGTAGCACACCACAACAGCAAATAGTAGGATAGTTAGGGCAGGATTCCTGACAGGGTAACTCTACCAAAAAGTTTAAGCACGGGAGGCATCGCTTTGACAGACAGGGCAAGCAAGGTCCCCAACAGCAAGTTCCTCAGGGCTGACAGGGCCAAGGAAATCAAAATGGAGGACAGCAAGGCCAAGGTCGACAGGGCCAACGTCAGGGATAACAGGGCCAAGGGCAGAGACAGTTTTAGGGTCAGTGTTTCACTTGTGGCCAGCAGGGTCACAAGAGTAGAAATTGTCCACAACCAGAAAGGGCACAACAATAGGGTGCCCAACAGGGGTAGCAGGCTCCGTTAGCCCCAGCGGTCGTATAATCCCCACACCCAGGACAGATGCAGTACGGACGTGTGTTCAACGTCCGTGATATTCCATTTCAGCCAGCACCTACAGCACTGCCAACAGTTGCGAGTATGTTTCCTATTCATGGACTTGAGGGTAGTATTTTGTTTGACACGGGGGCGACACATTCGTTTATTGCCACTAGATTTTCACGAAAAGACGGCCTATTAGCAACAGCTGACACTCATCTTATGTGCGTGGAGTCACCAATGGGTAGTGGGTCCCTTATACACTCAATTTCTAAGGGTATGGACATTATGGTCGGTAGATTGAGTCTAGCGACGGACCTCCTAGTGTTGGATATGGAGGGATATGACGTCATCCTAGGCATGGATTGGTTGGCGCAGTATAGGGTAATGGTAGATTGTTATGAGAGGACTATCGTGTTCTCCATCCCGGGACAAGAGATGTTCCTTGTGGAAATGCCACTCCCCGAGGGAGGATCGCAAACTAATTTATATTATATTGAGGAGGAGACCTCACATGGGGTTGTCATTTCTCTGGACTCAATCCCAGTTGTGAGGGATTATGACGATGTCTTTAAGGAGATACCAGGGTTACCACCCAGCAGGGAGATAGATTTCGTTATTGACCTAGCACCAGGGATGAGACCGATTGCTAGGGCACCGTATCGCATGGATCCTTCGGAGATGCGAGAACTGAGAGATCAGATTCAGCAGCTATTAGGACAGGGTTTCATTCGACAGAGTACATCTCCATGGGGTGTGCCGGTGTTATTTATACAGAAAACGGATGGTTCACTTCGTCTGTGTGTAGATTACAAAGAGCTGAACAATGTGACGATACGTAATAAGTATCCGTTGCCAAGGATTGACAACTTGTTTGATCAGTTGAGAGGGGCTGCATACTTCTCAAAGGTCGATTTGAGGTCGGATTACCACCAATTGCGCATTCGTGAAGAGGATGTACCCAAAACCGCTTTCCTGTCGCGGTACGGGTCATACGAGTTCAGAGTGATGCCTTTGGACTAACTAATGCGCCGACAGTATTCATGGATATCATGAACAGGGTGTTTAGGGAGTTTTTGGATCAGTTCGTGATTGTATTCATAGACGACATTCTGATTTACCGTCGCACGGAGGAGGAACACGCTAAACATTTACGAATGGTTCTACAGACATTATGGGACCATCAGTTGTACGCCAAATTTGAGAAGTGTGGATTTTGGCTTCAGGAGGTTCAGTTCCTAGGCCAAATTGTATCTAGTAGAGGCATTGTTATTGACCCGAGTATGGTATCGGCGGTGAGGTAGTGGGGACAGCCCACGACACCGACCGAAATTCGCAGTTTCTTGGGGTTGGCCGATTATTATTGTCGCTTCATCAAGGGGTTCTCAAAAATTATCGGACCTTTGACGAACTTGACTCGGATGGGAGTTCCCTTCGTATGGAGTGACGGTTGTCAGTTAGCACTTGATGAATTAAAGGACAAGTTGACATCAGCACCCATTCTTGCCTTCCCTAGGAGCGGAGTGGAATACCGAGTCTATACTGATGCGTCCTTACAAGGGCTTGGGGGTGTGTTACAGGAGGAAGACAAGGCTATAGCTTATGCGTCCCCAAAGCTTAAGTCACATGAGAAGAATTACCCCACCAATGACCTCGAGTTGGCAGCGGTCATTTTTGCATTGAGGATATGGAGACATTATCTTCTGGGCGAGCAGTTACTCTATTCATGGATCATAAGTCACTGCAGTATCTGTTCACTCAGAAGGATCTGAATATGAGGCAAAAGAGGTAGCTTGAATTTGTGAAGGACTACCAGTTTGATATACGGTATCATCCTGGTAAGGCTAACGTGGTGGCAGATGCGTTAAGGAGAAGACTTACTAGAGAGTTGGTAGAGATTTGGAAGGTGAAGTGGAGTGAACTTCGACACGAGGATGAGATAGCTAGAGCATGCATGGCAGTTTTAGCTATCACTCCCGAGAGTGTTATACGGGTAGTGAGGGCACAGGCCGAGGACCCATTTTGTCATGACAAAGTACGACAGTTACTGGCCATGGGGGCAGAGTCCTACTCCATCAGCTTAGAGGGCGGACTACGATTTAATGGTAGGCTGATAGTACCCGAAGATGATTATTTGAGGCATTCCGTTATGACGGAGTCACACGATTCAAAAATTTCGGTACATCCAGGTGGGGAAAAAATGTACCAGGATATGCGACGATTATATTGGTGGTTAGGTATGAAACGATACATTGCAGAATTTGTTTCAAAGTGTGTTACATGTCAGCTCGTAAAAGTTGACCATCAGAGACCTTCAGGGATGCTACAACCCCTGGAGATTCCCGTGTGGAAGTGGGAGAGTATCTCGATGGATTTTATTATGGGGTTACCAACATCACAGAAGGGTCACGATTCCATATCGGTGATAGTGGATCGGCTGACTAAGGTAGCTCATTTCTTACCGGTTCGTACGAATTATGATATGATGCGGTACGCGCAGCTATTCATTTCAGAGATTGTTAATCTTCACGGAGTTCCTATTAATATTGTGTCGAATCGAGACAAAATATTTGTGTCACATTTCAGGTAGAGCTTTCAGGAGGCCATGGGCACCGACTTACGGTTGAGTACGGCGTATCATCCTCAGACGGACGGTCATACTGAAAGGGTAAACCAGATGTTAGAGGATATGCTAAGGATGTGTGTCCTAGATTTTGGTGGAGGTTGGGAACCATACCTTCCTTTGTTAGAGTTTGCATATAATAACTCTTACCAATTCACTATCGGCATGGCTCCATTCGAAGCACTTTACGGGAGGCCTTGTCGTTCGCCCGCCTGTTGGTTAGAGGTATGGTATAACAAGCTATTGGGGCCAGAGATGATACATGAGACTTCCTCCAAAATAGAGTTGATTCGAGGATGTATTCGAATATCTCAGGATAGGCAGAAGAGTTATGCTGACGAATGTAGGAGACACGTGGAATTAGATGTGGGCGACCAGGTATTAATTCGAGTTTATCCTATGAAAGGGATTATGAGGTTCGGTAAGAAAGGGAAATTAGCGCTGAGATATGTGGGGCCGTTTCCTATCATTGAGAGGGTGGTACCGGTAGCTTACAGATTGGGACTCCCTGAGCATCTTCAGCGAATACACGATGTATTCCATGTTGCATCGTTGAAGAAATACAAGAGGAGTGAGAGAGCCTTCTGGCACATTCTACTGGAGGAGATCCATTTGCACCCATATGTCTCATATGAAGAGAGACCCGTGGCTATTCTGGATTATAGTGAGCGCAAACTACGGTCCAAGGTGGTACCCTTAGTGCGAGTACAGTGGGGACATCACAATATGGATGAGTCTACTTGGGAACGGGAGGAGGATATGCGAGAACAATATCCCGAATTATTCACAACAGTAGTTCCTAATTTCGAGGACGAAATTCCTTTTGTAAGAGGGGAAGTATGTAATACCCCGTAATTCTGCATAATTAGGAAAATACGTTTTATTTAAATTACGTGAGTAGAGTAATTTAATGTGATAAAATATGTTTTATTTAAATTACGTGAGTATAGTAATTTAATGTGATAAAATACGTTTTATTTAAATTACGTGAGTAGAGTAATTTAATGTGATACGTTTTATTTAAATTACGTGAGTAGAGTAATTTAATGAGATATAAATGTTAATAAAGATTAATATGACGATTAAAAATATACTAAATGTGAGTAGTAAATTTTGAATGTTGATATGTACGGTCTAGGGATAATATGGACGTACCTGAGTTATCGCAACTGAGTGTCACGCGCAGACAAAAATTGAAGATGAGATTAGAAAAATATTTTAAGAGACTCAAATGATAATTTAGAGTCCATATATGATTCTGAAAGGGTCGAATTCGTAAAAATAGTGTACCCGGGGGTACTAGTTGAGTGTCGGGTCATTTTCGGGCTAAACTGGGACCGTTCGAGGGCCTTTTGGTCTCTTTACATTTATGGGTAAGTAGACCTACGAATTTTGAAACCCTAAATCAGATTATAAGAGTTGAGGCTAGGGTTAGAAAGAAAGAAAACACACCATAGCCATTAGAGAAGAGTGAGAGACGATTTCTTAAGGCAAAAGAAGGAAGAAGGTGGAAATTCTAAGGAGATTTCACCACAAATTTGTTGGGAAGGAGGATTGAAGGATCAAAATCATCAACCATCATCAACAACCACGAAATTAGACCCTACAAATCATAAGGCAAGTGGTTATTTGCAAAATAAATTGAGTTATAATACCCATATTTAAGCATTATGAAGAACATAGTTTTATGATATTTTTGGGAGAAAAATAATTGATTATGATCCATAATTGGTAGGGATTGCATGTAGGACATTTTTGGATCTCCAAATATTCTGATATCATAGGAAACTAGATGATTGAATCGAACTAAAAATCTGGAATCATGATGAAAGATGTAAAGAATGTATTTTTAGGGTTCTTGAATATTAGTAAGATTTTTAGTTGATTTGGACAAGATTTATAATGATTTTGTTGTTTTAAATCGTTAGTAATCATCCCAGAACATGTAGGAATGATTAGAAATTGTTGGTTGCAATTATGGTGGATTATCATGAAAGATAGATAGCTAAAAATGGTGAAATCCGCATGAAGAAGACGAACTGGGTCTGTCACTACTTGATCGATGGATCGACCCTTGAATGTCGATCGATCGACCATATCCCATCGATCGATCGACCCTGGCTGGACTTTAGAAAATTTTGTGAATAAATTTCCTTTTAATTACCGTCACTTAATGGGAATTTTAGTGATGATATTTTACTTATGAGGAGACTTCATAAATACCAGTAGGTGTACCGTTAGATTTCTTCATAAATGATTGAGTGGGAATTTTGGAGAAATGGACCGACCAAAGAACGATTGATTGAGCCGTATGTTGGGATTGTGAGAATTTAGCTACAGAAAGAGTGAGAGTAAATTCTCAAAAAAAAAAAATACCAGTAGGTTAAAGTTAACTTAACTACTGAATTAAAGGAGGGGTAACTAGGGCCCTTAGAGTTGCGTGAATACTCGAATAAATGCAATAGTGAAATAAATTGTAAATTAATGAGTACGGTGAATATAAGTAAAATATATTACGTACGAACATGATTTGACAGGTCGGGTGTGTACCTACTAAATTATATAAAAGTTTGGGTTAAGAGAATTTTACCTAAATTAAATATGTTAGGGTCAATGAGACATTCCAAACTAACATAAAGTTATTATATGTTTGGGATCGATGTAAAATGCAGAACCAAACCTTAAACCGGTGTCGCGATGAAAGAGTCCCGAACCAGAATATGTGTATATATTTTTATTTTTTTAGTTGAAGTCGATGGATCATTTCGAACCAACTCTTACTTGGGGTCGATGAATCATTCCGAGCCAAGAATCCTTTATGTGTGGTAAAAGGATATGTTAGTGATAACTGATATTAAATACATGATTGTGTGATTAAATGTATTCTATGTGCATAATCTAAAGATTGAGAATAGTAGATAATGACCTGAATGGTAAATATCTTAGTAATAATTTATAGCGCGATGTAATTATTACAAGAATAAGGATAATGAGCAGTAAGTAAGTTACCTACGCTTATGGGTAGTATAACTAGGTGAACTAAATGTCCCCGTTAGACATGCTCTATAGAAGAGAGGTGAGGAAATTCAAGGGAGTTGGGCGAAACCTTAATATGTGTAATCAATAACTTAATTGTGATAACTGCTTGCAAAATATTTTCAAATGTTTTGAGTACTAACTCTTGCTATGTAAAATTTTTAAAAACCTTTTAGGTGCCCAGCCACAGGGACACCCAGCATGATTTCATTCCAAAGATTTGGGAGTTGTAGCACGTGTGGATGTTGCATGGATTGTGTAGACGCTTCCTCTTTTTCAGTTCTAGTACAGGATCTCAGTTTTAGTACTCTTAGTTGGGACATGTTGTCCTATATTTACTTCTACCGTTATTCTGATTCTGGATTTTGAGTTGTCTTTTATTGGCCGTGGTTTTCGGCAAGACTTTATTTGAATTCAGTTATTTATGCAACTGTTTTAAATATTACTAGAATTATATTGTGTTGGTTGGGATTAATTATTCTGTTTAAAGAAGATAAAATTTGGCACTCGCTTATTTTCACTTAGGTGGTTAGTAAATTAAAAAGCTTTCCGCAGTGATGCTAAGAATGAACCATTTAAGAAACCTGTTTAAATTAAAATAATGCTTGATCACCCAAGGTTTAATTAGGCGGGTTGTCACACTGACAAACTACGTGATATGGTAAGTGATGAAGGCATATGGTAATCCATATCTACAAATGATGCTTTTCCAGATAAACTGGTACACTTTCTCATACGACATATCCACTAATGGTTTTATCTCAACCCATTTTGTGAAATAGTCAACAGCTACGTCCAAGTACTTAAATCTTCCTCGGGTGGTCGATAGTGGCCCGAATAAGTCTATCCCCCAAATAAAAAATGGCCTTGGTGAGGTAATGGGGGTCAAAGCTGCATGTTTTGGAAAACATTTGGCACTTGTCTCACTTCTTCACAAAGGTTTTTCAATCTTCCCTCATGGTCCGCTAGTAATACCCTTGAGTATTCATTCGTTGTAGTAATGATCTTCATGCCATATGAGCTCCATAGGATACTTTATGAACTTCTTCTATTAGATCTTTGACCTCTACTGGGTGAATATAGTGCTGTAGGGTAGCTGTTAATCCTCCCATGTATAGAACTTCTTTATCTAACACATACCTTGTTGCTTTATACTTGAGCTTTTTTTCCTAAATGGAATCTGCTGGCAGTATTCCTTCTTCAATATAAGCTCTCATGGGATCCCTCCAGGATTGTCCCATGTCTACTGTAATGAAACTAATCATCAAATCATCAGCAATGATTCAGTTAGCCAAAATTTCAATGGGAATGGTTCTCATGAGCTCAATTCTGGTCGCTGATGCCAACCGAGCAAGTGTGTCAGCTTGGGCGTTGTCTAGTCTTCGAATTCTGCTCATCCGAATAGCAGACACTTTTTTTATAACATCCAATTCCTTGGCTATGTATCTTATTATTAGTTCTCCTTTGTACAAACCCAAAATTAAGTTCATCACTAACTGAGAATCACTAGGTGTCACAATTTTCTAGGCATTCAGTGATTGAGCCAAACTTAGGCCCACAATAAGAGCTTCATACTCTTCTTCATTATTTGAGGATTGAAATTGTAACCGCAATGCATATTCAATGTCTATCTCATCAGGGGAATTGATTATTATATCTACTCCACTTCCTACTACACATAAGGATCCATCTACATATAAGTTCCATATAGGGATGTTATTGTCAAACACTTAGTATGTTGATATCCCATGATGCAATACTTTGCTTCTTGCCTCCTCATACCTTTTGGTCACCTCCTACATCCTGGTTGATGTCTCTGGTAAGTCGGCAATAACTTTTTCTAATCTTGCCTCCAATGGGGATTGTTTGGGTTGTTGGTCGATGATAACTTTGGTTGGGATTTTCCCTGTTTGGGTTTGCTCTGCTTGAATGTTCCTTTGCTCGGGAACCTCTGGATAAGTGAATTCAGTAATGAAGTTTGCCATAACTTGGCCCTTTAATGAGGATCTTGGTTTATGAAGAGCTTGTTGAAGAGGCATGTCAGTGTATACCACAATGGTGTGTGCTTGGAAGTAAAGTTTCATCTGTCTTAATGCCTCAGTCAATGCCAAATTAATTTCTCCAAGCGTAGATATCTATTTTTAGCTCCTCAGAAGGCTTTGTTGGTGTAGTAAACAGGCTTTTGAACTCCGTTATCTTCTCGTATCATGGCAAAACTTACAGCTGACTCATAAATAGCTAAGTATAAATATAATTTTCTCCCAATAATGGTCGAGAAAGTAATGGAGGTGATCCCAAATACATTTTCAATTCTAGAAAATATTTCTAACATTCATCATTCCATTCAAAACTCTTCCTTAAGATTTTAAATAATGGTAAACACTTATCTGTAGCTCGGGACACATATCTGTTCAATGTTGATACTCGCCTAGTGAGGCTTTGCACATCCTTTTTATAGGTCAGAGACTGCATTTCGATCAATGCTATGATTTTTTTAGGGTTAGCCTCAATTCCCCTTTAATTCACTATATACCCGAGGAACATCCCTTCTTGTACACCAAATACACACTTAGTCAGATTCAACTTCATCTGGTGCTTCTCCAATTGATCAAAGGTTGGGCTGAGGTCAGCAATATGATCAAATAATTTTTGGCTCTTCATCATCATGTCATCTACGTATACCTCCATGTTTTTTCCTATTTGTTCTTCAAATACTTTGTTCACCAACCTATGGTAAGTAGCACCTGCATTTTTCAAACCAAATGGCATAACATTATAGCAATATGTTCTTGTGGGAGTAATAAAGAAAGTTCTTTCCCTGTCTTTGGGCTTCATCTTGATTTGGTTATAACTAGAATATGCATCCATGAAACTCAATAGTTCATGCCCTGAGGTAGCATCAACAAGTTGGTCAGTTATGGGCAAAGTAAAGTGGTCATTTGGGCAGGCTTTATTCAAACCTATAAGGTCCACACACATAATCCATTATTTATTTTTATTTTTTACCATAACCGCATTGGCAACCAATTTCGATATTTCACATCTTTAATAAATTAGGCTTTTTGAAGTTTCTCTACCTCCTCTTAGATAATATGGTACTTCTCGGGGCTAAGTACTTTATGCCTTTGCTTTACTGGATTGGCATCCTTTTTGATGTTGAGCTCCTAAAAAGTAAATTAGGATCAATCCCAGGCATGTCCTCATAACTACAAGTGAACACATGCTTTCTATATCTTAGGAACGTCACTAGATCATGTTTAAGAATAGGGTCTAGTGTTGATCCTACCTGCATAGTTCGCTCCAACTTGTCATCATCTAAGATGATATTATTCGTTACTTCTATGCTTTGGCCATTTACCAATTTTTTCTCCTCTCTTGGATCTGAAGTTTCAACCTCAGAGTCTTTATTGGACTCATGAATATCCACTTGGTAAGTGGTGGTGTTCCTTTTTATTTCTTCCAAATTTTCTTACCCGGTAGAGGAGTAATAACATTTTCACGATACTTAATGATCACCCTTGACCACACCTACACCAAAATTGGTCAGGAACTTTATGCATTGATGGACTCTAGATGGCACGACTTCGAATTTCATAAATCCTACCCTTCCCATGATCATATTGTAGGCGGAATGAACATTCTTGTCCATTACAAATAAATGTATCTTCTCTATCTGACTTACTAGCTAGGTGACGACCAACATTTTCAGCTTGATTGTGTAATGGGAAATACCTTTTCACCAGAAAAGCCTATTAGGGGCCTATGGTAAAAGTCCAATTGGCTAAGATTCAAGTTCAGACTGTCAAAGCATGGATAAAACATGATGTTTGTCGAGCTACCATTATCAACCAATACCCTAGAAACAATTATATCTTGCATTTTGACCTTGATTACTAGGGGATCATTATGGGGATAAAGTACCTCTGAAAGGTCATTTTTGGAAAACCCAATCACCAATTTTTCTTAGTTAAATTTCCTTAGCCTATCTTCCTCGGTTAGATTGATCCTTTGAATATAGGAGCACTCTTGAGCCTCATTAAGGTAAGCTTTTCTTTCAGCAGTATAATCTCCTCCTGCATCTCCACCTGTAATCATCTGGCAATAATAAGATCTAAAACTAAACATGAGAACCTCACATTCTAGTTTCCCGGATCTTTTGGGATGGTCGGTATCATCTTCTTGATCGTCTTCATGAGTTCTCTTTTTCTCATCCCTAGGCTTGCATGGAGATTTTGATTTTTATCGAGCTCCATTGTTATCCTTTCGATTAACAAATATGTCCACCTTCCTCTTCGGATGAGGGTTTCAATCTCATTCTGCAGAGCAATACAGTGACCCATCATATGCCCATGGTCCCTATGAAATTCACAATACTTGGACCTATCTCTCTTTTCAGTAGGTTCTCTTAACTTCTCAGGCCAATGTACTTATTTCTTATGCTTTATTTCTTCTAAAACATGGTGAATACCCATTGTTAATGGAGTATAATTGTTGTATTTTTTGAGCCTATCAATATTCACCTTTATCTTCGATTCTTTATGCTCCCTGTTCTCTTTTTGCTCCTTTGTCTTGGTTTTGCCTTCAGATTTTATACCTGAGTTTTGTTTGGATTCCATGGCCTCCTCGGCATTCATTATCTTATTTTCTTTAGCCATTAATTTTGTCATTATCTTTAGAGGATCTTTGGCAAGTGTGTAGTAAAGCTTCTCCAAAAGCAATCCACTCATGAGGGCTGTAATAGCTATTTTATCCTCGTAATCAATGACTTCTAACTTCTTGTTGTTAAAATGAGTACTAAAATCTCTCGTACTCTCTCCTACCCTTTGCCTTAGACTTAGAAATTGAGCTACTCTTTTCACCGATTTTGCTCCAAAGAAGAAGTTACCAAAAAATAGCTCGGAGAGCTGGTTGAAACTAGAAATTTATCCCCGAGGAAGGCTATTGTACCAAATTTGAGAAGGCCATGTAATTATTCTTGAAAATGCCCTGCATCTCATTTTATTAGGAACGACATTAATATCAACTGCTGCTTGATACTTCTCTATATGAAGAACATGATTTTTTTCCCATTATACTTTGTAGTAACCACAGGAGCTTTAAACTTTGAAGGAGTAGGAAATTCTACAATATCTTTCTTAAAAGGAGATGCTTTCACAAAACTTCGTTGCAAAGGGATTTTTGGCCTTTGCCATTTCTTCCATCTTATCTTCCAATCATTGAATAGAGCCCTTCCATGCATTATTACCAGCATCCGATTTATGCGTTGCAACTCGACTATTATGAATAACAATTTATGATTAACTCTCCTCCTGTAAGGTTTATTCGTCACGGACAGATCGTCGAGTGTCTGATCTGGATTAGGTTGAACCTTCACGTTGATCGGCTGGTCATCGAGAATTTCTCGATAATTCCCTAGGAATATTTTTATTTCCCTTGGGTCCCAAATGATCAAAGGGAGATGCTCTACTCAATATTTACAAACAACTCAAGCTTTCAGGAGTAAAAAATTATTCATTATATGGTTCTGAGGTTATAAGTGACGAACTTACTCTTGGATGGTAGGACGTATCTCTAGAAGTCCTGGATTGGCTATGTGAACCGTTTCTTGGAGGTGGTGGTGGAATATTTCCATGAGAAGATAAGTAAGGAGATCCAGTCTACAATGTTTGGCCTAATTTCCTAATGGTATCTTACATAGCCTCTTGTCCTCTAGCAAGGCTAGCCAGGATTCGCGTCAGATCATTGTTTGTTGGTGGAGTAGATAAAACAGGAGGAATGTCATCATTCTTGGTGCTTAATTCAGGAACATCAATTATATTGGGTAAATGAATGAATGAAAAATGTTTAGCAATACGATTCCCACAGACGACGTCAATCTGTTGATGTAAAAAACTAGATTATATCTAATTAATTAATCATAGATAATATTTGTAAGTAAAAGAAATAGACAAACATGTTTTTAAAGTGGTTCAGCCTATGAGGAAAAGCCTACGTCCACTGTGCTTCTTATTGCCTATTTTTTTTTCCAATCACTTTCCCTTGACGAAGGGATTAAAATGCATTTATATCCTAGTATCAAGACAAAGAGATAGGTGGTTAAAGTATGGAATGCCTTTATAAATTAGGCATTTACATCAGTAAAGAAGGTCCATAATATTTCTATCCATTGACATTTTGTTGATAGTGTTGGTCAACCTCCCTACAGTTGGTCATGCTTCTTGGAGTTCATCGGCATTCCAGGCTTTAGTCGGTGGTTATTCCTTCCTGACTAGGAATATTTCCATAGTGGACGACACATGCCTATTTCTGGTTGGTCCACGTAAGTGGATAATTTTTTGTGTCAACAATCCCCATTGTCATCTACATCTTGGGGTCCCTAAACTTCCCTTGCTTGGATGGAATATCGAAGGTGCTCCATATGATGATAAGCCCGAACTAACCTAGGGAAAACCACTATGCCTCCCTACATGGTGTCAAACATGGAAAACCACCTATGCGCAGTCTCTTCGACCAATATCTTAGCCACTACCCTCATGCACAACCATTTCATGTAGTCCCCAAAAACATGCCAAACTCTTCCAACAAACTAGGAAAGACGGGTTAAAGGCCTACGACTGTCCCACAAAGAGCCTAACCGCATGCATATGTCTTTCATCAAATCCTCTACAATGAAGAAGTCTATAATACGGGAAGGCACGATCTATTCCCATCCAACTTGATGTAGGAGCCACTAGGGAAAGTAGAAAGAGGTCTGTCGAAGGCTAACCAATCGAATGTACTGGTATTCCCCCAATTCAAAAATGGCTGTAACTCCCCTCCACCAAGGTACTGACCAGTGTAGACATCTAGCCCCATGCTCCACAACCAGTATTCCCAGTTCTCGATAGTCAGGCCAAAGTTAATGAAATAGCGAGTGAAGAAATTTGGCACAACTACTAAGGGATATTCAGGGGGGACCGCTAAGCGAAATCTCTCAGATAGCCACATGAACATCATAACAGGGTTGTCGCTCAGAAAATCATAACGACCTTCTCCCCAATCATCTATACCATTTAGGGTCTCTTCTAGTATCACCGTCGTAGGATTATGATGATATGACATCCACACAGTAATGGCAGTAGTTTGAGGGTCCACTAACAGGTCCTCGATCACCAATAATAGCTTCGAAATTAGAACAAGGGAAACGTCTCTAGTATTGCCTGCATCATTGATATCCTGCAGATGCACAAAATACAACACAATCGGAAGGGAGACCATTCTAATAGTAACCAATGACTAAGTCGCTGAGGGTGAGATATGTAGAAATTCTACCAATAGCTCCTGAGGGGATAGAGAGAATTCAGGCGTGGCTGCTTCCACACTCGGATTTACCCCCAACATAGGAGAAAACTCCTCGTAAGTAGGGAAGAATTCATCCAAGCCAAAATGAAAGACATTACCCTCGGGGTACTAGAATTGTACCGCCACCATCAGCATATTCTACACAATGGAATGATTGCGCCATAAGGAAACCCAACGCAGGTCGAAGGCATCGTAGTCTACATTGTACGTGCACATAGCCTTTAAATTCTCAGGGTAAGAGGCAAATTCAACGCTTATGGGAAGAGATATGTTGGAAAAAATAGGACACAAAGAAAGAAATAAGTAAGAGGAGGAGGATATGAATTGGTGAAGAAAAACCCTCCACATTTACGCCTTTTATATTTAAAAAACTTGGCTAAAGACAAAGCTCCAGAAAAATCTGGATCAAAACCTACCCCATTAAGGACAAGGTAGTTGAAGAAAGTGCAATCAAGACTGGGCTGACCTGTCGATAGGTAGGATAAGGGGTATGCCGATTTGCATCCCCCCATTTTTAGAAAATTCCATTTTTCCTCTTTTGTTAAACCCAAAAAATTCAATAAAAATAATTTGTATTCCAAGAGAATTAAGAATCCTTTTCTCCTTATATTTTTAAACTTATCCTATTTTAAAATAAATGCCCTTTTTAAATAATAATTCTAATCTTTTGTACAGTCTTAGCCAACAAAGTAAAAATTTCAAGTAGATTAAGTTATTAAAAGGAAAGATAAATAAATGAAACCCTATTAGTTTCATATATATATTTCTATCATTACATCCCTTTTGCAGAAAATAACAATAAGGAAAACAACGGGACTCAGCCCGATCCCCCAAACTTTCTCTCTCTCTCTCCCTCTCTCTCTATCATCTTCGTTTTCTTTCTGTTTCTCTCACTCTCTCTCTCTATCGCTATGATCCCCCGTCCCTGCAATGAGCTTTCCTCGATGACGAGCTAAGGAGCCTCCGCTACCCAATCTAGACCCCTCCTCTAGCGAAGAAGATGGAACTAAACATGAAGGAACCGGGATCGACTCCCGAATATGAATGGCCAAAGAAGACACCTAGTCTCGAATGTCTCTCATCCAGCTAGTCGACACCCGAACATGCTACAAGAAGAAAAAAATAAAAAGCAAATCAATCAGTCTGAGGAAAAGAGAGAAATTAGAAAAGCAAAAAGCAATGGACAAGGATATACCTCTCTGGCTAAACGACATCCTCCGTCATCCCCAGCATCTCCGGGTCCATCGCATTAGGGCGATGTAGCATGTGCACTGATTCTCCCCCCAATCCATTTGATATTGTAAGAGGGAGGAGCAAGCTTCAAAAAATAAACCTCTAACATCATCGTCGCTGATGATGTCAACGCACCACCCACGCTGTGGGAGAACCCCACTAGCCGACTGATACCCATGCCTGAAGCCGTAGGAGGCAGAGGCATATTCACCACATTATAAATGCACGACGACATCAACCAGCTCGTCACAAGGTCAAGGTAATCATATGCCACCACCGTGTCCGTATACAGAGAATAGGGCTCACCAATCATCGTTACCACCTGAGCATCCTACGACATCTCATGCACTTGCATCATATATCTCGGGGGCATTGATGGTGGGACTGCCACCTCGTCCTCCACAATCTGCCTAACTACTCTCTCCCCCAGATACCAGGTGTTAATGTCTAAAAATGGATTGATTCCATTTTTATAATTATAGATAGAAATCAAGGAAATAACTCAAACCACACATGTAAAAGACAGATAAATTATTGTGATTCGACTATAACATATCCTACATACATTGTAGTTGTTATTTAGCCAAGTTTATTATAGTTTATTAGGATAAGTATATGAGTGATTTAGGTTGAGTTGAGTTTCCCCTTGAGTTGCGTGATGGACTTGTACTTATAGCGATCTTTAGGAACTCAATAGATGGAATTTCTTTATATATTCAGGCATTTACATCTGTATATAATGAGTAAAACTCTTGGACATCATAACTAGTTGACATTCCACTCGACTAACTATTGATGTTATAATTGGTTGGCTTTCTAGAGTTAGTTAGCCTTCCTTCCAACTAAAAGCTTTAAAAGAAAATTAAGTAGGTTGTCATCTACGTTCGATGACATATGTTCTTTCCTCATTGGTCCACATAGGAACATAATTTTTACATACAACAAAAGACCCCAATGCTTCATGCTTGATATTTTCATGAACGTATGGATTATTTAGCTTAGTAAGTTGCTGGCATATTATCTTGAGTATTTATTTAGTAGCTGACCTCCTACACTTGTAAAATTTTTGTTTGCATTGTTGGACAATGGCATTTTTGTAAAAAATTTAAATGAACTGCGAAAGGGTAATTTGGTGTTTTCACACCTTTATAACTGTGCAACCTTCAGACTGTCAATCTTTGATATAGTTAATCATTATTTTTGCAAGTTTTTAAGAAATCTATAAAAACGAATCTTTGTACTGGCTATCTTTCCCACAACTCTTTAAAATTTTACATTTCTCTATGCTTCTAAGTTTTTTTTGTATCCCATTCTCACCGTTCTTGCTTCAGCACTCATTTTCGCTGTAAACCTTCTTTCTTCTTTTTTATTTCCATCTTCTATTAATCATGGTTTATATTATTCGTGGAGATTATTTAGAAGAGTTTAGGAGGGAAAGAGAATCCATGATTGTGTAAAGTTAGAAATGCCCATTCCTCCAGTAGATGTTTTGTCATTGGCAGAAGGTCATCAGATCCCTTCTATGTTTATAGCTGAGTGCGGCATTACTTTTCCTCCCAATTATTTTTTTTCTTGAACTTTGTCAATATTTTGATGTTGTCCCTGGGTAACCCCCAATACTTGAAACATAGTGAATGGTAATAATAGGATCAACCAAATATATAGAACCCATATTGGTATTCATGAGTTGATGTTCTTATATGAATGGGTTACTAGTGACAATACATATTACTTGAAGACTAGGTTTTCCAATAGAGCTTTAATGGTCAACTTACTAGATTCAAATAAGGACTAATCTGATTATGGCATAGTGGACAAGAATTGGCAGCATGCTCCTCTTTAACGCGGGGAGGAGTATGATGGGTCGAGGTGCCTCAAACAGGGCACGACATAGGTTACAAAAATCTCTTTCTTTTCAGCATATTACCAGTTTAATGATATGTCAACTAATTAATCCCTCTTGTCTTCTTTTCATGCAGTGAAGGGTAAGAAAAAGTTTCCAAAGGAGGGGGATATCAAAATTCGTGAGCTCAAATATTTGTAAAGCATTAATCACAGAATAGGCGAGGAACACCTAAGGGCAACCTCCTATTTTCAACAATATAGGAGCTTTATTACTTCATTTGTTACCTGGCCAATTTCTACATTACCTTCGATTCCTATTAATTTGGAAGAAGATCCAATTCCTTCTTATTCGGCTGAGGAGTCTGTTGGAGTTGAGAAGGATTTTGGGAATTCTTTTTCGCTTGATTCGTTTGACATATCTACTATCCCTAATTCACCACTAGTATGAATGGGTAAGATAAAAATACCCAATTTGACAGAAGTAACACTTTCCCCTTCCGCCAAGAAGAATACACAGAAAAATATTGTTGTTCATGCCCAGAAGCCCAAGATGACTGAGAAGGTACCTCAAGTTTTTGGCAGGAATGAAATTGACATTGCTTCACCTCAATACAAGAGGTTAATAAAAGGATCGTCTGATAAACAGAGCAAGAACAATACAACCGAGCAACAAAAGTTGGTCAAGCAAATTTAGACTGACATGGATATTACTGAGTCATCTTTTATAGTTGTTAACTCTAGTGTAGCCAGAGGGTTAACAAAATCTAGTACTCTTACTACTGATAAGGATGATGTAGTTCATATACCATAATCAAGACTGTTTGAGAGATCTTGCCAAAATCTAGCTTTGGTAACCCTTTTTTCTTCATTACTTGGCTTTGCTAACTTACTTTCTTTTTTGCTGATGCAATATTATTTTTTCGTTTATAGTTTCTAGTTGAATTTAATCAATCGACGGAGAGAGATTATTACCAGTGTTCCTCCTTGGGTGAAGTTGAAGAGGCCTTTGAAGGTATGAGAAAATTTTTGGAAGCTTCCTGACAAGCTTTGGAAACAAAAAAAAAATATTGGGAGGAAGAGTTAAAGAGAGCCAACGATAGAGATGATGTTGCTGATGAAAAATTGAAGACTATTAAGGCCACTCTGACTATTACTGCGAACAAGTCCAAGGCGACCGAAGATAAATATTTGGAAAATCAGACTCTTCTTTCATATGTCGAGGAGAACCTAAAGGGTCTGAATGCTGATTATATTGCAGAGAAGGCCAAGAGTAAGAATATAATGGAAAATTATTTTGAAAAAGGCTGGGACAAGGTATTATTGGCTTCTTCAACATCTATTGAGTATGCTAAGAAAAAATCATTCAAGGATGGTTGGTCAGAGATGTTTAAGGAAGTTGGTATTGCCGATGATATTGAGCTATTTTAGAGGCATAATCCAGGGAATCTTCAAAAATTAGAGGATGAGGAAGGTTTAGGGGAGTCTTCTATGCAACCTGTAGGGTCTACCCTGGTACCAATTGGTGAATCTATCCTTCATACCGAGTTGCGTTTATAAATTAATGTTCAGGATAAGGAGAAGGTCTAGCTCCTTTGTTGTCTCTTTTCCTTTATTTCAAGCTTCTTTTTCTTTCCTCTCTGTATTGTAATATGAATGTTTCTTTGTAGTCCCTTTCCTTTATGAATGAAAAGATCTTCTTTTAACTAGTTGCATTTTTTTTGTTATACTTTTCTTATCTTCTTGGTTGAAGTTATATTTCTAGTGCGATTTTTCTCGGCAACAGTCTTTGTATTCTTACACTTGTGATTCTCAGTTTGATGCTAGGAAAAAGGCTATAGTTTCTAATAAATCTAACCTTATTAGGTGGAGTAAAACCGTTTTTGAAGTTAGCCATGTTCCTATGTATGAAGAGGATTTGGCTGGGTTGCTCGACCCAGATTCATCCGACCAAGTCAAGGAGTTATATACTCATCTTAATTATTTGTGGGATAAGGTTGTAGCCAATAATGATACTTACTAAGAATTGATAGAGCAATGGAAAGAAGATCATAATCAATCTAAATCTTTAATTCATGAATATTATGAAGCCAAGTATAAGGCTTTGAGTGAAGGATGGAGTTTTAAGTAAAAAATTCAAGATATCACTTTTGCTCTGAACAAGAAGGAGCTGTCTTTAAAGTAGGCATGTATAATGCCTCAGGAATTACTGTTATGCTATAGAAGGGGGATAATGACTTGAGTAATGAGATTGATAGCATGATGAAATCATCCACCAGTGGTCCTAATAAAGGTACTTCTTTCCCGGAGATTGAAAATGTAAGATTGTGGAAGAACTTAAAGTATTGCAACAACAAATCATTCCTAAGAAAACTTCCAGGCAAAGGGTGGTGGTCTAACCAACAGTTGCTGAAGAAAGAACTAAGAAAATGTTGGCCGACCAAGCTGTCCAGTTGAATGTGAAGAATAAGTCACTTGTTGACTTCTCTATTTAGGTGAAGACCAAAGATACTACTATTACTTACCATGTTTGCCAATTTTCATCTAAGGACAATGTCATCAAGAAATTTCCAAATTAGGTGGAGAGGTTGACCTTTCAGTTTCACAAATAACCCAGGGAAGTATGGATGGAATGCTTTAATAAGTCTTTAAGTCACATGGAAGAACACCTGGCTCAAAGTAATAATGAGGGATATAAATGGGGGTGGACTAATCTGTTGACTTTGCTGAAATATGACTAGAACAACACCTTGTGTCATTAGAATGATTCAAGCTTTTTGGACTATGACAAGCCTCCCTTCAAGTTGGACACAATAAGGATTCAAACTAATGTTATTCCTTAATGTTTTATGACTAAGTACTTGGGGTATTATGGTCTTCATGGTGAGTATGAGATTGTCCATCCTTCTCATTTAATTGACGGACGAGCAGCAGTAACAGACACATGTTGAGAGATTTCAATAAAATAAATCCTCCATATACCTTTATTGATCCTTGAGTTGATATGGATAAGGGTCAAAGGAAAATTCCAGTTGAATAAACTTGTACTTTCTTGATTTTGATGCAATATCACTATGTGAATGAAAATACTTATTTTGTATATGCGTTTGTTTCACCTCATGACTAGTTAATAGGCTGTCCAACTATGTAATCTACTTGTTTAAATGATGTGTTTTTGAACTGAGAGTGTATGGTCTTAGATTCTACTAATGCACTTAGGTAAAGCTGTAAGATACTTTCAATTAAGTGTTGACATTAGTTATCAGTGGAGACCATGTATTTCTAGGAATGTATACATATTCTTATTTTATAACTTGGTCAACTAAAGCTTCTTATGTTTATACATGAAGTTTTATTGACTTTTTTTCATGACTTGTTAAGACGAAGTCAGACATGAAGTAATAACTAGTGATTAAGTATATTAGTAATGTATATATTTATTTTTGTGTTTTGCTTAATCGAAAAACATCTAAAAAACATGTCTTCTTACTAAGTTGTTGGTGCATCTCGAATTTGATAAGCCCAACCTGATTAAGTAGTTGACTAAAAAGTTGTTTTACCATTTGTTGATCGGCAAGGACTGGAGACCAAGATATGTTATTTGAATATTGTTCTGTTTTTGCTAGGGGATGTATATCACCGTACTCCGAAAAAAAATAAAAAAATTGATGTATAATTAAATTGAAACCAATATATATTATTGAACTTGAAGAAAAAGTATTTGCAGTCAAAGTAAAAAAGTTACAAAATGCCTTTATTTCACTGATAGTATTTTTGGAGGTGATGTGTTCCATGGGTTCTTGAATTCTTTCCCATCAAGTGTCTCTAGTCGAAAGGTTCTTGGTCGGACTACTGCTGAAATGTGATATGGACGATGCAAGTTTTTCCTCAAGTTTGTTTCCTTTCTGGATAATATTTTTTAGAACATAATCTCCCTCTTTTAAGTGGGTCATCTTGACCCTTTTGTTGTAAAAACGATCAATCGTCTACTAATACACAACAAATTTAAGGGAGGCATCTTCTCTGACTTCGTTCACCATATCCAAGTCCAATCGTCTCATTAGATCACTTTTAGGAGAACCAAAGTTCAATACTCTATGAGTTAGTAGACCTATCTTGGCTGTTACCATGATCTATGTCCCAACTGCAAGCATATAAGATGTTTCTCTAATGGCTATTCTGGGCGTGGTTGCAATTCATTAATCTAATTACCCTTAGTTGCATTAAGTCTCTTCTTTTGTCCATTAAGCAAAGTTCTATTTGCCACTTCTATTTGACCATTGCTTTGTGGATGTCCTAGAACATAATGAAGTTTTTGCTTCTTGGATTGAACAAAGTATGCTTCAAATTCATTATTTTCGAACTGGGTGCTATGGTTAGTAATGAAGGCATAAGGCATGCCATACTTTCATATAATGTTCTTCCATATGAACTGAAATAGCTTCTCACATGGAATCTCTATCAATGGTTCTACTTCCACCCATTTCATGAAATAATCAACAACTACCACCAGGTATTTGAACCCACCTTTGGTGGTCAACAATGGCTTGACCAAGTAAATTCCCCAAATGGCAAAGGGATAGGGAGAAGTGATTTGTGTCAAGGCAACCCCCAGTGCCCTATGGATTGGTGCAAATCTCTAGCACTTTGCAATACTTTCTAGTGAAGGCCCTACAATATGCCTTTATAGTGGGCCAATAATACCCCTGCAAGGTAATTCGTTGAACTAATGACCGACCAACTAAATGTGCCCCACAAAGAAACTTCATGTAATTCTTTGATTAATTTAGTCAGTTCCAATGGATGGACACATCGTAGCAAAGAGACAATGTATCTCCTTTTGTATAGGACTCCCTTCTCCAACACATACATAGCTACTTTGTACCTAAGTTTTTTTGCATAATTTGGATAAGTTGGTAGTGTCCCCTTTTCAATGTAAGCTCTAATTGGGTCCATCTATGAAGGTCACAAATCTGTATCAATAAAAAATATCATGGGATCTTTATCAATTCTCATGTCTGCTAAGATCTCTACTGGAATGCTTCTTCTGAGTTCCATTCTTATTACTGAGGCCAACCGAGCAAGTGCATCAAATCTAATATTATCTATCATTGGTATTCGAACTATCTGGGTTTCTGGATGTTTAGAGATCAGCTCCATAGATTTAGCAAAGTACCTTAACATTAAATCCTCTTTGACTCCATATATCCGAAGCACTTGGTTAATAATTAACTGAGAATCACTATGTGCCATTACATGCTCGACACCTAATGATAACGTTAATTCAAGGCCGACGATTAAGCCCTCGTACTCATCTTTACTATTAGAGGCTTGAAATTGAAACCTTATCGAATATTCCAAATCAATATTGTCAGGAGTATTAAGTATAATACCCACTCCATTATCGGTTGCACATGAAGATCCATCAACATGTAGGTTCCATATTGGAATTTCACTATTAAAGCTTTATGTATATAGAATTCCTTGGAGGAATATCTTTTTGCTCTTTTCAATATACTTCTAAGCCATCTTCTGAACAACAGATGATTCCGGTTGATTGATTATGACTTTGGCTTTCTTTTGAGATGAGCTTTCTTCCTGAGAAGTTTGTTCAACAGGCAAGTTCGATTGGTCGGTAAACTCTGGATATGTAAATTCTGAATGCTAGAGCTTTCCCTTTTAATGATGATCTTGGCTTATAAATGATGTTGTATTCTCCCAACTCTACTCCCCAATACATCAACTTGCCTGACGTTTCAGGCTTGTGATGTTCTTGTCGAAGAGGTAAATTAATGTATACAACTATGGTATGTTCTTAAAAGTAAGCCTTCATTCGTCTTGAAGCTTCAATAAGATCTAATTCCAATTTTTCCAAATGCGGATACCTAACCTCTGCACTTTTGAATGCTTTGTTGGAGTAGAAGATCGATTTTTGGACTCCATCTTCTAGTCGGACCAAGGCCGAGCTAACTATAGATTCATAGATAACGAGATAGAGATATAACTTCTCCTCTAAAATTGGTTGGGAGAGTAATGATAGACATCCCAAATAGTTCTTCGAATCCTCAAATACTTCTTCACACTCCTCGTTTCATTTGAAGGTCCTTCTAAGTACCTTAAAGAATGGTAAGTAACTATCTGTTGCTCGAGAAACATATTGATTTAGGGCATCCACTCTATCAATATGTTTTTGAACATTTTTTTGCAAGTTGGTGATTGCATCTCAATCAGATCTTTTATTTTAGTAGGATTATCTTTTATTCCTCTCTAATTTACTACAAAGTCGAGGAACACCCCTTCTTGCACATAAAACACACAATTGGTCGAGTTCGATTTCATTTGATGTTCTTTCAGTTGGTCGAACATTTGACTAAGGTCCTTAATGTGATATGAAGCTTATTTTCTTTTGGTCAACATATAATCTACATAAATCTCCATGTTCTTCCCAATTTATTCTTTAAACACTTTATTTACCAATCTTTGGTACGTCGCTCTAGCATTTTTAAGCCTGAAAGGCATCGCGTTGTAGCAGTAGGTACCTTGGTTGTTGATAAATAAGTTCTCTCTTTATCTTATGGCTTCATTTTTATATGGCTGTAACTAGAATAATCATGTATGAAACTCAACAATTCAAGTCTTGTAATAGCATCCACTAGTTGGTCAATTTTGGGCAGAGGAAAATGGTCCTTTGGACAGGCCTTATTAAGATCGGTGAAGTCTACACACATGCACCGTTTATCATTTTTCTTTTTAACCATTACTACATGTTCCAACCATTCTGGGTATTTGACATCCTCGATGAACTCGTCTTTTTGCAATTTTCTACCTCCTCTTGGATGGACATGTTCTTTTTAGGACTAATCACCCTTCATTTTTGTTTTATCGGTTTTGCATCTTTGTTAGTATTGAGCTCATGGAAGAGGAAATTGGGTTCAATCCCAATCATATCTTCATGACTCTAAGAAAATACAACTTTTTGTTCTTTAAGGAATGCAACTAATTCTTGTTTGAGGGATGACGATAACATGGAGCTAATTTGAGTTGTCTTTCTGGCTTTTCCTCATTGAGGATTATACTTTTAGTAGTTTCTATTATCTGCCCTTTGAGCAACTCTATTTGTCTCTAGGATCCAAAGTGTCAACTTCTTCTTCTTCATCAGGCTCCAAGGTGTCAACTTGATAGACGTTAACCAAGTCCTCCTATCGAACTGAAGTATAATAACATTCCCTTGCCACTTTCTGATCATCCGTTACTACACCAAATCCGAAGTGAGTAGGGAACATCAGACATTGGTGGACATTTGATGGCACAACTTCAAATTTCTTCAAACTTACTCTGTCGAGAATCACATTGTCGGCTGATTGGACATTCTTATTAAGAACAAAGAACCGTATCTTTTCTATTGGTCTGACTGGCCAAGTACTAAATAAAACCTCTAGTTTCACAGTTCCTAGAGGATAAACATTTTCCTCCAAGAATCCAAGCAAAGGTTTGTGGTAGGGTTCTAGTTGACTAGGCTTCAATCCCAAGCTTTGGAAGAAGTTATAAAACATGATCTCCGCAGAACATCCATTGTCGATCAAAACTCTGGAAATTATGGCTTCCTCGATTCTAAATTTTATGACCAATGGGTCATCATGGGGATATAGTACCTCAGAGAGATCGTTTTTGGAAAATCCAATGACAAGCTTGTTTTTATTTACTTTCCTAGGCCTCGCCATCATTAAAATTGATGCATTTTATGTAGGAGCAAGCTTGCGCTTCATTTAAGTAAGCTTCTCTTTTGGAAAACTGATCTCCACCTCCAGCATCCCCACCTGTGATAGCATGACAATCAAAATAACCAAATCTTATCATAGCTACCTCAATTTCTAGTCACTTGGGTTTCTTCACCAGTTCTGGATCATCTTCATAATCATCCTCATTACCCCACTTCTTGTCATCTCTGGGCTTATATGGGATTTTGAAATTCCTCTGGTCTCTCAGCTTTCATGTCGATCGACGAACTTATTCAACTTTTCTTGATGAATGAGGGACTCAATCTCATTCTTCAACGCAATGCAATTATTAGTTGTGTTCTCGTGATCCTTATGTAATTTGAAATAAATTGACTTGTCATTTTTGTTGGGTGGTGCTCTCATCTTCCCATGACATTTTAAGTCGTTGTTGTTTCTGATTTCTTTTGGTATATTATAGACACTAACTGTTAGCAGAGTACAAGCTTCATATTTTTTTATCTTATCATCCTTGTTGTGCCTCTGATCCTCTTTTCTGCAGGCTTGGTCATCGAGGTTTATTTCACAGCTATCACTTCCTTGGCCATAAGCTCTTTCATAGTTTTAGGGGGTATTTTTATAGGTCTTAATATAATTTTTCTAGGAGTATCCCACTCATCAAGGTGGTGGTGGTTGTCTTTTCCTTATAATCAGCCACTTCTAATTTCTCATTGTTGAAACGAATGATGTATTCCATAGTGGTCTCCCCTGCTCACTATCGAACACTTAAAAGATGAGAAACTATCTTAACCGGACTGACCCTAAAGTAGAAATTACTAATGAATAGCTTGGCGAGTTGATTAAAGGTGGAAATTTTCCCTCAGGGCAAATTGTTGTACCATATATGGCCTGAACCGGTGATGGTCCTTGAAAAAGCTCTGCATCTCATTTCATTAGGAGTAGAACATATATCGGCTACAGCCTGATACTTTTCAATGTGTACAACTAGGTCAGTCCTACCATCATATTTGGGGGTAACCACGGGTGTCTTAAACTTAGACGGGGTAAGGAAATCAACAAATGCCTAGATGAAAGGAGACCCCTTGACAAAATTTCACCCCAATGGATTCTTTACTTTGGACGTCTCCCACAATCGATCTTCTAGTCGTTGTATTTAACCTTTCCATGAAGTATTTTCATCCTTAGATCTATCGGAAGCATCTCAATCATCTCTTCCATGCATTTATGCTACGCTATTTTCCTAAAAATTCTACTCGACACGTACAGATCCTCGGGAACTATTTCTAGACCTGAATGATCTCTCTTGGTGGTTAGCCTGACATTATTATGATCTAGATGGCTTTCTGTCATGACATCTATTTTCTCGCAAACCCAGAAGTTCAAAAGCCAAAAATCTTCTTAACCTTTCCAATACGTTTGGACGTTCAGGGGTAAGAGATAGACTATCATAGTAATTCGTAGATTTTATTGATGAACTATCCCCTCAATGATAGGATCTATCATGTGAATATCTAGAAAAACTATTTTGATTATTCTTTAGAGGAGGGGTATAATTTCCCATCTATAAGATAGATCAGTAGTATGCCTGGATGGAATAATAGGCCTGGCTTGTAAGGATTGAGCCAATTGCCTCATAGTTTTTTGCATCACTTCTTCCCCTTTGGAAAGATTGATCAGAACTCCATTGAGGTTGGCTGTGGTAGGAGGAACGTTGCCTACTGTATTACTACTCCTCTCTAGAATTTCATTCATCTCGTGCAATATGTTGGTAAGACTAGGGAAATGGATTTGGTAGAGAATGATGATAGACAAACTTTCCCACAGACGACGCCAATCTGTTGATGTTTAAAAATGGATTGATTCCATTTTTAGAAATTAAGGAAATAAATCAAACCACACACGTAAAAGAAATATAATTTAGAGTGGTACGTCTATAACATAGCCTACATCCATTGTAGTTGTTATTTAGTCAGGTTTAAAATAGCTTAATAGTCAACGCATGAGTGATTTGGGTCAAGTTAAGTTGAGGAATTGCCTTGTATTTATAGGGATTGTTAGGTAACCAAGAGATGGAATGCCTTTATATATTCAATCATTTACATCCATATAAAATAAGTAAAACTTTTGGACTTCATAACTGGTTGATATTCCACTAGAATAACTATTGATGTTCCAATTGGTTGGCCTTCTAGAGTTGGTCAGCCTTCCTGTCGACTAAGTGCTTCTAAAGAGGATCATGTATTTTTGTTGGGTTACACTGGACGATAGGTGTGCCTTCCTCATTGGTTCATATAGGAACATAATTTTTACATACAACACCGGAAGTAGCTAAACTCGTGCGCCAACAACCGGCGCATATGCGCATGCCTGCTGGTCATCCCCGTATACTGAATGGACACCCCCACAGATAAAAGATCACCTTAATTTTTCCAAGATGAAGTTAATACGTGCACAAAGTAAAATGCTAAAAACATTCTAAACACAAAACGAGGAGTAACCCGATTGCGCGTTATGTCATATAAGACCTGACGCACTGCCACCAAGGAAAATGAATACCACGACCGCTGACTCGACTTCTTCCATTGGTACATCCGGAAGAATCCTCCCATAGAATCATCCTTCAAACCAACAAAATGGGCATTAAGCCCAATCACCTTGTAGAACCACGTCTGTAAAACTACAAGGGTCATGAATCAGAAGAAAACAATCAAGGAATCAAAGAGAAAATAAAATAAATAAAGAAAAATGAAAAAAAAACTAAATACCTTCAAAATATATGTGTCTTTAGTAAAAGTTTGCTGGCAACACCAACTGAAAGTATCCAAAGATGAATAAAGGGTCATCAAAGTCAGGTTACCCTAGTCAAAGAGAGGGATATTCGAAAATTAACCTTAAATATGGTAAAAACCATAAATGGGTGACGTCGCTGCTCGATGCCACCGAAAATCCTCCCAGCAACAAAAGAATGAATAAACAAGCCATCTGCTGAAACTACAGCCCATTAGTCTCATCGATTTTTAGGATCAAAAGCGTCTCTCGCAAAGAAAAAATGCAGTTCGAGTTTCCATAAACTATCCCCCGACATCATCCAGCGTCGCCTCCACCGTCGTCGGCATCACCCTTAGCGTGCGATCCACCTCTATCGAGGTCCCCTAATAGCCTAGCCCCACTAGATGGTGTACATTGATGGGAGTCACTACCATCTGCCCAAAACCCAACTGTATGGTATCGGTGTATCCCACCACCTCTCCCCCAAAGATCAGAAACCCGCCGTAGAACGAGTCATCTCATCCAATGGAGATGCAAGACTACCAAAACCAGCTAAACAAACCACCCAATACACCACCGGAGGGAGGTTCTCCCACACGTCTCTAAATTTTGTCGTCCCTTAGGAGGGAAGACTCGACGCAATGATGTCAGTCTGTCAAAAGAAAAACCTCGTGTTAAAAATTGAAGAAACAAAGGAAATACAAAAAGGAATACCAGGAATCATGTGATACATACATAACCATCAGGGTTCCTCACCCTAGATGATCGATGGGGCACAGGCTGATGCTAAAAAAATAATGTATGATTCAAGTGCAAATCTATCGTAACAACTAGTATCCAGGTAAGTTCGGAATCGTAATCCATAGGAATTGAACAGTCCTGAGAGAGCTAGAGTGGGTTAAAAGTTATTCTCTGAATGTCACAAAGATAAAGTGTAAAAGATGATTTGTTGTTTGAAGTTGTGAGATTAAGTAACTGATATAGTAAAATGTGTTTAATTAATAAAGAATGAATTAACTATGGAGATAAACAAAAGAACTAAGATAAGCTTAAGTTTAAAAGATAAAAGGGATTAAGGATATTTCTCCCACCTCCTATTCGCTACGAAGATTTTAGGATATGGTTCAAATTAATTCTAATCGATCATAACTAATCAAGTCCGAACATCAACCATGTAGGGACAAAGATCATCAAGGGAGGATTAGGGGTTAATTGAGTATTGCTAAATGGGTTGGGTTTGTAGTAAAGTATCAAACACTACCCCTGCTTAACAACGGAAGTTGAGAGAATACGATACTCTAATACCAACACATGAAGTTCCATTGGAACAATTATAAACTAAACCATAAATTTAAAGTTCAAAAATCTAATGTGGCATCATGATACCCAACCATAAGTTTATCTAATCATCATGGAAACTAAAATACATATGCAAAAGAACAACATATTTAATCAAGACATCTCGTTAAACACAAGCCAATACAAGAGATGGTAATAAATGAAATTTACAGCTATGAGAACAAGTATAGAAGAAGTAAATGAACCTTCTTGCATTAACAACAACAAAATAGTAAGTGGTCAAAGATTTACAAGTAGGTAAGAAAAATAAATGAACCTGGCCTAGGAGAAAGAAGAGAGAGTTTCCATCTTTAGAAAATTTAGAATAAAAGAAAATATGATTATTACGATGAGGAAATAAATGGATATACCCCAAAAACTCAAAAATGGCAAACTTGTAATAAGGTGGAATGGGGGTGAATTGATTTGGTATTAATCCTGATCAATTCGTAAAGGGGAAATTATGGCACTAGATGAAAACTGAATTGATTCGGTTGGGACCTGAATCTATTCAGACCTACTTTAAAAGTGGGGGAAGGCAGTTATGCGTCTTTTAGACCATTACTCCAAAAAAGATCAGTAACTTCTTCGATATAATTCAGTTTCATGCACCATTGGAGTCCAAAAATATGGATTGGGATCTAAACCAAAAAGATGGATTTACTGAAATTCCCTTGACTTTGCGACTTTCAACGAAACATTCTCAAAATTCAATAAAACTTCATATCATGCATTCCTGAGACGTACAAAAGCTCAAATAAGGCACACACATTATATATATGATGAAAACGGGGAATAGTCAATAAATGACCATAAGATTCAAGAATAACATGCTCGGGAATGATAGAATGACCAAATTAACGGGGTATTAAATACATTGAATGTGACTTATCACACCCCCTAACTTAGACATTGCTAGTCCCGAGCAATGAAGTATGAAGAAACAAGAGCCAACCATAAAACCATAACAGAGGAAATATGTACAAAGAAGAAAAAAATCCACTTTCATGGGCGAATGACTGCATTTAGCGTATGCTATAAGCCGTTGAACCCCTCGGTGGCACTAGGGGATGAGTGTTGTCTCGTCAGGGTTTTCAAGGATGAAACCCATAAACATCAAGTCAAATCATACAATGATAACCCGAAAATCGATGCATATCTCAACAATAATTAAAGAAATCATAATTGATTAATAAAGTTAATGATGATCACACAAAAGTCGGTAATTATTGACCTTATAAGAGGAACTTGAACAAAAATTGGAGCCATGGAAATGCGAAATAAGAGGACATATGTGGTCATTTATATTTGGCAAAACCTTCAAAATCCCTGTAGATGCTAAAGCATGCATGACTAAAGTTATCATAAATGGGTGTAACACACACGGGACATGCAGGCATAATAAGTAATTGTAAATGGAAACTAGGCCGTGCACATGTCATCAATGAAGAACGATATATAAAAGTGAAAAATACAATCTCATGAAAGGATATTGCTTAATAACCGAGGTGAAAAGCACTCTAACAGATTATCACAAATGGTCGACCTTTGAATCAACTTCACCCTAGGATCAAATAGGACTTTTTGAGAATGAAATTAGGGTTAGGCTAGGGTTTGGAAACAAACGTCTATTTACAAGAGCATGTGGAATTTTCGAATAACATTCGAGATAATGGAATTAATGGGGAATTTAAGAATTGAATTTCAAGTTCCAAAAGAAAGATACTCATGAGAGTAGGACTTTTATTCACATACACACGGTGAGGAGGGATTAACACATCATGGAGCCATTTATTCTATTTTTCCTGTTTTTTTCTTCTTTTCTTTTCTTTCTTTTTATTTCCTTTTCTTTTATTTCTAGTCCACTCATTGCTTGATTGCAATCCACATAAGACAAACATCATTCAATCCTGAGAATAATCCCAAATCAAAATACGAAAGGTATATATAAGGGTAGAAACTCCAATATGGAGTTGGTTAGGGGATTTGGGAATGAAACAAAAGGTCATACTAAGGCTCAACGGGATTGAATAGGGAAATGTGTAAGGGTAACGCTAAGGTCGTATGGGTTAAATATCAAACAGGGCCTATGATCCTTTCCTAGGGTTTCATGTGATTCTCGAGACACAACGCTATTGAAAATCATGCTCAAGTGTCAATTTCAGGATGAAGTTAATTAATATGCAATGAATGAAAAGAAAGCGAGATTGTCAAGAAGATACGTTTTTCAAGAAAGAGGAAGAATAATTGTATATGCTCACAACTGAAGGTTTGTCTCGAATATCACTTATTCAAGTGTATAGCATGCGCTTATGATCAATGAATTAACAAAGATTTAAACCAAATCATAAAAACCTATTTGTGTATTGTGCTCATGGGATTCACAGTTTAATTTCATGAAGTTATTCACAATATTAGCAATATACGGGCTAAATTCTAATAAGTTACAAACTCTAAGCATGCATCATCGCTATACAAAATGATATGGCGATAATATACGTAATCATTGGAGACAGGGGAGAAAAAGAAGATTTTCAATTTTTAATTTTTTTAATAAATAAATGAAAATTAATAATAACATGTTAATCGATTGCATAAATGTAATTCACACCCCCTCACTTGAAATATACATTGTCCCCAATGTTAGTAGGGACACAAATGGAAAAGAAGGCGAGAAAGTGTCACCCCGTAAAGAGAAAATCCCTAGAAGTGCAACGACAAACCTGTTAACATGTTAGTACTAAAAACAATAATATATACAATAAAGAGATATATACAATTGTAAAATAATAAAAAGAAACCGAGTGATTTCATTAATAATAATAAGTCGTGTACATGGGATCTAAAAACTAAAAATGAAAAATCCAATAAATGACCTTCCTCTAGGCATAAGCTACAGACTAAGAAACCAACTGAAAACCAACTAGAAACAGCAAAAAATGGAGATATCAATAGAAGCAGCAGTAGAATATAGAGGCAACACCTAAGGGAGACTCGACGATTTGGGCTCAGAGGGGCCACGTGGTGGATATGGATCGTAGAAATAAGGTGGTAACGGTGCATCGCCCCTACGCAAGAGACCAAACATCTCCATCTGCATTGGGTGACCATTGATATATCGCTCTGGTATTAATCCACATCACCCCAGTAATCACCCTTAAACGAAGTGAAATCATCCTGGAGAGCATCCATCCAGATGCCCAAATCATGCGTCCATCCCAATAATCCTTCCCTAAACTTTTCTCAATTGCTCCCTCGTCGAGAATCGTGTGGAGCCTAAGAATATTGTCGGTTCCCACCACCTCACTCCTTGCATCTCTGCATATCCTAGACACAAGCCGCGCATGAGGGAGAGTAGTCGATCCCGTCTCGCAGTAGGTGTATATCAACATCCGCTGGAGTACTAAGGTGGGGAGGCTAACGATGGAATTGGTTTCCAAGAGGTGGTAAAGGAAGTGGGCATGGGCAGAGTGAAAAATGGACTTGGTTTGGGGTGGGATTCTGGAATTTACAACAACTAAGTGGTAAAGAATATGGCATTTGAGAGGTGGGGAAGGTGTTCTTGGCCCAACTTTTTTTGGGCACCAGACGGGCAATAAGAGTCTCATTTGAAATCTTCCCCTCGCTAGAAAAATGGTAATCAAAATCCTTGGGTTTATCATCTCCTTTCAAATGCAAAGCCAAGAGAGGCTTAGAAATCGGAATCTGCTTACCCCGCACGTAAGCTTCTTGAGTCCCATCTCCATATGAGATGAGAGACGCATAGAATTGACGAACATGACCTTCATTCATTTATCCTCCTGGCCAGGTGGGGCTCCCAATTCAACTTCTGAAAGTATCTCCTAACAGAGCTAGGAAATTTCTTGATGTGCATAGGCCTTTCTACAGCAATGGATCGACTGGAAGGGAGTTTGGCTCGATACAATCTCTCTCCTCCTTCGTGCGAAAGGATTCAAACTCGTGTCAACCTGTAACAGTAGTGGTAGTGGGTTAGGAATACATACGTACCTACAAAATGTCAATTCAATACTACACCATTGGTGTAACGCACAAAATTAATGTAATCGTGAAATTTGGGGAAACTAGGTTCAGAGGGTGCACGTCTGGAGCAATTTGTCTAGAGAATGTGACCGACGTGCACCTCACTCAAAACAAGGATAAACAACAACTGCATGCGATAATTGGTTCAAGAATACAACTTTAGCATACAAAATCCACATTGGGGCCTTTTATCGAACACGTTGTCTGCAAGAGATGAAAAGTAGGGTAAAAATGCCTTTTTTATCATAAAAAATCCCAATAAATACAACTAACACATCAAAACTATATGCACAAGTTGTATTTGTTGGATATGTTTTGATATCAGTGATAAAAATATGGAATTTTATGAAAAAATGGAAGAATTGATTAAAATGTCACTTAACCCTACTTTAAATACTAAGAACACAAAAAAAAAATTGAAATCAACTTAAGAAAGTTGATGATTGTTACCTTGGGGGAGTGAATCATGAGAATGTGGGAGAAATATGGTGTGGGAAATTGATTTGGAGAGGATGAAGTTTGCAGGTTATAGGTAGAGGAGAGTGTAGACTGTAGTGGGTTGTAAAATAGAAAGGGGAACTTTTTAATATTTGTCAAAGCGAATCGATTCGATGGATAACCGAATGGATTCGGAAATGTGGAGTTCAAAAACTATTTCTGATTAAATTTATTCGTATTGGGACCTAATCGATTTGAAAATGGGGGACCTTCCTACTAAACTCAATTGAATCGATTCGTAATGAGATGAATCGATTTGCTGATGGATACCTACTCAATGACTCTTATTCGAATCGATTCGAACATCCCCTGAATCGATTCACAAAGGGGATCTCAAGTTTCGTATTATGTTGTTTATCTAACTAATGGAATACAAGAATAAGGGCTAGTTGTTATGGTTTTATAAGGACCCTATATATGTATATGGAATGTAAACTAGTCCTGGACAAAAAGTTGCAACCCCTTACGTATGGGGGGTGGCTTGGTAGAAAAATTTCGATTCCTAGAACCCTATCTAAACCCATAAATGGGGTTGTTACGTGTGATTTTCGATGATAAATACACATATATGATTAGGACAAAGTTCCCTAGGTGACTCCCATGTCCCTAAACTTTCATGACCGCATTTTGTCTCATATTCCATCGATTAGCATGAATATCGAATTCTATGTCCGAAGACGTGATAAATATCACATTTTCAATAGTATGGCCCTTGGAACCGCGCTCAATGTTCTCGTATGAATAAAAATTTTAGAGCGGGGGCCATGGATTTTTACAATTAAGGTTGGGTAATTCTGCGAATGATTTGTCATCTACTTCATTAACCTCAATTTCTTCCCTAAAACACTCCTCGTTCGGGATTAATGTCTCAATGTGAATAGTTGGCTTAAATAGGCTAGATTCGTCAATGAGTGTGAATTAATCTCCTATTTCAACTTTTTAAATTAAGTTCACCCCCTTATCAGGTCAAAGCTTGTGTCTAAGACACACCACTCAATGGCTTCTCTCACACTTTAGTCGTCATCTTGAAACACTTCCTCCATAAGATTCACGTCACTTACACACCCGTTCCTATCTAACATCAAACTCACTAACTTGGCTTCATGATCATAAGGAAAATAAATATTATCTAAGTCAAGTGATTTCACTAAGCATGCCTCAAAAGGATCCGCACAACACGTAGTATCAAAATTCTCTTGGACCACCTCCTCATTGAGGTTTACTTCTTGGACTTCCTCATCGTCACCCGATTGCTTAGAAATATTAAAAATCTTAAGCTCTAAGGTCATGTTCCTAAAGGTGAGATTAATTTGTCCATTTTTATCAAGAATTAATGCGTTTGATATTTCTAGAAAAGGATGACCTAGGATAATGGGGCTAGTGTTTCTACTCAAAGTCCACAGGCAAGAAGAATTTATCAACCTCAATGGTGACATCTTCAACTACCCTCTCGGAACCTTAACAGAGCGATATGCTAATTGAAGAGTGATTTTGGTGGGTTTGAGGTCACCTAAGCCGAGTTGTTCATACACCGAATATAGTAGTAAATTGACACTCGTGGTTAAGTCGAGAAATGTTTTCTCTATTTTGAAGTTTCCTATCACGCAAGAGATGGTAGGACATATGGGGTCCTTATATTTAGGAGGTGGGTCGGATTGAATGATTGAGCTCCCATTTTGATCTAAGAATTCCTTTTTTATCATAAAATGTTTTCGCCTTACCATGAGCAAGTCCTTGAGGAACTTGGAATCGGAGGGAACATGTCTTATCGCATCTAATAGGGGGATGTTAATCTTTATTTTCTTGAAGATCTCTAAGACATCGACATTGTTCAAATTACCTATTGAAGGTAAAAGCCTTTAAGGATAAGTCACGGGAAAGGGACATTTTACAACTACCTCTGGCTCTACTTGTAGTTCCTTATCACTCTCTCTTGAGGAAGCATCTTCGAACTCTATTAGGTCGGGCGAGACTTCCTTAATGGTTGGGAGTAGAGGACTGATAGACTTATCGATGACTTTCTCACTCCTTAGGACCTTAATAAATTTTGCTTGTTTGGGAGGGGTATTCGAGCTATCGGTATTCACACTATGTTACCCAAGGGTCCATTGAGGTTTTGAAGTAAACTTACCCTTTTCTTTAACTCTCAAAGAGGAGGTCAACTTAAAAATTATAGATTCGTGTCGAGCAAAGTTTTGCGCATTTTGGTTATTGATCGCTTCTTAAGAATTATTAAAAGTTTGAAGAGTATCTTCATGACTTTTCTTATTTGGATGGGCGTCAGGAGGTATAACCGTAGGAGGTGGTCCTTATGAAGGACCTTGTATTTTCACATTAGGAGGAGGTTGCAAGTACTGTTGTTGGTAATTGGGAGGTGCGGGAGGACTTGAAAATTTGCTTGAGGTGGGTTTTGGTCTTGTTGGGGTTGAGCATAAGAGAAACTGGGATGGTTTATCAAATAGGGATTGTATCCTTCTCTAAACGGAGTCATGAATTACTTTTTATATGTGCCCATTGCGGATAAATCCCAAAGAATTCCCCGAAGCACATAGTCTCCACCATTTTTTTAGCATTGAGATAAATCCCATTGTGGAAAAAGGAGATAAGTCTCCATTTTTTAAATTCGTGGTGTGGGAATATATTCAATAGCTCATTGAATCTTTCCCAACATATCTCAAAAGTCTCACCCTCGCTTTGAGAAAAAGTTTGGATTTGACCCTTAAGTGAGTTGGCGCGGTGGGTAGGGAAAACTTTTTCAAAAATTACGCTTTCCTCTCCCGAAAACTTCCTATACAGTTTGGAGCTAAGGATCAAAGCCAAGTTTTAGCTTTGTCCTTAAGAGATAAAGGGAAGAGTTTATGTCGTGTGATATTGAGAGGATAGTTCTGATCTCTAAAAGTAGTGCACATAACCTTAAACACTCTCACGTGTAGGTAAGGTTGTTCACTCTCCATGTCGTGGAAAGTAGGTAAAAGTTGAATCATTCCATTATGGAAATGGAATTTCGCGGAATTTTAAGGAAAAATAATGCACGACGGAGAGGCGGTCCTCTCCAGTTATAAATACTTTGTCATGGGTCGATAGGGAGGATCGGCCTCCCCTCGACTAACGTGATCTCATTGATTGTTGGCCATTGAGTTGGACTCACAGTGGGCTCCTGTATGAGATGAGATTGAAATGTACGTAGTTAGAGATGGTCTCCAATAGTTCGAATGTTCTCTATATGACGAGGTTTCAACTATAGTATTTTAAGTACTATCGCTCGCGTCTTAAATAACCGAATTGGGATTAGTGTTTGGGAACCGTGTTGTCACGGCGACCACAAGTAATGGGAGAGTGTAGAGAGAATTTCTTAGAACCTAAAATTATTGCCAATCTACGACAACAACTACAAAAAATTGATGCTCTAAAAATAATGTATGATCCAAGTGCAAATATATCACAATAAGTAGTATCCAGGTATGTTTGGAATCGTAACCCATAGGGATTGAACACTCCTAAAAGAACTAGAGTGGGTTAAAAGTTATTCTCTGAACGTCCCAAAGATAAAGTGTAAAAGATGATTTGTTGTTTGAAGTGGTGATATTAAGTAACCACTATACTAAAATGTGTTCCAATAATAAAGAACGATTTAAATATGGACATAAACTAAAACGAACTAAGATAAGCTTAAGTTCAAATGATAATAAGAATTGAGGATCATTCTCCCACCGCGAATTCGCGATGAATATGATAAGATATAGTTTAAATTAATTCTAATCGAGCATAACTAATAAAGTCTGAACATCAACCATGTAGAGGAAAAACTCATCAATGGAGGATTAGGGGTTAATTAGGTATTTATAAATTGGTTGGGTTTGTCGTAAAGCATCAAACACTACCCTTGCTTGATAAGGGAAGTTAAGAAATTAGGACACTCCAATACCAACACTTGAAGTTCCATTAGAAAAATTATAAACCAAATCCTAAATTTGAAGTTCAAACATCCAAGGTGGGATCACGACATCATCCATAACCTCCTCCACCTCCGCGAGCATCACCCTTAGCGTGCGATCCACCTCTATCAAGGTCCCTTGACAGCCTAGCCTCACCAGCTTGTGTACATTGATGGGAGTCACTGCCATTTGCCCCAAAACCAAATGTATGGTATCGGTGTATCCCACCACCTCTCCCCCAAAGCATAGAGACCCGCCGTAGAACGGGTAATCTTATCCAATAAAGATGTAAGACTATTAAAACCATCTAAAAAAACTACCCAACACACCACCGGAGGAAGGTTCTCCCACATGTCTCTAAATCCTGTCGTCCTTTAGGAGGGAAGACTCGACACGACGATGTCAGTTTGTTAAAAGAAAAACCTCTTGTTAAAAATTAAAGAAATAAAGAAAATAAAAAAAAAAATCAAAAAGGAATACCAAGAGTCATACGATACATACATAACCATCAGGGTTCCTCACCCTAGATGATCGATGGTGGACAGGCTGATGCTATAAAAATAATGTATGATTCAAGTGCAAATCTATCGCAACAAGTAGTATCCTAGTAAGTTCGGAATCGTAATCCACATGGATTGAACAGTCCTAAGAGAACTAGAGTGGGTTAAAAGTTATTCTCTGAACATCACAAGGATTAAGTGTATAAGATGATTTGTTATTTGAAGTTGTGAGATTAAGTAACTGCAATAGTAAAATGTGTTTAATTAATAAAGAACGAATTAACTATGGAGATAAACAAAAGAACAAAGATAAGCTTAAGTTTAAAAGATAAAATGGATTAAGTATCTTTCTCCCACCTCCTATTCGCTACGAAGATTTTAGGATATGGTTCAAATTAATTCTAATCGAGCATAACTAATCAAGTCCGAACATCAACCATGTAGAGACAAAGCTCATCAATGGAGGATTAGGGGTTAATTAAGTATTTCTAAATGGTTTGGGTTTGTAGTAAAGCATAAAACTCTATCCCTGCTTAACAACGAAAGTTAAGAGACTAGGATACTTTAATACCAAGACATGAAGTTCCATTGGAATAATTATAAACTAAACCCTAAATTTGAAGTTCAAGAATCCAATGTTGCATCATGATACCCAACCATAAGTTTAGCTACTTATCATGGAAATTTAGCTACATACTCAAAAGAACAACTTATTTAAGCAAGCCATCTAGTTAAACATAAGGAAATACAAGAGATGGTAATAAATGAAATTTAAAGCTAAGAGAATAAGTAGAGAAGAACTAAATGAACCTTTCTTGCATTAACAACAACAAATTATAAGTAATCAAAGCTTTACAAGTAGGTAAGAACAATAAATGAACTTGACTTAGGAGAGAGAACAAAAAGTTTCTATCTTTAAAAAAAATTAATAATAGAAAGTCTGATTATTATAATGAGGAAACACAGGGATATACCCCATAAACTCGACAATGACAAACTTTTAATAAGCTGGAACTGGGGGTGAATCGATTCGTTATTAATCCAAATTGATTCGCATAGTGGGAAATGTGGCACTGAATGAAAACCGAATCGATTCGATTGGGACCTGAATCGATTTGGACCTCGTTCAAAAGTGGGGGAAGGCTGTTATGGGGGATTTGAGGCCATTACTCCAAAGAAAGGTCTATAACTTTTTCAATACAGTTCGAATTCATGCATTGTCAAAACCACACGCAGATGATTCAATGGTCTTCAACTTTCGTGCAGAGTTCAGGATCAGTTACCGAATGCTGAATTTATTGAAACGCCCCTGACTTTGCGACTTTCTATGGAACATTCCTGGAATTCCGCCAAAATTCATATCATGCATTATCGAGACATGCAAAAGCTCAAATAAGGCACACACAATATATATAAATGGGCATAAGAACTGGGAATAACATGTACGGGAATGCTAGAATGCACAAATTAATGAGGTATTAAATACAATAAATGTGACTTATCACAGGCTCACGTAGAAGAGTCTTCTCATTAACAACAGGCTCAAACATATATAAGGGCACCCTAGCCCGCCATTCCAAATTATCCTAGTCGTAAATACCTATCCACGCCATGTGTACATAGCTTATTAAAAAGTCTTCCATTTTCTAAACACATAGGGAGAATAGATGCTGGAAAGAATTGCAAAAAAGAGAAGTAGAAAAAGAGAAGGCTAGAAGTTATAAAGAATGAGAAGAAATCACAGGTTTTTCAATAAGGCTAAAGGGTATGCTAATCGGCAGTCCCCTAAAACCATTCGATCGGTACTATCCCATCCCCTACCCTAGGTAGTCCAAAAGACTGTACCACTGCAGTTTGGTAACTTCCACAACCTGCCAACCAATACCCCTCCTGAAATTTGGTACAAAAAATGCCAAAAAATTACACAAATTTTCATGAAAATTCCTAAAATTGCCAAATGAATTTCGAAACATTTCTTTGCCAAGAAAATTATTTTTCAAAATCCTAAATCCCCAACCGGATTAAAAACTCCTTTTATTCCTAACATTAAAATCCCAAAGAATCATTACAATCCATTAGCGAAGACACAATAACTTCATCTTCAGCAAAGCTACCCGTCCCCCCAAATTCTCAAGTTTCCAAAAACATTCGCCAAGAGAATCACAAAAAACTCAAGTCATCCACTGTTTCCCTAGAAGAACTTCCAAATCCAACTTCCCCAGTGGATCTATAAGCCAATTGGATATCTCTTCCCGATAGTGTTTTAGAGAAATAGATTCCCCAGTGGAATCCTAAAACATTGAATCAATCAACTATTTCCTTAACATAAATTTTAGACTAAACTTTCTCCCAATGCATCCACCAAAAGAATTTCATCTCCCCAACAATGCTATATCGTCTTAAAAGGGACATAATCCCTAGCCGGAGGTGTCTTCCCCAGGAAAACCTAAAAAGGGTAAAATAAAAATTCCCATAAAGCAAACCCCAATATCACCAGTTAAAATCCTTAGGATTGACCTCGACCCTCAGAATCGGTTGCTTCCACTTAAGGTCCTCATAATTGACCTCGACACTCAGAATTGGTGGCTCCCACTTATGGTCCTGAAAATTGACCTCGACCCTTAGAAATGGTCTCCCCTCTTATGGTCCTTATCAGAATTGTTCACTCCCATCTTAAGGTCCTAAAAATAGGCCTCGACCTTCAGAATTGGTCACCCCCACTTAAGTTCTTCAGAATTGACCTCGAGCCTCAGAATTGGTCGCCCCACTGAAGGTCCTCAGAATTGACCTCGAGTCGTAGAGTTGGTCGCTCCCCTTAAGGTCCTCAAAATTTACCTCGACCCTCACAATTGGTCGCTCCCATATTAAGGTCCTCAATATTGACATCGACCTTTAGAGTTGGTTGCCCACACTTAAGGTCTTCAGAATTGACCTCGAGCATCAGAATTGGTCGCCCCACTTAAGGTCCTCAGAATTCACATCGACACTCAGAATTTTTTGCTCCCACTTAAGTTCCTAAGAATTGACCTCGATCCTCAAAATTAGTCACTCCCACTTAAGGTCCTCAAAATTGTCCTCAACCCTCAGAATTGGTCTCTCCTTACTTAAGGTCCTCAGAATTGACCTTAGCCCCTACTTAAGCTCCTCAGAATTAACATCGACCCTCTAAATTGGTCGTTCCCTATTTAAGGTACTCGGAATTGACCTCGACCCTCGGAATTAGTCCCCCCCCTTAAGGTCCTCAAAACTGACCTCGACCCTCATAATGGGTCATTTACATATTAAGGTCCTCAAATTAGACCTCGACCATTATAACCGCTTCCCATATTAAGGTCCTCATAATTGACCTCGACCCTCAGAATTGGACGCCCCCACTTAAGGTCCTCAGAATTAACCTCGACCCTCAGAATTGACATCGATCCTCAGAATTGGTTGCTCCCACTTAAGGTCCTTAGAATTGACCTCGACCCTCAAAATTGGTCGCTCCCACCTAAGGTCCTCAAAATTAACCTCGACCCTCAGAATTGGTCACTCCCTACTTAAGGTCCTCAGAATTGACCTTGACACCTACTTAAGATCCTTAAAACTAACATCGACCCTCCTAATTGGTCACTCCCTACTTAAGGTCCTCATAATTGAACTTGATCTTCAGAATTGGTCACTCCCCACTTAAGGTCATCAGAATTGTCCTTGACCCTCAAAATTTCTCAATCCAACATAAGGTCCTCAAAATTGAACTTGACCCTCAGAATAGCTCACTCCCATCTTAAGGTCCTTAGAATGGACCTCGACCCTCATAATTTGTCATTCGCACTTATGGTCCTCAGAATTGACCTCGACCCTCATAATTGGTCGCCCCCCTAAAGGTCCTCAGAATGGACCTCGACCCTTAGAATTGGTTGCTCCCCTTAAGGTCCTCAGAATTGACCTCGGCCCTCAGAACTAGTCATTACCATCTTAAGGTCCTTAAAATTGACCCCGACCCTTAGAATTATTTTCTCCTATTTAAGGTCCTCAGAATTGACCTCGATCCTCAAAATTGATCGCTCCCACTTTAGGTTCTCAAACTTGATTTCGACCCTCATAATTGGTCTCTTCCACTTAAGGTCCTCTGAATTAACCTTAGCCGATAGGATTGGCCATCCCATATATTACCCTAGGTCCTCAGAAAAGGCCTCGACCTTCTGAATCGGTCATCCTCTCCCCTTAAGTCCACATAATCGACCACTTTCCGGAAACATCATGTTCTGTCTATTCAACGGATTTGACTTGTTCCAAGCTCACCCATCGAGTGCCACTATAGACAACATATTCTAGAACCACCCTAAGTCTCTACTTAGGTCCCCAGAACCTCCCCATTTTACTATAAAACATAGATCACACCCTGAGTACCGATATTGAGACCATCAGGCACTCCCGAGCCCCGTTTGACTTCAGTCAACTCAATCATTAGAGAAAAGGCTAAATGAATCCTCGAAGGGCTCTATATACCTTTTCCAACCGTATAACCCATGCACAAAATGACATATCCATTTGGATGAACGGACCATTTTACTATCAAAAATCAATGTAGAGGCCACTAGGTGCTCCCTGGCCCCGATATGACCCTAATAAACTTCATCATCGGAGAAAAATATCATTTAATATTTGAATGGAACTGACACCTTTCCAACAGTCCAATCCATGCGTAAAATGAAAAGACCGTTCGAACGAAGGATCCTTTTCCCCTAAAAATTGATCTGGATTCCACCGGGCGCTCTCAGGCTCTAGTTAACCAAGATCAACTCTTCACCTCAATTGAGACTGCATGAATATTTTAAGGGCACTGAATACCCTTTCTAATGGTTTGCCCCGTATACGAATGAGCCTTACGGAATGTATGAATTACCCATTTTACTTAGAAAGGTCACCATACGCTTTTGGGGCCCATTTTGACCAAAGTCAACTCTTCAAACAGAGCAAAGATCTTTGGGATGTCGAAGGACCTTGCTTAACCTTTCCAAAGTTCCACTGCGTTCGTGATTCTGACTTACGTTTTGGACGAACGATCTAGTAACATCTGAAAATCTCCAGTTCAAAGGACCGACGAGTGCGTTCGAGCTCCGTTTGACCCAAAGTAAACTCTCGGACCGAGGAGAGGCCCAAATTACTTAAAAAGGTATATGAATTACCAATCATAATGGTATGCCCTGTGCACAATTTGTATTTACAGATTGCATTCAACGACAGTTTTTTTGAAAAAATCTACGTGAGGCTACCAATTGGCAAGTCCATTTCCTTGCCAATCAGCACTGTGTTTGGGTTTACTTGGTGATTGGTTGGGCTAGGGGTGTGGTGATCGGAAACCCCTACCCTATAAAAGGTGGTTATGAACTCACTCTCAGTGCACACCTCCAATCTATCAATATCAGTGATCTCAACAACATTCTCTTCCAATCAGCGAAGTTTCCTTGTCTGAAATTCCTTCCCATATTCCATTCCCATCATTTGCATACCCAATATAGAAAAATATCATTTTATCTCATCCAAAAATCATCCTAATATTCAATGGATCTCATCAAGGATCAAGATGAAGCCTCAATTCTCCAAAGAAGGTCAAAATATTCTCTTTTCTCTTTAAATTTCTTTATTTTCACACTAGTTACGTAAATTCTAATATAGTTTTTACTTTAGTGTATAGACTTTAATATCTCATCCTTTACTCGTTATATTGGACATACTTTAGTTTTTGAAAAACCCCAAAACAATGAAAAGAGAGTTACACCTATAAATTCCAACGGGTTCTTCATCACATTTTTCAAAGCTAAAAATATATTTTCTACACACACATATAATAAACTCACATTTTAATTTACGGGACAAACTCCACTCTTGTTCTTCATGCGAACTACATGGGCTTTGATGCCTTTACAGGCTACGTAAGCATTTGGGGACAAAACACAAGACTCGAGTCCAATTTTCCAATTTTCCAAATTTCCTATTTTTTCATTTGCATCCTTTATATATATATAATAATGCTCCTGTGCGGACTAGTCCTCATTTTAAGAATGCGGATCGGACATGTGTCACCTAACGGTGCGCCTAGAAATTATCGCCTAAATTATAGGCACACTCTCTCTCTTTTCTGGGTTCACCGCCAGGTGACACATGTCCGGTCCGCATTCTTAAAATGCGGACTAGTCCGCACAAGAGCAAGACTGTATATATATATATATATATATATATCATATTTGTGATTCATATCAGCGTTTTATCTAACTAATATTATCGTTCCATTATAACGATCAATATCTCAATAAACAATTACATCATATTTTCTAAATAATATTTTGGGAACATTCCTATGGATGACCTCACTCTATCTTTTTCATGATATGAGTTAGACAATGTTGATCTCCATTTATATATACACGCACACAGACTTCACGGAGAAATTAAGAAAAATAGTAACACAAGCCCATGAGAGACCAAAAGGGATGAATGGGAACACTCCATTTATTCCTCTCTGGTCCAAAGAATCTCTTCTTCTAGTGGACTTGCTTGTAGTTTGGGTCCATGCTGAGGTAATGGACCAGGACAATAACTCCTCGCGCGCTCGAAAAGAGACACACGATGTGCTACTACGATTAAAACTAAACTTAAACCATCCACAATATGTATAGCACATCTATATTCCATTATTTAAATGTAACCAATCCATAAATTGTTACACTTCCACAATAATTACAATAATGTTTCTCTTAAAATACCCAATTCTCCAACTAATTACACCACCAATTTATACATAAAATTTTTTTCCAATCCAGGCTCAAAAATAAACTTCCAAATAAGCCTTAGCGTCCCATTCCATGCTAACCTGCCACTAAAAGAAAATACAGGGAAGTACACAATATGACACGAATAGATGCTAAAAAATAAATAGCACGCTGAATAAATCGCAACAATACGAATCCACATATACGAATAAAATTGTAATACTCAAGCATTGTACCAATATAAATTTCTCAACAACATATCAGTAGGCCTCACCTAACCTCCCCTAGGCATTCCCAAGCCATATATCGGATTTTGGACTATTGACGGGTGCCCAATCGTCGTGGCATATTAAAATCTCATGACATGATGCCGAAATCAACAATTCAATATCTCAGTGAATTAACATAATAGATTATAACAATTATTTCGGAATTTTTAAATGAATATCACAATTCAACATGAGTTCAATTAACATATGAACAAACGGAATAATCTCGAGAGAATTTAGGTGCATATTGTGTAAGTCCCGTACCTCAAAAGCATTACATATATTCTTCCCCCAAAATCAGATTGCACCATCACGTTTCCTATGCAAAAAATAGTCAAGTCACGCTCTAGCCCCAACAAAAAATAACCCAAAATAGGCCTCCAAATCTATGGTTGAATGGTGAAGGAAATAGGTATAGGGTTTGTAGATGAAGGGGAATAATTTTGGAGAGGTCTTCTGGTTGAAAAGTTGATGAAAAAGTGATTTGAAAAGCCAAGCCATGAATTTGTTGTGATATATAAAGGATTAAGAGTTTGATTAAGAAAGGAAATCTAATCAGAGACAAACACAAAAAAAATATTCCGGATGATCAGATTGTTGGAATTGGCTGAAATTGGGGAGGGGGGTAGTAGCTGAAGAAAAGTGGAAGATGCACAAAACATTTCAGCTCCATCGTATGGTCGAATATATTTATATATATTTGTTTCTCTTTAGGTCAGATCCTCCCTCGATTTTTATGCAAAATTTTATAATTTCCAAATTTTAATACCGATTTAAATTCCACTAAAAACCTTCTTTTTTATTTTTATAAAAAAAAGCATTTTTACATACCAAAATTAAATAGATCCCAAAATTTTATTTTTTTCAAAATCCGAGTTAATTTAATTAAAACTGGTTTAAAAATCACAGGTTGTTACAATGACCTTAGGATCCACTCCTATCATGGTTGAATGTCTCCAAGAAAATACATCTTTTGTTTTCCTTTATATATTTATAGGTGGGTAATGTGACAGGGGTCTGATAATAAACTAGAATGGCTGAGGCGTAACCCTTTCCAATAGATTCGGCCTCCAATGCATTCAAAGGTTCAAGAGGTGCTCTTGGTAAAATCTTCCTCTTTTAGTGAAAATGGAGTTAAAACTAGAACCTAATCCTACAATAAAATAAACTTCACAAGCAATAATTGTAACTTGGAGATAAGAATATCCTGAGAATGAAAGGCGGGAGTGAAGAAATAGGCACTTAGCGCACACAGAGAGAATACTAGCTCGGGTGTGATTTTGATAGAGTAACAATATAACTTATGTTTCTCATAGAATTTTACCTATCCCAAGGGTCTTATTGGTAGATACAAGCTAGGTCTAGCATGGCCTTTTTGGGAGTCAAAAATTAGAGTAAACTTTGAGAGACAGGGTCTGAAATGTACATTATGTCCTTATATTGTCGACAGTCGCCTGTCCCTCTCTGACAGGTAACATCTGGTGTAAACTGAAGGTCAAAAAGAAATATGTATACTAATGGAGCCAAAATATATTATTTGGTAATTGTTTTTTTAAACGGTAACTTATTGTACAAACTTTTGTGAACTTGAGAGTGCCCTTGAGGGCCACCCTCTCGAAAATCATTTCTAAAAAGTTATTTCTTTAGAGTGCCCTTGAGTGGCCTTGGTAAAAGGGTCCCTCGCTTGTGGACTCCATCACCTAATTTATCATTTCATCTAACATTGGTAGGGGGTCCCTCGCTTGTGGAGCAATACCACTCTACACTAGTCCCCTCGTGCAAAGAAATTAGTGTTGGGAAGACCAAAAGGTCTTATACGCCATAATTACAATCTTCAATTATGAAGGACCCTAGGGATCCTCCATCATTAATCCTAGGGTCATTAAATGCTTTGTCACTTCATCCAAGGTTTGGGGTCTCGAGGAGACAAGAGTCATTATGGGAACTGGTGTCCCATCATTTGGGTAAACATTTATGCGACTTTTGATTTTCCAACACGCAATCCCATTTTCTAATTAAGTAAGTTTTTAAACCTCACTATTTTTTTAGTTTCACTATCTGAGTTCTTGAAAGAAGTTAGAGATTTTTTTTCTTCCATAATTTTTCTTTCCTCAAGATTTTTTTTAGGATCCACTTCAAATGGATTAATCATCACACACCACTTCTACTGGCATTTCCACTGGAGTCACCTTGTCTAAGACAATTGGTATTGAGGGTTTTTCATCTGGGAAATATGTTATTAAGGGTTCCTCGCTTGGGACAGGTAATTTTAGGGCTACCTCATCAACACCATTTAATATTGGGGTCCCTAATTTGGGCCAATTGCTACTTAGGGTTCCTCATTGGGGATTACTATTGGTGGGGGTTCCTCGCTGAAACCAATTGTTACTAGGAATCCCTCATTTGGGATCAGTGCTATTGAAGGTTCCTTATTGAGAACGACTGTTGTTGGGGGTTCCTCACTGGGAGAAATTGTTACTGGGGGTTCCCACGTTAGGAACATCTACTGCTAGGGGTTCCTCATCTGAACCAAATGTTACTGAGGTATCCTTGTCTGTGTCCATTTCTTCTGGGGGTTCCTCGTCTGAACCAAACGTTATTGAGGGCTCCTCGTATGGGGTCACTGCTACTCAAGGTTCCTCGACCATTTCCCCTATCTTACAATCTCATAAAGATTACTAATGCATTCGCTAACACTAATATTTTGGACTTTACCGATGTGCACCCAATTTTGGTGAGGATGATGGCTTCATGTCTTCCCACCCCAAATTTTAGGAAGACTTTGTTGCTAAAATATGCAAGCAACCCCACATTGGTTTGAATGAAATATGAGACTACAATTGTTCTTCCTGATTTTATCCTTAGGGTAAGGGTTTATCTTGGTGACTTTACCCATTGATACATAGAGCTCAAGATTGATGTAGGAACCCCTGAAGAGTGGGCCTCCTCGGTCAATCATATTCTTGATGTCATTATTCATGTACCTTCATACAAATCTACACTTTAGGATCTTGGTATTATCAAAATGCTTGATAGTTTGAAATCTTATACGGTGCCCAAATATGTTTCAACTATCAATCTGTTGGCTTTTCACTAAAGTAAAAATTGTCATACCTTATTACAAGTTGGGGAAAATTTACTATTACTGTATGGGATATATGTGAGTTGCTTTCCCTTCCTCACTTGGGGGCATGTTTTTACTGATGCTTATAAGGACCCCCACGAGGAAGAGATGGTGGGATAACATCAGTGTGTTCTTTCTGAGTGTTCCAAGTATGTGGCCATTAATGTAATAGGTACTACCAAACACTCTTTGACTTAATGGCAACAATATTGGTTTAGATATTTCTAATACCTCCCTAAGGGATAATCTTTGAGCAAGGCCCTCAACAGTTAGGATGGTACTAAGCTCAACTCTCCTTCACACTCGGTATCTTTCTTGGTTAACTTCCTTAGTAGATTTTTACTTCCAGGGAGACCAGAGGACTCCCCTCACGAGCTCCTTTTATAATTAGCAGTAAGGCTATCACGAGGGAGGGCTGTGCCCCTCATTACATTAATACTTCGGTCTCTTTATACTTGGTTATGTCATCCCCATGTTGATGTTGAAAGATCTTGTGGTCGGTACTACATTATGAAATTTACCAATTCTTTTGTTTTGATGGCTTTCACATTTGATCGCTTTCTAGACTTTGGCCCCGAAGTGAAGGCATGTCACATCAATGCTACCCATATCACTAGGTGGCACAAAAGTCCCCTAAAAATCCTCTGGGGTGGTCCTTAATTGAAAATGAGGATGCGTTCTCCCATACAATAAAGGAGTTGGAGGCACCTTTTCCTGGACAATTTTGTTAACATAGTGGGGGTACATTTTACTGCCCTGCTGATGCAGCATCAGTCTCCTACTACCCACATACTAATGTTTCGACGATCTATTTCCTGGCCTCCTTCATTCCTTAACAGAGATAGACCAAAGCATGGATTTCTACCATTGAGAGAAATTGGTGAGGCAAGTTGCTTATGATTAGGGTGTTCATACCCCTACTTATCCTTCGAGCATTACTCCTGTTGAGCTATACTTTGAGGCTTATAGAAACATCACCACCAAGGGTATTCTGCATTGGGTGAGTAACTTGGGTGGGCTAGATGTGCCTCCTAGCCATCATTTGCCTTCTCTAACCTACTTCTCATTCCTCCTCTGGTAGAGGAAAGTTATTTTTATTCAAAATTATATGGCAGAGGTTCCTCAAAATACCATTCCTGCCAAGTATGCCACTGCTAAGTTTCTAATCAAAAGAACTTATAAGGATATTTGGCATCACATTACCACACCAAAGTCCCCTTTCGATTAAGACATTCCCATATTAGTGAAGCCACTCTTTAATGAGTCCATTTATTCAAGGCAACTTGAGACACAAACTGCTAAACCCAGTGGAAAATCTAAGGGCAAAAGGAAAGCAAAAGCGTCTGCTGCTTCCAAGGAAAAGTACTCTAATAAATATGTGTGAAATTTCATACCTGCCACCACACCTACTCCCTCCTCTCATCCTTCGCTTGTAAGGACTAGGGATAGAAAGAAAAAGAAAGTAGTTGATACTGAGACTACTGCTTCTACCGTGATGAATCACGGGTCGAACACAGATGACCTTGGACTGGAAGAGACATATAAGATTGCTCGAGAGCATGATTATGAGTCTCTAGGTTTTTCGTATCAGGAGACACCTATTACACCTATTCCAATCACAAAAGTAACTACACCCTAATCCTCTTTACTTAGTGAAACTGGCTGTTATGGCATTTCACATGCTGGTGCTCCATCTCACTAATTTGAAGAGGAGCTAGATGACTACGTAATCACTCCTTCGTAAAATGATAATAGTTATTCTTTAAATGATGCGAATGACATGGACTTTTATGGTGAAAGAACTAGTAACACTTGTGCTTTGTTGTTAGTGTCAAGAGAGTCTTCTAGTGAAGACCAAATGACATATTCTCCATCTGAGACTATACATATTACTCAATGCCTACCATATGAATAGGGTGCTCACCCTGATATAGTAAAAGTTCTTTTCTAGACTAGATTTGCTTGGCTTTTTGTTTATATATTACCTTTTTCCATCATTGATTTATTTACTAACTTTTCCTTATGATATTTTCATAGGCTTATTCTATCGAGATGAGTACTCCATCACCTCATCCACTTGCTTGTGCTCCTTTCCCACGTGAGAGGAACTCAGTGCTTATTTCATTTATAGGCCTTGCTAGAGAGGTTTGTTTCTACCTTTACTCTAACCTATTTTTTCATTTTCCTTTACTTTATTCTTCTTTGTTGTGACATATTTTTGTTTGCCTCTTTGTAGTTTTCATCAGCATATCCTACTATCACTAGGGTCTCTTTTGTGACCTCACGCTCTGTTTAGGTGTTTCACTGATTCATTAAGCATTATGATTTTAATCTTCTTCCTCAAACTTATTTCTCATGTCTTTTATTTTCTTTATACTTGTAGAGGATCATATAGGTCATGTTACTCCACCTCCCACTATTTCAGCAGTAGGCTCTACCAAAGTTAGACCCCTTGCTCCTTCGTTCTCAGAGGTGGGCTTACCCCTTTCCCATTTACATATTACCTATGATATTCACCCTTATGCGCTTTACGTACTTCAAGCTTGTCCATATTGTTTCCCTTAGGCCCCATACTCCTTGGTCCATTTATTTTTTGAGTGACTCTTTCTTCTGTGGGGATCACTATTATAAGGTTATTACCCTTAGGGATGATTCCTATCCCTTGGGTCAGTGATTCAATGGAAAACATGTCCTTGGTCGATTCTATATCTCATGGGCCAGTGTTCACTATGGCCTCTACCATTCGGCCTATTTCACAACCTCTTTCTTCTCTTCAGGTACTTATCTATTTTTTATTTAATTATACAAACACTATTTTTCTTTCTTATATGAAAATTTCCAACACTTTTATGATGGGAAGGTTACCACTATGGTACCCGTTGTACCAGTAGTCACCTTTCGACCTTCTTCTCTTATGAGGGCTCAGGTATTCTATTAGTTCTCTGCCTTTGACCATTTTGTCCAGCCTATCAACTGTCTATCTCATATTGATGCTTTATTTCCTCAACATTTTGTTGGTTCAAGATACTACATCTCTAGTACCTTCTATTGTTGCTTCTCTAGTAGCCCCTACTACAATTGAGTCATCTGATCCCACTGCTTCTAGTGAGGCCCCAATTATAGTGCCTCCTCTGGTAATAATTTTTTTAATTTTAAATCTTTATGTATTTTGTGCACTTTACTTTTTTATGAGGTAAGTGGTTTACTAACACTTGCCTTCTCTTCTTCATTTGCAGGTTAGCTTTGTAGAGGCCTCTCCTTAGGGGCCTTCACCTATAGGTTCCGTTGCGAGTTTTGTGGAGGTGACTCTAGAGGTATTATATACTTTTATGTATAACTTTTGTATACTTTTTATTATTTTTAGTGATATTTTTTTTCATCTTATTCATTTTCAGACTAATATGACTGAGTTCACTTCATTGGTGGAGCTTGTTGCGAGTTTTGAGGTAGAGACTCCCCAAGTATTTCTTTGACATATATTGATCCCTCTGAGTCGATCATTTTTTTTCATAGACAAAACAATTCTCCAAGTCTTCTTAACATGCTTGTAGTTTCGGTCCCACTATCTGCAGGACTTAAATCTTGGTTCTCAAGTTAGCGCTACAATAACCACTGCATTTGTGGTACCCTCAGCTAGCGTTCTGGAGGACGTACCTCCAGTAAGATATTCCTATCGGGATCCTTCTATGTCACAAGTGCTCCATTATTATTGTGCTAACCCCTACCCACTATTTTCTTCTCAGGTTAGTGCTGCAACCGTTCCTATTTCTATGAAACACTTGGTTAGCTCCTCCAGCGAGACTATTCCGATGAGTGTTTAACTGTGTGTACTTTCTAACTTTCCTTTTCACTCCAAGAATTTTCTAATACCCACTTGTTTCTTTATTTTCTGGTTAGTACAGCTAGTACGCATATGCACTTATAGGAGGTAGCTGTGAGTCAGGTATTATACTTCCTTACCATTTTCTCCTTTCCTCCTTTATTTTCTTCCCGCCTCTTTACTGTGCAAGTATTTTTTAATACCTACATGTTTCTATGTTTTCAAGTCCTCAAAGTTAGTGCTCTAATAGCTATAGAGCATCTACCAAGGCTGGCTATGAGTCAAGTTCTATACTATCATGCCCTTTTCTCCTTTCAATCTCCCTTCTCTTCCTACTTCTATTGCGTAAGTATTCTCACCTTCAGTTCCTTATTTCATTATTTTCAGGTTATCGAGCAAACCATTCCTGATTCTATAGAATGAGTGGAGAGTGTTATATTGTGCACTCCTCAGGTATTTAACTGTGATACCCGAGTGACTCTTAACTGTGAATTTTGTGTTCTTCTTCTTTCTATCCTTTGAGAAAAACATCATACAAATATATGCATATTTTTACTAGTCTGACACTTAACGCCCGGTGAGCTCTTATCGTTTAGCTAGTAATAGCTTCGAGGTAAGCTTTCAATCATAGTCCCTTATGAAATCTGAGTATAATTATCTTTTTTTTCTTTGTTCTCCTGACTTAGCATATTTATAGCATCTTTTTGTTTTTTTAGGATCCTACTAACTTTGAGGCCACTTCATCAATTACGATTGATGATTCTGTATAGGACTCCTTCTTCCTTACTTTAGAGGTAGAGTCTCGTCAATCTGGTGATAATGATACAGTGGAGTCTCCTGTGACGTTCATGAATAGATTATCGCGTGAGGAGTGGCCTAGGCGTTTCAGGACCCATGAGCGGGAGACTTTAGACTTGATTTTGGAGCATCACCTTGATACATTCACTTCTTAAAGTTTAATTCATATTGATAGACTTACGGTTTTCAACTTGAAGGCCCTCTCTATCCACATCTATGATTTCTTAGCCACCCATCCATTCGAGTTGACCAATTCTTATACTTTGTTGCTCTTGGTGGCTCCTCAAGATTTGAATCAGTCCTACCACTTCTGGTTAGACTCGTTTGATATCGTATTTTGCCTCTTCTTATGTGTTCTATTCAAAAATATGGTGAGGCTTCACACATCTAGGCAGTCCAATGCTGAGCAGCAGCGGGCTGAGGTTACTCGAATTTGGGGTTAGATAGAGTTACTCAAGGCTAAACTGACCAGACGTGAGGCAGGTGAGTAGGAGGATGAGATTAAGCTAGATACACTAGAGGAGGAATTTGTGCAGGAGGTCGACCCCTGATATCTTGGAACCCTTTCTAGGGATGATATTCCGATATCCTGGAACTCTTATAATAAAGCATTCCTTGCAGTAGGTGGCAGTTGGCCAGTTCCAACATCTTCATCTTTCCTTCTCTAGTTTCTAATTACTTCACCATTCGGTACCTCCAATCTTTTAGTTCATCACATGGAAATAGAGACATCACCGTGCTCATTTTTGTCCTCCGTCGTACCGTCATGGTTGCTTCCATTTAATTTATGTCCAATTTTTGAGATATCATACCCAGTGTGTCTGGGTGACTATTCATCATTCACGCATGTATCTCAATGGTTATTTTTAAGAACTGGCTCAATAACCTCGGGATGATGGATCTATATGGATCTAGATTGGTTTTCTTGAGGGAAAACTCTCCATTAACTTATTTTACTACCAAGTTAAAGCCCCCTTGTATACATTATACATTAATACCTTTTCGCAGTGACTCCAATAATCCCAGAATGGGGTATTCGTACTCAGCCTCATTGTTTGAACACTTAAAATCCAGCGTGAAGGAGAGAGTCATCTTCTCCTTACCATTCGAGAGGATAATACATGCACCCATGTTTCTTATGCACAATAACCATCAAATTCCATCTTCCATACCTCCCTCTCCTCTACTAAACATGATTGGAAATTTTCTCCAGTAGACTCTTCATTAGGAGGCATAAAATTCCAGTATGGTAAGTGGGTTAACAAATTTGGAACTGCCTAACTCTTGATAGCTTTCGGCACAATGCACTTTAAATCGTATTATGATAGGATCAAAAACCATCTTGTCACTCACCCTACCAAAGGCCTTTTGTGCTAAGAGATACATGAAAAAGTCACATTTGGTGACAATGTGAACTGTAAAAGATAACAAGTAGTGTCTCAACTTTTGGGAAACAAAAAACAAGGCGAGACAATGCCTCTCAATGTTGGTATATTTAGATTTTATTCTTGATATCAACCTTCAATAATAATACACCGACCTCTCTACCTCTTCCTTTTATTGAACGAGAAATGCCCCTAAAGACCTCTCTATTAAGGTGAGCTAGAACAATAGAGGCCCTCCGGCTTCTGACGGTATCATCATAAATGGGGTTCTAATATTTATTTGATTTTTTTAAAGGCCTTATTTTGATCTTCTCCCCAGATCCACTTAGCTTTTTTTTATCAAGGGGAAAACGGGTGGGTCACCTCCACCAGTGATGGTATAAATCTTCTTAGGTAGGACACCTTTCCTAAGAAGCTCTTGGGTTGTCACTGGATCTTTAGCGGCAACATCATCACAATAGCCTTCATATTTTCCTCATCAACCTTCACTCCATGCCTATTTACTACGAATGCCAAAAAAATTCTGCAGTGACCTTAAATGCACACTTTAAGGGATTCATTCTCATCTTTCACCAGCGGTACCTTTCAAAGACCCGACTGAGGTCCAGGATATGCTTGTTTTCTTTCTTTGACTTAACCACCTGGTCATCCACATGAAAATCTAATATGTCATGAAATAAGTCATGGAAGATGTATATCATAGTTCCCTGGTAGGTTGCCCCTGCATTCTTAAACCCAGATGGCATGACCACGTAGTGAAAATTTCCCAATGGTGTGAAGAAGGAAATCTTCTCCGCGTTCGTCTTGTCCATCTTGATTTGATTGTAGGTGACATAACCATCCATGAAACTATATATCTCACGACTTGTGGTACTATCTACTAGACTGTCTATACTTGGAAAGGGAAACTCATCTTTGGGATATTCCCGAATCAAGTAGCAGAAGACAAGGAAAATTAGGATTTGATTTTTGTCTTTCTTTTCTACCGGCATAATGCTAGAAAGTCACACAGGGTGTTGGATGGGTCTTACGAACCCTGTAGCCAATAATTTATCCACTTATGCCTTCATCTTAAGGTCTATCTCATCCTTGTATGTTCTAGTGGCCTATCTAACTGGGAAAACATTGTGAAGAGAATTTAATTAGGGTTTATCCTAGGCATTTCTCTGTATTTCTAATCAAATACATAAATGATTTCCTTGAGTAGGTTGATTAATTACTCCCTTTACTTTGGGTTTAACCCTTTGGAGATTAGAATGAGTTTACTCTCACACCCTTGTATTCCTAAATTAATCTTTTCCCGCTTTTGCAACAGCTCTCTAGGACTATATTACATGCATTCAGGAGACTCATCGGGTTCCTCTACATGCTCTATCATATGTGAATCATCTATCACAAAACACCCAGGTGTCGGGTCAATGCTCTCATCCTAGAACGCCGCCCATGTAGACCGTTATAAGCGGTATGTAACATTTTTGTCCAGAAGGATGACCTTCTTACATGTTCGAGGGGGATTAGCTACCTCCTCTACCTTTCTCTTGCCCGTTACCATCTGGGGGATCACTCTCTGTCCCAAACGATCATGAACAGACATCCTTGGTTGGGCACCTCTGGTAACCACTTGCATCCCCTCTAATTTTCTCCCTCGGACCTTTCTCTATTCGTCGAGCGTAGTATAAAATGTTGAATCTACCAAATAGGCCTCCTCAATAGGATTTTTTTTGCATTGCTTTGATTATGATCTCAGTGCCTTGAACAGTGTCTTTGGCACATTGATGATATGTGGAGGGCACTATGCCATGAGCGTGCATCCACACTTCTAAGGAAAATTTAGTATTTAGACACTTGTATAGTTTTAGAAACTTTAGTTATTCCCAAAATATGAATGACATTGAGAATTCGAGGCGGTATACTATCGAGTGGACAACTTAGTGCCGCTTGTCTAGTGTGTGTGTACGTGTGTGTGTGTCTGTGTCTTTGTGGATGTGTGGATGTTTGATTTCCTCTTAATTGGGCATTCCTTGAGGCAGTGGGTGTGTGGACATTTGGGTGACTTTTAATGTGCCTTGAAGGTTCGTCTGTGTACATTTGGGTGCCTGTTTGTGTAGCATTTATTAGGCATGGCTTCTGTGAGGTAGTTTTATGTCTTTGTATCATGAACGAGAACTTGATATTGAACCTATGTACCAATTTGTCAATGAGTTAAAAACATATAGAGTTTGATCCTTACATTAATTATCGTGATCATATGCGTAGTGTTGCGATTTAATATATTGGTACCTCAAGGGGGTGGTGTATCGTGAGAGATATGTTAGGGCTTGTGTTCCTTTACGATTGACGGATTGGCATATGTTTTTGTGTTACAGATGACACATTATGGATAACAAATAAAATTAACACGCTTATGATAATTTGATATCTCCTAGGGTAATATGTTATCGGATGTATTAGAGGTAGATGTGTCATAAGACATATCACAAGTTTTATTCTCATGACTAACACCTGATACTGCACTTGTATACTCATTTGTTAATGAGATCAAAGGCTATGTAATTCGGAGATAAAAGTACTTTGGAGATATAATGATATCTTGTGAGATAAACCTGAAAAGTTATGGAATTCCGTTTTGAGATGTTGGGCATATGGTGGGAAGTAAGTTGATGGGGCATATTTCGGAATGATATATTGGGGGATATATTACTGGGGATTTTCTCACTTTGTTTGATATTTATATCATGCTTTTGAAAACTCACAAATACTTTTCTCTCATTTATTTTGTGTGGTCCACACCTACGCCACTGTCAAACTACACTCATTAACCTCTCACCTCCAATTCTGTATCCTACCTCCCACTTCTCAATATTCTTATCACTAGAAGCAGAGACAATCTCGTTGGATCTCATATTTTCAGAAATCTCTCGCCTCTATTCCTATGTAACTGACGACACCTATTACTATTAACTCTATCCGTATCTCTCATCTCCGGCACTGGAAACCCCTCACCTCTCTCTCTCTCTCTCTCTCTCTCTCTCGTATCGCAAACACCAATAAATGTTATATTAAACCATCCCTCCGTGTCTTCCTAATACCATTTAGTTTATATATATACTAGATTTGAGCCCCACGTGATGCACAAGCTATTTTATATTTTCTTAATAAATAAATTCAAATATAATTGGAATAAAACAAACTCAAGGTATCACTTTTCGAATATGGGGAGTTGCCAACTTTATCCCTAACTATGTAGTTGAACAAAAGAAGCTATTGAGAAAGAGGTGTGTGGTACCGATTTAAATTAATTCCCAAACTTCTAATTTGACACACTTATTTAATTAGAGTCTATTTTTAAACCAAATTAATTCAGCCCCTAAACATGCAACTACGTGTCAAACCAAATGAGATATACCATGAGACATAAAATTTAGGAAAAATCCCCGAAGGGAAAAACCTTTTTAGTTATAGAACGTTGACAAGTTTTCAACACCATTGACTTACATACACCTTGATATCGCCCACAAGAGTTACGAACGGTGCCTTCGTCAAACCTTCAAAGGTTGACTAGAAATCAACAATGGTTTGCACACAGCTATACCACAAGGACTCGCAGTCCAGACACGCAGTCTTAAATCTTCTCAAGGACTCCCTCCACAATAACACTCAGCTGTCATTGTAGAGCTTTCCCCACAAAGGTTGAACAGAACCAAAGATATTCTTGGGTTCCAAAAGATTCACAAAAATGATTAGGAATTTTATGTGTGAATAAAAAAGTTGTTTGGGACATCAAAACTTGAAGTCTTGTTGTGTTTGAACTCTTCAAAATGTTTTCCCAAAGACTTAAAATAAACAACTCCGAAATAACCCTCATAAAGAGAGTTGGAGTCGGTAAAAACAAATCTGGCAGATCTGGGTCTATCTGCGGAGGCGGTCCGAATCGCCCCTGGGAGGTCGATCCGGATCGGTGCCTAAATTCGTTATAGAATGTTTACCTTTAGGCCGTCCGGATCACCTTGGATTAGGGGTGTTCGCGGTCCAATCCAATCCGGTTTTGAGGTATTTTTGGGACTGAACCGCATTAAATGGTCCTAGAAAAATTTGGATCGAGACCGGATCGAAATAATCAGTCTCGGTTCTATTTAGTTTTCAAGATGTCCGTGTTCGGACTCGGTACTATTCGGTCCATACAACGAAACACAATTGAAACCCCCAAATTCACAGCAAACAAACAAACACAAAAGAAACTAAAATTCACAACAAGTCTTTGAAACCCCCAAAGTCACAGGAACAGTCTTAGAAACCCCCAAAGTCTTAGTTAAATTTTGATGGGATACACCTCTTGTTGCATTTGAATGACCATTGAAAAAATTCTATGTAATGTGAAATTTTGAAAAACAGGTTATTTTTTTATGATAGCATAATCAGTGTTGTTGTTGTAGTAGTTTAATTCACACGAACTGCTAGATAAATTAATAAAGAAAAAAAATTCTTCCACCTATAAGTCGTATACATCGCATAAAGCCCAAACAACAAATGAGTTTCACTAAATCTCATAAAACCCAACTCTAAATCGAAACAGTAAATCACATTTTGGGTTTCACTCAGAAATTCAAACCCAACACCAAGACCAAAATGAAATCGCCTAAATATAAAATGAAAATTAATAGCAGCTCACCTCCAATAACAAACTTGTCGAAGAACGATTGCCTCTATCGAAGATTGATTGGGTTTGTTGGGAAGTCCATAATAATGAAACCCAATGTAATTTCTGACTTGCATCGCATCTTCAAATCGAAGACTGATAACCCTTTTATCGTTGTTGTAAATTGGAGAAAACCTTAGCCTCGCTAGTACCCAGCCTCTCCGTCACCCTAATGCCCCATCGTCGGACCCCGACGAGTCTTACAACTGCCGGAGGAAGGCCGAAAAACCCCTGATGAACTCGTCGGCCTATAAAAAATTGGCTTACATTTTGTATTTATTGAATAAAGCCCAAACCACATATGTGTTTCATTAAATCTCTCTCTACATCTGATTTAAAGTTTCGATTTACAGTTGGGTTTCATGAGGATGAGGGAAAGAAAATGACTGTGAGAGAGAGAAAGAGAGAGAGAGAGAGAGAAAGAGAGAGAGAGAGAGAGAGAGCGAGAGAGAAAATAAGATATTAGGTTGTTTTATTGTTGGGTACTTGGAAGGATGTGTAAATGTAGTTACTAAATTAAAATATCAGCTGTATTGTGGGCCTATCGAACAACCATGTCTCTTTAAAGAAACGTTTTAATTGAAAAGTAAAACTTCTCACTCGAATGACATTAGATCTCGCGCGAACGAGATACCTATGTCGCTCAAACGAGAGCCTTAAGTAGTTCGAATGACACGTATTTCGAGGTGTCACTAAATTCTTATTTAAAGCGTATTTCTATCAGAGTTTCGTAAGTGTGCAACTGGAAAAAACAGAATACATTCCAATACGTTGTTTGCACATGTTTTCTAAGGTTTACAAAGCATAAACACATCCTTAGAGTTTGCAAAGATCCGAGTTATCATTCTTATATGTTTAAGTGATCTTGCGGCACTAAAGAAGTTTGTTCTATCATTGAACATCAAAGGTTTTTGTGGTGAAGAAAATAGAAGGACTTCTTGTTCAACATCGTAAACGAATCAAAGCCATTCGGTGGACACTGATATATACGTGGACGCGTGTGTTGTGGACAGGTATCGTGGAAGACCGAATTTATTCCTGGGCACTAATGAAGAATGGTTGAAGATCAGAAGGAGCGTCAAGACCCGTGGGGATCGAGTCTTAGTGTAAGGCTAATCTTTCTTTGTAAAATCATTGTTCATAGTGATTGTCTGGCTTGGGTCGTCCGAGGTTGTTTTCCCGTTTTGGGTTTTTTCCTCGTACATCCGACGTTATTAGTACTCTTTACTTTATTTTACTTTCTTTAATCACTAGATGCATGTTTAGGATTAATCAAGATAAAATTGGTTTAAAGTAAGAATTGGGTTTTCGCAACTTAGTTTGGTGCATAATTAAAAGTTGGATAATTTTTTGTAATAAAATTTGGTTTGATTTGAAACACACATATTGGGCACTTTTCAAATTGGTATCAGGGCTATAAAACATTTTTATTTGTTTTGTGATCCCGTGTGTTTTCAAGGATGAATTCTTGATATAATGAATTTTCTCGAACTTCTTTTTGTTATGGCACTAATTACACCTATTGGAAGATGAGAATGAGATGTGCATTAAAATCTATTGATGAGCTTGTGTGGTTAGCAGTTGAGAAAGGTTGGACTCCCCCTGTCACTATTATAGGTGAGGTCACTAGTTTAAAGCCTGTTGAGTCATGGACCGAAACTGAATAAAGACGTGCACAATATAATTCTAAGGGTCTGCACGTTATTTCTTCACATGTCACACAGGAGGAATATAATAGAATTATGACTTGTGAAACATCAAAAGAGGCTTGGGATATTTTGGCACTCACTCACGAGGGCACTAGCGCGGTAAGGGCGTCAAAAATTCAAAACCTCACTACACAGTTTGAGACCATTAGGATGTTAGAGAGTGAGACTTTTGATGGGTTTTATGCTAGGTTTTCCAATATTGTCAACTCATCGTTTAACCTTTTTGAGAAAATTCCTGGCAACCATGTCATTAAGAAAATCCTTAGGTCATTGCCTAGTAGGTTTGATGCGAAACTGACCATTTTAAACTCCTTGGGTAGGTTAGAGTCGACGAAACTAGAAGAGATTGTAGGTGACTTACAACCCTATGAAACCGACATGATTATCTCCAAGCAAGTTCCTAAGAAAGAAAAGGGTATTATTTTGAAAACCCGGAAGGAGGAAATCAAAGTTTCGGATTCCGATCCCGATTTCGATTTTGAGGATGTTGCTTTGTTGGCAAAGAAATTTAAAAAAAAATAAGTTTCAAAAGCAATCGAAAGATGCCAAGAAATTTAAAAAATTCAAGAACAATAAAGTAGATTTCACCTCTAAGGATAAATTTGAGAAGCCTTGTAAGGACATTTTTCTCATGTCCAACATGTTTCATTTGTGTATGTCGTACGCCGCTACATTTGGCACGTCACCTCAAGATGTCACTCGACGGCCTCCATCTGAATTCCGGGAATCAAGCATTCAACATCTCCATTAATATGTCCCACATCTGCCTCAACGACTTCACAGTCCAAGATTTTAGGGACTTAATGCAAGTGGTACGCAAGGGAAGTCAAAACAGTGAAAAAAGGCACGATAGGAGAGTTCAAGGGAATTTTTGTAATTTCACATCCATAGTCTAGAGGCCTGGTCAACTGGAAAGTTGAATAGCTCGCCGCAACGAAGATACTGGAAAAAACAGCACCTCAATCCGAGCTACGGTGAAGGAGTTATGACCTTTTGAAGATAGAGAAAATTCCTTAAAAAATGCTGTTTTTTTGTACGCTGGATAGAATTTTAGAGTTTTAAGAACGTGGGACTCTTCATATTTTTTCCTATAAATACCAACTTCGGGGGAGTTGTTTTGTAAGACTTTAGAAGACGTTTTTGAGAGTCCAAATACCTCTAGTCTTCATATTTTTTGAGTCCCAAGACTCATGTTTTGATTCACACAATTGCCAATCCTTTGTGAATGTTTTTGGTAACCCAAGAACACAACTTTGAGTTTGTTCAACCCTTGAGGAGAATCCGTTCTCTTCTTCATTGCTGCCCTCCTGGAAAGGAAAAATTCCAGCCACCGACATAAGAACCGACACCTGCGGGTATTTCTGTGTCACACTGTTTCTAGCCGTTGCTTTGAAGGTTTACCGAAAACACCGTGCATTACACTTGTGGGCGATTATCAGGTTTTATGTAAGTCAATGGTCTTGTAAATTCTTTAAAGTTCTAGAAATAAAAGGTTTTGCCCTTCGAGGATTTTTCCTTAACTTTGTGTCGCATGCTTTATATTTGATGGGTTGATTTAGATGCATGTTTAAGGGTTAATTTTATTTAGTTTAAAAGTAGATGCTAATTAAATAAGCGTTCTTGGAAACTTACGAAATTTAATTTAAATCGATATTACACGACGTTTTTCAAATTGGTATCAGAGCGGGTTACGCTAATTTTTCGCGTGATCCTGATTTTTTTTCGAGGATTTACTTTCTGATACAATTTGTCTACTCACATTTTCAAATTGGTATCAAAGCGGGTTACTCTAAATTATCGAGTGATCTTGATTTTTAAAGTTTTTTTTCCTGATACAATTTGACTTCTCACATCGTCAAATTGGTATCAGAGCAGGTTGTGCAAATTTATCGTGTATTCCTATTTTCCGCAAAAATTGTGTGATATTGATTTTTTTTTAAATCAGTTTTATGAAAAATCGCAATTTTTCAATCGAAGGCCCATTTAATGAGGAGCCTATTTTTGAAAAATTTCACAACTGTGCTGATAAATTAAAAAGTTTGAATTTGAAACTTTGCAAAAGAATTAAAGTTTTGGAAAAAGAAAACTCTCTCTTTAAAAGTAAGATTGAATATTTGCAAGAGTTTCAAACTCAAAGTGATATTTGTCGTGACCACTTTGGTAATTTGTGTACTAATTTTGATTCTTTAAAAATTGCCAAAAAGAAGAGTGATGAGAGAGTCCTAGTTTTAGAGAACGAATTGGAGGACTTAAAAAATTCTAGGGTTCCCGTTTGTGCCGTCGAGGATAAAAAATTAATCGATGATTTTACGGTACGCGAAAAGACTCTTAGGAATAAGTTTTTTTAATTGAGGGGGAGCTTGATAAACTGTTAAGTTTAATTGATAATTTGAAGAAGGCGTCCCTTAATTTGGAAGAGTCTAATTCTTTGCTTGATTCAAAAATGTTGAAGTTAAAAAATGATTTGACAGACTCAAGTAGGTTTGATAGTGTTGGTAATGGCTCATCGTGTTCTCATGCTTCTAATGCTAATGCTAAAGCCAAAACCATTATTTATTTTAGAGGGTCAACTAATTCCAAGGACGCTAGAAAAGATCACACTTTCGGTGTCATCCCACCCGTTTACACATGCTCATATTGTGGTAGGAATAGTCACCTTAGGCGATTTTGTTTTGATCTTGGAAGAGGTCCTAGGAATTCGAAGTCTAGTATTTTGTTGGTTCCCAAAACCCCTTGTCAACGTGTTTCATCCATTTGAGTTAGGAAATCACTTTTGGAGGAACTAGATTTTAGGCAAGTTGATTCCCTTTTGCTTGCACATGATTCTTCTCTTGCCATATCATATAGATGATTGTGTTTGCATGTTTGTCATACGCTAGTTATGATTTTTGATATATTTTTGCTCGCGTTGTGACATGTACTTTTTGTATATATTTTTTTGAAAAATACAAAAAGATTTTTTTTTGTTGCACCGTTTATGGATGAACACTTTGGATGACCGAGTCACAACATCATTCCATTTTTTCATGTGACTATTTGATAGTGTTTTGAGACAATAGGTCAATTCATCCATGTGCTTTATAATGTTTGGAGTCATTAAGATGTAATTAAGTGTTACTTCCTACATGTTTGACTCATGTTTCCTTTATTGCACACATGCACGGATTTGTTTGATTATTGTGCTTGTCTTATCACATGTTGGTTGGGTGTTTTCACTTCAATCCTGTCCTTAAAACGAACCAAGCGCGATAATTTTTTATAAGGAAATTGTGCATATAAAAATCGTTTTGTGTGTTTGTGTGCTTTCTTTAAAAACGGGGAAGGGCTGCGAAAGGTTCATTTTACCTTTGCGAATACTAAGCCACCGTTAAATTGGACCTAAAAAATTGAGGAATTTTATTATCCGAGGTCCAAAGAGGTTAAAAGAGCCCGAAAAAATTGAAAGGCAATAAAAAGAAATTCATGCCAATTATGGGCCATTTAGGTTTTTGCTCCAATTCTCCAAAGTTTGAGAATTTACATTACCTTTAAAAGAAAATATATATAAGGGAGTTTGGTTGGAGAATTTAAAACGGGTTTGCACGTCCTTGAAATGCTTGAAAATGCGCTTTATAGTTTTGGACGTTATTGGTGTGGAAATCATTTGACTTTGATTTGTTGATTTCCATAAGACGATGTCATCTAAATTCAACAATTTTTTTACACCTAAGGATACTTTTGATGCTCATTCGTTAGGGGTACACATATGCATCGTGTACATATGATTGATTGAGTTGATTTACCTATCGAAGGTGTTCACACCCATACATTCCGTTCCCATGACTTGGTTGTTTGAGTTTAAATCTATGGTGTGATTTTTTTGTATCATGTTTTACATATATTTTTCAAATGGTATCAGATTTTTTTTTTGAAAAAAAAAATCAAAAATAGTTTGTGTATTTTTTTGTATACCGTGACACCCCGATTTTGATTGTTTGATTCATTCTTCTTATTTGTCTATTTGGGGACATCATAAAAAGGGGGAGAAAGAATTATCATTTTATGGGGGAGTTTGAATTTTGGGGGAGTTTTGAGATTTGACTTATGCTTATCATATATTGGTATCTATGTTTATCTCATTTCAAACTCAATACGTCACTTGGTATTTTTTTTCTTTATCTCATGTGTGTAGGTACTACATTGATGATCTCTGAATTTCACACCCTGATGAGAAAAGCTTTGAGATTTGATGATTCCTGAAGAATTGAAGAGAAAATGTTGTAGACCTATTCATTTGTACCTTTTCCAGTTTTGGGTTCATGGGAGGGTAGATTTGTATAGGCAATTTCGTATTTGATAATTCGGATTTTTTATGTATGTACCGGCATAGACATAGGGGGAGTTTGTAAGGACATTTTTCTCATGTCCAACATGTTTCATTTGTGTATGTCGTACGCCGCTACATTTGGCACGTCACCTCAAGATGTCACTCGATGGCCTCAATCCGAATTACGGGAATCAAGAATTAAACATCTCCATTAATATGTCCCACATCTGCCTGAACGACTTCACGGTCCAAGATTTTAGGGACTTAATGCAAGTGGTACGCAAGGGAAGTGAAAATAGTGAAAAAAGGCACGATATGAGAGTTCAAGGGAATTTTTGTAATTTCACATCCATAGTCCGGAGGTCTGGTCAACTGGAAAGTTGAAGAGCTCGCCGCAACGAAGATACTGGAAAAAACGGCACCTCAATCCGAGCTACGGTGAAGGAGTTATGACCTTTTGAAGATAGAGAAAATTCCTTAAAGAATGTTGTTTTTTTGTTCGCTGGATAGAATTTTAGAGTTTTAAGAACGTGGGACTCTTCATATTTTTTCCTATAAATACCAACTTCGGGTGAGTTGTTTTGCAAGACTTTAGAAGACGTTTTTGAGAGTCCAAATACCTCTAGTCTTCATATTTTTTGAGCCCCAAGACTCATGTTTTGATTCACACAATTGCCAATCCTTTATGAATCTTTTTGGTAACCCAAGAACACAACTTTGAGTTTGTTCAACCCTTGTGGAGAAGCCGTTCTCTTCTTCATTGCTGCCCTCCTGGAAAGGGAAAATTCCAGCCGCCGACATAAGAACCGACACCTGCGGGTATTTCTGTGTCACACTGTTTCTAGCCGTTGCTTTGAAGGTTTACCGAAGACACCGTGCATTACACTTGTGGGCGATTATCAGGTTGTATGTAAGTCAATGGTCTTGTAAATTCTTTAAAGTTCTAGAAATAAAAGGTTTTTCCCTTCGGGGATTTTTCCTTAACTTTGTGTCGCATGCTTTATATTTGATGGGTTGATTTAGATGCATGTTTAAGGATTGATTGTATTTGGTTTAAAAGTAGACGCTAATTAAATAAGCGTTCTTGGAAACTTGCAAAATTTAATTTAAATCGATATTACACGACTTTTTCAAGCCTAAGAGAGATGAGTCCGATAAGTGCTTTGGGTGTGAGGGGTACGGTCATAAAGTTAAGGAGTGTCCCCTAGACTTAAGAAAGAGGAAAAGCAACCCATTGTCTATAATGCCACCTTAAGTGATAGTGATCCGGAAGAGGGAGAGAGTTCCCCCATTGATCGTAACTTTGTTGCGTTTATGGCATGCCATGTGAGCGACGACGATTCTCATGTGCATGGCACTTTCGAGGAGGTTTTGAGTGTATCCCATGTTAGTGAGGTCAAAGAGAGTGACGAGGATGAGGTAGATGTGAAAGAGTTGCAAAATGAGTTTAATGAGTTGTATGTCGAAAAGATGAAGGCGAAAAAGGCTAACTCAAAATTGCAAGCTATGTTGAATGAGCGTGCCATAGAAAATAATGATAGTTTGATAGAGGATCTTAGGGTACGAGAGAAGAAGTTTAGGGAGAAACTAGAGTTTTTGGAGAAAGAGAAAGATAATCTCCGTGGTTTGATGGAGTCCTTTAAAAAGGAGATGTTAGCGTTTGAGGAGTTTAGGCATTTGCTCGAGTCTAGGGTTCACAAGTTGGAGGAGATATTGAGAGACCCGACTAGAGTCAAGTTTGATTTGGAGGCTAGGTTGGAGAAGTTAGATAAGATCCTAGGCACCGTCAAAATAAAGGGAGATAGGGGAGGTAGAGGTTTTGGTGAGAGAGTTGTTCCGATTCCCCCCACACGTGTGAGAAACACTAGGAAGGTTAGAAAAGGTCCACATATAGGTAATCATTCCCACCACCGCTACACTTGCACATTCTGTGGTAGGAAAGGTCACTTTAGATGTTATTGTTACGACCTTAGACAAGCTCCTAGGAATTTTAGGAATAAAGTTGCCCCGGTTCCGAAAACCCCCATGCGTCGTTTTACACATACTTGGGTTAGGAAATCGGATTTAGTGGCTTTAGGAATTAAAATTCATGATTCTCGTTGGGTGCACTTGATTCTTCCCATGCTAAATCTAAAGGATGATAGTGTTGCCATATTTGTCATATACTAGTTTGCTTCATGATATATTCATTGCTAGTATAGTGACATTTGTATCATTTTGTATTATAGTTTTCATTTGTTTAAGTATTATTGAAAAATACAAAAAGATTTTGTTTTTTAGAAAATTTTTGAAAATCCAAAAAGATTTTATTTTTGAGAAAACTTTTGAAAACCCAAAAAGATTTTCGGTTTTTGTTTTTGAGTTTACATGTTTGATGTGCCATATTGGTGTGCTTGGACCCCCCCCCCCCCCATCGTTTCATTATCCATGTGGCTAGGACATTTGGTCATTATTATCGATGCTTAGAATGACCTTAACAATTGTTTATATGGGGTTGTTTCGAAGTTGATATGAATTTTGATTCGACTTTGTATATATGCCAACATTGCACACATGCACGAGTTTATATGGATGCTTGACTTCACTTGCATATTTGAATTTGGTGAGGCATTCTTATCTCAATCTTTTCATCTATGCGTAAGTAGACTTAAGGAGAAATGTGCATGTAAGAACCGTTTACCGTGAGGATTTAAATTGGTAGATATGATGAATGATTTGCGGGAAAGGGCTGCGAGAGTTCAAAATTGACTCGTCGTGAAAGCCACCTTTTAAAAGAGCCCCGAAAGAAACTGCAATATGCTAAGAAAATAGCCAAATTAGTTTAGTTCATTCCAAAAAATATGATATTATTTAGGGAGTTTGTATGGATTAAAATTTTAAATGGGTTTGCACATCTAATCCTAATGTTGAAACATTGCAATTTGACGCTATTGTTTGTAGAATCGTCAAAATTCTGGATTTGTGTGCAAGTAGTATGTTTAGTTCATTAAGATCACACTTTAATTGTCATATGGCTATGATAAAGTTTGATGATTTATCACTATAAATTAGACCTTCTTGATCGTTTTGATGTGTTGGAATTGTGACTCATTTGTTGTAGTTTCACGCCCATTCATTCCATATCCATATTTGAGCACATCGATACTATGTTTGCATGTAACTCACATTTTTAGTTTTAATGAGTTTTTGCGTTTTGTGTTAAATGCCTACTATTTTAACACTGTTTTGCTTCTGTCATGCCCTTCCTGGATTTTTTTGTGGAAATTTTTTCACTGGGCAATATTATAACATATTTCTGGGAATCTGGAAAATTTTACCAAGTCGCGTGAAGTCGTTCAAGCGACATATCCATCTCGTGCGAACGACGGCTGTACTCCATTCGAGAGACATCCTCAACTCATTTGAGCGATGTCCCCGGCTCATTCGAAGGACAGGCTGATATGTTGGCTTCTGATTGGTTTGCAGTCCACTAGTTTAAATTGATATTTTTTTAGTACTGCTGGAAGCGTTTCTGGACTGACCTGTTTATATGAAAGTTTTAATTGGTTCAAAATTGGATTTTTTGCATAGTCCGTTTATCACACCTGATTAAATTGCTATATTTTTTTGTGTGATTCCTTGGTTTACTAGCTACTAATTTGTCATTTCTTGAACATATTTAGCTGGTTGTTCCATGGTTATCTAGTGATTTCAAATTGGTATCCAATTGATTCATATTAGTTTATATTCTCATGCTAGATACTTTTATTGGTTTATCTTTTCACCGGATTGTCTATCCGAGACCAAAACGGGGAGAGATGTATGTGATGTAGGGGGATATTTGTTAAGCACTTTATTGATATATGGACCTACATATTGTTTGATTATATTTCTTCCTAATTGGTATCAAATAATTGCTCACATGTTTCAAATGAGTTGTTCTTATTACAAATATAAATTGGTATCATTTGTTCCTCCATACTTCACATGGTATTTGTTTGTCTATTTCATGTGTGTAGGTATGCTTTAGCGATTTGAGATTTCATGTCTACATCACATTCAGACAATTCATGCTTGCCGATGCTACATATTCTAGTTCGTGTCATGTATCTTTTATTTTGGGTTTATGGGATGGGATTTAGGCATCATACGGCTTGACGGCCTGGTTAGGCCTTTCACTGGTTTAGTTTTGTCTGGAAATATTCAAAGGGGGATATTTGTTAGGACATAAATTTCTAATTGAGTCCCTGTATTGTTTTGACTTTATTTCGTGAACAAAACTTGTTTGTAATATATTATAGGGAAATTTTACTTTGTCACGTTACCACTTGGTCTATGAAATATTGAAGAAAATTGAAGATGTTGCGCCAAAGCTTCAAAGAATTAAATCATGCCGAAGTTTAATTGGTGCAAGTTTAATCGTCTTCAAAGTTAATTGCATTCCGAGATCACTCAGGTATGAATGCGTATAATTAATGGTGCTCGGAATTGTTTTTATAAAAGATAAGGATGTATTTTTATAAAGAAAAATATTTTAAAATGTTTTATAGTGTTTTAAAAGGTTTACACTACGTTTTAATTCTGATAAGATCGAAAAGGAGTTTGACTTTAATAGGTCTCTTTAAAGAAACGTTTTAATTGAAAAGTCAAAAAGTCAAAATTCTCGCCCAAACGACATTAGATCTCGCGCGAACGAGATACCTATGTTGCTTGAATGAGAGCCTTCATTTGTTCGAACGACACACATTTTGAGGCGGCGCTAAATTCTTATTTAAAGCGTGTTTCAATTAGAGTCTCGTAAGTGTGAAACTGAAAAAAAACATAATACATTCCAGTACGTTGTTTGCACATGTTTTCTAAGGTTTACAAAGCATAAACACATCCTTAGAGTTTGCAAAGATCCGAGTTATCATTCTTATATGTTTAAGTGATCTTGCGGAACCAAAGGATTTTGATCTATCATTGAACATCAAAGGGTTTTGCGGTGAAGAAAAGAGAAGGACTTCTTGTTCGACATCGTAGACGAATAAAAGCCATTCAGTGGACACCGAAACATACGTGTACGCATGTGTTGTGGAAAGGTATCGTGGAAGACGGAATTTCTACATGGGCACTGATGAAGAACGGTTGAAGATTAGAAGGAGCGTCAAGATCGATGGGGATCGAGTCTTAGTGTAAGGGTAATCTGTCTTTGTAAAATCATTGTTCATAGTGATTGTCTGGCTTGGGCCGTAAGAAGTTATTTTCCCGTTTTGAGTTTTTTCCTCGTACATCCGGCGTTGTGAGTACTCTTTACTTTATTTTACTTGCTTTAATCACTAGATGATTATTTATAATTAATCAAGATAAAATTGGTTTAAAGTAAGAATTGGGTTTTCACAACTTGGTTTGGTGCATAAATAAAAGTTGGATAATTTTTGGTAATAAAATTTGGTTTGATTTGAAACACACATATCCACAATCTAAACAATAAAAATGAATACCCAACATAATAATATCTCAATCTAAAAACAAACAATAAGGGTTGGGCTTATGCCCTTACAATATTCTCGAAAAATAATAAAATTGAAACAGATGAGAAACTTAGTCTAGAACCAATACTATGAAGTTCGATGACCAAGGTGAGGCTGTAAGGATGATCTCTAATAGTCATGCTGTCCTTATCTAGGAGTACCTAGGGGGGATTTATAATTTTAGGTCAGTTACATAGAGTGTGGAAGAATTAACTTACTAACTTTATTTGTGCAAAAGTACAGTTAATTCAAAATGAATGCATCCCATCACCACTCACATACATAACATACCTCACCCGTCATCTAAAAGCATTGCAACATGTATAACCACCCAAGTTACGATAAAGATGATGAGTGAATACTAATGATAGTGTAAATATACATCTGGAAATATGGATATGTTAAAATAATATTAACTTCATTTAAGTTACAATTTCTCGAATTTCTCCCTATGTACTACCCATAAAGTTACAACATCTAACATAATTCATATTACGTAGTAATGGACCTATGTATTAATATAAAACTTTAGACTTGGAATTCATTTTATTCATTTCATTTAATTTATATAAATGCCCTTATATATATGTGAAACAAAGGCATCTACCCATATTGTCTAGTTCGTGCTCTATCGGCAAGTCCATAGGAGTCTCCTATCCATAACGGACAATACAATACACATACAAGTAGGGCGGTACCTACGCAATATACCAATTCCTGGTCCATACCTAGTGGTGACAGGATCCCAGCATCTACACCTACCTCTCGTAAGTGGCGCTGCTACATAGTACTAATAATAATGACCTACACGATGCCTAACCCACCTTTGTCGACATGTGTTCTGGTCCCAAACGCGCGCAACCCCAAGCGATAGGATAGTCCAAAAACATAGGTATGTCCACACAAAAAAAATACATATTACCATACGTAAATGTAATTGTCGTAATAATTACCCCATAGATACCCCTTAAATATTATTCGTAGTTAACTTTGATTAATAATTAACCATCACGTAATTTTATTAACTTCCTTTTCTTTATAACGTACAATATATATATATATAAGGGAAATATCCCCATGATTACCCCCTAGCTTCCCTATAGGCTCCTCCCGTAATAATCCTCATTGAATAATTGATTAACATTTAATTTATTAAATGACCATTTATTAGATAACAACATTATCCATCCAGTTAATTTAATTATCACCCTTTATTAACATCGCCACATTTTCATTTTTAATAAATTCTAGGATTGTCTGAATATAGTCCCACTAACTCGTATGAACTTCTAAAAATCCCCCGGACCCAATGATGGACCCTGTGCTTGGAGCCCCCCAAACCGAACCTGTTCGTCGTCCCTGGGCGAATAACCCCTTCCGTCCATATTTTTTTCTAAGTTTGGGAATCCTATTTTTCCACCCAAATAGAATTCCAAAAGCTTCATCCTTAAAATAGTTTCAATTCAAGTTCCTGTGACCTTGTTTAACTTCTTAAGATCATTTAATACATGATTTAATATCGTGTTCAAGTTCCAAAATATATAATTGAAGTTAGAACGGATGTTCGTGTATTTTTGGATTTTTTTTATCAATAAGTTATTGTATCTCTACAACATGTAAGGGTAATTATCACCAGAAATTTAGATCCATAACATACCCAATAGTTCCCTAAAGGCGAATAATCATACGAATCCCAATAGGGTCTTAGATCATGAATTTTTTCAACATTCAACCTACAATTTATACCTATAATAATCTCTTAATTTGCTACCTTACTTTTAGAATCCTAGTATGTATAAATAAGATTTAATTCATCATTTAATTCCCACAAATCCCACAAATCCAGAATTCTACATTAAAATACATCACAATGATTTAATAAGCATTTTGGACAAATAAAAGTGAGCAAGAAAATTCTTGCTTGAGATCGTGGATGTCTTCATGGTTGATTCTTGGATTCCTCCTCCTTGGATCTTTCTTTCCCAATTCTCTTGCTAGATTTCTTGCCTCTCTCTCCTAAAATAAGTTTTAGGGTTCTTGGATATAAATGATAGGGAGTTATTAAACTCTCAATTAATATAATTAAGGCTCAAATCCTAAGTTGGGCCTTAGGCTTCAACTTTGGATCCCCAAATGGGTCCGAACCCACTACTCAAATGACCCCGAAGCTACCCAAATAGTATACCCATACACTGGGACCGTTTCTAAAGATTTAAACATATAAACGAGTACATAAAACCTCCCAAAATGTGTCCCAAATATTTTTATTTAACGTACCCATTTTTATTATGTTTAATCAATGCCTAACCATAAGTTAATTATGGTAACAACCCCCATTTTCTCACGTAAAGGTTGACCAGATACAATACACTGAAGATGGGGATCAATGTCAATTTATACCATTCTCATCATCAATTTACAAAATTTATTTTGTAAACCATATTCGAATTAAACTGAATGAAATTCTCAGCCAAAGAGAAGTAATAAGTTCATCATTCATATAAGGTGAATAAATCCCATCAATAATACAACTGTCTCAAATAACATAATAATAAATTCGGGCTTATGCCCATACAATAATCTAAAACAATAATTTAACTGAAATGGAAATAATAACTGATACTAGGATCAAACGAATGAAAGTATTCGTTGTACAAAAATGACCACAAGTCTGATCTTCTATCAGTCTTACCGTCCATGTCTACATAAACTTGGGAGTGGGGAAACATTTATAATTTTGGGTCGGCATCCTAGAGTGTACATGAACTAACTTACTCATTTTAAATGGGGGAAATTACGGTGAATTAAAAGTGAGTGTTCCCATCGTCACTCTTATGAATAATACTTCTCGCCTGCAACCTAAAAGAAGTGCTACTCGAATACCCATCCATAACCCGATATGGATACAAAATAAATATAACTTGCAGTATAAAGATGCATCTAGCAATATAATGTAAAGAAATATAGTTAAATACTTTCAAGTTATTATTTCCCAATTTACTCTCGTTATAGTACCCATAAAGAGATAACATCTAATATTATTCATAAAACGTAGTATTGGGTTTGCATCTTTAGTCCAAAACATTAGGCTTAGCAATTTTTTCATTCATTTCAATAAATTTCATATATGCCATTATATATAAGACACAAAGGCATCTACATATAGTGTCCCATTCGTGCTCTATCGGCGAGTCTGTTGGAGTCACTTATCCAAAACGGACAAAAAAATCACAAGGAATGGGGCAGTACCTACGTTGTTTCACCATTGCATGACCCATACCAAGCGGTGTCACATTGATCTAGCATCGGCACTTAACTCCTATAAGTGGTGTTGCCACGTAGTACCTAAAATATGACCTAACACTACGCCTAGCCCACCTATATCGACATGTGCTCTGGTCACGAACGCGCGCAACTCCAACTGATAGGACGGTCCACCAACATTGGTATATCCACACAAAATCACTACAAGAAAAAAACATTTTTATGACCTTTTTTAAGTGTCATAAAACGCATTTTATGACGTTTTATTTTTTAATAAAAAGCGTCATAAGTTTGGGTGTCATAATTGATACCCACAAAAAGCGTCATATTAGGTAACAATTATATATGACTTTTTTTTTCAAAAATGTCATAACTGCTACAAAAAAAGTCATAATATACTCTATAAAATGTCATATTTGATTTAAAAAGCGTCATAATAAACAATTTTAAAAATTTTAAAAAGGTCATATAAAAAATTTCATCACATGAGGGTTTAATATAAACGGTCATAAATTAAACATACAATAAAAAAAATTTAATAATCAATATTAATGCCATAGTTGACAAATAAATCAAAACACAAATCAAAATTGACAAAATCATTTATTCAACATTCAATGTTACAACTGATACATTATAGATTATATCATTTACCCAAGATATACAACAACACTCCCACCAACATATTTTTTTTTGTCTCACATCAAACAAAACTACATTAAATCAAATTTAGCTAACACATCAACCAAATTAAATTTGTCTATCCAAATGAAGTGTTCTTCCGTAGTAATAATCGCTTCATAATTTTAGGCAACAATGCGTCGAAGTCCTCTTCTCGCTTACGTTCATTATCATGTTGTTTGAGAGCGTTACACCTTCCACATGCCTCTAAGTAGATGCTCCTGCATAAGTTCAAAACATCATATATAAATCTCTAGTGCAATGTAAAACACAACATACGAATTTCAGTTTTTTCAAAGTATTAAGTCGTGTATAATTTAAGTCGAATAGATTTTTTATATAACACAAATAATTGTAAACAATTTAAAAAAAACTGGGCAGAAAGTGTGTCTATTCGCTTTATGGTATGCTTATTAATTATTTTATTTTTTCGTCCACTAATACCCAATTTTCAAATGCGTGTCTAATAGAATTTCAAAAACTTTCGACAGATTTTCCTTCGTTTATTCGTGAAATCCAATCTGTTAAGATTAAAATAAACTCAACAACAACTAAACCACCAATAAATCCCTTCCACCAATTCAACATATATAAGATAAAAAAAAAATTAACTCCATCAACATAAAGGTTCAACGGACTCATGTCCGAGTTATAAAAAATATAATAATAATCTCACACGGCCCGCAAAGCCTAACAATAATCTTACATTAGTCCCTTGTGGGGTGTGCGTCCCTCTTTTCGGGTCGTTATCTTCTTATCTTGCGTTTCCATGCTCCAACCCCAAATCTAAAGTTTTATACTTAGAAATTTGAAATTTAGAACGACATCTAAATCCATGAGTATCATGACTACACAGGTTGTTTCTACAAGTTACTTTGATCGTGTATGAGGAGCGTTTGCCTCTTTCCATAATGTTTTATTGTTGTTTTGCATTTTCGTCCACAAAGCCCAAATTTTAACACTTATAATTTCCAAATTTTTATCAAACCTCAAATCTGTGAGTCACATGATTACTCGGGTTGCTTCCACGGGTTTATTGGATCCCGTGTGAGGAGTTTATGCCTCTTTTCATATCGTTTTGCGCTTATCTTACATTTTCGTGCTCCAATTTGTTTTTACTTTAACCACGAACATGGATCTAAGTGTGATTACCACACTATAAGACACATAGGTGACTACTAATGCACTCGACGATTTTCTTATTGGGTCTTGATTGATACTTCTCAAAACCAAAGGCGTAAACATTAGTGTCACCGCCTCCATCAACTTCCAATTTGTTTGTTAAACCATTTGATGTAAACTAGTGGTAGGGGTGTTTGTTGTATTCATATATATATTATTTGTCATTGATTTGGTATTTTGTTGTGACTGGTGAGTTTAAAATATCTACTTTATCTTATCATGAGGTTGAGAGTCGATGCAAAGTCAAGATATAAACATTGTTCTCTATAGGAATCTTAATGTTGCCTTAATATTGTGGTATGTTTGTATGTACATATACATGTATCTATCGACTCACTGAATGTACGATCGATTTTTAATGTATGTTAATCACGTGATGTAAACTTGTGGTAGATAGGTCGGTGTTGGTCTATGTGATTGTGGTTTTGTTTGTGTTGCAGTTCAAGCGATTCATGTTGTGTACACTTCACTCAACATTCGTTCACATCTATTTGGTAGGAAATCGATCATGGGTATCCTTGTGTTTAGTTCTCTCTCGCATTCTATTGATATTGTTTTAAGCATATTTACATATAATTACAATTTTATACAAGGGCATAGCTATTCACACCCCAAAAACATACATTCATGCTTGTCTTTACCACCAATTAAACAAAATACAAACAGTCTCACCAAATATTTCATCAAATATTTCGGTATTTACTATAGTGAAACAAACCTGATTGATCTTCTTATCCTTCACTCATGCTTATTTTTCTTCTTCGGTGAAGTCATACTACTAACCAAGTCCTTCACTGTCCATAAGACACTTCAAATTCTCGGGGATCTCATTTTAGGAAAGTGAAACTCTGAATCCTAATGCCAACCTTGACCAACCAGAATGTTTTAGCATAAATGTTAACCAAAACCCATCTTTTCAAATCAAATTCAATCAGGCTCTATCAAATATAATCATAAAAGAACTTAAAAGAAAGTTCATTTAGTAACTGGCACGAAGCTTTTAGATGGGTCCAGGCAGTTCTGTTTGGATACTGCTGTCACCAAAACCGGTCTGGAAATATCGACTCTATTAAATACCAGTCAAGTAATAACTAGTGGGTAATATTAGATAGCCTAACTCTGAGAAAGGCCAAATAGGCCATAATTGTCACATCCTTAAAACTTGCATTGAATTTAAAATGAAATTAAAATTCAAAACTTTGATGATAGCATAGTATTTTCTAGTTTTAGGTTAGAATTTTTGGCTTGTCAATTAATTAAAACATCACACCTCACCTCATAAGGAGGGAGTGTGGTAGGTTATAATTCAGAAGAATCAAACAACAAGAAACGATTTATGAAAATGAATACCTCTTTAAAGTCATTTGCAAACTCTCTGACAGATGATACAGCCACAGTGACAACTTCATCATAAGGATATTTGAAAAGGTAAATGAAAATGGAGTGAAATCTCTATTGGTCACCCGCTCTTCGTGAACACCAAAAACTGAATTCCAATTTACAGAGAACAAACCTAAATTATTTTGGTCAGGTTAAGGGCCTTGGTTGTTAACCTCATTTAGCTTCACAAATTATTTATTCAACATGTTTTCATTGAAGGTCTAAACCAAAGGGTATAATTGCCTCTGGATCTCTTCATCAAATACAGTAGCAATCAAGTAAATTAAGACAATATAAAGAAGTGTACCTCGAGGTCATCCACATTTACTAATGCAATTTCAAGAGACTGCGCATCAATATCAAGGTCGATCACAACTGTTCAAAACCAAAAAATAGTTGGGTAAGAACAAAAATTACATTGATTTATGTCACAAAAATCATCTATAACAAAAACCCATCTATCAAGATTTGAGTCTGCAGTTGATCAGAATAATAACAATTGGCTAGAATTTTTTTTCATCGCTAAGTGTTCTATATTTTCATTGCCAATAAGAGGTTTGATCATATTAAAATAGCTTGAGTTTACATAATATATTAAGAATATAATTGGTAATAGAGGACCAAGAACCAACATCATAATAATGAAGTGAAGTTTCAATTTCTTTCTAGAATGCTCTCAATGACTTCTCCCACCAAGGATTCTTCAGGATATACTCATTTTGCATGCAATTGATGATCATCCAGGGTAAAGTTTGAGATTATAGAGGGAATTTTGTTCAATTGAAAGGTGAAAACTTCTAACTAATAAATGTTCTCCACATTGTTCACTAAAGTCATCAACCTTTAAATATTATATATCTTCATTTGAAGTACTTGGGTTGCTGTTGCAGTTTCCAAGAAGTTGAATTTCAGTAGGACCTGAGTCATTAGTAAAATTATCTACTCCACCAGTTGCTCCATTTTATTGATCTGTGTATTCATGTTGAAATGGAACACAAATTTGATGACTAACTTCCACTACATTTATCAATAGATCTTTTGTTCCCAGTTTTACATTTCTGAGACTCTTCCAATGACTTGCTAATGCTTCAAAAGACTATTACTATAGCCTAAAAATGCCCAATCATATTTCAAAGTGAAATATATCAATGACCTCGGTTGGTTTGAATAGATCTGATCAAACTTTGCCCTTGTTTGAGGGGTTTATTTTAAATGTACAAATTAAGAATAGAGAATCAAGTATTACTGGAGATGGAATTGACATTGGCAAACTGAACATGCCAAGTAGTGAAGCAGAACGTGCCAGCTTCCTGGAATAGATTTGTATGTTAGCCAGCATGAAACCACCGTTATCTCACCTTTCATCTACATCTAAACCGTACAAAACACGAGATCTATATCAGTCTGTACCAAATGGACTTATTGAGAGCATGGACCTAAGAAGACCTTCACTTATTAATGATGACGTTGTAAAACTTCTTATGACCAGTTATAGTCACTTGGATGATGTCAATTAGGCATTTTTAGGTGTCATATTCTGATTGTCCACTGTGTGTTGGTGCTCGATTTGGTTAGAATTAGAAAAATTCTTATACGCCTCCAACTGGAAAACTCAGGGAAAGAATTTCAGCAAAAAATGGTAGTAATACAGAGCTTACTTGCTTCGACATTGAGGAAGATCCCATTATTAATGAAGAAAACGAGAATGAAGATGAGGTGGCTGATAAAAAATTCCAAGAAGCTTTGGTTCAGTTGTGATAAAAAATTCATGGGATAGTGAAAATTGTCTGGCCCTAGTTATGGCTTCCCAGAAAACAATTGACCCTTGTTTAGTATTCTCCCGAAAAATCTTTTGCAATATGGATGAAGTTTTCCTGCCTCAAAAACTGCGACAAAAATAGGTGGAACTGTCAATGGACTAGTTAGCTGTCGCATCATCTTGTACATTCTCTAGATTTTCAATAACTATTGATTTGGATAAAAGCTACTACGCCAAGATAAGATTTGATCAATATTGTGGAAAAAGAGCGGGGATTATCATTTTTTGAGTGTAAGGCGATTGAAACTTTTCAATTGAAATTTCTCGGCCAAGGTTGTTTCATCCGGCCCCATTTCTACCTAAAACAATGATAGATATTGTATTTTTCTTCAGTTGAAGTGATGTGATTAATAGTATGCGATAATGTTAGGGCAATGGAAGGACCAATCTTATGGTTTAATCGAAGATATTATATTTGCCTTGGAATAAAATGATGAAATAGGATTGACTTAGTCAATTCCACAAATCTAAGAGGATTTCATTTCATTGTAGCGTTGGTCTAGGAGTTTAACTATCTCTTGTATTTGGAAGAAATTAAATTCCTCCTCACCTTTTTGTTGTAGAAAAAAAAACAGAACGTAGGACACTGATTTGGAAGAGTCAGTGACCCCATTCAAATGCAAAAATGTTTATCGAAGTAGAATCCTCGGTGAGATGTCAATGAATCCCTCAATGAGAATTAAAACCAAGGTGTTAGGTAGTAAAATAAAATAAAATAAAATAAAATAAAATAAAGATGTTTTCTAATCCATTTTGAAAACTACTACACGAGTATTCTCCTTTTACTAGAGAGACTTTCTTCACAAACCATATGGATCAGCAACTGTAGTCTCGGCTTCAACCATAATAGTTTCAGCATTGTCATCCTCGGCTTGAACCTCTTGCATAGTAGCAACACTTAGAGCATCAAAAAAATTAAAAGAGGAGACGATCTCGTCTAGAAGAGGGTTATTGGCAACAAGGTCACCACACTTGTTAGTAACCCGTCGTCACATAGTCTTAACCCCCTTCTCCATATATTAGATAACGTAGCCAAAAAAACTCTGTTGACTCTTTAAGGTCTGCAACGGACTTATCATTAGCCACCCGGTCCTTCTCTTCCTTGTCTTCCCTCGGTGTCTTGAGCTCAGCCTCAAAAGTCTCCACCTTCGCTTAATAATCCTACCAAAATTGGACAGGCTCTCCTTATAACGGTCTTTTATTTCTTGGACCTTAGTGTCATGATCGGATTTTAGGTCCTTTAGCTACTGCCTCAGATCATCAAGCTGAGTCTTGGCTTCATCAACCGATTTTGCTTTGGCCTCAGTCTCCGCCACCCACTACTGGATATTCTTAAGGATGATTTCCAGCATCATCAATCATATTATACTTAGCTTCTAAGATACTTATGACATTGGAGAACTCATAATTTTAATGCCAAAGTAGGCAATGGGTGTTATTTTCATTAACTGTAAAGGCCTTAAATGAATCATTTAAGCTAAGATCATAGTATCGAAGGTATATCAACATATGTGTCAACATTATGAAACATTATAGCAGGACTTGCAAATTAAGATAATGCTGACAACACATGAGCTCATAATTCAATGGTAAGTTTGAATGTATTGAGGCGATGTTTCTTTGACGGTTTCAATGTCTTCATTATTTGATTTGATAATTAAGTCATTACTGATTAAGTTAACTGTTTTATCTTGATTTGTTGTGATCACTTCAAGATTATCGTTGATGAGATAGTCATCTATATCTTAACTTCTTGTCATTTCATCAACTTCAAGATTATCTTTGATAATTTTAGGTGAAGGGTCATCTTCATCACTAAACTTTACTTCAATTTCACACTCTTTAATGACGCTATCCAATATTGGTCAGAATGATTACCGAAAATTGAATCGGTATCATCATCATCGAAATGATAGATATACCTTTTTGAAAAATGTACTGATGATATCATCTTTGAGTTGTAGAACTATGATAAATCAAATATATTTTCATTTTGATTTAAATCATCTTGGTTGATAACCTATTCGATTAAATCTGTTTTAAATTATTTTTGGTAAATTTCATCAGAAAATTCACCTGGTTGAAGATAAGCGTAATTCACCTTTTCTCGTGGTGTACTTTTCTCTTGTTGAGCTGAGAGTTCTTTTGGAGGATATTTATCTCAAAAAATTAGCAACAGAAGAGAAATTGGAAGAACAAAGAGAGGTTGTCAAGATTTTAGAAAAATAAATCCTTCGTACAACAACTTCAGTGGATAAAAAATTGGTCTCTTTGATTAAATGCATTGAGGATGATTTGAGGACGGTGACATGCGAGGGAGAACAACTGCATGAATAAATTGGTTCTTTGCAAGATAGGCCTGATATGGGCAAATGCATTAGCTGATGAAAATTAAACAAATGCTATAGAAATGTGCGAGGAGTCTGAGGCAAGCAAGATATATGCTGAACAAAAGGAGGAAGAGATTAAGATCTTGGAACATTTGGTTGAGGAGCTTGAGTGTACTATAAATGTATTGGAGAAATTTTTTTTTGAAATGGAAGATAAAGTAGAAAGACATCAGATGGTAAGGGAGTCTTTAGAACTGGAACTACAAGCATTGAGATAAATTATTGACAGTTGAGAACTGCATTGAGAATTGGGACTCCGAATACTCAAATGGACAACAATCAATTGAGAATCAACTTTTGAGAATATTGGATGAGAGATCCCTGGAACTTTATGAGGCACAAAAGCAGATTAGAGTTATTGAAGTGGAAAGCGTAGAACAAGCAAAAGATATAAAATAATATCAGGAGTATATATGTGAACTACTATTGCACACTGAAGCACATGCATCACAGTACTAGCAAAAGTACAAGACCTTGGAGGCAATGGTTCATGAAGTTAAAATAGATCCACAAAATTTGGCATCAGTAGCACCGACATTAGATAGAATAGAGAGAAGCTCATTGAGAGCAAGGGGTTCTAGCTCGCCATTCAGATGCATCAAAAATTTGGTTCAGCATATGAATATGGAAAATTATAAGGAATTGTCAATAGATAAGCTTCGTATAGAAGAACTAGAGGCATTGGCAGCTAGTCGATAGAAAGAGATATGTAAGCTAAATACTCGACTGGCTGCAGTTGAAAGCATAATACACAATGTCAATCGAGATTTACTTGGTGTCAAATTGGACATGACTAACTATGCTAACTTGATAGACCAGTATCAGCTTCAAAAGTTAGTGGTTGAGTCTCATCATCAAAAACAAGATTCCATAGCAATGGAATAAGAGATTCTCGATCTGAGGAGTCAGGTTGATGATTTAGTTGAGGAAACAGGGATTCATTTCGGAAGTAAATAAAAGAGAAATGACGATAATTTCTACTCAGATGACTATTGAACAATTACATCTAGACCAGTCCCTGCCGTCCAATTCTCAACCCAACGTGAACCTCCTGATCTAACCCATCTACTAGTCCAAATTATTTGCATATACTCGTGTCTCCCCACATCATGTTTTACCATAACTTGCTCTCTATTTTACCATGATTTACTTATAAAAAGGACACTTAATTATATATATATATATTATATATATATATATATATATATACATACATATTCACTAATAATTATACACTACTATATACATACACCTTTGCCCTGCAAAATATCTTTGTATATAAGCGACAAAGATAACACAATCACTCTGTAACCTTATGAGCCACGTAAAACCATTTTTAAAAAGTATATTTTTTAAATTCTCAGTGTTCATACTTTCAATTTCTTTTATTCAATTTCAATTCATTCTATTGTTTATATACTTAAGAGACCCTAATTCTAATTATTTTTTTACACCGTTGACTATATTTCAAAGAGAGGTCGTGTGGTGTGCCTAATCGTCATTAGAGAAACAAATGAATAATAATTAACCACGCTCAATCCTCCAAACACGTACTTAAAAAGATGTATAAAATCCCCCATCCTATCTAGCAAAACGTAGCAACTTATATTTGGGTTGCATATCCATTCACAACTTTAAAAAGAGAGAAAAATGGATTTCAATTCTCTTCTCCAAGGCTTACAACGTATCCCCATGCAGCGCTTCTCTTCATTGTACCTCTCTTATTGTTGTTTCTCCTATCACGTTTTCACCAGAAACTACTGTATCCACCAGAACCAAATGTGTGGCCGGTGATTGGAAACATGGATCTGATGGACCAGTTAACTCACTGGGGACTAGCTAAACTAGCAAAACAATATGGTGGGATATTTCATCTTCGTATGGGGTCTCTCTATATGGTGGTTGTTTCTTCACCAGAAATTTCCCGTCAAGTTCTTCAAGTCCAAGTCCAACATAACATTTTCTCAAACTGGCCAACATTTATAGCCATAAGCTACTTAAAAAAATATAATTGGATGAATAATTGGATCCAAAACATAAAGCAAAACCCATGGAAGATTAACTCCCATCGTTCAAATCACAATAGCAAAACATGTGATCCTAAAATTCCATCAAAATTCATGTGATCCTACGTTGTGTATCAAAGCGTGAACTGTCTATCCTACACCAATAGCATCATAATTGTGATCCATTCATAATGGATCTGATTCGAGAAAATCCAATCCAATCGACCCGTAGATCAAGAAGTAAACTTGATCTGAAATCAATCCACATAGACGATAATGGATCCCATCATCAAACCTTCATTTGTTATGGTTTTGAATACAACCAGATCTGATGAAATCGATCCCAAACTGACCTTAAAGACCATTGTTTGAACCGAAAAACCATAATGATCAATCAACAAAATAATATACAAAGGAAAAGTATATCTAATTCATAACTGGATCAATCCCCAAAACAGGTGAGATTCACCCAAAAAAGAAGTCGATATGCAGCAAGCCTAAATCATGGGTGAATAACTTAATTGTTATTTGACATTTAACAAATCATACAATAAATTATTCAACAAAGATTAAGAAAATGAACATCGAGCTTGTAAGTGAATGAATTTATCTCTGAAGTACATACCTTTGAATAAGAATCAGCTGCATTCGTGAAATCCTTCTCCCTAAATGCAACATCTCCAAACTCTTTTATGTTTAACATATTCTGCACTTGTTGCGTTTGGTCTTAGAAAGATAACTACTTAGAGATCATAAAATCATAAACATAAGCCATGATGGAATACTAATATCAAAGGGGTGAGACAAATAATAAGGTTAATCTTATTATTTTCAAATATTTTGTAAGAAAGAAACAAAGTTAAAGGTGAATATACCTTTTTCAATGTATAATGAAAATCATTGAAATAATAAATTAGGTCTACCTGAGATTCCACTTGACATGGTTTCCCCAACTAAAGTCAGGTCTTTTGGGTGAAACTAGTGTCGTGTGTTCATTGCCAAACACAGTAAGAAAGTAAGACACGGTGGGTCTATCAGTTGGATTTTCTTGAACACACAATAGACCAGTAGTAATGTATTGAGTCACATAGATGTTGAAGAAGATATTTTCAAAAATGGATCAATTAGCTGAAGCACCCTATCATATTAGTATGGTTAAAGTTTGTAACTCGCATCATTAATTTTGATGTGATATAAAATTATATATTAGAGTACATGTCCATCCAGTGTAATGTGTAATATCAGTAGTGGCTATACAAGATTCACATCCCTCATCCTTCCCATATTAATGACTATTACTATAAAAAAAAGTTATTTCTAAAACGAGTTTCTACATCGAATAGTTTTTAAGAAAAAAAATCTTAAAACTCTCTAAAATACTAATCTTCTCTCTAAAATATTATCTCTTTAAAAAATAGTTCTTCACTCCATATTTAGAAAAGAAAATGTTCCTTAAGAATTTGGTTTTTATACGGGGACTCTTAATTTAGGACGGATGGAATATAAAACTTCAAAACATGATGTGTTTTGTGTTAAAATATGACCAAGGGTTCACACTTTACCCTCTCTAAAAACAGAATTATCATATTGAGACATGCCACACAAACTACTTTAATAAACACCATAACTAAACTTTATATTATTATAAAATGTCATTTTTGTAAAAGCTTACTCGAGACAAACGAAGAACATCTATGGCATATTGAATCTCCAATGATCCCCGCATGACTGAACGCATGCAATTAGAAGAAATGCTTGCCCAGACACATTGATCCCCTTCTTTGAGCTAGTGAGCTTATCATAGTTGCCTGCAATCATAACAAAGGTTACAACATATTCATAATCGTAATACAACAAAATATATCAAGACAATTTTTAACTCTTCCATCTCTAAGTGACCAAACTGCTGAACCAATCCACCAGATTAGTTTACATTCCCATGATCACTAAGTTTAACACAAACCAATCAATCTCCACACAATACCACATAACAATAATCAAAAGTAAGGAACTCACACTCCATTATCAACTACTTCCCATTTACATAACTAATAAAAAAATATACATCAAATACAAGACACATTCATGATGTCATTCTACCAAAATTTAAAAACTAACAGTCATTAAAGCAGGTACTAGTTAAATAATGAAAAATAATAAATTTAGTACAAACTCAACATTTAGTCATTTAATTATATTATTACACACCTTCGACATTAGCGGAGACACGGGACAAATACAAAAACTCAGGGGAGGGGACAAAAACAGAGCTCATCATCCAATAGGTCCCATAGCTAAAGACCTAGATTCATTATCCAATACTTCGTGGCATACCAAAAATACCAGGTGTAAAGGTAAATTGAAACCCTCACTACCAATACAAAAACTCGTCAATCTCAAAGGACAAAAATAGAGCTCATCAATAAACTAAAGATGATGAAAAAAATCGCCAATTCTAAAAAGCCTCATCAATAAACAAGATCAAGCTACAAAATCCCATATATGGCCTTGGAATTTACTAAGAAATAAAATAAATTGCATGTGCAAAACCGAAATTCAAGCAAAAAAATGCATTTAAAGCACATTAGAAATAATATATAATCAAACTCAATTGGTTCCCCAGTATCCTCGCTTGGACCATAACCAACCCATCATACCTCAAATTATAGTGGTAGATATAGGACTATTAATTTGTCATCATAATCCACATTTTCTAAATAAAAATGACAATATAGAAAATCTATAGAACTAACTAAAATACTGAATATGAGGGTGAAACTAGAGTGGCATTGTAAACTGATTCCTGATAAAGAATATAGATATGTACTGATATGATGATCTATAATCCTTGTATATGACCAGAACCCTATTATTGTCAATTGGTCAATGTTGATTGCGACAAACATGAAGTGTCGTTTGGGTGACTATGCCTTGATAACCAAAATCTAATATGCATACATGCAATCAAATAATTTATTTGACAAAATACATATTGATTTAAAAATGAAATTCTCAGATGTTGTTTCAAAATATGCATTATAAGTGTAACAATGTACAAGGGTTGCATTGGTGTCATGGAATCGCCCCAATTTGCAATTTACATTTTATGGGAACAAAAGAAAATGTACAAAAAAAATGGTACTAAGCAGTTTGGTCAGCAAGATTAAAATAAAGTCTCAAGTAAAAAATTGAAATTGGGAAAATTTAATCTCAAAGACGATCTCAATGTACAATCTATAACGACGACGACCGAAGCTTTGGAGACGATGACGACGTCTGAGGCCAAGTCGTTTAGTTTGCAGCGACTGGTACAATAGTTATGGTTAAACAAAGAAAAAGGGGAAAAAACTATATTCGAATAATGAGTGAACACAAATTCAATTGATTTAAAAAAATCTAGCCATGTAAACAAGGGTACTGGTAACAACATAAAGCTATAAATTTTATATCATGTAAACACAATTATAAGTAGTAACTAACAAACTATTCCATTTGATACAAACTGATAAAATCATTTGTCTTTACCCATATATATACACATGTTTCGATACATAAACAATAACGCATAACTTTAGTTATAAGAATCTTAATAATGATTGGGAGGGAAGGATAGTTCTGCAATTTATGTCAAACAATTTATAAAAAATTTCAACAAAATGTTATGTAATAACCATCAATAATACGAACGCCAACATATCAAAATGTTCTTCTATAAAAATTTAAACTGGAAACAATATTGGTAACAATGGAGTGTTAGGAGTTGGATAATTAGTCATAGGACATACGCAATGTCAAGCTAATATCATAACCATAAAATTTAAATGCCTGGTATATTGAAATACTAATAGAATTTAACATTTCCTAAATAAGGAGGCCTTATAACTAAAACTCACCAAGAGTATCTGAAGGTGTTTGATTTTGGTTACACGTGACAGTGAGATGACATATAACTACCATTTTTTATATTTAGACATTAGATTAGATAACTAGCAACAAGTGAAACTGCAACTTGTCACATGTGTGCAACACAAATAAAACACCATTTAACCTAAAAGAAATTTATAGAAACTATTTATTAATAGAAAAATGGAGAAAAAACTCTATAAGTGTTAGAGTAATGCCCATATCTCCCAAGTCCTTGTGTAAATTCACCATCAACTTAGGTAGGAAAAAGACCGTATTACCATTTCTAACTACTTTCGGTGTCCATCTACTCTTCAAATCTTTAATAATATTTGTTGGCCAAACAATTTCTGAGTTCTAAGTGACATATAAAACTAATTATGTGTGACTTAGAACACAGAAATTGTTAGGCAAACAAATATTATTAAAGATTCGAAAATACCATTTACAAATCTATGCATTGAATAAGCATTACAATGAAATCACATTATACAACACTGAAAAAATTAAAAGGAAGTAGAGAAAACATAAAATTCTATAGAAACCCAATTTTTAAAATAACAAGAACAAATATATCAATAGGAAATCAAAATGATACATCACTACCAACCAAAAATCGAACATGGTTGAGAGCACTGAGCTCCTACAATCAGAGTAAGATTGTACAAATTTGGGTCCAATTTCTTTAAAAACAACTAGAAATAAAATCTCTTGTGATTTCTTTGCAAACCCTAGAAAATAAAGCAGAAATAGAACCCTAGAAAATTAAGTAGAAAATCAGGTGGGGCTGTGCAGTTGTCAAAACAAAGACAAGATGAGATACAAGGCTTGAATGTGGCATTTTGCTCTGGGGGAGCAACAAAAGTTATTATTTTTCCAAGAAACGTATACATTTGGAATATTTTTTACTTCAAACATAAAAACATTAGGAATATTGTCATTATCATTATCAAGAATGATGAAGGTATTATAGGTCTGAACACTATCTTGAATATTTTCAGGATTAGTTGGGACAGGGACTGTACGAGATCTAAAATTTCACTTTCCAGTTTTAATCTTCAACAAAGACTCCTCAAGTGTGTCTGTTTGTTGAAATTTTAGCCATACGATTATCTTTGCAATTTAGTAGATGAGATTGACTTTCATTGCTTAGTGGTTTTATGATTTAACATTTTCAACACATCTATGGTATTACGACCCTTGGACCAGGCGGAGCTACTTCAAGAGCTTCAATCTTGAAACAGAGCAAAAATTAAATAAGGAGAGAAAAAATGTACTAGCCTTAGAGAATGTAGAGGAGATCGTCAAGATAATGGAGACGAGATCATGAGGGAGAGGGAGCCCAACGTGAGAGAGGATAGAAGAGAGCGTGAGGGAGAGGAGTCTTGATTGAGGAGAATTTTGGAAGGAGCGGGAACTCGTGAATGACAAAAAAAATATTTAGTGGGAAAAACTCCGCTTCTAAATTTTGGAGGAGAAAAAAGGGTCATAATATGTAACCTAGGTTAAAGATTCTTAAAAAAAGATCGTAATATCTATAATCAAATATGACTTTTATATATAAATTGTCATAAAAAATAATATTAATATGTATAAAATGACATTTTATATTAGAAATGTCACATTAATAATAACACTAACCTTTAAATGACATTTTTGTAATAAATGTCTTTAAATTATTTTTTCGAGCGTCATAAAAAGGTGTTTTTCTTGTAGTGAATATAGATATATATCATCATATGTAAAGGTAATTACACTATAACCCCTAGCTGTCCCGTAGGAATTTCCCACAATTATCCCCATTCAATAATCAACCCACATATGACTTATTAAATAACCTTTTTTTATAAGAGACAATTAACCATATAGTTAATTTCTTCCCGTGATTACATAATAAATTATCGCTTAGTTGACCCGTATTAATTTTCTCGTAAACGGTCTACGTCAATAATTTACCATTCCATAATTTATTAAATTTCATTTTCCTTATAAAGACATTTAACCATCAAGTTAATTATTTAAGTCCCTGTCCTTCGGATAATACCTTAAACCATCTAGTATATTCCTTTCGGTAAGTACCCCCTAAGTTACCCTTATTTAATAACTCACCATCCTACGAATTATCAAATATTCCATCTTTATAAATATGTCATTAACCACCTAGTTAATCTGGCCCTCCTTTATTTATATCATCGCGTTACCGTTTTTAATAAATTCTCCGATTTTCCAAACACGGTTTCGTCAACTCATACGAGCTCCTAAAAATCACACAGACCTAACGAAAAACCCTGCACCTGGACCCCCACAAACCGAATCGGATCGATCCAATTCGCCCCTGGATAAACCAACTTACTGCCCATACTTCTTTTACATGAAATTTGTCCTCTTCCTTTCAATTTGATTTCTAAAGATTTACATCTTATGATAGTTGTTAATATAGATCACAATGACTTAGTTCATCACAGTATGAGGGTTTATTACATGTTATCCAACCCAGATTAATATCAACAAATATTAGAAAGCAAAGTCATGGAGGGGTTCATAAATACCAAAGTTATGTCCAACAATTACTCAACATTAACCATATATAAATATCCAAATCTCATATTTTAATTAAGATTTCATTCCTCTACACGTGAATCGTTCAACCTTTATACTAAGGGTCTTAAGCATGAGTTCCATCAATATAACCCTTAAGTTCATAGCACCCTAAATTCTAGAATTTTTACTTAATCATAAACATCGATTCATGAAGATTATAATTTAATTATCACCATCAAATCACAAAACCTCCTAAATCCATAATTTATACATGGGAATTTAACAAACAATGAATAAAGAAGTGACTTGAACCAATAAAATTAAGCAAGAAAATTCTTTCCTTAGATCTTGAATGTTTCTTGGTTGATTCTTGAATCCACTCTTGAATCTTCCTCCCCACTTCTATCTTCTTGTGGTTTCTTGAATCCTCCCTCCGAGAGTGTAGTCTAGGGTTATTGGATGTAGCTCCTAGGGAGTTATTTAGTCTCTTAATATAGATGATTAACTCATTAATCCCGAGTTGGGCCTTAGGCCACAACTTTAGACCCCTATATGAGCCCAAATACCATATTCAGTTAGTCCAATAACCTCCCAACTCATATATATATATATATATATATATATATATATATATATATATATATATATATATATATATATATATATATATATAATCCAGGACCATTTCTAAAGGTTTAAAACATCGTAACGAGTTCGTATAACCTCCCAAAGCTAAAGGTTTAAAACATCGTAACGAGTTCGTATAACCTCCCAAAGTGTGTCCCAAACATTTAGGGAAAGGGAAGGAAAAGGCGGTGGAGGAGGAGGTGCAGGAGGACGAGCGCAGGATGACGAGGATGTGGACCTCGCTGCTTCATCACCGACACGTTCTTCGATGATCCACTTCCCTATTTGGCGCCCTTCAACAGACCAATGTCGACACTTGGTTGGCCGAGCGTGTTCATATTGGACGTATTTTATGGCCAGCAGATAGGGCGGGGGTTGAGGGACCCGAATATCGTCGAGGGTGGAATAGTTCATGGACGTGCGCTTCAACAGATGGAGTCCAGGGTGCTCGTCACGCATGTCATACCCGGGAAGGAGAACTCCCTATTATGGTTGTGCGAACAATGCGGCACGACGTATATTAGTGGGTGCGTCAATTCGTATGTCGTGTGGCCTACTCACCTCCTCACATTTACCCAAGACATGTAGTAACATTATTTTTAAGTTTGTCCATTTTAATTATATTTGGATTATATTGTCATGTATATTATTTCTATTTTGAATATTTTGATTATATCGTCATGAATATATATTTGCATTATCTTTAGTTTGTTTGGATATATGATGTTTGGAACAGGTACAACGTTGCTATAACAGGTACAAATATACTGTTGGGCAGTGGCAGTGGCCATACTGCACAGCAGATTTTTTTTAAATTCTGCCCAGAATTGTCACGGTCATTGACCGTGACACGTCCGTGACAAAAAGTTATCACGGACGTGTCACGGTCAATGGCCGTGACAATTTTTTTAAAAAGGGTCACGGCTTTGTCACGGTTATAAACCGTGACAAACGTGTCATGGTCATGGACCGCGACACGATCGTGACACAAAACGCAAGTTTTGTGTCAAGGTCAATGACCGTGACACGACCGTGACAAAAAAAGTTGTCTCGCTAGGAAATGTCACGGTCAATGACCTTGACAAGTTGGATTTGTCAAGGTCAATGACCTTAACAATTCGGCAGATTTGGTGTAGTGATTGCCATCCATTTTACAATATAATTACTTCTCATCACTCATGTCCTTAATTGTAATATAAACTTGTCATCGTCCAATCATCCCACGTAGCCATCCCATAAAGTTTTCCTGCATGAGCATATAACCCATATTAATACTTGAAAATTGAAAATAACCTCCAAGAGACAAACTCATGTCATAAGCCCAAAAATCATCATCATATTTAATACGAGAATCCATAGTAGAGCATCACAACTGCCCAAAAATAATGACTAGAAAACATAAGGCACTTATGGGACCCATCCACCATTGGGCCCTCTCTCAACACAGAGATAAGTATTAACAACTTAAAGTATGCTCAAATGCCACCACTATAAAAAATCAAGGGGAGATTTTACACATAATTGATCCATACATGGTAAATTGCATGACCACTTCCATATAGAATGAGATCTCTCACAACCAAAACCAAATCCTGGTGAACACCAACCCATAATTCACGTGGTTGCGACAATAGTCCCTTTACTTATAAATAGACAACTCTCAGCAAGGCCATCATGTTAAAATTGGATACATAACCACACAATGCATAGATTTTATGAACATCATACTTCATTATATTTTTTACCCCGACAACTACATCAATAGTTAATGTAAAATCATCACATCCTCGCACCCACTCTAAACCAAGTGCTACTTCTCTAACCATATGAAGCTTTCATCTATAACTCTAATGCCCGTAGAAATTTCACCCAAATAAAAGCTATAAAATCTCAACTACACCATAACTAGTTATATTCTACCATACCCAATATCCACATCCAGACAACTGACAAACATGTTTCCACACATCACATGCTGAAAAAAAATCGAAATTATAATTCACCTTTGTTGTCCTCCCTCTCGGCTCAACTTGCCATATCATAACATCATCTTCTGTTTCCCCCTAATTGTCTCTAATTAGGGGTACTCTCTATTCTACATTCCTAATTATAATTCTTAACCGAAACATGATCTTCCATTGAGTTTCTTGGAACCCACTTGTTCTTAAATCTTGTGTAGCACTAATACACTAACAAAATACATGTCTATATTGTACATATAGCTTCATCATCATACAATCATCTAATTGGGTTCTCTTAACTCGAACCACCTAGAAAAACAATGTTCACTTTTACAATTCCCACTAACATAGGTGTATTATAAATGACCTAACTAGTCTCCCACCCATATTTTGTGACCATGCGATGAACTTAATACTAAGTCCAAACACACTACTTTAATCATTACCCAAATCAAAAATGGTTTCACCACATAGATGAAATTTTAGCACAACATCAATTTAAACCTTTAATTTGAATTAATAGCCACTTAAATTTCTCATCAACATTCTAATATTTCGTTAAAACACAACAACCCATTGCTCTCTCTCTCTCTTGCGTGTACAAAATTTCATAAGGTCATTCTACTAGGCTAAATTTCCATCACAACCCATGTTATCATAAATAAATCCTAAAATTACAATAAATTTCTCAATAATTAAATTCTCTTTATATCTCCAAAATGGACTCAACACGAAAGATATTCTTTAACTTGTGCCCCCAAGAGTCTTTACCCCCAAACGAGAAATTTTTTCCATAATAATTTTCCCAGCTATGGTGAACATCCATGACCAATAACCCGCATCAGTCCTCATTCTCATGATTTTCTAAGATCAAATACTCCAGAAGTGTTTCTAATGCTAAAATGATAGAGAATGATATCAACACACTAGCTATCATGACATTGGGTTACAAAATCCTATAACGGCTCTAGACACATCAAAGAACGGTCAGCAAAAAATGCAACGGACGCAACACAGATCATAAAAACACTAGAACCTGGATGCTCTAATACCAACTATAACAACCCCCATTTTCTCACGTAAAGGTTTGTCAGACACAATATACCGAAGATGGGGCTTGTTGTCAATTTATACCATTCTCAGCATCAAACCAAAATAAAATGTTTACTTTGTAAACCATGTTCGAATTAAACTGAATGAAATTAACAGCCAAGAAGAAGTACTAAGTCCATCATCCATATAAGGTAAATAATATCCCAACGACAATACAAATGTCTTAAATGACCTAATATTAAACTCGGGCTTATGCCCATATAATAATATGAAATAATAAACTGACTAAAATGGAAATAACAACCTATACTACGATCAAATAAACGGAAGTAGCCGCTATACAAATATGACCACGAGTCTGATCTCATGTCAGTCCTTCCGTCTCTGTCTACATAAACTTAGTGGGGCATTTACAATTTTGCGTTAGCACCATAGCGTGCGCAAGAACTAACTTAATCAATTTAAATGGGGAAAAAATACAGTGAATTTAAAGTAAGTGTTCCCGTCGTCACTCTTATGAATAATATATCTCGCCACTCACCTAAAAACAGTGCTACTGGAATACCTATCCATAACTCGATATGGATATAGTATAAATACATCTAGCGGTGTAAATATGCATATAGCAATATAATGTATAGAAACAGAGTTAAATACTTTTAAGTAATTATTTACCAATTTATCCAAGTTATACTACCCATAAAGAGATAACATCGAAAATCAGTCATAATACGTAATATAGGTTCTGCATCTTTAGTCCATAACATTAGGCTTGGGAATTACTTCATTCATTTCAATAAATTTCATATATGTCATTATATATGCAACACAATGGAATGTACCTATAGTATCCCATTCGTGCTCTATCGGCGAGTCTGTAGGGTACTCTTATCGAAAACGGACAAACAAATCACAAGCAAGTGGGGAGCTACCTACACAGTTTCACCATTGCAAGACCCTTACCAAGCGGTGTCATATGGATCTAGCATCAATAACTCCTATAAGTGGCGCTATTACGTAGTACCTAAAATATGACCTAACATAACTCCTAGCCCACCTGTGGCGACGTGCGCTTCGGTCTCGAACGCGCCCAACCCCAACCAATAGGACGGTCCACGAACATAGGTTTGGTCACAGAAAATATAGATATATATCATCATATGTAAAGGTAATTACTCTATAATTACCCCTAGATGCCCCGTAGGAAGTTCCCGTAATTATCCTCATTTAATAATCAACTAACATGTGAATTAGTAAATAACGTTTCTTTATAAGATACAATTAAACATCTAGTTAATTTTTTTTCATTAATTACATCATAAATAACCCCTTAATTGCCCCGTATTAATTTTTTCGCAAATGGTTTGTGTCAATAATTTACCATCTCGTAATTTATTAAATTGTTTTTCTTATAAAGTACACTTAGCCATCCAGTTAATTATTTAAGTCCCCTCCCTTTGGATAATACCTTAAACCATCCAGTAGATTCCTTTCGGTAAGTACCCCCTAATTTACCCTTATTTAATAACTGACTAGCCTACGAATTATCAAATATTCTATCTTTATAGATATGTCATTAACCACCTAGTTATTATGTCCCTCCTTTATTTGTAGCAACACGTCACCATTTTTAATAAATTATCTGGTTATCCAAACACGGTTCCCTAAACTCATATGAACTCCTAAAAAACACTCGGACGCCACAAATCAAACCGGTTCTATCCAGGGGACGAACCGGTTCGGCCTTGGACGGACCAACTTACTGCCCAGATTTCTTTTACACCGGATTTGTCCTCTTCCCTTCAATTTGATATCTAAATCTTTACATCTTATGATAATTATTAAAATCAATTAAAATTACTTAGTTCATCTCATTATGAGGGTTTATTATGTATTTCATCACATTATGAGGGTTTGTTGCGTGTTATCCAACCCAAATTAATTACCCCAAATCCTAGAAAGTAAAGTCATGGAGGGGTTCATATCTATTAAATTTATGTCCAACAATTACTCAGCATCAACCATATATAAAGATCCAATTCAAATTCGAATCTCTGATTTTAATTAAGATTTCATTCCTCTACATGTGAATTATTCAAACCATTATACTAAGGGTCTTAAGTATGAATTCCATCAATATAACCCTTAAGTTCCTACCACCCTTGTGGACATCCCCGGATATATCCTCTCGTGACGCGATGGGAGAGGATCCCTCTAGGTCTCATGCATCCCTCTCGGGAGCGCTTCGACCGGCGTCGGTGAATAAGGTCAAAAATGTAGAGAGATAAAGTTGTCAGTCTATTTTAATCAAAATAGATAAAAGAAAATGGATCAATCCCAAAGGATAACATCCAAACACATACTGATACATACGAAACCAAAACGATTCGAAAAGGGTTCGGAGGCTAAGTTACGAAATGGGAAGGTCTTAGGCACCCATTCCGCCCTTACGGACTCTCATAGGTTATTGCTATTTCCTTTATTTCCCGTGATATGTGTGCATGTGTATACTTAGTGGAGATAGGAATCATCGACTTGTATCATGGAAGAGATAAAGCGAGTCATCCATAGGAATGTTCCTAAAAGTAATATTAGAAAATAGGATTTATGCGATTATCCTAGCCTCGATCATTATAGGGTAATGATAACGCATGTGGAATAATACGACATTGAGAACAAATATATATATATATATATATATATATATATATATATATATATAAGTAAATACATAGAATTTGAGAGAATTAAGTTTAAAGAATATAGAAAAATAGGAAAAGAGTGAAAAAAGGACTCGAGTCTCGGGTTTTACCTTGAGACGCCTATGTAGCCTATAGAGTCATCAAAGTCCACATCGTTCGCATGCAAAAAGAGGGGTTGGATTTATCCCATAAATCCAACCGGGGACTTCTCTTATGTGGGTGTGGGTGTAAAAAAGTGTTTTAGTTGTGAGAAAAGTGTGAGAATTCCCGTTTGGAATTTATGACAAAATCCTCTTTTTCTTATTTTTCTTGGGTTTTGTTTATATGAAAATAAGAGATGTACCATAATACTACATAAAAAGTATATTAGGATATGTGAGATAAGAGAATAAAAGTACTGAGTAACAAAACAAACTAATGAGAATTTAGGCGAATTTAAGGAGAGAGTGGACAAAGTTGGACCTTCTTGATAATCTTGAGCTTGATCTTGGATGTTGAAGATAAGCCCTTGCACTTGTATGATGATGGAGAGTACTTAATTCACCAAGTTTGGTGAAAAGGGTGATGAAAGGTGAAGGTTGAAAAGGGATTTGGATGTGGAAATCACGCAAACTTCGAGAGGGGTTTTTTGAGCTTGCTGAGAGTGATGGACCTCTGATTCTTCTCTTCCTATCAAATGAGGTTAGGACCTCCTTTTTATAGGCCTGGGGCATTGCTGATCGGCATAGACCTGGTTCTGCCAATTGGCAGGTGTGTTTAGGCACACTACCGATAGGCAGGGTTTGGAACCTACCATCTGGCAATCTCTTTCAGGTTCCTAGGGAAAATCGATCATAAAGCGCAAATCATTGATCCGAATCGTGCACGAGTAGAACCATTGGAAAGTTAATACAGATACATTTGAAAGTATTTTGGGCTTCTCTCGAGTTCAAGAGTTGACTTTGGGTCAAATGTGGCTCGAAAGCGTTCGTCCATCTTTTGGACGGGAAATTGTCGGACGCAAATGGATCGTTCATCCGCATAGTAAGTCAGAATCGTGCATGGGGTGGACCGTTAGAAAGGTGAGGAGATGTACTTAGACATTCCAAAGAGTTTGACTTGGTTCGGGGAGTTAACTTTAGTCAACTAGGGCCTGGAAGAGTTCAGTGACCTTTCAGAGTAAAACGGATCGTTCATCCTTACCATAAGTCAGAATCGCGCATGAGGCGGACTGTTGGAAAGGGGTTTCAGTGACCTTTTAAGATTCATTTAGTCTCGATTGATTTTAATAGTTTACTTTGGTCAAATGGGGCCTGGGAGCATCCGGTGACCTCCTGATTGAGTTTCGGGGGAAAATGGGTCGTCTGTCCGCATGGTAAGTCAGAATCGTATACGGAATGGACCGTTGGAAAGGAGATTCAGTTAACTTCGAAGATTCATTCAGTATCGATCGGGATAAAGAGTTTGACTTTTGTTCAAATGAAGCCTTAGAATTTCCCGATGGCCTTTAGGTCAGTACCTGGGGTATGACTTGGGTTTGTGATGATAGAGGGAGGTGCTAGGGACCTTAGGAGAGGTTATGGGGTATTAGAATGGGGTGTCTACAGAGCCCCTCGATGGGTGATTTTGGAAAAAATTATATCCATCGAATAGACACCACATGATGCCTTTGAAAGAGGATGACCAGAGGGTCGAGGTTGATTCTGAGGACCTAAGGAGGACGATGACCGATTCTGCGGGTCAAAGCCTATTCTGAGGCCTTAAAGACATGGGTGACCAATTCTATGGGTCGAAGCCAATTCTAAGGGCTTAAAGTTGAGGGTAATAAATTCTATGGATCGAAGACAATTCCGCGGGCTTGAAGATGAGGGCGACCTATTCTACGGGTTGAAGCCAATTCTGAGGGCTTGAAGATGAGGCTGACTGATTCTACGAGTCGAAGCCAATTCTGTGGGCTTGAAGATGAGGGTGACCAATTCTATGGGTCAAAGCTAATTCTGATGGCTTGAAGATGGGGGTGACCGATTCTGCGGGTCGAAGCCAATTTTGTGGGCTTAAAGATAAGGGTGACCAATTCTGCAGGTCGAAGCCAATTCTGAGGGCTTGAAGATGAGGGTGACTGATTCTGTGGGGCTAAGCCAATTCTGCGGGCTTGAAGATGAGGGTGATCAATTCTGAGGGTCGAAGCAAATTATGCGGGTATGAAGATGAGGGTGACCAATTTTATGGGTCGAAGCCAATTCTGAGGGCTTAAAGATGGGGGTCACCGATTTTACGAGTCGAAGCCAATTCTGCAGGGTTGAAGATAAGGGTGACCAATTCAGTGAGTCAAAGACAATTCTGCAAGCTTGAAGGAACATGCTGGTGATGGTCTTAAAGGAAGGATTGACCAAAGAAATGATGGGGGTGACCAATTTTGCGAGTCAAAACCAATTCTGAGGGCTTAGGTTGTGATGACCAATTCTGCGGGTCGAAGCCAATTCTGCGGGCTTAAGGATGAGATGACCAATTCTGTAGGTCGAAGCCAATTTTTGTGGGCTTTAAGTTAGATGACCAATTCTGCGGGTCGAAGATAATTTTGTAGGCTTTAGTTGACATGACCAATTATGTGGGTCGAAGCCAATTCTGGGGGCTTAAGTCAAGATGACCAATTCTGTGGGTCGAAGCCAATTTTGCGGGCTTTAGGTGAGATGAACAATTTTATGGGTCGAATCCGATTCTGCGGGCTTTAGTTGAGATGACCAATTCTGTGGGTCGAAGCCAATTCTGCGTGCTTTAGGTGAGATGACGAATTATGTGGGTCGAAGCCAATTCTGTGGGCTTTAGTTGAGATGACCAATTCTGCGGGTCAAAGCCAATTCTGCGGTCTTAAAGGATGAGATGACCAATTCTGTGAGTCGAAGCCAATTCTGTGGGCTTCAGTTGAGATGACCGATTCTGCGGGTCGAAATGAATTCTGCGGGCTTTAGTTGAGATGACCAATTCTGAGGGTCAAAGCATATTCTGCGGGCTTATGTTGAGATGACCAATTCTACAGGTTGAAGCCAATTCTGCGAGCTTAAGGTGAGAAGTTCTTGGGTAACTCTACCGAGAAAACTACTTCATGATTTTGATTTGAGCTAGGGAGTCGATTGTTGGGGAAATCCTTGTGTCTTTCGGTGACTTTACTTAGGGAACAACCAATCTGATTCTCGAGAAGTGATTAGGTGGTCCAGGGTTTGGACATATTTCTCGGGGGAGATTTGGTACCTTTGGGAAATAATATATGATCCTGCAGTTTTGGATATTTTGGAGGTCCTCTGGGGACGTCGCCGAGGAGAGATTCTCTTGTATTTTGAGAGTTCTGCTGGGGAAATATATGTTCCACTTGAGGAAGTGCGAAATTTTCTTGGTGAAAATTCTCTAAATCCTTACTGTGATTTTTAAGAAATTTTTGAGGATTTTTTAGGGTTTTCTACTATTTTCTGGGAATTTTTGTACAAAAATTTAACGGGGGTACTGATCGGCATGGTGTGGAGGGTGCCATTCGGAAGTGGCACGGACTTTTGGGCTGCCTCGAGAAGGTAAAGGGGTAGTGCTGGTCGGTAGGTGGGGGGTCAATGCCGATCGGTATGACCCTTGGCATGCTATATAAAGAGGGATAATTCCCCTCATTTTTCACAGCTTCTTGCCTTCTCTCTTTCTGCGATTTTCTTCTGCGAATCGTTTTAGCATTCCGATCTCTAAAAAATGGCCGCTTTTGTGAGCACTGCAGTACACCGGGAATGGTTGGCTGTTGATGACTGGGAAAATGTGGAGTGGAGGGACAGGGCGCCTCTTGCCATAGGGAGCGAGAATTCTTTTGATGCATTTGAGCCGGTTGCAGATGGGCGTACCTTGCTGGGGGAGCCGTCGCATCATCATTCTTCGAGGGTGGTAAACCCTGGCGGTTATGTAAGTAAATTGACTTTTGGCATTCTCTCTTTTTGTGGTTTTCCTTATTTCTTGGATTCTGACAAGGTTTTTCTCTTTTGGCAGTCTGATGTTTCTCTGTCGAATATGCATGCCCGCGGGATGATGGGGCTTAAGGATGTCTGAGACCATCTTCCATTTGTGATGCGTTGGGTGGTATCCTCAGCAGGCTTTGGGAGGTTGGTGTCTGGGCTAGATGAGATGCCTCGTTCGGCAGCGATTTTATGCGCTCTGGGGGAGAGGTGGTGGAACACTACCCACACCTTTCATTTTGTCTTGGGGGAGATGACTGTGACTTCCATACATGTGCAGCAGCTACTGGGGATGAATTGATATGGGGAGCAGATAGAGGTGAATCACTCTTTGAGGGTGAGGATAGTGGCGGTGCGCGCGGCGCTTGGTGATGTGGGGAGGATAGTGTCTGCGGATTCCATCCGTCTGTCACTGCTGAAGGATGTTTTATTGGGTAGAGTGATCGATGTGGAGGATGGACTGTAGGTGAGGAAGATGGCTCGGTTATTCATTTTGCTGGTGTTGGGGGGATTTCTGGTGGCGTCGAGCGACGACGTTGTCCACTTATGATTTTTACCATACCTGGGGATGTTTTCTAACATCCCTCTCTATGATTGGGTGAGCCTGACTTTGGCGACCCTTTATTTTTCCTTAGATGTATTCAGCCGGTGTTGCCGGTAGTTTTTCACTGGAGCCATGTAACTTTTTGAGTTATTCTTTAATTTTGTGCATTTTCCTTTCATGCACATTTGCATTTTCCTTATGCTTTTCTTTTTAATTGCGATTTTTTTATGTCTTTGGCAGATATGGTTCTATGAGGTGATCGGGTGTAATACCCAGCTGATTGCTTTGAAGGATGACACCATTGGGGATTTTTATCAGCTGCATTAGTGGCAGAAGGCCAATCGGTAGTCGAGGAAATCTCTCTCTTTGGAGGTAGTGCTTCAGGTCTTAAATGGCCTCACAAGTGTAGGGTAAGACTTTTTTTTTCTTCAGTCTTGGTCTTTGTGTACTCTAATTCTGCATTGACTTGTACGTATTGGGTATTTTTTTAGGTGACCTTTTACCCTTGGGGGATGGTTGTTCAGGACACGGGGTTCACTGGAGTAAATGCACAGATGAGTCATTTGCTGGTGCATGAGTTTGGCCATACTTGGTATCTTGAAGAGAGGGTGGTCCGACATATTGCTAAGGGAGAGGTGGTGGTGCCACCAGCGAGGCCCCTATGTCTATGAGGAAGGAGCAGTTGCTTCCAGAGGATGCGAGGATCGCGGTGATGATTGGTGAGTCCTACCTTCTGTACAACGATACGGTTCTGCCGTATGATTATATGGACTTCGTGACGAGATAGATGATGGCACCCAACATATATTATGCACTTCCCTTCCCTCCTACGGGTTCGAGTCAGCCAGTGGGGTCCTCCCATAGCGATGGCGGTCCATCGACATCTGCGGTGACGGCGACTTCGAAGGTCCCCTTTGTGTGGTTGCGTACCCCTTCATACAACATCCAGCGAGCTGATGGACGGATGGTGCCTATGCTGCATCATCATCATGCGATGGACCCGGAGGAGTTGGGCTTAACAGAGGAGGTTCTTCATCCTAAGGTATATTTTTTCTGTTCTTATCCTTTGGTTTCTTTTGATCTTTCCTACTTTGATACTGATATTGTCTTTTCTTACAACATGTCCGGGTGTCCACCACCTGGCTGAGGGATATTAGGGACTGGATATCTTCGCGCGACTTCCCATATTCGGGACATAGTTCCTGTTCCTTCTTGATTGGTGACATCTGCCACATCCAGGGAGGAGTCTGGTTCAGGTAGCGGTGGTGCGTCATCTCATCGCAGGGGAAAGAGAGCGCGTCATAGGGGTGGAAGCTCTTATGAGAGAGAGGTGAAGATTAGGTGAGAGATAGAGAAAGGGAGAATGTGGGTTTGTGCTGAGTCCCGTTATTTTTTTCTTTTCTTTCCTGCAAGATTGATATAACACAGAGAAATATCTATGCAATGTAATGAAGTTTTTTTTTTATTATCTTATGTTAATGCTGAATGAATTCATGCACATGCGCTTTTTACTTTGCTGCTGAGACCGTAAAAAGAAATATTTTTGGTATTTAAAGGAAAGTTTAATTTAAAATGAGAATTTATATAAAAATGGATAGGGGATTTTTGAAATTCTGTTTGAGAATATCAATTTATTTTGAGTTTTCTGAATTTTGACAAAAGAGGAAAAGGGAAATTTTCCAAAAGTAGGGGGTTGCCGATCGATAAGCACCTTGTCCTGCTAATCGGCAGGTCAGTCTAGTCCCATCAATTCAAAGCTTTGATTGGTACCCTCTTCAGCCTTTGGCACCTTGTGGGGAAGGATTTCCTCTGATTTCTGCAGGGGTTATGTCTTTTGTGGGGGTTTTCAAGTATAAAAAGGGGTAAGTGTGGAGTGTTTTCATCACACCTTCACATGCTCCTTCTCTTATTCTGTGAGATGGCTCTCCCTGGTAGTGTTGAGTTTGCCAACTACCTCGAGACTTTGGAGGCGATGTGCTCCTACAACATCGACTATGATGCTTACAACATGCGATGAGTTTCTTTATGGCGTAATTGGCCCATAGAGTGGAACATGCTGATGGCGGCGGTACAATTCTGGTACCCTGAAGACCATGTATTCCTCTTTAGCATGGAATAAATCTGTCCGACTTATGAGGAATTTTCTGCCATGTTGGGGATAAATCCCGGCATTGTTGTGGCTCTGCCTGAGTTTTCTCGGTCTCCTCGAGATTTATTGGCTAGACTTCTCCGTGTCTCGCCCTCGGTGGGTAGATCCTTCGTTACTGGAGGAATGATTTCTCTTCCAGCGGTGCTATGGTTCATGCATTTATAGGAGGTTGGTGATGCTGGATATGCCGGAGCTATCGTTATAGGCTTGGTTTCAAAATTATTGCTGGTGATTGGGGAACTGCTGATGGACCCATAACTTACTGTTATTACCTCATGGAGGTCCTACCGTCGTAATCCTGCGGCGATGATACTGGAGGAGACTTTAAATGGCCTGGATGCCTGGCAAGAAGATCATTCTGACTTTCTAATGGGGAGCCCTGGGATAATGTTCATGTGGTTGTCTGAAAGATTTTGCCTGGTGACTCCTCTGGAATACCCTTTGTCGGTTGTACCCAACTTCTTTTAACGCCATTTTATTAGTGTTGGCCTTGATATTAAGTGCTGGGAGAACTAGTTCGTGGAGCATGGGGCTCTAAATCTGTACTGGTCAGTACCTTGGTGGGGGCAGCTGCTGCCTATTCTGGAACTGGGAGAATACCCGTATGTTTGGCTGGTTGGTCTTAGACAGACCTCTTTTTACTTACCTTAGCGAATTTTATGCCAATTTGGTTGGGAGAAGATCGTTCCACCTCGGGCACTAGACTTCTTTCCGGTAGAAGATCTGACAAAGCGTTTGCGCGTGCGGCTTAGCTCTTTGTGGGAGAGTCGGCGTCCGTCGACCCGTCCCTCTCAATCTGCTGGGAGAGTTTGGCACATCCCTGGGGATTATATAAAGTGGTTGTGGAGAGGAGTAGTCAGCAAGATTTTGACAGTGGAGACTGGAAAAAGGTGGTTTGTTTTATCTGATACCATGGAGGGTGGTGTGGTAGTTTTTTCGAGGTTGGTTCGAGCTTATTGGTCCATAAAGCGTCTGCGGCACACCATTCAGGCAGGGGAAGCTTAGGGACCCTAGGATGTAGATGATGATGATGATGATGATGATGATGATGATGATGGAGTGGGATCCGTTGGTATTTGTGGGTAGGACTCTTGGAGAGTTTGAATAAATTTGGGAATTTATTTGGCTTTTTAGGAAGGAAGGGGCAAGGGAGTTACCGTTCCTTCTCTTATGTAATTGTACTGTAATTTCTTTATTAATAAAATAAATAAGTTTTTGATCATCTAGCGTGCCTTTTGATGAATTTTGTATTTTTTGAATTATCTATACTGATTGCTAAGGCATGCATAATCCTTTTGTTCAAGTATATGTTAAAGTGAACTATCATTCTTGGAGATAAGAAAATAATATTTTTTTGTGAAAAAATAAGGGACCGTGCTCATGTAATATGTATGAGCTGCCTACGTACCACTGGGGGTTTTCAGAAAAAAGTTTATTTTTATGATAATCATTTTTGCAGAGGATCAGTCCCACGTAGTTCTGGGTAGAGGGAAATGAAGAGATTATTTTTATAATAGAAGGGAGATGAGAAGAGTCGTAGCGTGACAAGATTTTGGACTAGGGGTAGAACTTCTTGAGGTGGTCTAGGTTGACTAGACAATCCATATCTTCTCTGTCTAGATCAGTGAGCATGGCGGCACCACCGGACAAGATCTTATTCATGATGTATGGGCCGCTCCAATTGGGCTTGAATTTCCCTCTGGGTCCCAGATGGGCTCTACTATTTCTGTCAGGGCTAAATCCCCTTCTCGAACGCCGCGGTACTTAACTCACTTATTAAATGAACGCGATATTCGGCGATGGTACCCTTGTATGTCGTATATAGCTTTCAATATCCTTTCATCTAGTAGGGTTAGCTCATAAAGATGGCTTTGGTGCCAGTCTTCTTTGCTGACCTTGGTTTTAAGCATGATGTACAGTGAAGGTATTTCCATCTCTACGGGTAGGAGTGCTTCCATGCCATAGACTAGAGAGTAAGGGGTAGTCCTAGTAGAGGTTTAGATTGAGGTTCGGTATCCCCAGAGTGTGTAAGGGATTTGGTCGGCCCAATCTTGACAGCTTTCGGTTATCTTACTGAAGATGGCTTTGAGGTTCTTGTTGGCTACTTCGACCGCACCATTAGTCTGAGGTCGGTAGGGAGAAGATTTGTGTCTTGGAATACCATTCTCGTTGACCACTTATGTGACTTCTGCCCTAAAATTCAATTCGTTATCTGACACTAGCTCGTGTGGGATCCCATATCGACAGATGATGTTTTTCTTGATGAATTTGTCCACTTTCTTGGCGTTCATGGCCGTGTATGACTCAACTTCGACCCATTTGGTGAAGTAATCAATGGCGGCCAAGATGAACTCATACCCTTTAGAGGCCTTGGGTGTAACCTTCCCTATAATGTAGATGCCCCAGGTGGATAACGGCCAGGGAGAAGTCATGTTATATAATTCTCGCGGAGGCAAGTGTTGAAGGTTGGAGAACTGTTGACATTTGCGACATCTCCAGACATAAGTGGTGCAATCTTGGATCATGGTGGTCCAGTAGTAGCCTTTTTGGACGATCTTCTTAGCAAGAATGTGATCGTTCATATGGGGTCCGCATTCCCCACTGTGGATTCTCTACATTACCTCTTCAATGTCAGCCCCTGCGATGCAGTGTAGATGGGTTCCATCGAAGTTTTTCTTGAACAGTGCTTTGTGATAGATGATGTACTACGCGGCCAGTCTTCGGAGGGTTGCTCGGTCTTTCTTGTTGGAACCCTCGGGATACCTACCATGCTTGAGGAGGTGCTAAATATCATAATACCAGCAGTTGGCTAGCTCGAGAGCTTCTGTGGTGATGAGCTCAATGTGGTAGCAGTGGGTTGGTTTGTCTTGCTTTTGGACTAGGAAGGGGGCCATTGTTATTCCCTCGGGCATGTCGACCATTGAGGCTAAGGTAGTAAGGGCGTCGGCTTGGTTATTCTTTTCTCGAGGTAGGTAGTGGAAGGTGATATCTTGGAATTGGGAGGCTTATTTTTCTAAGTGGTCATGGAAGGGTTGGAGTTTTTCATCCTTAACTTTCCATTTTCTGAGCACTTGACCGATGGTGAGGGAAGAATCCCCATAGACATCTAGGCCTTGAATACCTTTCTTAAGAGAAGCTTGGAGGCCTACCATACATGCCTTATATTTATTCATGTTGTTGGTGTAGGGGAAATCCAACTTTAAGGCGATGGGAGTGTGGGAGTCATCTGGGGAGATCAAAAGTATCCCATTGTCGTAATCCTTTTTATTGGCAGTGTCATCAAAGAACATTTGCCATCGAGGGTCGTCCTGAGCAGTGTAGAGGATGTTTTTATCTGGGAATTTGGAGACCCAAACATCAGCTTCTTCCATGGGGTAATCAGCAAGGTAATCCGAGATGGCTCTTCCTTTCATAGTTTTCTGTGTGGCATACACGATATCAAACTTGCCTAAGAGCATCAACCATCGAGCCATTCGACTGAATAAGGTGGGTTTCTCAATCAGGTACTTGATGGGTTCCATTCGGGATACAAGTTTGATGGGGAAGGCGATCATGTAGTGTCATAACTTTTGGGTGACCCAAACAAGCGCGACGCATGATTTTTCCAAAGCAGTGTAGTTGACTTCGTACCCGACCAATTTATGACTGGCGCAATAGATGGCTTTTTCTTTACGAGAATCTTCAAGATACTGATCCAGCAAAGCCCCAGATGGAGTATCGATTATGGTTAGGTATTGGAGAAAGGGGTGACCAGGCTGTGGTGGCATGAGTATCGAAGGTTGAGTCAGGTATTGTTTGATTCGGTCAAAATCTTCTTGGCAGGCCTCGTTCCAAACCTTGGTTGAATCTTTTTATAGGAGTTTGAAAATTGGTTCATAAATGGAGGTGAGCGGCTTGGTGAACCGGCTGATGTATTGTAATTTCCCAAGGAAACCTCGGACCTCTTTATCCATTCGGGGAGGTGGCATCTTAAGTATGGCTTCTAGCTTGGCAGGATTTGCTTCTATCCCTTTTTCACTAACCATGAATCCCAAGAGTTTCCCCTTTGTACTGCCGAAGACACATTTCTGTGGATTGTGTCTCATCTGATATTGTCGCAGTCGTTCGAAGAACTTTCGGAGAGCGGTAAAATGAACTTCTCTAGTTTTGGATTTGATAATCATGTCATCCACATAGATCTCAAATTCTTTGTGAATCAGATCGTGCAGGATGGTCGTGGAAGCCCACTAGTAGGTAGACCAAGCATTCTTGAGACCAAATGGCATAACAGTGTAGCAAAAGGTTCCCTATGGGATGATGAATGAGGTTTTTTCTAGATGATTAGGGTATATTTTGATTTGGTTATAACCGATAAACCCATCGACGAATGACTTGAGAGCATGACTGGCTATCTTGTCCACAATCATGTCGATATTGGGTAACGGGGAATCATCCTTTGGAGAGGCTTTGTTCAAATCCCGGTAGTCTACACACATCCAAACTTTCCCTCCTAATTTCGACATAGGCACTATGTTGGATAGCCATGTGGGATATTCGATCAAACGAATGAGACCCATGTTCAGCTGTTTGACCACCTCTTCTATGACTTTGAGCGGCCATTGAGTGCGGAGTTTTCTCAACTTTTGTTTAATCGGCTTCTAATCTGTAAGAGTTGGGATCTCACGTTGAGCTATTTCGGGATCAATGCATGGCATATCCTCGTAGGACCATGCGAAGACATACACGAATTCCTTCAGTAATTCTTCGAGTTGTGGGCTCTCATGCTCGTCAAGGGTAACCCCTATCCTAATCTCGCGTAGTTGGCTACTTGTACCGAGGTTAATAATAACAGTCTCTTATTCATTAACTTGAACGCGGTTATGTTATTTGTTATTAACCTTATTTAGATCATTTAAGAATTTTTCTTTTGCAAAATCATCATCATCAAAAGTTTGATTAGAATCTAAATAATTAATGTAAATCACAGCAAGGTACTCAAAATCTTCGTTTATATCATGGATAGGAAAAACAGCATTGAGAACCTCATCAAAGGAGGTCTCGATGACATTTGAGCAAGGATAGATAATAGAAGAAGAAATGAGATAAACATTCGGGTTAGGTGGGATTTCAACAGGTAGAACCGATGCAGCATGCCAGTTGAGGAGAGGTGTAATAGTAGCTTTAATCAGGTGGGATGGATCCAGGGATGTAGTGCTTGAATGAACCGTGAAGAGTGTCAGCCCCAGTGTCTGTAAGTTGAAGGAATCCTCGGAGTCGCTTTCCTCAGTCTCTTCGGTATCTTTGATGATTGGTTGGACATGATGTTGGCAACTTTCGGCCCATGAGTAACTGTCTTGGAAAAAGATCTCCATTATGGGTTTCATCTTCTTATTTGTATGGTCATACCAGGGTTTTGAAAATCCATAAAAGGGGAAGTCTTCACCCTCTTTGATGAATTGTCCATTTAAGGAGTCACCTGGGATAGTCTGGATGCAGTCTAATCTTCTCTTTGGTCGAGACTGGTGGATCATTCTGAGCTCTTGTTCCTATGGTTGATACCCCAAACCACAAGGAGGGAAAGTTTTCTTCAGTTCAATGGGCTCAAGTATCCCTTGCTGTCTTTGTCCTAGCCCTAGTCTGGGCATGAAGTGCATTCTTCTAAACATCTTAATCACATTGACATTGCCATGAGGGTTATATTCTGGACAAATCCTTTCTTTGAAATCATCCCCGGTCGAGAGTAGGTGTGGCTCAACTCAGAATCCTAATAGGAGCATATCATTTGACTCGTGTTGTATCTCAAGGATTGGATTGCTGGTGCTTGCACCCTCGATATTATCGTCGTCGCCCAAAATGGTAATGAATCCTCTGTCGGCGAAGAACTTCAATTTTTGATGGAGTGAGGAAGACACACCTTTGATACCGTGGAGCCAAGGTCGTCCGAGTAATAGGTTGAAACAAGATGGAATGTTAATAACATGGAATTCAACGATGGGTTTTATAGGGCCAGCCCCTATTAAAAGTTTTATGGATCCCATCACCTCCCTACGGGTATTATCATAGGCACGTAAAATAGAGGAAGTTGGAGCGAGATCACTTTCCTTCAGCCCTAAGCATTTAAAGGTTCTTAATGGGCAGACATTCAAGGTGGATCCATTATCGACAAGAGAGAGTGGTACGATTTTCCCCATAACTTCGACGGAGATGTTGAGTGCATAATTATGATCCCAATTTTGGGGATTTCTTCTTCGGAAAAGGATAGCATTCGGGTAGAGGTCAAGGATCCGACCAAATTTACCGCTTCTTCTGGTGTAGTAGAGGAAGAAACTATGGGTCCAGTGAGCAACTTGATCAAAGCATTTCTGTGTAGCTGGGAAGACATAAAAAGCCCCCATAGAGTGATGTTAGCTTGAGTTTTCTTCAGTTGATCGAGGATCTTGCTCCCCTCGAGGGTCATTTTTGGCATAGGAAGGTTTTCAACGCCCTTCCCTTTGTCATTTGTGAGTAGTGATCTTGGGATCTGGTAATGCCTTCCTGATCTGGTCATGTGATTTACTGAAGAAGGGAAGAATATGAACCCTATTTCTTCGTCAATCTCGGGTTGTTCTGCCATCTTGTTTATTTCTCCAAGGAGTTCTTCAAATGATATCATCCCACACATGTCGGTTACTGGGCCAGTCTTCTCAAAAGCCTATTCTTCATTCGAATCTTTGAATTCTTCCCCCCATCCAGTGGAAACAATTCGATCTTTCCATATAAGGTCGATGCATTCCACAACTTCAATGGCTTCTTCATACAGGTATTCCCATTCTGTGAGGATATGAGAGGTTGAGGGGACCAGGCGCCCTTACAATTTTAGAGTATTTAGTAACTCGGTCATACTGCAGATGTCATTGATTTGCCTAAATAATTCTGCCATGATCTTGATGACATCATCTAAGCTGAGTTCATCAGTGGGTACCACCCAACTGTATGACTCTCGGGCCCATTTCCCTTCTTTCAAGAAGAGCGTGCTGAACCTTTGGCAATCAATGATCATCTGTGAGAGTAAATTCAACCTGGACTTTAGGAGTTGGTTTAACACTTCTGATAATTCCATACTTCCATTTCTAGAACGGGTACGGACAGTGATGCATGCTCTTGTGAGGAGCGACAGTGCTTGATCAGCGAGGCTAACAGGGTGTAGGAGGAAATATAGGCAAGTTTGGAGAGGTTTGAGAGAGTGTATGGGTGTGATTTGAGTTGAGGGATTAAATTTTGGGTTCTCTTCTAGGAAGATAGCATTGGTATGATTTGGGAGTGGGTTGTGAGTAGTGTTTGGCTTAGGATTGGCAGGTGGGGCAATGGTACCCTGGTCAATTAGCCCTTGGATTAGGTTTCGGAGGTGAAATCATTGGTCGGTGGTATGGCCAGCAGTTTGGTGAAAGGCGCAATGGGCATCTGCCTTGAAGTTTCTTAGTAGTGTGTTTGGCAATGAATGGGGGTCCAAGGGTTTGATAAGGTTTCGACTTAATAGGTCCTGATAGACTTTGGATAGGGGAGCATGGAGCTCGGTGTATTCTGTTCAGACTGGGATAGGGCATCTTTCTGGTTCCCACAATGCGGTTGGTTGAGAGATGTTGTTGATGGTTGAGACTGCAGCACTGGCAGGTTTGTCATATTTTTAGGGCGTGAACTGTTCGAGCACTTTTTTGGTTCAACTTATGTTTCAGCAAAACCTTCCTCAATTTCTACTCCTGCTTCTCTGAGATCTCGGAAGTGGGGATAGTATTGTCCTCCCATGGCTTCTCGGACATGGGTCAAGAAGTTCTTCTTTATTGTGCTGACTTGTTCTTCCTCGAAAGGCCGATTGGTCATGGTAGCTACTTTTTCCCTCCATCGGGCTATGAAGTTACTGACTGATTCCCCAGATTTCTATTTGAGCAGATATAAATCATGACGGGTGACCTCAAGCTCTTCGTTATATTTGTACTGCAACATGAATTCACGGTCTACATCCTCCCTGCTACGGATTCTGGACTTCTCGAGAGACAAAAACCATCGGAAAGAGCTATCCTTCAAAGTTTTCTAAAACAGTTGGGCCATCACTTCTTCTAAAGCCCCTAAAGAGTCATGGAATGGTGATAACTGTGAATAAGAACAATCGGTGTTCCACTTCCTCCGAATTTCTCGATATTCGGCATCTTGAACTTCTCGGGTAACCTTGCCTTAGGATAAGCAGACATGTGGGTGTAGTCCATGTAATTTTCAGAGATTCTGACTTGGTCGAACTTCTTAGTTAGAATCTTGAGATCTTATTTGACCTTGTTCAATTCTTCCTCTTTCGGATCAGTGATCATAGGCAAGTTAGCCCCAGGCTAGGCATAGTTCGACATAAGAAGCTAGGAAGGAGGCAGCCCATTAACAGGAGGGACATGGGGAGCGTGTTTATATTCTTCGGGAACCCAGATAGGCTCGGATGGACCCATAATACGAGGGAATAGGGCCTCGGTCTCTTGAGGAACAGATACCTGGTTTCGTTGCATCTCCAGGACCTCAGTCTGAAGGTTATCAATCTTGGACATGAGCTGAGCTAAAAATGCCGCCAGATCTGGCTGTGCAACTGGTGCTTGATATGTGTTCTCCATGGAAAGCGGATGGATACCGGACTCAAAAGAGGTAGTAGGGGGAACGGACAGAACTCCAGGGTGACTTGACTGAAGATCGAAGATAATAGGGAGCCAGGCCAAAGGCGTGCAATCGAACTGAGAAGGCTTAAAATTGGATTTATTTTTGAGAAAAAGAAGGAAAATATTTTTGACATTTTTTCTTTTTTGATATTGAAAGACAAAATATTTTTGGATTTTTGGTAAAGAAAGGAGAAATGTTTTTGGATTTTTGATAAAGAGAGCAGAAGTGTTTTGGGAAGACGGGTCTCAGCATGATTATTATTATTACAATTATGTTCTCACTTGTATTAAATTCTCCTAAATGCAAAATGAAATACCGTACGGGACCCGAGCGTGAAAAAGTGGTGTTTGTAACACATACAAAGCTATGGTTGGACTTGTGACCAAGCTCACGGGCAGGGTCCTATTTTAAAAATGCATGAAAATTTAGGCCAACCCAGAATTTCGACAGAGTTTCTGGTAGAAAACGACAATCTAATATGTGTGTCTTAGACTTGACACCTATATGCGGGTATACAGCTTGATTGGGTGAATTGGAAAGGGTTCCCCCCTCTTGCGTGGATTCCACGTTATACATATTTCTTTTGACGGCAATCGGTGCATGTGGACAAGCCATTTGATATACCTGAGTGTACGTGAATTGTCTCACTATATACCTCGTGGGGACGATATGTGTGAGAGCGAATTCAATATACTGGGCATACGTGAATTAGTTCCCTGCAATATACCTCTTGTCATGACTTCGTTCAAGCGGTACGATGCGGGGGAACTGTTCGATATACGTCGAAGCTACTTGGATAATGGAAGGTTATAGTCATATCGCTTACGCTAACTGCGCCCTGCCAGACCAGCGCCCATCACGAAGTGAGCCTCTAGTTACTGGACAAAATTTGGTCAATCACAATGCTCTTTGGTGATATCGTGTGAATCATGCATGATCCTCTTATAGTATTTTATGATGAGAGTAACTTTCTTGATCATGCCCAATAGGGAGCAAAGTATGAGTACCAATGGTATGCCAAATATGGGTGATGCGTGCAACATGGGAATATATGTGATCTTAGGTGCACGTGGTGTGAAGTGTACACGGAGAATTTTCTACAAGTGTGTGAATAGAAGCATAAGCATGAGGTACACATGAGTAGTAAAAGGGGAACATGCAAATAGGGGAATATATAAGAAAATAAAACACCCATGTAAATAGAGTCTATCCCTCAAAATGAAAGTCCCTTGCAGAGTCACCACTGTAGCCATCCTCAAATATATCTCCTCGCGGCACGGCGGGAGAGGATCCCTCTAGGTCTCGCGCGTCCCTATCAGGAGCGCTTCGGCCAATGTTGGTGAATGAGGTGAAAAATGTAGAGAGATTGAGTCGCCAGTCTATTTTACTCAAAATAGATAAAAGAAAAGGGAGCCATCCCCAAGGACAGCATCCAAAGACATACTGATACATACGAAACCAAAATGATTCGAAAAGGGTCTAGAGGCTAAGTTACGAAATGGGAAGGTGTTAGGCACCCATTCCGCCCTTACGGTCTCTCATGGGTTGTTGCTATTTCCTTTATTTCCCCGTGATATGTGTGCATGTGTATACGTAGTGGAGATAGGAATCATCGACTTGTATCATGGAAGAGATAAAGCGAGTCATCCATAGGAATGTTCCTAAAAGTAATATTAGAAAATAGGATTTATGCGATTATCCTAGCGAATCATTATAGGGGAATGATAATGCATGTGGAAAAATACTCCATTGAGAACAAATATATATATATATATATATATATATGTAAATACATAGAATTTGAGAGAATTAAGTTTAAAGAATATAGAAAAATAGGAAAAGAGTAGAAAAAGGACTCTAGTCTTGAGTTTTACCCCGAGATGCCTACATAGACTATAGAGGCATCAAAGTCCACGTAATTCGTATGCAAAATGAGGGGTGGGATTTATCCCATAAATCCAATCGGGGACTTATCTTATGTGGGTTTGTGTGTACAAAAGTGTTTTAGTTGTGAGAAAAGTGTGAGAATTCCCGTTTGGAATTTATGAGAAAATCCTCTTTTTCTTGTTTTTCTTGGGTTTTAATTATATGAAAATAAGAGATGTGGGATAATACTAGATAAAAATTATATTAGGATATGTGAGATAAGAGAATAAAAGTACTAATTAACAAAACAAACTAATGAGAATTTAGGCGAATTTAAGGAGAGGGTGGAGAAAATTGGACCTTCTTGAAGATCTTGAGCTTGATCTTGGATGATGGAGAGCATCCCTTGCACTTGGATGAAGATGGAGAGTACTTCATTCACCAAGTTTGGTGAAAAAGGTAATGAAAGGTGAAGGTTGAAAAGGGATTTGGATGTGGAAAACACGCTGACTTCGAGAGGGGTTTTCTAAGCTTGCTGAGAGTGATGGATCTCTGATTCTTCTCTTCCTCTCAAATGAGGTTGGGCCTTCCTTTTTATAGGCCCATGTAATTTACGATCAGCATAGCCCTGGTTCTTCCAATCGACAGGTGTGTTTAGGCACACTACCGATAGGCAGGGTTTGGAACCTACCATCTGGCAGTCTCTTTCAGGTTCCTTCGGAAAATCGGTCGTAGAGCGCAAACCGTTGATCCGAATCGCACACGGGGAAAACCGTTGGAATGTTAATTCAGATACCTTTGAAAGTCTTTTGGTCGGCTCCCAGGTCCGAGAGTTGACTTTGGGTCAAATGTGGTTCGAAAGCGTTTGTCGGTCCTTTGGACGGGGAATTATCGGAGCAAACGAATCGTTCGTTCGCATGGTAAGTCAGAATCGCGCACGGGGTGGACCATTGGAAAGGTGAGGAGATGTACTTAGACATTCCAAATATTTTAACTTGGTTCGGGGAGTTGACTTGGTCAACCGGGGCCTGAAAATGTTTGGCGACCTTTCGAAGTAAAATGGATCGTCCATCCGTACTGTAAGTCAGAATCACGCACGAGGCAGACCATTGGAAAGTAGTTTCAGTGTCCTTTGAAGATTCATTTAGTCTCGGTTGAGCTAAAGAGTTGACTTTGGTCAAACGGGGCCTGGGAGCGTACGGGAAAAAATGGGTCATTCGTCCGCATGGTAAGTCAGAATTACGAACTGGATGGATCGTTGGAAATGGAATTCAGTGCCCTTCGAAGATTCATTTAGTCTCGGTCGAGCTGTAGAGTTTGACTTTTGGTCGAACGGAGCCTGGGAGTTCCCTATGGCCTTTAGGTCAGTACTTGGGGTATGACTTGGGTTTGAAATGATGAAGGGAGGTGCTAGGGACCTTAGGAGAGGTTAGGGGGTATTAGAATGGGGTGTTTACAACCCTAAATTCTAAAAAATTTACTTAATCATCATAAACATCGATTTCATCAAGATTATAATTTAATTATGACCATCAAATCACTGAATCTCCTAAATCCAGAATTTCTACATGGAAATTTAACAGACAATGAATAAAGAAGTAATTTGAACCAATATAATTAAGCAAGAAAATTCTTGCCTTAGATCTTCGATATTTCTTTGTTGATTTTTGAATCCACCCTTGAATCTACCTCTCCACTTCTTTCTTCTTGTGGTTTCTTACCTCCTCCCTCTGAGTTTGTAGTCTAGGGTTCTTAGGTGTAACTTTGAGGGAGTTATTTAGTCTCTTAATATAGATGAATAACTCACTGATGCTGACTTGGTCCTTAGGCCATAACTTTATACCCCCAAATGAGTCAAAATACTTTATCCACTTAGCCCAATAACCTCCCAACTCATGTATATATATATATATATATATATATATATATATATATATATATATATATATATAACTCGGGACAATTTCTAAGGGTCCAAAACTTCCTAACGAGTTTGTATAACCTCCCAAAGTGTGTCCCGAACATTTTTATTTAACATACTCACATGCATCCTATTTAAATCAACGCCTCATAATAAGTTAATCACTTTATGATTTATTTCTCACGAGTGAGCCCATCATTCCAAGTTGAGTCGTATAATTATGAAATTATGAATAAGTATTTATTCTCACATTAAATTTTATTCTATTAAATTTAAATACTTCTGATATAATTCATTATCAAGTTTAAATCTAATTTTTTTTTATTAAGTTTCCGTCATAATATTTTTTTATTAAAATATGGGGCATTACAATTACTTTTTGATTTATTTCTCACGAAAAAACCCATCATTCGCAATTGAGTCGTATAATTATGAAATTATGAATAAGCATTCTCACTTTAAATTTTATTCATCTAACTTTAAATCCCTTTTATTTAATTCATTTTCAAATTTAATCCAAAATTTTTAATTCAATTTCTACCATAATTTTTTTTTTAAATATAGGTTATTACATTTAATATGAAGGAGATGGTTAGGGATCCAGGAGGAGTGAGAGACGGAGTCTCCAAATTTAGGTTATAAATAAGAGGGAGTTTGGGGATGTTAGAGTTAAAGGAGTTTAATATGTGGAAGTGTCACACACACACACACACACTCGCCTATAATGACTCCTTATAGTGCAGATCCCGGTACATACCATTTTTTTTAAATAGTAAAAGAATTATTTTTTTATGAAACTTTATGGATATGATCTCCACGGTGCGAAAATAATCTCAATTTTTGTCATCAAAACATTCAATAAAAAAACCGTTGAGATTAGGTGATATGTAAAAAAGGGTACAAATATGCATTTTTGACCGTTGAAATGTTGGCGATCATATCACCCACTTTTTGATTGAATTTTTTTATGAAACTTCATGGAAATGATCTTTACACTGAAAAGATCATATCCATGAAGTTTCATCAAAAAATTCAATACATAAAGTGGTTGGCACCGACCCAACATTTCAACGGTTGAAAATAAATATTTATACCATTTTTTTACATATCACCTTATCTTAACTGTTTTTTTTATTGAGTTTTCTGATGAAAACAATTTGAGATAATCTTCTCACCGTGGAGATAATACCCATGATGTTTCATAAAAACAATCATTTTTTTACTATTTAAAAAAAACAGTTTGTACCATAAGTAGTCCTTACAGGAGACATTCTGTATATACACACACACACACATGCATATATACATACATGAAATCATTTACATAAGCTGTTTAGGTAAGGTCCTAATCGGGTTTGGTATACTATTTACCAGATCCGATTCATTTAATAAACTATTATTCGTGTTATAAAAAAATCTGGTATATGGGCATAAAAAATATAACAGACCCATTTAATCTACCCAAGTTCAGGTCATATCCACATCAAGACCCGACCCATTGACATGTCAAATTCGGTATGTAATAATATTCACTACCATTATAAAACATGTAATAGGACATGTTAGAATGTTTTTCTCTTCACTAGTTCGCCTGGGAAATAATTTATATAAACAAAATTTATTTTTCAAGCTCTCTAATATATAATATCGTAGTACTTAAGCTCATGTGAAAATTAAAAGCCTTCCACAAAAAATTTCAAATGTTACATTGATAAAATGAAAAGAAATGAAGTATTCGCATTGGGTAAAGAATCTTTTATCTAAAATTAAGAACAAAACACAAGAAATAGAAAGAAAGGCATTAAGTTAGAAAATGTTCATTTGTATTAAATTACATAAGAAGAAAACAAAGCTAAACCATACAAAAGAAAAAAGACAATAATAGAGATGAATAGGTAACAAAATTAAATATAAAAAATATGTTGTCAGGAATTCCTCCTATAACTTCATATTTTATAGACTATTATAGAATGAGTGGATTCTTTTTAATTTTTAAAAAAATTAAAAAAATATGACAAGTACTTTATGAGCACAAATTTTAATTTATGAACCAATTGACAATTTATAAAATTTGTGAACACAATGTTCTTTGATATGGAAACAATACATTATTATTAACTAACAAAATCTCAAATTTAAAATATAATTGAAGAATACATCATTTGAACGTTTATTTTTTTTATTTCATTTTGTAGTTAGAGATGTCTTTTTTCAAAATTTCAAAATGGTATTTTATAATTTTAAAAATAACTTTATTAGAAATAAGGATGGCATATAATATAAAACAATAAGCTATTCATTTTTTTTTCCTTTTTATATAAAGTAATAAAAATGGTTATAACATTTTAAATTTAGATTGTACAATTAACTAATGTCATGGGAAATCTAGACCTAGAAATTCTCGTTTCAAGTCATATTCGTGTAAATTTTTATCTTGTTCATATCTTATTGGGTTCATATTTAAATGTGTGATTTTTATCGCATGGAAAACTATATTAAAACTGAGACCCTTTACCTTAACGTGTTGTGTCGTTTGGACCTATTATTACCCAATAAGATAATGAATAATTTAGAGTCTTTTACGAGTTAATAGTTAGACCAATATTTAACATAATTAGACCCACTAATATTACTAAATCTCTCATTTTATAAAATTCACTACGATTAAATTAACATTAAGTGACGGAACTATTTGAAAGACCCCAAAAAATATTTCTTATCTAATATCTAAATATAAATTTGGTGTCTCCTATTAGTGATTTGCCACGTGTCTTCAAATTTTGGCAACAAAACACCCATCTCTTTCTCTCTCTTTTTCTCTCTTTGTCAATTAGATTCATCCGTCCTTTCGTATTTTCAAATCTTTGTCCTTTCATCTCTCTCCTACAATATTTATCTCCCAAGCTATATATTATGCGTCGAATTAACATGAAACCTAAACTTATTGTTCTTCCCCAAATAATGAAAACAACATCTTCTTTTCCATTCCTTATTCTCGTTGATTATTCAAATGGTATCAGAGCCTTCAATGGAAGATCATTTGTCTTTGTCTTCTTTGTTGGAAGAATCGTCTTCTACATTATTATTTACTCACGTGGTCTTCTCGTAGTCATTTGTTGGTTAATCTCGATCGTGGCAATTACGTGTTATTGTTGAAAATGCGAATCCTTTAGAAAAGTTTATTTTTTCACATGATCAAACTCATGTGTTGAATTAATATTTGTAGACTCAAACTTTAGCACATGATCAACTCCTATTTTCATGGAAGAAACGTTAATCACAAGAATGGTTGGTTGTGAGCCTTCAGATCATGTATCGAAAACGCTTCATGTGTAGTTTGCATCTCAAACCCAAAAAAATATTTTGAGATTGAGGGTGGTTTGGATGGAATAGAAAGATATCCCATGAGGGGGGGGGGGGAGGAGTGATGTTGCCGATCACACACATATATATAACTTTCCCTTGGATTTCAAAAAGCGGGTTTAGATGAATTGAAGAAAAGAGATAGATGTTGAAACTCAAGTGCTTTGTTTTTATACTGAGTATGTTTTTATAAATAGTGTTAAAAAAATTACTATGTATATATATATAATTGTAGGGAATCATGTTAATTTGTCCCTAAATAATGCTTGAATGAGTACATGTGCAACATATTTAAGTTTTTAGTTTAGAAAGAGTTTGCTTACGATTATATGATATTTTATGTGCTAAAATATGCAAATAACAAGTTTTATCCAAACAAAATTTGAGAACACCTTGCATATAATAATGTAAACATGCATGTGCATCGTGGGGGTTAAAACCTAGTTTGTATAAATTATGGATATCAATCAGTAATAATGGGTGAAAGGACAAACACCAAAATCGACTCATTAGATGTTTTGTCTCATCGAGTTTTCCCTGACATGACTTGAAATCATTAAGAGTCCACCCATTAACAAATCACATTGATTGAATTTGTATCGTGTCTCAATTTCTTAGGTTTATTGATATAGTTATTTATATCCTCACTTACATATATCATGCTTATTTCAAACAACTTATTGGATATTGTTTTATAATTGTATATTTATTTTGAATGAGGATGTAATCAGCTTGGCCCAAATAGGCATGACATATGGACACAATCTGCAAATTACCCTCGATAACAATCGACCATGAATTTATCATATCATTATCAGGTCGGCTATCAAAGATGGATGAACAACTAAGAGAGGATAACCAAAAGGGCTTACCTCGATGGTTACCGTAGGACCCTTGACTAGCAAGGGTTCAGCGTTCGAGTCCCACCCCTTGAAATACGTCTTAATTTAAAATACGTCTTAACTTAATTAATTGAGTAATTTAAAGTATTATTAGGTTGCGTGTATACCTATTGAATTATATAGATACTTAGGTGGAGATAATACTTAAAGTATAATTGTCTATATTAGGGTCGAGGTAGGATTCCGAACTAATATATGGAAATAGTAAGTTAGGGTCATGACGAAAGAGTTCCAAACCAATCCATGTATAAAATTTCATTAATGGAGTCGAGGTGATTTTTCGAACCATTACATGAAATGAACTTGGGGTCGAGGTGACATTCCGAACCAATTCTTTTTACATGGTGTCCATGGACCATTCCGAACTAAGAGTCCTTGATGTGTGTTAGGAGCACATATTAGTAACGAATGAATTTACATGTATATATTGTGTGTGAAATGTATATTGTATTAATAATCTACTTATATGAGTTAGTATATAATGAGATGCCGTGATTACATCTAAAAGAAAATTAAGCAGGGAAACTTAGTTATAAATCGGTTCAAGATAACAAAGCGTGAACAATTATCTAATTATATAAATCATGAGATATGGTTATTATTAAATACTAAGTGGGCGATATGGGAACTTAGTCACGTAGATAAGTTCAGTTGGATACTATAGTCTAATTAGCTTGAGTAGTACAACTAGGTGTGCTAGAACAGGATGTTAGGCGTGCACTATAGATTAGGGTTGAGGTAACTCAAGAGAGTGTACGCAAATCTTAACATGTGTAATCAATAACTCATTTTACTGTGATAATCACTTGCTAAATATTTTCAAAACATTTTGAGTACTAACTCTTGCTATTAAAATATTTTCAAAAACCTTTTAGGTGTGCAGCCACAGGGACGCCAAACTTGAGGATTCAGTCCAGGTACTTGTAGCTACCACATTGTGGAGGCTGGCAGGACTTTGCATAGGTGATTCATTCATTTAGATCTAGTGTAGGATACTATTTTAGTACTCTCTATTGGGACATGTTGTTCATTGTCACTATCTTAGATATTCAGCAACTCTTGGGATAGAGTTTCATTTGGCAGAGTACATCTCCGTGGGGTGCGCCGGTGCTATTTATAAAGAAAAGGGATGGTTTGCTTCGTTGGTGTGTAGACTACAGGGAGTTGAACAAGGTGACGATACGTAATAAGTATCTGTTACATAGGATTGATGACTTGTTTGAACAGTTGAGAGGGGCTGCATACTTCTCAAAGATTGACTTGATGTTAAGTTACCATCAATTGTGCATTCGAGAGGAGGATGTACCTAAGACCGCTTTCTTGTCGGGGTACGGGTCATACGAGTTCAGAGTGAATTTCCATTCAAAATTGAAGTGAATACTTTTAGTTTTCTTCTTATATTCACAGTGTTAAGAGTATATTTTTCTTCTAAAGAAAATGATTAATTGCTGAGAGAATTTGCATAAGAGAATGGGAGAAGAGTGGATGCTTAAAGAATTGAAAAGGTAAACCCACATTTACATTTAAATCCTCGCAACTATAAAAATTTCTATCATACTAGGTTTTAGCCCTGCACGATACGTGGACATTTTACATTTATAATTATACGACTTGCGATTATTATCATACAAGTTATGCTTGCATTTAATGCAAATTTATTTAAACATATGATTTTTTATTTCATTTGCACAAAGATATGCTATTTTAATTTTTGATATTGTGACTTTATGATTCATTGGTTCAAATTTTGTTATCTTGATCAATAAAACGTCAACTAATGCTTAAACCACAACCCAATAAAATACAATCATTAGGTAGATGTGATTTATTAATTTAACAGAAGTAGAATTCACGTCAGTTACACATTAAAGGCTGAGGGATTGTGAAAAAACAAATGTTATGCCCAATATTGGTCATTACTTGGGAACATATAGGTTACGACGCTATCCCCTTTTACATCATAAGAGACTACCACTTGGGCCGAACATGCCATGGTTAGTTATCAACATCATCTGTTGCCTGGGGTCAAACAGGTCATGACAGTCATCAGAGCATTAGTATTGCCCGGGTTCAAACAGTCCACGGTACCTACTCTCCCACTAGTCACTTGAAAATCGTCCTACTTCTAGAAGGATTCCTTAATCATCTCACTTATCCACATGTCTCGATAAATAGAAGTGCTCACCTAACTATTGGGGGGACGAATAACTTGGCGAAGCGCTACCAAAGTTTCAACTCTTTCTCTCTCTAGAGATCACCACCTGGGGGATCGCCCCCTGTCGCAGCAGCACAAGGTCATCCTTTATAGGCCATATCCGAAGCTACCTAACATATCTACATTCATGAAATCTACTCTCTTATCTCTCTTGTATGCCTTTAATGGCACCACAATCTTTTACTATATAATGTACATAATGAGAGTAGGTAAACAAAGTGGATGTAGGCTCATTTATAGAGCCCAACCAATTTATATCTTGTGTTTATGTATTTTTACTTGCTTTATTTCAACTTTATACTTGCTATGGTGGTTGATAAGGATTTATGTACAATTTTTTGCATCATCATTATGGCGCCATCTGCGGGGAAAAAGGTGTTAAATCTAGTTTCCTTTATATTTTAGGGTTCTTTACAACTTATTTCATCCATGGGGGCCCTCGGGCCACTATCCCATGGGTGAGATATGGGTCGTAGGACTCATACATTTACATATAAACCCTGTGAAGGAGTTATTTATTTCTAGATCTGTTTATGGGTCCTCATAAAAGTGGATAACTAAGGATGAGTTCAATTTACTTATTTCTAATTTTTACACCTATAATCTAGGGTTTTCTACTAGATTTGTGCTATTTTTGCACTTGAGTACTATTTTGTCCTTGGTAGACTCCTAGTAGGCCTATTCTGGACATTTTCTAAGGACTAAACAAAGGTTCTGGGTCCAATTTTGAGATTACACCCTGCACTGCCTTAGGCTGGATGCGACTTGGCATCTTAACTACATGTAGGCCACAACCCCTTTATTGCAGGTAGTGTATATCTTCACTACAGTTCACCACCTTGGAAGAAAGGCTTGTGATAAATTATCCTCAGACTCAACTATGGTGAATTTTCCCTTAGTAACCCCATGACAGTAACCTCATGTGTACAGCAAGCCGCGACCACCGCAATATAATTTTATAGATTACCAAAGACTACATCCTTGTTACTATACTTTATTGTTTCTCTACATTCCTTGGTTTTCTCACCACTATTTAATTCATCTCAGAGTAGATATTTCTAAAGATTGAGATAGAAGAATTCATGGAAGGAAACTCTAGGTCAGGTTCACAGCAGAATGAAGAGATAGCCCAACTGTTAAACTACATCAACCACCAATATGACAGTCAAGCCTCTCTTTAAGGCAAAGGCAACCACCTGGCACTTAGGGTTTTGATGCTGGAGTGCACAGCCTTCACCTCCATTCAGAAGGCCGCAGAGGATAAGGATGCAGTCAAAATCCCTCATAATGGGAAGCATAAAGAGCCAAAGACAAATAAGGCTTATGAAGACTATACCCCACTAACTGCAAGTATCGAAGATGATAAATTATTGAGGTGGCTCGAGAAGCTGAAATCCCTCCCCTATAAGAGAGACCAGGGAAAGTGGTGTAAATTTCATCAAGACCATAGCCACATAATCAGTTGCTACTTCCCCTTAAAAGATGAAATTGAGAGTCTTGTTAGGTAGGGGATGCTCCAACGATTCGAAAAAGCCACAACCTACAACTGAAAGTGCATGCCTAGTTTTAACTCTAAAGAAGGAGTTTATGGAGAAGAAGGGGTGACGACCTTAATTGGATCATAATGCCACTTACGGTGTAAATACATACAAAGTATAAGATGATTATGTTCGTAGAGTCAATCATCTATCTGGATGCTTCTATTAGCCTTAGGGGCTCAAGATGCTCCCTCTCAGCTTTCGTGATACTTTGATTAACCTTAAGGTCTCATAATACTCATTATTAGCCATGGGTGGCTTATTGACAACCCAAATTATGGAGTCTTAAAAATACCTAGCTTAGGGAGGCCTTATAACACCTACCCTAAGGAGGCCTAAAAATACCCAACCAGGAGTGGGTGGTTTATTGACAACCCAACCTAGGGAGGCTTGAAAATTCCATAAAATAAAGGAAGAAATAAAGATGCAGTCAATTAAAGAAAAATGAGCCAAGGGCATTATTGTCTGTGGCAAGGGAAACTGTTCCCATACTCCACTAGTCCAACACTGTTGTCAAGGCATTTCTAATCCCAATTCTTCCTTAAAAGGAGCTGCAGTCAATTGAAGAAAAGTGGGCCAAGGACATTATTATCCACGGTAAGGGAAATTGTCCCCATAGTATAGAAGTCCAACATTACTGTAGAAATATTTCTAATCTTAGTTCATCCTACCGCGAAACAAAGGTTAGTTAAACATCTTCTAAATGGCAGTAACGTACACATAAACGTTTGAAGAATAATCTGAAGCCTATGGCCGTAACCTCTTGGGCCACAACCAATATTACTTGTATAAAGAAATTATGCAAGCATTCAAGATTAAAACATTATAAGGACACACTCAAAACAACCACATTATGTAAAGTAGTATATTCAATAAAATGTGGACGTAACCGTGTTTATTTAAAAACAACAGATGTTCAATGTAGCTACAACCCTATGTTATTACCAACTAAATGTGGTTGTAACCCAAAAAAGATTACAAGAAGAAAAGCATATTGGAAGTCAACTATGAGGTAGCATCCTCATCTTCATACTCATCCTATCCATCATCTATTGTGATCTTAGTCTCATCATCAGGTGCGGAGTCATCCTCCATCTGCTTCCCGGCTCTCTCCTCAGCAACATCCCTTAACACTGCCACACACTCCATATGCTTAGTATCACTGAGCCTTCAGATAATGATCTTTTTGGTTGATTTAGGGAAGTTTTTAAACACCCTGTGCCTAATCTCCTAGAATCTGCGGAGGTAGGCCTTGTTATTAGCTAGGAAAAGTCCCTTGAAGTCTTGTAATAAGCCATATAATCTTTAACATCTTTCTTCACGGCTACAACATGATCATCATCCTTTTGTTTAAGGGCTTCAATGTGGTCATCATTAAGCTTCGGGAGTTCTACGGAATGACTTTGAACCATCTCATCATGCTTTTTCTGCACCAGGTTAAAATTTTATTCAAAGGTTGTTTCTTTCTTAGCAACTTCTATACACTTGGCCTCAAAAATTATCTGTGGCCTTAATAAAATTATGTTTGGCTTCATTCTTTGCTTTGTTCCCATCTTCAACTCTTTACTTCGCATCAATTTTATATGAGGCAAGGGATGCATCGAAGTAACTCTTCACTAAACCAAAAATAACAATTGGTAACATCCTGATATTAATCTAGTACAGTTTAAAACTGTGCCAAATTCTAGCACGATTTAATGACAATCTGGCATACTTTAAAACTGTGCCAAAATTTGGCATTGTTTTAAAGTGTGACAAAATTGAGTACACTTGTATAAAATATAAAATACCCTAAAAAAATTCACTTTGATATCCCTCTCTTTCATCTTTCTCATTCCTGCTCAACCCCTATCCCTCTCTCTGCTTTGCATCTCTCCGCTCGTCTCTCCCTCTCCTTGTCTAGTCATCTCTCTCAGCCCTCCCAACATGGGTCGTCTTCATCGATACCAATTTATCCCGTGGGTATATTAGTAATTTCAACCCGTTGTGCTGCGAAGATAATCCTAAAAGTAGTTTCGAGTTTTGAATGCAACGATTGGGGTCTCTCGTAGCCTAACAATCTTCATCGTTTTGTTTTAAGGTATACATTCTTATTTTTTATAATTGTTTTCCCTTCATAGTGATTTCAACTCCCTTTCTTATGATTCCACTTGTATTTACTTTATAATATCATTGTTGGCTTTGGTTGCGTTTCTCTGTGATGATCAAATATGATGACAAGTCAGATCTAATCCATTCTTTTATCTGAGAGAAACAATCTAGTTTGCACCTTCCATTTCTTTTAAATCTTTACCAGAAATGGATTATTTTTTATTTTTTAATTTCTTCTTTTTGTTGATACTTATATATAATTAGGAATTTCCTAGGTTTTCGTAAGGAAAAATTTCCAATCGAGTCAATTTGTAGTATTGGCTTAATTTCGAACAAAACAATTTGAGTCATAGGATAGAGTGTCAAGTTTTATCCATCCAAGCCTATGGCGAGTTGCATTGAAGACGTAGAGGGCAAGAATTTAAATCTTCATCAGTGTCAAGTCTAGTTCCACGTTTCACGTCATCAACATGAGGATTCAATAGTCTCCAAAAGGTATGATTCACTTTTATATATATATGAGACTTGGAATATTTTATGGGTGTAAATTTTTTCTAAAATGACTTTTTATTTTTAGAAAATATTTTAGAACTTTTTATAAAAGTTTTTGGGCTTAAAAATGAAAAATTGAATTTTCTGAATTTTTGTTCGAAGTGTCGTTCGAATGTGAATTCGAACGACTTTCCCTTTTTAATCCCAGTTTTATCATTAGTAAAATCGTTCGAACGACATGGGAAAGTCATTCGAATGACCTTAGCGGGAAAGCTAAAAATCTGGCAGTTTTTTTTACCAACTCTCCCACTACCTTTTACCACCTTTACATAGTGCGGGAACTAGTCTTTTGATGAGAAATTTTGAGACTTTTAGAGAGAGAGAAATTGAGAGAAAAATTCGTCAATCAAAAGTTCATGTTTATGCATTTAATTTTTCATGGAATAAATTCTTAAAACACATACACCCATTTAGTTTTTTTTAATCCAAATATCCACACACACACAAACACATGCACACACACACACACACACACACACATATATATATATATATATATATATATATATATATATATATATAGATATATATATCTTGCTTGGAGTTTGTATTTGGCACCATTGGTTTTCTCTACACCATCAAGAAGAGAGTATGAGTTCTTCTCCACCCCAAAGGTTATTGTTTGCATGATGCAGTGTTCCCACTCAAAGAAAGACTTTGCGTGAAGGTGGCGGTGACCAAGAGCCCCATCGGTGGATTCCGAGACCGTGGATGAGTCCATGGTTATCTACTAAGCGGAGGTGTTTACAAGAAGGAGTGTCAAGGCTTGGACGAAGTCAAGTTGTTGGTGTAACTCTATTGTCTTGTAATTGTAATTTCATACTTAGTGGATTTGTTAGACAAGGGTCATTCGAGGTTTTTCCCAATTGGGTTTTCCTCGTACACCGTCGTGTAGTGGATGTAATTTTATTTTATCTTACAAATCACCTAGAATTCATGCTTAGGATAATCAAGGTAAAAATTGGTATAAATCACACATTTGTTTAAGTTGGTGCTAAATTAGTTTGGGTGAATTTTAGGTTAATTTAATTCAAGTCAACATAATTTAATTTGATAAAATTTGGTTTGGCCTAAATAGAAAAATGAATTAATCTTGTTAGGAAAATTTCTAGGACTTGGGTTGAATTTAAATTGTTCAAATAAAAATTCATTTGTTGTTTAATTTAATGTCACTTTTAGTTTTGTTTAATTTTGATTTTTGAAGAAATTAAAGTTTAAAGTTTGTGTGTGTTTTGTTGAACCATCATATTCGGCATTTAAGAAAATTTATTTTAAGAGATTTTTAAATTGTTTGGGGGCTTCCTATCATTTTCAAAGTGGTATCAGAGCGGGAACGCTAATTTATTGTGTTAAGGTCCTTTTAGAATTTTTTTTTTGGTTAAAATGGAATTTTTCTCATTTTCAAAATTTTCTATTTTCGATGGTTCCAATTACGCATATTGGAAAGTGCGTATGAAATCGGCACTAAAGTCCATAGACGGGAGGGTTTGGTTGTCGGTTGTTAACGGGTGGTCCCCACCCATATTTTTGGTAAAAGATAAGTGTGTCCCCAAACCCATTGAGCGTTGGAGTGAGAACAAACTAAAGTTAGACAATTTTTATTCCCGAGGATTAAATGGCTTGTTTAGTGTGGTTACAATAGATGAATTCCGTCATATCATGACTTTTGAAACTGCTAAGTAAGCTTGGGATATATTACAACTCACTCACGAGGGAACTAGTGTCGTTAAGGCTTCAAAACTCCAAACCTCACCACTTAATTTGAAACCATCAAAATGCTTGAGAATGAAACCTTTGATGAATTTTATGCTAGACGTTTCGATATAGTTAATTAATCCTTTAATTTGGGAGAGAAAATACCCGATGACCGAGTAGTAAAGAGAATTTTAAGGTCCCTACCTGATAGATTTATCTCCAAAGTGATCATTTTAAATTCTTTACCCACCTTACACTCTACCAAACTTGAGGAGTTAGTAGGTGATTTGCAAACCTATGAACTTGATATGTTTCCCTCCAAAAATGAAAATAAAATAGACAAGGGCATCGCTTTGAAAGCCCGAAAGGAGGAGAAACAAGTTGTGGTTTATGAGAGCTAGAGTGACTCGGAGGATATAGCTATGTTTGCGAGAAAATTTCAAATTTTTTTTAAAGTTAATAAATAAAAGTTTAAAAATGATTATAAGAAATTTGAAAAATCTAAGCATGAAAAAGCTAAAAAGATCCCTAAAACATATAATAAAAATTTTAATAGGGACGAGTCAAATAGGTGCTATAGTTGTGAGGGTCACGACCATAGGGCGAGAGAGTGCCCTATTAAACTAAGGAGATAAGGCAAACAACTAATTTTCTATAATGCCACCCTTATTGATGATAGTGAAAAGGGAGAGGGACCCGATTCCCCCATTAAGCGCAACTTTACTGTGTTCATGGCAAGTTATGTGATCATCGACATGACTCTTTTGGACCTTTGTTTATAATCCCAAAAAGATGATGGTTGTGAGAGTGGAAAAGAGAAAAAAAGTGAAAGTGATGAAGATGTTGATGAAAGTGAACTTCAAATTGAATTTAAAGAATGATATGAAGAATCTATTAAATTAAAAAGAACTAATTTGAAGTTAGAATCTAGTTTAAGAGAGTGTGCCAAGGTCGTTGATGAGAGTGCCTTAGTGGAAGACCTTAGGACACGTGAGAGAGCTCTTTGAGAGAAGCTTGAATATGTAAAAGACGAGATAGATAGCCTTAGAGGTTTGATGGAATCTATGAAAAAGGAGCTTCTCATGTTTGAAGAGAGAAATGTTTTGTTAGAGTCTAAAATTTTTGAGTTATAAGAAATATTAAGAGACTCTAGTGAGTTTAAATTTGATTTGGAATGTAGGCCCGCTAAATTAGATAAAATATTAGGAACCGTCCAAGTAAAAAATGACACTTGTGGTTTAGGCTTCGATTCTTGTAACGATTCCATTAATAAAGCTAAAACCAATATTTTGAGATAATCACGTAGGAAAGCATCTAAAGGTCTACTTTTCGACGTGTCTTTACTTGCTCACATTGTGGTCGAAAAGGTCATCTTAGAAAATTTTGTTTTGATCTTAAAAGAATTTCTAGTAAATCCAAAAGTAAGGTAACTGAGGTAGCCAAGATACCCAAATCTAGAGATTGTCACTCTTCACTTGTTTGGGTTAGGAGATTGGACTTGGTATCTTTACAACATATGATTTATGATTCTCATTTACTAGCACGTGAAACCTCCCATGCTAAATCAAAAGGTTAAATGTGTTAGCTTTGTTTTGCATACTATAACTTTTGGTCTTATTGCTATATTTTCATGCTAGTTGTATGCTTATTTGTCATTTTCTAGACTATGCCTCATTATATACGCGTTGCTAGATTTATGACTTGTTTAGTTTTTGTATTATATTCTTTTCATTTTAGTTTGCATTAAATGAAAAATACAAAAAGATTTTGTTTATCATTGGTATTTTATTTTTATGATTTATTTGAGCTTAATGAAAAATACAAATGATTTTTGTTTGTCTTTTGAGTAAATATTTTTGTATGTTTGGTTAAAAATTTCAAAAATGCAAAAAGGTTTTTTTTGTGTATTTTAGTTTGACACACCTTTTGTGGGATATGTTTGTGTTTGAATCCTATCATTTCGCTCCCATGTGGCTAGAACTTTTGGTTAAAATTTTCATTCCTTAAAATATTCTTTGTCATGGTTACATGGAGTAGTTTAACTTTGACTTGCTTAATGAATTCTCTTTTATATGCCTTTTCACACACATGTATAAGATCGTTTGAAATTTTAACTTCACATGTATATTTGAGCTTTGTGAGGTGTTATCCTACCAATCTAGTCATCTACATATCTTGTGACCTAGGAGTATTTGTGCATGTCAAATCCGTTGCACATGAGATTTGTGTGATGAAAAAAAAATTGATATATGAATATGCACGAGGAAGGGCTCCGAAAGGAAATATTATCCTTTGCGAGTAAGCCACCATTTGCTATGGACCTAAAAGAAATACGTGGTCCAAAGGCCTAAAAAATATGGCATTAAAAGAAAACATAATTTGCCAAGACCTATTTTGTTTATTTTGATATATTCCTTCAAAAGTATTATATGTATATTTGAGAGAGTTTGGATGGTATATCAGTGTTTTGCACATTGTCCATGTTTCCTAGTTGTGTTATCATTGTCATGACTCTATTGGTTTGTAAAATCATCAATATGCTAGGCTTTTATGCATTGTGCTTGTTTGTTCATAGAGTTCAACTTATCTTATCACAAAAGGCTAAATCATAGTTGATAAAGTTTTGCAATCAAATGAGAATTCCGTGAACATGTTTAAGTGATTGGGTTTTAATTCATTGGTATCTTGTTAACACCCCTTCACTTCCATTTCCATATGACACATTTATTCTATAAGAGTGTGGAAAAATTATGTTATTTTATTTTGTGTGTTTATATCTATATATGTGTGCTTATGCTTAATTTGTATCTATTGTGTATTCATACATATGATATGTTATGTGTTTTGAGTCTTTGCCATGTTAGCTAATCCATTTATGCTTTTAATTCATAATTGGTATCTATCTTATTGCGAATTTTGGTTGAGATCCCATGTTTATGTGATATATTTTAGTTGGTATCATTTTTTTATCGCATCATAAGTTGGTATCTATTTACCTTTGTATGGATTAGTTGTGCTTGATTTTTTCCCATATGCATTAATGCTCTTATCACTTTATGAACCATCATGTTTGACTTGTTTTCCCATATTTTATAGCCCTTGTGTAGTTTTAAGGGGAAAAATAAGTAATGTTTTAATTATTTAACCTTTGTCTATTCCTGAACAAAAGGGGGAGAAATAGTATCTAAACCTTTAGTTTAGGAGATCTAACTTAGGGGGAGATGTCACCTTTTAAGTAGGTCATTTTTGATAAAATGGGAGAATTAATTTAGGGGGAGTATTTATTTAAATTTCATTTAATCAATTGATATTCCCTATGCATTTAATGGTTTGCTTATGTGTGCAGGAATTTATTTCTTATGGCATTTATTTATTTAAAGAGGCAAAACATCCTTAGGTCATGTCAATAGCGTCTGTATTATTTTTTTTTGGGTGGGATGATGTGTCTAGACGAGCTTGATGGTCCTTTAGGATTTTTGATTTGGTTTTGTCCCGGAATAGCCGAAGGGAGAAATTTCTAAGGACAACTTTCCAATCGAGTCAATTTGTAGTATTGGCTTAATTCCGGACAAAACGATTTGAGTCTTAGGATAGAGTGCAAGCTGTATCCATCCAAGCCTATGATGAGTTTGTGTTGAAAACGTAGCGAGCCAGAATTTAAAGCTTCATCAGTGCCGAGTCTAGTACCACGTTTCACCTCATCAACATGAGGATTCCATAGTCTCCAAAAGGTATGAATTCACTTTTATATACATAGAAGACTTGGAATATTTTATGAGTGTAAATTTTGTCTAAAATGACTTTTTATTTTCATAAAATATTTTAGAACTTTGTATAAGTTCTTGTGCTTAAAAATGAAAAATTAGATTTTCTGAATTTTCGTTCGAAGTATCGTTCGAACGAGAATTCGAACGACTTTTCCTTTTTAATCCCTATTTTATCATTAGTAAAGTCGTTCAAATGATGTCATTCGAATGACCTAGGAAAGTCGTTCGAATGACCTTGGCGGGAAAGACTTTTTTACCCACTTTTCCACTACATTTCCCCCACTACCATTTACCACCTTTACATAATGCGGGAACTAGTCTTTTGATGAGAACTTTTGAGACTTTTAGAGATAGAAAAATTGAGAGATAAATTCATCAATCAAAACCTAATGTTTGTGTGTTTAATTTTTCCTGGAATAAATTCTTAAACACATACACCCATTTATTTTTGATTTAATCCAAGTATTCACACACACACGCACACACGCACACACACACACACACACACACACACACATATATATATATATATATATATATATATATATATATACATATATATCTTGCTTGGAGTTTGTGTTTGGCACCATTAGTTTTCTCTACACCATCAAGAAGAGAGTTTGGGTTCTTCTCCACCCAAAAGGAGTTTGTTTACGTATTGTGGTGTTCCCACTTGAAGAAAGGCTTCGCGTGAGGGTGGCGGTGACCAAGAGACCCATCAGTGGATTCCGAGACCATGGAGGAGTCAATGGTTATCTACTGGGCGGAGGTGTTTACAAATAGGAATGTCAAGGCTTGGACGGAGTCAAGTTGTTGGTGTAATTCTACTGTCTTGTAATTGTAATTACATACTTAGTGGATTTGTTAGGCTAGGTCCATCCGAGGTTTTTCTCAATTGGGTTTTTCTCGTATATCTCCGTGTAGTGGATGTGATTTTATTTTATCTTGCAAATAACCTAAAATGAATGCTTAGGATAATCAAGATAAAAATTGGTTTAAATCACACATTTGTTTAAGTTGGTGCTAAATTACTTTGGGTGAATTTTAGGTTAATTTAATTCAAGTCAAGATAATTTAAATTGATAAAATTTGGTTTGGACTATATAAAAAATGAAGTAATCTTGTTAGGAAAATTTCTAGGACTTGGGTTGAATTAATTTGTTTAAGTGAAAATTTATTTGTTATTTAATTTAATGTCACTTTTAGTTTAGTTTAATTTTGATTTTTGAAGAAATTAAAGTTTGAAGTTTGTGTGTGTTGTGTTCAACCATCCTATTCCGCATTTAAGGAAATTCATTTTAAAAGAATTTTAAATTCTTTGGGGGCTTCCTATCATTTTCAGTTTTTGATATGTTTTAAACTATAAGATCTGATTATAGTTACAGAATGTAAAATAATAGATAGATGTTGGCAAGGGGCATAAGTTGATTAGGCTTGGCTAAACAAGGAGTATTGGAGAAAGCATACGAGGAAGATCAGGGAGTTTCAGTTGTAGCTTATAAATAAGGTTATAATCTTGATTTTAATTTAGACTTGAACTATGAATTGATTAAGCAAGTGTGCTTAGGGCCTATGTCCCAATTGCTTTTTTGTGATAATTAGATACAATAACAGTTATGAGTTGTAGTTTTGGGCATTGGTTGTAGTTAGAAAATTTGGCTCCTTATCTCCTTCATTATTCTTCTCTTCCTCATTATGAATTGTGAAACATTCTTCTTCACCATTTCTCAATAAGAGCATTTACAATAATTTTTTTGAACTTTAATATGAGAAGAAGATAGATTTGAGCGTTTAAAATATATGGATGAGTTAATCAGTATCATAAAATTAATATTGAGCTTCAAGGTCACATAATCCTTGTATATAGTGGATATACGTAGCATCTTTTTGTTTACAATGATTCTTCAGGTAAGATCCATTTGTATCATCTTTGAATATTCTGAAAAGTTGTGTAAACATTAATTTATATTTTGTTAAATAACATAGATTAATTTGCAATATGAAACTACTGTTCTCCTGATTTAAACCATATATAGTCACTATACTAGTTTCACTGTCAACCATTATAACGTATATAACTGCCTTGCAGGGGTTTTCCTATGTGGCTCCATGATATTCTCGGCATAAACTTTCAAACGGACAATGAATCTCTCAAGGTATAGTTGGACTAACATCATCTTTTAAATGCTCACATTTATGTTGTTTATTCCTTGACGGTACTTATTGCATATAGACCTGAATGTTTTGTATATTTCTGTATATTTATGATAACTTTTCTATTGTTCAATTTCTCTCAGTTACATTTAAAATACATGCTTTTAAATATTTGGTGGATACACTCTAGCTACATTATAGATTAATTACTTCAATCATATTCCTAGGACCGTGGCTTCACCCCCTATGGTAGGTTTACAACACACAAATTTATAATGCTTCATATTTTAGCTTTATTAAATTCAAGTAATAACAGGAATGGATTCCAAAATTGAAATTTATGGACATCAACTAGTAGAATCTATATAAAGCTCCTTAACCCCATATAAGACCTAGTGATGAGGAACGCATGCAGAAGAAAATTAGAAATTTACATGGCATTGGATCTGATTTTTATATATCATTGTTTAGGGTAAAATCGTGGGTAATAATGATTTGATTAAGGCTAAGGTTTTTATTTATTTAGAGTTGTCACTCTAATTAGAGTATCAGGTATTTGAGTTATTTAACTTAATTAATCTTCTATTAGGGTTTCATTAATAGCTTATAAATAAGGTTGAAGTCTTTATTTTTAATTCATACTTGTATTATGAATTGATTAAGAATGTGTGCTTAGGGCCTTTGTTCCAATTGCCTTGGGGAATATTCGTCTCCTTCATTTCTTCTCTATTTTCTTATATACATCTAGCTCCATCTTGTGATTGATCTTCAAGAAAAATGAAATACATTTTCCACCATTACAAATTTTTTAGAGTTCTTATTTTTACTACATGTTTACTTGTGTTTAGCTAGGATATTATAGCAATCCTAGTAGGGACACAATTATAACAAATCACACAATATTCAAGTGATAACTCTATCAATTTTTAATACTTTAATATCTGAATGTTCATAGAAATCTCTTCTACTACTTTTCCCCCCTCTCTATTAACTTGATATAATTGTGTAATTTCCACAGCCATCTTCTGAATGAGGGATAATGTCGTTTCAGTTCCTTGATCTTTCAATGTAGATAGCCAATGTTCTCTTGCCTTGTAAATAGAAAATTGACTTTTCTATGAAAGAAACATGTTAGTTAGTTGAGTGTCTGATGTTCAGGTGGATTGACAAGACAAAGAAATGTAGAGTTAGAGAACACATTCATGAGAAATTGGAAGTAGTTATTTGAAACCCCCTATGGACCTCTCCTTCCTTTTGCCTGATCATAATGATTTTTCTTATATTCTCTTAAAATTAACTGCATTTCTTTTTTGGGGGGGAAATATTTTTGATATGCAGTATGTTTTTATGTGCATTATTTCCTCAGAGAGTATTCGAGATTTATTGTTCATATTTATTTTCTTTTCGTTAGTGTTCCTTATTTAGAAGTCATTTCCATTGTCTTATTTGGCTGTATGATTAGCATTATATAAATATGGGTTTAACATATAATTTGGTCATATTTATTTTTTATTTCCAGGAGGAAATGCAGCGGTTTGTTAAAACGATTATGGATCTTATGGGAGAGGAAATGCTTTTTCTTGGAAGGGGGTCCTATCATTATGTTTTAGGTGTAGGACACGTCTTTACTTCATTATGCTCAAAATATATTAACGGCATTAAAAATAGTTATGTTAGTGAAACCTATGTCTTTATATATGTCTAAGGTGATACACTCTTATTGAGAGGACTAGGGTAACTTTATTTATCGGGTGTAAGCTTTTTCCATCACTGGTTTTGAGAGGTGGCTGTATAATATCTAGATATTGTGCATTAGTTTGGGGTTTTCTACCTTTGTTTTGTTATCATAATGTTATTGTTGTAGTTTTTAGTTATGGTATTTTCCTTTTCCTATACCGGTTTTAAAACGTGGTATATATTTATTGTTGCTGCAGATCTTCATTGGCGAGATTTCAAAGGTTATTTCATCAAAAATGGTAATGTTAGCTAAAAGTTTGTTATACACAACTGTTGATACCAAAATTAATATGCTGATGTGGACGAATCATACGAAGACACTTGTCAATCTACGTGGTACAATAACAACGAGGAAGTTCATTTCCCCGACCAACTCATGTTCTCTCCGAGCAACGAGGATATATCGAGGAACTTCATCACTCCGAGGAACTCCTGAGCAACGAGCAACTAAGGCGGTCCGAGCTGCATCTCGGCCGTATCATTAATTACCAGATAGACGACAGTTCAACTATTCATTGAATGTTTATAATCTTGATACACACGCTGCATTAAATGTATTACCCTTTCATGTGTATATCATTTAATGTATCAACCCTTTCATGTACAGCCTCAAGGCTATAAATACCTTGTATCATCCTCATTCAAGGGGACCGGAATTTCTTGACTGAACTTGTAATCGAGAATTCCCAAACACTCAGCAATAACATAACAGTGGACGTAGGCTATTCATATAAGGCTGAACCACTTAAAAAATCTTTGTCTCATTTTATTTATCTGTGATTGAATAATTAGACTGATCTAATTTTTTACATCAATAGATTGGTGCTGTCTGTGGTAAACGACTGTTGCTATCGTTTTTCACCAAAAATCATTTATCATCAATGGCAGATAATCCAGAATCTAGTAATCGAAATGCTGGAAATACTGGAAATCCTACAAATCCATCTGCACCTCCAGATCTGGCTGGAATTATGACGAATCTGGCTGAAGGACAAACCGCCATGCAAGAAACAATGAGGCAACTCATTCAAACTCTTCACGGTGGTGCACCTACCCATTCAAGGCAAAGGAGTGATCGTGGGCAATCGCGATCCAGGCGTACTGAGTCATATCGTAATGAAGAATCTAATGATTTTTCTTATCAACCTGGGAGAACTTCATCGATACGGGCCACGGATACAGATCAACATATCACCCTCTCTTCGGAGAGAACTAGCGCCCTGGAAAGATTAAGCAGGGCATCTCCTTTCAGTCGGTTAGGACCAAGGGGAAATATGAGTCCGCCTAGAGTCCCATCGAGAAGCTTTCGACCACCATCAGGTTTGAGAGAAGGATCAGCACAATCAAGACCACCTACTCGTCGAGATAGATCTCAGGAAGCTACGTCAGAACAATCAATTGCTCGGACTAAGCAGCCCGAGGAAGGAAATGAAGCATGGAAGGGTTCCATTCAGCGATTGGAGGATAGACTTGGAGAAATGGTTAAAGAAAGGAATCCCTTACAGAGAACTTTTGTTCAAGGGGCACCTTTTGTGCAGGCCATTGTGAATTTTCCTACACCTTAGAAATTCAAAGCACCTATAGTGACCCCTAAGTATGATGGAAAGACAGATCCTGTTCTTCATATAGAACAATACCAAGTTGCTGCCGACATATATGTCGTTCCTGACGAGATGAGGTGTAGAGCATTCTCGGGAACTCTTACCGGATCTGCACAGATATGGTACAACAATCTTCCTCGGGGTAAGATTTCGACTTTTATTCAGTTAGCCGAGTTGTTCATTAGTAATTTATGTTTTGGAGAAAATCCGGTAAAGCGAGTAGCGCACTTGTTAAGTGTTAGACAAAAATCAGGTGAGAGTACTAGAGATTACATAACTCGTTTCAATAACGAGAAGTTGGAAGTCATAGATTACGAAGAAAAGACAGCGATCACTACTTTGATGAGTGGTTTGCTGCCTAACAAGTTATACTATACTTTGGCCAAAGATCCACCTAAAACTATGTCGGAGTTGATGGCAAAAGCGGCCAAAATCATGAATGCCGAGGAGGCTATGGCTGCGAAGAAGAATATGGATAAAGAAACCAAGGTGGAGGTTGACAAATCTAAGAAGAAATAGCAAAAAGGTAATGGTGGTGACAAGCATTCCAAGAATAATAGGACGTCATGGGAAGTCCTGAAGAAATATGATAATTATACTCCATTGAAAATGGGTATTAATCATGTTTTGGAAGAAATCAAGAATAATGAAGAAATCAAGTGGCCAGAAAAACTGAGGACCAATCCTGAATTGAGGAATAGGGCCAAATATTGCGAGTTCCATAAAGATCATGGCCATATGACCAAAAATTGCATAGCCCTTCAGAACGAGATTGAAACGCTCATCCGAAGAGGAAAGTTATCAAAGTATGTAGATCGCAGAGGTGAAAGGAAGAATGATGATAGGACTAGAGATCGTTCCAGATCTCCTCGTCGGACGGAGGAGAAAAAGAAAAGAGATCATGAAGATGATCCAGATGAAGACCCCGATCTTCCAAAGAAGCCAAGACAGCCTAAACGAGAGGTATTTTCCATACGTTTTGGGTCATTTGATTGTAATGTTATTTCAGGAGGAGATACTGGAGGGTGAGACCTTACTGCAGAAAGAAAGGCCTATCTCGGGGAGGCTCAAGCCTGCTCATATATTCAACGAATAAATCTTGCCGAGGATGATCGTCCGAGGAAGGTGAACAAAGAGAAGCTAGTTATTGGTTTTTCAAAAAACAATTTGGTCGGTGTTCTTTACCCTCACGACGATCCCTTGGTGATCAAAATGAGGATGAAAAATGTGGTGATTTCAAGGGTGTTGGTGGACAATGGTAATTAGGCAGACATCATGTACTATTCATGTTTTGATAGCTTGAATTTGAAATTATCTCAATTGGAACCTTATCACAGACCCCTCCTAGGTTTTGCCGGTGAGAAAGTTTTTCCACTTGGGACGATCAAGTTGGATATATTCATTGGAACTTGGCCTTCTTGTCGAACAGAAAGAATACGCTTCTTTGTGATGGATAAGAATGTGCAATCAGCCTACAACATCATCATGGGAAGAGTTGGTTTGAAGAAGTTCGAAGCAGTCCATCTACAGTGCATCAATGCTTAAAATTCCCAACAAACTTCAGAGTAGGAGTTGTAAAAGGTGATCAAAAAATAGCTCGGGAATGCTATTATTCATCTGCCGAGCAAAAGGAGCTTGAGGAATCAAGGAAAAAGACTATTACCTACCAGGTAGAGGAAGGTACAGAAATTGAAACTCTTGATCCCAAGGATGAATCCCAACTTGTACAAGGACTGGTGGTAGAATCTACAGAAAATGTTATTCTGGACGAGGAGCACCCTGAACGAGTAACCCAGATAGGTTCGTCGTTGGATGCTTCAATAAAACAAGAGTTGATAATGTTCTTGAGAAACAGGAAGAAAACTTTCGCATGGAGTCATGAGGACATGCCAGGAATAGATCCAAGCTTCTTATGTCACGAACTCAATGTGAATAAGGAGATCAAGCCTGTAAAGCAAAGAAGAAGGGTATTTAGCCCCGAGAAGAATCAAGCCATACAAGAGGATGTCGAGAAGCTCCAGAAAGCCCAATTCATTGAAGATGTGAAATATCCAGACTGGCTGGCAAATGTGGTGATGGTAAAGAAGAAGAACAATAAATGGAGAATATGTGTTGATTTCACTGATCTCAACAAGGCATGCCCAAAAGATCATTTTCCATTGCCCAGAATTGACCAACTAGTGGATGCTACCTCGGGACATGAGCTGCTCAGCTTCATGGATGCGTATTCTGGTTACAACCAGATCAAGATGAAACCTGAAGACAGGGAAAGTACTTCTTTTATTACCCCTAGGGGAACTTATTGCTATAATGTTATGCCTTTTGGTTTGAAAAATGAAGGAGCGACATACCAGCGGCTGATGAACAAGGTTTTCACCGAACAAATCAGTTGCAACATGGAAGTCTATGTCGATGATATGCTGACAAAAAGCAAGAAAGTTGCAGATCATCTAGTTGACTTAGCTCAGACATTTGATCAACTGGATAAATACCAGATGAAACTCAACCCGACGAAGTGCACATTTGGAGTACGAGAAGGAATGTTTCTCGGATACATTGTCAACCAATGAGACATTTAAGCAAATCCAGATAAGATCAAAGCTCTTTTAGGGTTGCGATCTCCAACAACAAAGAAAGAAGTACAGAGTCTTACAGGACGAGTTGCAGCGCTCAACAGATTTGTATCCCGAGCAACTGACAAATGCCTCCCATTCTTCAAAACACTCCGAAAAACTTTTGAGTGGACTAATGAATGTGAAAATGTCTTTCAAGACTTGAAAAAGTACTTGGGAGCACCTCCATTGTTGTCCAGACCAATAACCGGAGAGAAGTTGTATTTGTATCTAGTAGTATCAGAGAATGCAGTCAGTTCAGCATTGATCAGATTGGAGAATGGAGTTCAGAAACCAATCTATTACACAAGTAAGGCTTTTCGAGGCGCAGAAATCAGGTACTCAAAGCTGGAAAAATTGGCATTGGCATTAATTGAAGCAAGTAGAAGAATGAGGCCATATTTTCAGGCCCATACAATCATCGTATATACCGACATGCCATTGAGACAAGCCCTTCATAAGCCAGAAAAGTCAGGGAGATTGATGTACTGGGCAATAGAGCTCGGTGAATATGATATTGTGTATGAACTCAGATCATCATTGAAAGGGCAAGCTGTAGCAGATTTTATAGCAGAGTTTACATATCCTGATATCCCCGAGGAACAAAAACTACTCGCTGACCAACCTGTGGATGTTACAAGATCAACAGACATAAATCCAGACCAACTCCGGTTGGTAAAAGGACTTGTGGATGTAGAAGGATCAGCAACTTCAAACTCAGACCAGCTCCGGTTGGTAAAAGAACGAGAAGAGATGGTCAACAAGGAGCGAAAAGCGTAAGGGAAGGATGAAAAGAAGCAACAAATATTTCACCGAGGAACTTTATCAGATAAGAAATTTGAAGACGAGTTGCCCATATGGAGATTATATGTAGATGGCTCATCCTGCACAGTAGGTTATGGGGCAGGAATTGTTTTGAACACCCCAGACGAGATTGACATGGAATATGCTTTGCGATTCCAATTCAAAGCCTCTAATAATGAGGCTGAGTATGAGGCCATGATAGCAGGTCTTAATTTATCAAAGATTATGGAAGCACAACAAGTGATGGTATTCAGTGATTCTCAATTGATTGTGAATCAGATGATGGGAACGTATGCAGTTAAAGGAGAATTAATGGTCAAATATCATGCCAAGGTAATGGAGTTGTTGGCAGAATTTGATGCGATTCAGTTGATCAGAATACCAAAAATAGAAAATGCAAAAGCAGACGCACTGACCCGACTAGCATCAGCTACACGTACCGAGCTACGAAGAACAATACCGATTGAAGTACTGGAAAGTCGGAGCATAGAGGAAGACTTGACGATGAATGTTATTACCCTTGATTTAGGACCATCTTGGATGGATCCCATCAGGGTATATATTGAAGAGGGAGAATTGCCAGAGGATAAGCTTGCTGCAAAAAAATTGAAATATAAAGCTGCTCGGTATGTAATAACTAATGGTATTTTATATAGACGAGGAATTATGGCAGGTTTGCAGAGATGTGTACATCCCTCCAAAGTGAAAGAATTGATTAAAGAGATCCATGAAGGATCTTGTGGAGCTCATGTAGCAGGTCGAACGCTTTTACAAAGGGTAATGACTCAAGGATACTATTGGCCGACGATGAGGGCTGATTGTATAGCCTATGCTAAGAAATGTGATAAGTGCCAACGTTTTTCCTCTATCCGACGAACTCCACAAGAATTGTTGACACCTATAACTTCCCCTTGGCCATTCTCCATGTGGGGAATTGATTTGGTGGGACCATTGCCGATCACCCGAGGAAGATTCAAGTACCTCGCCGTCGCAGTAGACTATTTTACTAAGTGGGTAGAAGCTGAACCCCTCATCGACATGACGTACGAGAAGGTATACCAGTTCGTTTGGAAGAATATCATCTTTCGATATGGTCTCCCTCATGCCTTCATCACAGACCATGGAACCCAATTTGATAATGAAGAATTTGCTGATTATTGTCATCAGTCGAACATTTTGAAGGTCCATTCAGCACCAGGCCATCCTCAAAGCAATGGACAGACTGAAGTGACGAATTGAACACTGCTAAATGGTTTGAAGAAAAGGCTAAGTGAAGCTAAAGCTAACTGGATTAACGAGCTACAATCAGTATTGTGGGCTTACCGAACAACTCCCCGAGCAGCGACTGGAGAATCACCATATATGCTAGCATTTGGAAGTGTGGCTGTAATACCTGCCGAGTTAGGTCTCCCAACACACAGAGTGCTGAATTTCAATTCCCCAGTCAGCGACTTGATGAGAAGATTGGATTTGGATATGCTCGAGGAGGTCAGAGAAGAAGAAGCCATTAGGAATGCTGCTTATCAACAATGAACAGCTCTTTTCTACAACAAAGGGTGAGGAAATGCGATTTAAAAGAAGGAGATTATGTGCTAAAGAAGGTAATTCAGAAACACAATAAATTAGAGGCAAACTGGCATGGGCCTTATCGAGTTGCAGAAGTTGTTCGACCAGGAACTTACCGAATAGCAACTTTAGAAGGAGAAAAATTCAAGAATGCTTGGAATGCTGAACACCTTCGCAAGTATTATCAATGATGTAAAATGTACAACGGGTTCATCAATATGAATAAAACGATGATGTTTTCACCATTTTTCTCTCCTTTGTTTGAAAGTTTTTCGGGGAATACTAGTGTTGTACACTACGCTGCTCGACAGCAAAAATAAGACAATAGTTCGAAAGAACCAAAAAATATACTCCTTTGGTTAGGAGGCGTACACTAGCGTGATAAACTAAGGTTGGTAAGATAACTAGTGGACAAATAGTTCGATAGAACCAAAAAATATACTCCTTTGGTTAGGAGGCGTACACTAGCGTGACCAACTAAGGTTGGTAAGATAACTAGTGGACAAATAGTTCGAAAGAACCAAAAAATATGCTCCTTTGGTTAGGAGGCGTACACTAGCGTGACCAACTAAGGTTGGTAAGATAACTAGTGGACAAATAGTTCGAAAGAACCAAAAAATATACTCCTTTGGTTAGGAGGCGTACACTAGCGTGACCAACTAAGGTTGGTAAGATAACTAGTGGACAAGATAGTTCGAAAGAACCTGATAATTCAATAATCAACTACGGTTGAGGGAAGAACAATATCATTTGATTTGGATATAAGCCAACAAGTTGGTTGGAAGGTAAAATCATTCCAGAAAATACAAAGAATTCCAAACTGAACCAAGTATAGTTGGTCGGTGATCAACTATACTTGGTCGACAAGGATAAATTATCGACCATGGTTGGTCGGATACATTTTAGGAAAAAGTTTACCAAGTATAGTTGATCGGGGATAAAAGCCCATCAACTGTAGTTGGTCGACAAACACAATTTAACAACCTTGGTTGGTTGAAGACAGTTTCAACATTTTATACTCATTACTTTATTATTAAGTGATTGAGCAGCATTGATATTTGTAATTTTGATTACTAAGTTGGTTGATGAACAGCATCATATTGTTATCTTTTTAACAGATACATATACACAAATGTAAAAATATTTGATAAACACAAGACAATCGCAATACAAATTTGCAAACAGAAAATGAAATTCTTTCATTAAGATAAAAATGTATTACAAGCTATACATATGTGCTAATTATTACATTGAAAAACCTATTCTATTAGTTTCTTTCCTTTAGCTTTTGAAACGGGTTCCTCGCCGGCAGGAGGATCTTCTAAGCAAAGAGGAGAATTGATGAAATTAATATCTCTAAGCATTCTGGTGTTCATCACAGAAGGTGTATCCAAGAGATGCTCTAGACGAGATAATTCAGTCTGAGAATGAAGACTATAATCGCCAAGATATTTTGAAATTAAACTCCGAGGAATGGAACGAGCTGGGATCCATTCCATGTCCAATTTGAAAGGTGGCACAGGCAAATCTAGTAACCCTGGAGCATGATAATCCCATAAAAAATGCCCTTGCTCCAATTTCAGTACACCCAGGGCGTTCAACCACCCCTGCTTATAACCTTCATTATTGGCATGTTCAATCCGAGCATCTAAATGAACAAGGGCTTAATTGTATCCTGCCATCCAAAATTCCCTGGGCTGTTTATGGAATTGGAAGGTTAATCTATCCAATTGTTCGTGAAGGCTCCTGGCGAAAACATCTTTATCATTCAAAGCAGACTTCGTTGCAGTAAGTTGATCTTCCAAAGATAGATTTTTCTTGGACATTTCAGATAAAGCCCGATATTTGGCGTTTAATTGGTATGCTTGAGTTTCCAAAGTAGATTGAGTGCGAGCCTCTTCAACATTACGACTAAGAACTCTTGATCGACTCCGAGCAGCAACTAGAGAACTTTGCTCCTCGGCAACATTTTGAACAGCTCTTCCTCGCCCACGAGAACCTCTTCCTCGTCCTCGAGCAGTCACAGGAATAACAGATCTTCTCAGAAAGTCCAACTCTTGCCTTAACTTGGCATTCTCAACTTCTAAGAACGAGAAACCTTCATCGGTAACTTGCACTAAAGCAGTGGAAGATGACGCTGCAGATTCATACTGTGCCAGCTTTTTCTGCAAATTATTGTTCTCTTGTTCCAGCAACTCAGCAATCCGCCTGTAAGCCTCAACTTCACCTTTTAAAGTTCTTTTCCTAACATCGTATCCAACAAGGATCTTTTTATGGCCTGTTTCAGAAGAAAGCTGGTGATATCTATTTTCATATTCCTTATGCAACAAAGCCATTGATTCATTGTGCTGACCTTAGAGATCTTCTAAGGAATAATGAAGTTCCTCAATCAAGTCATAGTAAGCCATATTGTTGGCCACAGCTCGGTCAAGTAAATCCTTCAAGTACCGATAAGCTTCAATTTCTTGTTCTGAGGCAGCATGGCCAAGGATGTCAGCAATTTCTGATGTACTAAGGTCTGTATGACCAGCCTTATAATATTCGTGGCATTACTGCATCAGCTTTGTATCATGTGCAGATATCATTTCCATTCTAGCCACAAACTAAGGATGAGAAAAAGACAACAATCAACAAAAACAAATCATCGACAACAGAGATGAACAAAGATGTATTTTATTAGATCACAAAAGGATTACATTGTTGGATTACAAATAATGAAAGATAGAAACGATACCGAAAAACTTCACACCTTTTCCTTGTCTCCCAAGACTTTCTCGGGAGGCTGGGACGAGGAGCTTGGTTGCTCGGTGGTCACAGCAACTTGATCAGCAGTTGAAATTTGCTCAGGAGGAGGAGGCATGGAAGAAATGTCCTCATTGGCAGAAGGAAGAGAAGCAGGGACTTGATTACCTATGGCCATGGAAGATTCATCAGAGACAGGCTCATCTTCTTCTTCCTCCACAATTGATGGGGGAGGACCAGGGAGGTGTAGTTAGAATAGCCCGGAATCTTCTTTGATCTTCAATTCTTGCAGGGCAGCTACCCATCCATCTCGGAAGTATTTCAACTTCCCGTATTGAACTTGGGATGTCATCGCAGCAATCCCCTTGTCCCATCCTTTATCCCAGCCAGCGCTGAAGGACATTTTAACTGCGAGCTTTCTTCTCAATTTCTCCGAGGAGAGCTTCGCATCCAATACTTCTTTTTGGCCCTTGATATCTCGCAAGGAGGACAATTCTTCCTCTGCCTTCCTCAGCTTATCTTCAAGCTCTCCAAAGTTCTTGAGCTTGTCATCATATTTCTGATGCTCGACCTCTAAATTTTTCACCTTATCCTCCAAACTCTTGGAGGTCTCAGCCAACTTCACCTTCTCGGCCTCAACTACGGACAACTTTTTCTCCCATTCAGCTTTGTCCTCGTTATACTGCTGACAAGAATCCTTCAAAGATTGGGCTAAACCCAGCAGAGCATCCTCTACACCTGACGAGGAGCTGGAAGCTTTAATAGCTTCGTCTTTCTTCACAATGTTATTAAAACAATTCACCAGCTGAACAAAGGAAAAAATGACAGGTCAGTGCAAAAATACAAGTATTCAAAGACAGAAAGGAAATTCAGAGTGTGAGAAATTTATCGAAGCAAGATGACGAGTAGCTAGGGATGTCAGCATATCCCTAGAAATTTTTTCATCAATTCATTGGACCTCGGGTATGATCCAAGTTTTTACCGAGCTCATTGCAGAGCTCGGAGGAATGATGGTTGGAACACCAACACTACCAGCTGGTAGAGAGGACACAGTTTCAGCCAAATTGACTGAGGATGATTTCCTCAATCTCCTCAAAGGAACTTTGGCAGTTTCAACCAAGGAAGAGCTCTTGGTCGGAGAGATAGCAATTATTTCCACAGGAGCAACCTTCTTGCTCGGAGCCACTGGGGGCTTCTCGGTAGCTTTGGAAGGTGCAGCATCCACCTTCTTAGTCCCCTCTGGGACATCAGTTTTGCTTTTTTTGGCCCCAGCAGCAGAAGTAATGTCATCAAATAGAGCAGGAGGAGCTCTTTTCTTGCCCATTCTCTAAGGCCATCTCCAATGGGTAGTGCAAATGTGCACATTTGCATTTTTCCTCCTCTACAATGGGTAGAATAAAATGCACAATCAAGAGAGAGAAAATGCATCGGCAATGTAAAACAAGATTGGCACTACACATTGTGCAACTGGTGGAGCCCACAGCTGGGCGGGTAACTGCTGGCCGCCCAGACTGTGGGCGGAATAAAAAAAAATATAAAATGAGCTGGGTGGGTAACTGTTGGCCGCCCAGACTGTGGGAGGACAAAATTTCTCCGTCCAACTCCCTTTCAAATAAAAAAAAACAAAAAATGTACGATTAGTGGGGAAAGATAATTTATAATATTGTTGGGCGGGTAAAACTTATCCGCCCAGAGTGGGCCCCATCCCATCCAGCTAATTTTTACATTGTCCCATTGTGTATCCAAACAAAAAAATGTACTCGAAATCGTCTAAATTTACATTGTCTTCCATTGTCCCATTGGAGATGGCCTAACTTAAAGGAAGATGAGAATCTGAAGAAGAATCCTCTGGAGTTGAAGCTGGCTCAACAGGGTGAGCAGTATAAGAGGTTGTATAACTCTTATATTGTAGCAAATATGATACAGACCTGATGTGCTCGTCTGCAACGTTCTTATGCAAACCCCAGATAAGTTTCTGATGCTTAATATTAACCTCTGATTCTTTTGGAGTTTTTCTTTTACTATCAACTGCAAACAAACACATAATGAGATATCAGTCATACATTTTGTCAAACATGATAAAAGCATAATTTCATAAGTAAAAGAAATAAAATGAAAAATAAACCTATCCCATTGCCATATGGGGGGCATCTGGGACCGTTGTATACTCCATCTCCAACTAAAGGGGAAATATTGCCAATTTTTAATAACCACCCCATGTTCAAAATAATCTCTATTTGAATCAGGGAGGTTAACTACAAGAGCCCTATTAAGAAACCTAGTTTTTAAGTAATAAATATTATCTAGAATGGCCCATTTATAGCAATACATAATTTCAGGGATCCCTATACGAGTCCCATGAGTTAGATTTAATTTGTACACCCCGTTAATTATTCTCCATGAATTGGGGGCTATTTTTGTAGGGACAAGATCAAAATACTGACAAAACTCAAGACACAATGGGTTTGGCGGAAAAGAAAATCCACATTCAGCAATGAATAGACTGGGGAACCAATGTCCCTTAGCCAATCGAAAATAATCTAAAGGCTCAGAAAGAACCTCCAGAGTTACCCAAGAAGGAATGGAAAAATCGAAACGAAATTTCTCAATAGACTCCACAATATAAACCATACTGAATAAAAGAGATACAGAAGAAAGGAGGAAGATCTTACAGGAAGAAAGGAGGTATGTTGATAACGAACGAAAACAAGGATGAATGCACAAGAGAGAAGGAGAGAATAGAAAGCTTGAATGCAGGAAATTGGAAAAAGAAGAAGACGGTATGGTTACCTAAGAAGTTTAAATACTTTGCCTTGGGAAGCGGCGAAGGAAATGATTACAAAAAAGAAACTGTTGAACTTCCGGCGGCTAAAAGGATAAAAAAGGGCACTAAGATCTAAGCGCTCTTAAAAGTTCTAAAAAAGGCGGATTCTTTGAATTTGGAAATAAATTCAAATACGATGCTCCTAAAACCCAGGAAGATCATTCAATATTGCCATAAACCGAGAAAGAATCTTCCATACTCCTCAAAGTTAGAAATATGAAACATTGGGGGCTTCTGTTGATACCAAAATTAATATGCTGATGTGGACGAATCATACGAAGACACTTGTCAATCTACGTGGTACAATAACAAAGAGGAAGTTCATTTCCCCGACCAACTCATGTTCTCTCCGAGCAACGAGGATATATCGAGGAACTTCATCACTCCGAGGTACTCTAGCGCTCTGAGGAACTCCTGAGCAACGAGCAACTAAGGCGGTCCGAGCTGCATCTCGGCCGTATCATTAATTACCAGATAGACGACAGTTCAACTATTCATTGAATGTTTATAATCTTGACACACACGCTGCATTAAATGTATTACCCTTTCATGTGTATATCATTTAATGTATCAACCCTTTCATGTACATCCTCAAGGCTATAAATACCTTGTATCATCCTCATTCAAGGGGACCGGAATTTCTTGACTGAACTTGTAATCGAGAATTCCCAAACACTCAGCAATAACATAACAGTGGACGTAGGCTATTCATATAAGGCTGAACCACTTAAAAAATCTTTGTCTCATTTTATTTATCTGTGATTGAATAATTAGAGTGATCTAATTTTTTACATCAACAACAACATTATCTTCTCTATTTTAGCTTTCCATACTTATTATTATGGTGACTAAACTATTATGGTGCTTTATCAGATTATGGAGATTGCTACATGTGATGTGTATACAATATGCCTCCTCCGACAAATGAAGAAGTAAATAATGCATCTCAAATTATTATATAAGTGAGCGTGTAATAAAGAAGTGCAAATAACAGTGAGGGTGAAAGTAAAAAAATTACTCAATATTCTAACTCTTGTGCGTAAAGCTTAGTTTGTTGATCTATGTTTTCCTTTTGTAGATTGTATCAGAGATACACAAGACGATGGAATATTTAGGCTTTGTTGAAATCGACATACCGGTTCTACGGGTTTGCAAATTTCCTTATGTTCATGTTCCATTAATTCATCTTATGGTTATAGTTGTCTTATTAAAGGAGATAGAAAGAGTAGAAAATATACATGTTCAATGAAAATAATATTTCCATTTAGACAAATAAAAATACTAATAATTGTAAAAATTTGAAAATATCTAGACATTGGCGTAAAAACTTGTCATTAGTGGGTGAAAACCTAAACCAGCCCCGAAATGGCCCCGTAAGAGGCACAAACACCTCGCACAAGACAAACGTAAATCATATGAATTGATTGCATAGTCATGCGTCTCCCAGTTTGAGAATATGATGATAATTTAAAAATATCTAGATGAAGAAGAAAAATAAGCCCTTAAAGGGTGAAAACCCAAACCAGCTCCCACACGGTTTCGTAAGAGGCATGAACACCTCGCATGGGACCAATGTAACTTGTAGGAACTGATCGTGTAGTCACGAGTCTCCTAATTTGACAATATAATGATAATTTAAAAATATTTAGATTACTCTTAAAAACATGTTGTGTGAGGGTGAAAACTCAAACGAGTCCTTAAACGGCCCCATAGGAGGCACTAATGTAACTTGTAGGAACTGATCGCGTAGTCACGAAACATATGGTTTGAGAATACGATGATAATTTGAAAATATATAGACTTTGGCTAAAAAACATTCCGTTAATGGGTGTAAACCTAAACTAGCCCCCAAATGGCCCCGTAAGAGGCACGAACACCTCGCATGGGACCAATGTAACTCATAGTAATTGGTCGTGTACTCGCAAGTCTCTTAATTTGAGAATATAACGCTAATTTGAAAATATCTAAATTAGACTTAAAAATAACCCGTTAAAGGGTGAAAATTCAAAGCAGCCCCGTTAGAGGCATGGACACCTCGCACAAGACAAATGTAACTTGTAGGAACTGACCGTGTAGTCATGAGTCTCCCAATTTGAGAATATGAAGATAATTTAAAATATTTAAATTAATCTTAAAAACATGTTGTGTGAGGGTGAAAACTCAAACGAGTCCTTAAACGGCCCCGTAAGAGGCACTAACACCTCATACGGGGCCAATATAACTTGTAAAAACTGATCGCGTAGTTACAGGACATATGGTTTGAGAATATGATGATAATTTGAAAATATCTAGATTTGGTTTAAAAGCATGCCGTTAGTGAGTGAAAACTTAAATTGGCCCCCAAATGGCCCCGTAAATTGCATGAACACCTCGCACGGGACCAATGTAACTCGTAGGAATTGACCATGTAGTCACGGGTCTCTCGATTTGAGAATATGATGGTAATTTGAAAATATAAAGATTAGGCTTAAAAATAACCCGTTAAAGGGTGAAACACCAAACCAGCCTTAAACGGCCCCGTAAGAGGCATGGACACCTTGCACGGGACCAATGTAACTTGTAGGAACTGATCGTGTAGTCACGGGTCTCCTGGATTGAGAATATGACGATAGTTTAAAAATATTTAGATTAGTCTTACAAACATGTTGTTTGAGGGTGAAAACTCAAATTAGTTCCTAAACGACACTGTAAGAGGCACTAACACCTCGCACGAGACTAATGTAACTCGTAGGAACTGACCCCGCAGTCACGGGACATATGGTTTAAGAATACGATGATAATTTGAAAATATCTAGACTTTGGCTTAAAAATATGTCGTTAGTGGGTGAAAACCTAAACTAGCCCCTAAATGGCCTCGTAAGAGGCACGAACACGTCGCACGGGACCAGTGTAACTCGTAGGAATTGGTCACGTAGTCACGAATCTCTCGATTTGAGACTATGATGATAATTTGAAAATATCTGGATTGGGCTTAAAAATAAACCGCTAAAGGGTGAAAACCCAAACCAGCGCCAAACAACCCCGTAAGAAGCATGAACACCTCTCACGAGACCAATGTAACTTGTAGGAATTGAATGTGTAGTCGCGGGTCTCTCGGATTGAGAATATGACAATAATTTAAAAATATTTAGATTATTCTCAAAAACATACCGTTGAAGGGTGAAAACTCAAACAATTCCTTAAATGGCCCCGTAAGAGGCACAAACACCGCGCAGGGGGCCAATGTAACTCGTAGGAACTGACCATATAGTCATGAGACATATGGTTTGAGAATACGATTATAATTTGAAAATATCTAGGCTTTGGCTTAAAAACATTCCATTAATGGGTGAAAATCTAAACTATCCCCCAAATGGCCCTGTAAGAGGCACGAACACCTCATACTGGACCAACGTAACTTATAGGAATTCGTCACGTAGTCGCGGGTATCTCGGTTTGAGAATATGATGATAATTTGAAAATATCTAGATTAGGCTTAAAAAAACATGTTAAAGGGTGAAAATCCAAACCAGCGCCCAATAGCCATGTAAGATGCATGGACACCTTGCACGGGACAAATGTAACTTGTAAGAATTAACCGTGTAGTCACGGGTTTTTCGGAGTGAGAATATGATGATAGTTTAAAAATATTTAGATTATTGTTAAAAACATGTTGTTTGTGGGTGAAAACTCAAATTAGTTCTTAAACGGTACCGTAAGAGGCACTAACAACTCGCACAGGGCCAATGTAACTCGTAGGAACTGATTGCGCAATCACGGGACATATGGTTTGAGAATACGATGATAATTTGAAAATATCTAGACATTGCCTTAAAAATATGTTGTTAGTGGGTGAAAACCTAAATTAGACCCCAAATGGCCTCGTAAGAGGCACGAATACCTCGCACAGAACCAGTGTAACTCATAAGAATTGGTCGCGTAGTCGCGAGTCTCTCGATTTGAGAATATGATAATAATTTGAATATATCTAGATTGGGCTTAAAAATAACCCGTTAAAGGGTGAAAACCCAAACCAGCACCAAATAATCCCGTAAGCGGCATGAACACCTCGCACGGGACCAATGTAACTTGTAGGAACTGAATGCGTAGTCACGGGTCTCTCGGATTGAGAATATGACAATAATTTAAAAATATTTAGATTATTCTCAAAAACATATCGTTGAAGGGTGAAAACTCAAACAAGTCCTTAAATGGCCTCATAAGAGGAACAAACACCTCGCACGGGGCCAATGTAACTCGTAGGAATTGACCGCATATTCATGAGACATATGGTTTGAGAATAAAATGATAATTTGAAAATATCTAGACTTTGGCTTAAAAACATGTCGTTAGTGGGTGAAAACTTAAACTAGCCCCAAAATGGCCCCCGTAAGAGGCACGAACACCTCGCACGGGACCAGTGTAACTCATAGGAATTGGTCGCATAATCGTAAGTCTCTCGATTTGAGACTATGATGCTAATTTGAAAATATCTAGATTCGACTTAAAAATAACCCGGTAAAGGGTGAAAACCCAAACCAGCCCCAGACAGCCCCGTTAAAGGCATGAACACCTCGCACAAGACTAATATAACTTTTAGGAATTGACCGTGTAGTCACGTGTTTTGAGAATATGAATATAATTTAAAAATATTTAGATTACTCTTAAAAACATGTTGTGTGAGGGTGAAAACTCAAACGAGTCCTTAAACGGCCCTGTAGGAGGCATTAACACCTCATACGGGGCCAATGTAACTTGTAGGAACTGATCGCGTAGTCACGGGACATATGGTTTGAGAATATGATGATAATTTGAAAATATCTAGACTTTGGTTTTAAAAGCATGCCGTTAGTGAGTGAAAACTTAAACTGACCCCCAAATGGCCCCGTAAGATGCACGAACACCTCACATGAGATCAATGTAACTCATAGGAATTGACCGTGTAGTCACAGGTGTCTCTGTTTGAGAATATGACAATAATTTGAAAATACATATATTAGGCTTAAAAATAACCCGTTAAAGGGTGAAACCCCAAACGGCCCCGTATGAGGCATGAACACGTCGCACGTGACCAATGTAACTTGTAGGAACAGATCGCGTAGTCACGGGTCTCCCGGTTTGAGAATATGATGATAATTTAAAAATATTTAGATTATTCTTAAAAACATGTTGTTTGAGGGTAAAAACTCAAACCACTCCTCAAATGGCCCCGTAAGAGGCACTAACACCTCACACGAGACTAATGTAACTCGTAGGAGTTGGCCATGTAGTCACTTAACATATGATTTTAGAATTCAATGATAATTTGAAATTATCTAGACTTTGGCTTAAAAATATTCTGTTAGTGGGTGAAAACCAAAACTAGCCCCAAATGGCCCCGTGAGAGGCATGAACACCTCGTACGAGACCAATGTAACTCGTAGGAATTGACCACGTAGTCACGGGTCTGTCGGTTTGAGAATATGACGATAATTTGAAAAAATCTAGATTAGGCTTAAAAACAAGCCATTAAAGGGTGAAAACCCAAACTAACCCCCAAATGGCCCCCTAAGAGGCATGAACACCTCGCACGGGACCAATGTAACTTATAGGAACTGACCGTGTAGTCACGGATCTCCCGGTTTGATAATATGAAGATAATTTCAAAATATTTATATTATTATTAAAAACAAGCCATTTGAGGGTGAAAACTCAAACTAGTCCTCAAACGGCCCTGTAAGAGGCACTAACACCTCGCATGGGATTAATGTAACTCGTAGGAGCTGACCACGTAGTCACAAGACTTCCACTTTGATAATATAATAAAAATTGTAACTCGCATATGCAAATTTTTAGCTTGAATAATTTTTTTTTTAAATTACTTGGTTACTAATATCATATCTTTTTTTATCCAATTTTTTTGCCGGATAACATTTTGTCGTTAGCTTTTATCAGCGTGGAACACACGAAGTCAATGGTGTTCAACAAGGGTATTATTTATTTAATGTCATTAGTATTTAGGATTATATTTTTTTGTGTTATGGTCGTGCTGGCTTTTGTACTTTTATTGTTAGCTTTTATGTCCGTGCGGCTTTTGTAATTTTATTGTTTTATTTTATGGTCGTGCGGGCTTTACATTACGCAAGTTTTAGAATGTCCAAAAAAAGAGGAAACTCTACCCAATTTTTTAGGCTTGTGAACTATTAAGACTTGTAATATTTTGAAGTTTGTATGTACATTAGTTTATTAACAACGTGGGAGATATGAAATGTATGAATTCTCTTGTTTTCAAATAATTAATTTTTTTCTTTGATCTAAAAATTTTGGCACAGTTCAAAACCGTGCCAAAAGTGTATCAAATTTTGACACGATTTTGAACTGTGCCAAAAGTGTATCAAAATATATTCAATCTGGCACAGTTATAAAGTGTGTCAGAAATATCAAATTTTGGCACGATTTCAAAGTGCACCAAAAGTGTTCCTGTTTGGTCAAACCTGTCACACTTTTAAGTCGTGCCAGAAAAATATGTCCATTTTGGAACACCTGATTCTGGCATAGTTCAAGACTGTACCAGATTTGATCAGGCACAGTTTTAAACCATGCCAGATTGCTATTTTTGGTGTAGTGCATGTCGACTTCAAAGGACCCAACCCTAGTACTTTCAAGCTTAGCCTTGTGGCTTGTCTCCACAGCTTGGTGCTGGTTATTCCGCTTCTCATATCTTTCTTTCAAGGCCAAGGTAGACTCCGCATTCTGAAAAGTGAAGTTCCAAGTCAAAACTATGAAAATAAAGTACACAAAAGGCCAAAGTGTGAATAATTACCCTCATCAAACTGTGTAGGGTGTAATCCTACAGATCCTCCGCGTCCTCTTAAGTAAGACAATGAACATCAAAAGCTTCCATGGCCCTCTTCATCCTTGAGACGGTTCACTACAAGAAATAATATATATGCCAACGTTTTTTTTTGGCGTTTTAGTAAAACGTCGGCCTAGTAAAATTATCGACGTTTATTGCAAAAGGTGACTAACATTATCGGCGTTTAATACAAACGCCAGTAATTATTGATGTTTAATAATAAAATGCCATAAATTATCGACGTTTATATATAACTGCCACAACATAACCGATGTTTCTTTTAAAATAAACATCGGGTATTGTTCCCCATGTAACACGTAACCAAAAAACGTCGGATTCTCATTTTTAATCCTCCCTCCAACATGAAAACTACTTTCCCACCAAAACGAGAAACATTTTTTTCATCCATCGAATGTATTTTGCCCTACAACAAAATCGGTTAAATCCTCCAAATAATTTCATACTTTCGTATCGTGCTATCGCAGCTCGTATCTTGTAAGAATCCATAATTTTTTAAGAATCCACATCGCAGGTATCGCAGCTCGTATCTTGCTATCGCAACCCTACGACAAAATCAGTTAAATCTCCAAAATTTCCACGCAAGAATCCATAGTTTCATACTTTCGTATCTTGTCGCTCGGTTCTTGCCATCGCATGTATTTTTGGCACAATTTCGTATCTTGTAGTTTCGTACTTTCATGTCTTGCAGTTCTTGTAAATCCCCAGTTCTTGTAAATCCCCAATGAGATTACACAGTTCTTGCAGTTGTTAATGTTTATGCACAATTTCGTATCTGGTAAATTCCCTAATTTCGTATCTTGCAGTTTCATCAAATCCACAGTTTCATTTCTTATAGTTTCGTGATTGGATATTTCAATTTACTCTCAGGTATGTTTATGCTAGTATATTTTATTACAATCTGAATTACTTATTTGTTCAGACTATCTAAATTATTCACAAATGAAACATATTTGATTGCATGAATTGCATTTGACAATTATGTTAAATATTTAATTTTAAAGTTAACGAGCCTCTCCGTTCCTTTCCGTTCCTCTCCATTTTCTTGTTTGGGTATGTATAAGTGTGTGTGTGTATATATATATATATATATATTCACACACAACGAGTGTTGTTTATATTAAGACCTAAAATAAAAATTTCATAATCGGGACCATATTTTTAGCATTAGATGCATTTTAGATGTGTGTGTATAAATCATTAAAATATTGTATTTATCTGTCATAAGTTAAATATGGGACAAAATTTGTCATTATTGAAGATCAAAGAAAAAACGTTGAGCAATTAAACTTATTAGAACGAATTATGTCATTAGAAAATACCAAATATAAATATTAATAAAAAAATCTCATATCTAAGCAACGACTACAAGTGATGAGAAATGGTGAATGAGACTTTTTATTTAATGAAGTGTTTTTTTGTGTGTGAATGCCATGTGTTTTGTATCTCGGTTCAGTGACTGGGAATACCTAGTCAACTCGGCCTATTTGTCTATCTTTTGATCGATAGTTTGAACCACACAAATTAAAGACATTTTCCTTTGCCAACCTACCTCGTGACTCGATAAGAAGGGGTTACATTTTCTTACCCCTCTCTCTTTGAATTTACACATACCTTGCTAACTGACATGGGAGAACTACCACCTTTCGTTTGTGTTTGTGTTTATTTTTGTATAATTTTCAAAGGATGAATATGTAAGTATGTTTTTCAATACTTATTTGAGTCATAATTGTTTACCTATAATCGTAAGATCTATGTTACCGATAATGATTTCTCACAATAATTTTAAATCTTTTTTTTGTTTTTGTTTTCACTAGGTCGAATATACTAATGGATAAGAGTTGGATTAACATAAAACATAGGGTCCATCCTTTATATGAGAAAGGAGCGGAGGAATTCCTTAAATTTTCCTTTGATAATAGACCAAATGCTGAAAGAATATTGTGTCCATGTAAGAAGTGCCGCAATATGATATTTGTGAAGAAAGATGATCTAGTGGAACATATATTACTAAATGGTTTTCTAATGAGTTATACTTGTTGGAATTTTCACGGGGAATCTTCCTCATATTTAGCTCCCTCTTTCGAATCAGTTATTGGTGATGAAATGCGAGAGATACATGATGCCTTTGGAATTCCTCCTTCAAACCCGCTTAACTTTATGGATGGTGATGAGGAGAGTCAATATATGGGTGGAGATCCCGATGAAGAAACTAAGAGATTCTTTAATCTGATAAAAGAGGATGAACGGGAGTTGTACCCAAATTGCAAGAAGTATTCTACACTCTCATTCATTGTACGACTGTTGCATATAAAGTGCCTTGGTGGATGGAGCGATAATACCTTTACAATGTTTCTTGAATTATTAAAAGATGCATTTTCCGAGAGTGAAACATTGCCAAAGTCTTTTTATGAAGCCCACAAGCTGATTGCAAACTTAGGGCTAGAGTATAAGAAGATACATGCATGCCTTAACAATTGTATGTTGTATTGGAATGAGACAGAAAATGAGAGTGAATGTCGAAAGTGCCACACCCCAAGATATAAACAATCAAAGGCTCAGGCAGATGACAATCTTACAATAGATGGAAAAATTCCCACGAAGGTGGTAAGATACTTCCCTTTGATACCAAGTCTCTAGAGGCTATATATGTCATCGAAGACAACATTAAAAATGAGATGGCATACCGAGGAACGTATTAATGATGGAAATGTATGACATCCCGCTGATTCTCTTGATTAGAAAAGAATTGATGACATTTATCCAAATTTTGCTACGGACCAACGAAATATCAGACTTGGATTATCCAGTGATGGATTTAACCCATTCAGGAGCTTGAGTATTGTTCATAGCACATGGCCCGTAATTGCGATAATATATAACTTGCCCCCATGGTTGTGTATGAAGCAACCATATATGATATTACCGATACTAATTGATGGTCTTCGCGGGCCTGGTAATGACATTGATGTTTATTTGCGCCTTTTAGTTGATGAGTTGAAGGAATTATAGGTTGGGGTGGATACTTATGATGCATCGCGTAATAAGATGTTTAAAATGCGTGCATCATTGCTATGGACAATAAGTGATTTTCCCGCATATGCAAATTTGTCAGGATGGATCACTAAAGGTATACTCGCTCCTGTAGGTTGAAAAAGGGATGTAAACAATGGTACATGGGCCATCGTCGATGCTTCTCGGAAGGGCATAAATTTTGAATAGATAAATTCTCATTTGATGGTAAAGTTAATTTAGATACAAAACCCATTCGTCTATCTAGACCTAAAGTGTTTGATGAGGTAAGGGACATCAATAATATGTTTGGGAAGGATCCAAAGATGGAACTTAAGAGGAAAATGAATGATAATGAATATGGGAACCTCACATATAATTGGAAGAAACGAAGTGTATTTTTTTAGTTAAAATATTGGAAGGACAATTTAATACGCCGCAATCTTGATATAATGCATATTGAGAAGAATGTATGTGATATTGTGCTCTGGACATTATTAGATGTTGATGGAAAGGGAAAGGATAATCTAAATTCTCATCTTTATTTACAAAAAATGGGTATTCATAAGCCACTACATCCTCAAAATGGGCAAAAAACAAATATTATTTTCCACTAGCGTGTTTCACATTGGATAATAAAGTAAAAGACATTGTTTGTAAAATATTTTAGGAGGTGAAAGTTCCAAATGGTTATGCTTCGAACATACTGCGTCGTGTCAACCTTAAACAACGTACTATATTCGGACTCAAGAGTCATGACAACCATATCTTAATGCAAGAGCTGCTTCATGTTTCCTTAAGAAATGTTTTGCCCAAAAATGTGCTTGGGCCAATAATTGAGTTGAGTAGATTTTTAGGAGTATGTACTCAAAAGTAATGAATGTAACCGATTTAGATCATGCTCAATCTCGTATTGAGCTCACGCTTTGTCAGCTTGAGAGGATCTTTCTGCCTTCATTTTTTGATATCATGGAACATCTAGTTATTCATTTAGAAGAAGAGGCGAAGATCGGAGGACCACCACGATACCGGTCGATGTACCCTATTGAGAGGTGTGGTATTAGTTGCGATTTTTTGTGTTCTTTTTGTCTTCTCATTCTAAGCATTTTTATTTCCTTCTAAAAATTAAAAATTTCCCCACGGCAGATACTTGTTCACATTAAAGAATTATGTGAAGACTTGTAGTAATTCGAAAGGTTCAATTGCATAAGGATATTGGGTAGAAGAATGCTTGACGTTTTGTTCAACGTACCTGCAGGATGCAGAGACGAAATGTTACCGGCCAATAAGGAACGATGAAGGCAGTACTATTGATAAAAAATGTGTTCGTAAGTTAGGAAAATCAGTGGGATTTTTGCTTGATGACATTACATATGTACAGGCACATCGATATGTGCTTGTCAACACAGATGAAATTGCTCCATTTCGAGAGTAAGTATCCTAATTAATTAATTTCTCCCATTTTTAATCATGTAAAAATAGTGTAATGGTTCATTTTAATGCAGGACTCACTGTACGTCAATTTGGAGTAATTATCGTCTTAGACCACATGACGTGGATCGCATTCATAATGAAACATTTCATTCGTGGTTTAAAGATCATGTAAGTAATATTCATGATGAAACTAAATTACACTTTTCATTATATTATTACAAAATCATGGTGTTTAACATAGTGTTTGTAAATGTCAAATAGGTGCGAAAGTTACTTGAGACAACGAACATAGAACTATCACAAGAAATTTGGATGTTAGCTTTGGGTCCCTTAAAAAAAGAAAAAATATTCACAATATATATTATCAATGGTGTTCGGTATCACGCTTGGCTCGCGAGAGGAAAGAACGATGCAAAATAGTGGAGTCATGCTAAATCCACTTACTGAAAGTTATGCAAGTCCTAGAGATAGGATTCCCATATTAGGAGATGTTAATTGCTATGAAGTTTTGACGAATATAATTGAATTGTATTATTCTAAAGACTATAAGTTTGTGTTGTTCAAGTGTGACTGGGTTGACAACAATGGAGGTCTCATTACGCAAGATGATTTTGGATTCACCTTGTAAATTTCAAGCAGTTATTGTATCCAAGGAAATAAATAAATGATAAGCCTTTCATACTAGCATCTAAGGCGAAACAAGTATTTTACGTACAAGACCCAATGAAGGAATATTGAAATATTGTAATTCAGACAAAGCCTAGAGACTTTTTTGATGTATTTGGACAGCAATATACAACCCAAGGCATTATGATAGATCAAGCGGAGGTATGGAGCGACCAACATTTGGATGACGCACCATTTACACGTGATGACGATGTTAATTGGGTCAGTCAAAGCATTATTGGAATAACAGTAGATATGGAAACGCAAGTGGAGACAGATGAAGATAATTAGACAATTTTGTTAGATAGGCATTTGAACATGTAATGATAACTTGATTTTGAATTATTTTTTCTACTCATTTATACTAATTGAACTTTCTTAATAGGTTTCATATAAAGACGTCTTGGTTTTGTTGATTTCCTTTACTCATTATTCTTACTAATGTTAGATTTTAGTAATTTATTGTGGTTTTATTTCTACTCATTATTGTTTTATGTTTTCTACTTGCTCGAAAATCATGTATGTGCATTTGAAGCATTTGGATTTTGAAGGTGCCCAATTATGCAAGTGAAAAAAAAATGTGGGTAGCCACTGAATTGATGAAGGCACTTGAGTGATTCCCATAATTCCATTTAAGTAGTCTCACACTTTAGAAGCCACTGGACCTGTTTTAAACTAATGAGTCAAAGATGAAGGCACTTGAGTTTTGATTTAATATGAGAAATATCGTGAGCATACATGGATGTTTATATGTGGCAGTTTGCTGGAGGATTTGATGCAGAAACTATGCATGCATTTGAGGAGCTTCGCAATCTTTCCCTTGTTCTTAACAAAAAGTAGAGAAAGGTTGGCAGGAGGATCCTATCTTACAATATCAGTAAGCATCATTTGAATACTATATAGATCAACAACATTTATATATAGATCTCGATTGATATTATACTCCTAATGTTTTTCAGTCCTGCTCTTTCTTTTTTTCAGTCTGTCCTAATTCTTTTTTAGCTTCAGTCCGGCTATTTGATTTGTCAATGCATTTGGGGTTGAGTGTTTTGTGCATTTTCATAATTGACATATAGAGCAATTGATTCTGCTAATGTAACAACAATACATTGGTTGATGTGTGGACAGAGAGATAAAAAGTCCTACTTAGATCCTACATTCCAACAAATGCATTGTTTCACATCAATAAAGTCACTTATTGGAGTCGTATACACGTATGAGTCTAGAATTATTTTTGGGGAAAAGCTAATGTGAATTGACAAATAAGTTACATGCAATGATTTTGCACTACCTATCAAAAAATAGTGACTTTCATTAACAAATCAATCATGGAAATGGAGATGAAGTAAGGAGGCTCCCAAGTGAGGTGCTACAGCGACTGCAGAATTGACTGCGGTTGTGATAGTTGAAAGTGAATTAGGACAACTTGTTGAGTAAAAATTAGCAGTTAACTGAGTTGAGGCAATTCCAACGAATAGCCACAAAAATAATGTGTATATTGTGATTTTCAAAGAAGGAGAATAAGATGAAGCCATGGCTACTAATATGACTCCGAAAAGGGAAGAAGTAAATGGAGAAGAAATATATTCTTGTTTAGTGTACAATGCATAGGATTGATCACGTATATATATAGTTGATGAGAAAGAGCTTGTCGCGTTAAGTAAACGAATTTTTAGTCAATGTTTTACACAACCATGTTTAACAAATCTGTCAACGTTTTACATGGAATGATTTTTCACTTCCTATCCAAAAATACTCTCAGACTATGGGGACTTAAGTGAGGTTATTGTTATGTTTGGTGATCGTATGTCACATATAAAGTATTTGTTTGAAGATCAAAAGATCAGATCAAAGTGGAGAGATGGGGTAGTTGAGTGTGGAGAACTGTTTGTCTAGTTTATAACAGAAAGAACTTGGAGACTTAGTTCCAACGTTATTTTTATCATGTATATATAAATTGGTTGATGTTGTTTATTTTTTTATTTTATTTTATTCTTATAATGGTATTTGTGAATAACATGATTAAAGGGTTTATCGAGAACAAAGTGTCTTATTTGGGTGGTTGAGTTTTTTTTTCTATTGGTAGTTAATACCAGGTGTCTTGTGCAGTTGAAGTTCCAACTTCCAACTTGTGCATTCTTGATTTTAAAAATATTGAGAATTTAAAACTTAGCATTTGAATTTAAGTCTGGGACCTCATTATATAAAAAAAGGGATTCTCCACTCATTATTAATTAGCTCTAACATTACTATGGTATCAAATCACATAGTTATGTCCACTTACCACATCCAATTTAGCCACACATATTTCTCAACGTCTAAATTTATAGGGCGTTGTGAAATTGCAAATAATGGGTTATGTATTAACATAAAAATAAGAGGCCTACTTTAATGTAATAATAATGGGTTCTGTATTTAATTCCGTATTGTTATGTGTCGCAACGAACAGCAATTGAACTGATAAGAACCTACCTTTGACAACTATTTATTTGACTTTATCTCTCTCGTGCATGCTCGCCATATATTTTGACAACATGTGTTAAATCTAAACTCTCCCATTTGTTGCATTTAATACAAAATGTGTTAAATATATCTCTATCTTGTGAAAGTATGTTATTTTTACTACTTTATATCTATTAGATATACTCATCCATCGTATAACTAACATTACCTAGTGAGCTACAAGAGCACATAGATCCAAGACCATGTGTCATGCCTCAACCTCCATCGAATTGGACACCTACTAACACTGCTACTACACCATTTAGCCCTCTGTTTCTAGGAAATAGTGAACAATAATAGCATGCCGCAAGTAAGGTAAACTGATATTACACAACTGATTTTGTCGTTGGTTTTGGTTGGATGTACAAAAAATGACTTACTGAATTCTTGTACCTAAATTAGATTACTGAAATTAATGTACAAAATTAGTAATTTTTATCTACATGTCTATATATAACAAGATTAGTAATTTTTATCTTTTCTTATATGATACTTACATCCTAGTTTCGATCGGGCATAGGCAGGCAAAGAAGATTTCGAGGCCCCACGTTAATGCATAGCGGGTGGGGTGAATATGGTGACATTTTAAACATCGAGGTGAATGAGCATGGACAACCCATTGAGAAGACATCATCTAGACTTCCTTCAAATTTGCGAGTTTTAGCACGCAATGGACAGTTAGCACCGTTGACATTCCTTGATTGGAGACATGTTTCAAAAGAAGCAAAAAATGGATCTTGGACTCATATCACGGTATCATATACTATTATATAAAGATATGGGTTGTCATATGTTCAATTTCTCATAATACCCTCACTTATCACTAAACATGAATTGATCTTTCTTTTATGTAACCATAATTTTCATAAACATTTTATTTTCATTTGTTCGATCTAAAATAACAAGGAATGATTCTTTTGGTTTCGAATTTGTGGTCTAGTTCTCTAATATGTTGTTTAATATAGGACAATTCAAATGCTACGAATGAGATGAGAAAATTCTTTATGGAGTCCGCCGGAAAAAAATGGAAGGAGTGGAAGGCCACGACAAAAAGTGAGGGCTACAGTAAATATAGGACTAATGAGGAACGCTTGGCGCATTGTCCCCCAAGGGTTGAGGAAGATCAATGGAAAACGCTCGTCTATCATTGGAACTCGGCTGAAGCAGAGGTATATTTTTTCAAGATCCTTAACATAATTCTATCTTCGATTTGGTGTTTTATCACTCTGAGCGTGATAGCCGTATAGTGTCACCAGAACCATTACATGATATATACCAATTGTCTTTTCCATATATGAGGCAAAAAGTGCAAATAAAAAAGCCATTCGTGCACGTTTGGCGACGCCACACACATCTGGTAGGACTAGTCATGCTCAAGTTAAAAACAAGGTAAAAGTTTGATACTTTTAATGATTATTACGTTCTTTTTTTATTGCGGACAAATTAAGTGAAAATAGATGATATCTTGACACTTGAAATATTGTGCCTGTAGATTTCTAAAAGAATTGGACACCAACCAACTCGTAAGATGGTATACAAGGAGACACATATAACCAAGGATAAGGGGGCAGTTAATGAATAAGCTGCTCAATTAATTGTATGTATATTTTAAATTTTAATGAAAATTTAAACAACTTTATTTTTGTTTACGTGTCTAATATCTTTTGAGAAAACATTATTTTTCATTTGAAAATGGATTTGGGTGCCAGTCAAATGTTAATTCACTTGACTCAATTATCGATTTAGAAAAAAGTGGTTAAGAGGAGAAAAATAATTAAGTCGATGTATGCATATAAAAGTTGCATATGTTTGTGAACTTGTAATACTTGTACAAATGTGAAAAATACCAAATTAAATTTTTTGGAATGATATTCATTATAGTATCTTGATTTGATTTTTACAGTAAGAGATGGATGAATTAGAATTGCAACATCTAGAGATTACAGAGACGATTATTGCCCGAGATGACATATTTGGGTAAGTTATGGGACCTGAAAGGCATGGCCGTGTGCGGACATTTAGGCTTGGTGTCACACCGACTATGGTATTCGTCCGATCATATACGATGTTTGAGGTTCGGAGGAGGGATATTGGGACGCAACATCAACAAGAGTTAGAGAGGATGCGTAATGGGATGGAGGCTCAAAGTGAGCGGGTGAGGCGTGAGATGGAGGCTGAAAATGAGCGGGTACGGCGTGATATGGAAGCAAACTATGAAAGTAAGAAAGCCAAAATGAAAGAACAGATGGAAGATCAAATGCAAGAACAAGTGCCTGCAATGGAATCTCGGATGGGAGCTCTAGAGGCTCATATGCGTGCTAGGGGTAGTTTTACTTAATATCCACGAGATGTGTCTTCAAGCACCGAACATGTCAATGATTATTAATTATAGATTTACAAAAGTACAATTAGCTACTTTGCAAGCATTACATCTAACATTTTTTTTGTATTCCCATAGGTTCCTAATGGAGCCAATCTTGATCCTTTAACATCATTGCAATCGTCGATGCAATTCCGGTCAGAGGTTCAATCGCAACGACAATTGCAACCACTAAGGAAAACACCGCCACAAATCATATCACGATCCCAACTTCAAAAATATTGTCAAGTTAGAGTTTTATTAAGCATATACTGCATTGGAAATGATAACAAATTTGGGCTTCAATTTTTCATTTATCCTCCCATCGTAGTTGATCTTAATTTATTCCCTCCTTACATTTGGAAAAATTATTCCATACATAAGCCAGTCTTCATATGAAGCTATATGAACTAAAGATCATATTATCTTAAATTGTATTCTTCCCCATACTATGAGCTTAAGAAAAATATTGTAAAGCCTACCATTAAAGCATCACAAGCAAAAATGTTTGTTCACAATCCTATTGTATCCTATTATGATATTGATGCTATATTGGCGCTTTAGTTTGACTTATGAATATTTAGCTTAAATTATGAATCTTTAGTCTAAGTTATAAACCCAAAACTTCCCTCAAGCAACCCCATAAGGTTCAAGAGCACTTCTCAAGGGACCAATATAACTTGTAGGAACTTCCTGTATAGTAATAGGATGTGCGGTTTAAGAATAGGACTAAAACTTTCAAATAACTAGACATAGAATTAAAATCATGCCGTTAGAGGGGAAAAACCAAAAAAAGTCCCTAAATAGCCTCATAAAGGACATGAACACCTTGTATGGGACCAATGTAACTCGTAGGAACTTACTGTGTATGCACGGGATGCCCAGATTGAGAATATGACTAAAAATCGCAAATAATCAGACTTAGGCTAGAAGGATTAACTTCCCCAACTTATTACAATGTAAACCCTTATAATACCCACATCTCGATTTTCCAGACTTGTTTTATTTCCATTTTTAATTTTTTCTTATTCAACCCAATGCATTAACATCTCCATTTATCCTCGACTGATAGAAAAGTTCTCTGGAATGTTATATTGTCCTAGAATAAATCATTTCTTCTCGTGGATCGATAAATTTTAAATCTGTCCTTTTACTTCCAATAGTAAGCCGATCTTTTAGATATAGGATTTGATGGGAACCATTTTACCGGGATTAACAATCACGGGGGACTTACCAGAATTTGGGCTAGATTAGATAGAATTTTAGCCAATGGAGAGGCTGCCTTTGTTCTCCTAGCGCTTTAATCTTTTCACTTGGCTAGATTACATTCGGTCACTGTCCTTTAGTTCTCACCATCACTACAAAGGATCACCATCACTCTAAAGGAGAAAGTTTTCAAACCTTCCAAACTTTTCAAAATGTTCACTGATCATGCTGAGTTCAAAATTTTGTGGCCTCTGTTTGGGACTCTTCATTTTATGGGTATTCGCTTCTTACGTTGCAATGTAAGCTCTCAAAGTGAAAAAAACTCTTACTACAATGAATTGGGAATTCTATTATTGTAAATCACAATAATATAATTATTGTATTAGCCTAGTACCATTCGACTTGTTCTTAGTATTTCTGTAAGTCATGGTTGGTCACTTCGTCAGTTAATAACGCTTTTTTGCAAGGTAATCTAAGTGAGAATGTGTATATGAATCAACTATCAAGTTTCATTAATTGATATTTTCCTTCATATGTGTACGTACTTAGAAAAGCTATTTATGGCCTAAAGCAAGCTCCCCCCGGGCCTGGTATCAAGAATTATGACATTTCCTTCTTCACACTAGTTTTAAAAATTCTCATGTTGATGCTTCACTCTTTGTGCTTCAATCTGGTAGGCATCTCTTGTATTTTCTTGTTTATGTTGATGATCTAATTGTTACTAGGGATAATACATCATTTGGGGATCAGTTCGTTCACTTATTGGAAAAGTGATTCTCTCTTAAGGACCTTAGTTTTCTCTCTTATTTTCTTGGTGCGGAAGTTGTCCCAAAGAAATGTGGTTTCTTGATTTCTCAACACCGTTACTCGAAAGATATTCTTTCTTATAATCACATGTCATATTCTAAATTAGTGAAAACTCCACTTCCAATAGGTTTGTATCTTTCAATGCAATCTGGGGGCAACTTATCCTATCTTACTGGCTTCTGAACTGTTGTTGGCAGTCATCGATATCTCCTTCTTACTCGTCTTAACATCTACTTTGCTATTAATAAGATCTCTTAATTTATACACAAGCCTATAACCGAGCATTGGTACCTTGCCAAACGTCTAATTTGATATCTTTGGGGAACTCTTAATTATGATCTTCATCTTTATCGAGACTCTCAATTCTCCTTAAATACATTCTCTGATGCTGATTGGGCAGGAAATAAAGATGACTTACCCTTAATAGGTGTGTGCATTGTATATCTTGGCCATAATCTTATTTCCTAGAGTTCAAAAAAAAAAGATTCGTAGCTCACTCCTCCACTAATGCAGAATACTGCCCTGTTGCTAATACAATAATTGAAATCAACTGGATGTGCTCCTTACTAACCAATCTTGGTGTTGAAATCAAAATTCATCTTTTTAATATTTTTCCATTAAAGATCGATCTTCCGAATAGGCAACCTGCAAGCTTAAATGGGGGACATGTTTATCACTAGTTCTGATAGCATATGACACGCTGCTGTGGATTACTATTCCAAGGATAATCACCAATTTTTGGAGGTGGTTCCTTTTCCATCATTTGAAAAATCATGAACGGATCCTGGTTCTTAACATTATTTATATGGAGCAATTTTTCTTTCTCAAGGGGAGGAAATTTTAGGAATGCCTAGCTCTTGCTTTGGAATTAACAGCTATTTGCTTTCTAGTTTAATGTCACTTTTAATTCTTCACTTGTCCACTAAACTACTACAACTAAAAACAGTAAAATGATAAGAGGGATAAGTATAAAACCAAATGCATATATGCCAATTATGCTCATAATGTCATTCTCTGGTTCAGATAAAAAAGGTCGTTACATGTTAATTAAGTTACTGTGACGGTGGAATAGATGCAGACCCAACCGTACAACAAGATCGTTTAACTGTATGGATACTGACTATAGTAATGTGATTAGAAAAGATATTTGTGACTATTCTGAGGGGATTATTATATGAATTAGAACAAGACCATCTAGAAGATTTGGTCCAATATTTCATTCTTTTCCACTATTCATTTACAGTTTTGGAAGTCCTTGATGCAGCCCTAAATCGGTGTCACCAACTTCAATAATTTATCGGTGATTACAGTGAAGAGTCTGGTGTTGGTACTCCAAAATGCTTCGCGTCCAAATAGCTTGACAAGAGGCGGATGCTGCTGCAATTTAACTCTCCATTTCCATCTTTTAAGAAAAAACTTTTAAAAACTACATTAATCTGGCAGGGTGCTTAGAGTTTGAACATGTGTATTGCTTTGTTTGGAAAAGTCAAAGAAGTTGATAATGGAGGATTTGGGGTTTGGAGGACGCTCAAGAAATAACTACATACGTATATATTATATGATACACATAAATAGATCCCTACACACACAATTATATATTATTACAGTTAAAATTTGAAAAAAATAAAAGCAAAATTACATAAAAAATTACATTAGCTAGTGATTTTAGTAAATTTGGTCTTAAAGTTTGGTATGTTGGAGGAGAAAGGGGGTGGTGTGAGGTGGTTGGATTGTAAATCAGCACAACAGGAACCAATGTACTCTAATATCACATCTTTATGGTACCAAAACCAAAACTAACCTATTGAGAACCAATCCATAAATATTTTGAGTTGGTTTGGTTCATTTCTCATTTTTACCAATTTTATCATGATTCGCGTTTGATTTTATATTTTAACTGCCATGATAAAATATTGTGTTGTCTAAAATTGGCTGACCAAGATAAAATGATAAAACTAGTAAAAGAAGGGTGTTATTGCCTTCAAACGCTTTAGAAACCATAATCGAGCTTTTTCAGTCATATTAAGATGAGGAATACTTACTAAAGGCACTATATCTCTAGCTTCTTCAAAATCAGATTTAGAATGAGCATTGTTAATGTTATCAAAGCTTAGATTAAAGCTTCTCTATAAGCAGGAGTCAGAGCTGCTACTCCTTTATTGAAGAATATATACTCTTTTATTAACAGTCATTCAATAATACATTCTGACCGTGTTGATTATTCTAGAATACAATGCAATGGGTTGTCTAGGGATATCCTGGCCAAATAGCTTTGTGGTGGTGTTTTCAAAAATCACTCGGGATCTTTCAAATGCATTTTTGGTACCTTTATCACCTAATGCAGTGGTATTCTCTCTACAATTAAGTTGATTGTTTCAAAATTTTGGATAAAATCATGGGATAGGTGGATTGTTCCGTTGCACTTTCATGATTTAAGAACACTTATTTTTTACCTCCTTCAAATTTTGAGAAAGATAAAAGAATAGTGTCAATTCGATAGAGGATATGAATGTCATGATAACACATTCAGAGGGAATGAAAGGGATGAACATAAATTCAATTTGTAACTTGCCTCTCCAATAACACATTGTGGAGTACTATGATGTGTCTCCTTAAAGTCTACTTCCTTATATTGTGATATAATTCTAGGTTATCTAACTCTACTGAAAAAATGGGTTTGGGGGAATGATTTCATGGAAATTGATTTTATTATGACATCATATGAAATTAGAAAATACAATTTTTATGAAAGATGGAATCTTGATTATAAAATCTGAGTTCGAATCATGATAAGGAAATATGTGATCTTAAATTATAAATCTAAAAAATTATGTAACTGACATGAGAATTAAGTTGTGAATTAATTCTAAAAACCGTATGTTGAATCCCATTACTAGAATTGTTAATGGATGAATTGAGACATAACAACATGGGCATGGGTGTTTACGAATGTTAGGGTGACAATATTCTAGGTTTGGATGAATAATGGAACCCATATAGGATTAGGAAGATGATGAAATCCCATAAAAAACATAATATCCCCGTTTAGTCAAGCGCCCAGGAGTGAACCGGTTTACCCCTAGCCGAACCAGTTCGGCTGCCCTATTTGACCCATGCTTGTTATTTTAATGGTTCGGTTAATCGATTGGGATCTGGGTTATTTTGTAAGGTCCGTAGATGATGTTCAACACTTTTGAATTTTATGAGAGATGATATTGCGTTGGAGTTAGTCGGGAATAAATCTGAGGTATGAAATTCATAGTGTTTAGGATGAATGACACTCGGAAAATCATTAGAAACTTCAATTAGGAATATTAGATCGATTAGGATACGGGTTGGATTGAGATTGGCTTATTATCGAGAAGAATATATAACTCATAGGAACTGACCGAGCGATTACGGGACTCCTGGTTTGAGAATACGACGATAATTTTAGAATATCTAGACTTACGCTTAAAAACATGGAGTCAGATGCCAAAACTCGAAACAGGCCCCGAACGGCCTCCTGAGAGGAACCAACACCTCCCAAGGGATCAATGTAACTCGTAGGGATTGACTGCATGATCACGGGACTCCCGGTGACTTAGGCTTAAAAATATGGCGTTTAAAGGTGAAAATCCAAAACAGCCCCCGTACGGCCCCCTAAAAGGCACCAACGCCTCGCATGGGACTAATGTAACTCGTAAGAACTGATCGCGTGATCACGGGACTTCCAAATTGAGAATACAATGATAATTTTAGAATATCTAGAGTTAGGATTAAAAACATGGCGTTAGATGCCAATAGTCAAAACAGGCCCCGAACGGCCTCCTTAGAGGTACCAACACCTCCCACGGGACCAATGTAACTCATAGGGACTAACTGCACAATCACGAGACTCCCGATTTGATAATATCTAGACTTAGTCCTAAAAATATGGCGTTCGAAGGTGAAAACCCAAAACAATCCCCGTACTGCCTCGTGAGAGGCACCAACACCTCGCACAGGACCAATGTAACTCGTAGGAACTAACCTCGTGATCAGGGAACTCTCAGTTTAAGAATATGATGATAATTATAGAATATCTAGACTCAGGCTTAAAAATAGGGTGTTAGACACCAAAACTGAAAATAGGCCCCCGAATGGCCTCGTGAGAGGCACCAACACCTTGCACGGGACCAATGAAACTCGTAGAGACCAACCGGGAGATCACGGGACTCTCGATTTGAGAATACGATGATAATTTGATAATATCTACAATTAGGCTTAAAAACACGATGTTAGAGGGTGAAAACCCGAAATAGCCCTCGTACGGCCCCGTAAGAGGCACCAACACCTCATGTGGGACCAATGTAACTCGTAGGGACTAACCGTGTGATCACGGGACTCCCAGATTGAAAATACGATGATAATTTGAGAATATCTAGACTTAGGCTTAAAAGTATGGCGTTAGAGGGTGAAAACCGTATGGCCCCGTAAGAGGCACCAACACCTCGCACAGGACCAATGTAACTCATAGGGACTAACCGCGCGATCACGAGTCTCTCGGTTTGAGAATACGATGATAATTTGAGAATATCTAGACTTGGGCTTAAAAACATGGCGTTAGAGGGTAAAAACCCGTAACAACCCATGTACAACCCGAATAGTGGCACCAACACCTCGCACGAGACCAATGTAACAAGTAGGAACTGACCTCGCAATCCCGGGACAAATGTATTGTCAATGTGAATTAAACTATGTCCATGTAACTTCTGTTAATATGATGTACAATTAGTATGTGTTATGTGTATAGTTTCAATTGTAATTCTATGTTGCCATATAATATAAAAAATTGAAAATAAATTTATTGATCAAGTGTTTCTTTTCTCTCTCTTATTTCAGGATCGTGTGGCATCAAAGAAGGCAAAGAAACACAAGTCGTCTAGAAGATAAATTTGCAATGTAAGTCCTAATAAATTTTTAACTTTGATTTCTTCATCTTTGACACTTTGTTTTTCTTCATTTTTGCACGTTTTGCTAGCATTTTATCATGTTCACGGATAAGGAGTTTTCACGGATGTTAGATATATATTTAGTATTAGACTAGGGGTAGAATGTTAGTATATGGATAATGTACGTTTTGGACTTATGTTTAATATTGTTAGGTTATTAGTGGAGAACGTTTTGGACTTATGGATATAGCTTTTTTTGATGCTATAGATGCTGATATTTTTTTTAGATAATGGTATATAAAGGCTGATTAGTTAATATAAATACTTCAAATTATGCGATTTTGATAATTTGGTATCATCATAACATGCCTAATATTTGTGAATCGGCAAATAATATTTTGCGACATTTTTTATTTCTGTTGGCATAAATTTTGTAAAGAGTAAAGAAATCCCGACATTTTTTAGAGTGTGTGTAATACAAAAATTCTGACGTTTTTAATTAAAAATGGAAGATTAGGATGCGGTTAAACAGATAGCCGATGTTTTTAAACGTCGGTACGAACGTCGGGTTAAATTTTTTCGACGTTTAAAGCAAACGTTGTGAATTCCCGACTGGTGAAACGTCGACATGAATTAAAAACGTCGAAATTTATTTTACCGACGTTTTTAAAACGTCATCTAATCCCAAAATTCTTGTAGTGTGGTTGTTGTGTCCTAAGGTGATTTAGGGTCAGGCTGTCGCAATTGAGGCCGCGGACGATGCTCCACAACCTTGCTCCGTGGAGTTAGCAAGTCTGCATTGATAACCATCACTCTCCGTGATGAGTTACTAATGGTGGATACGTGAATGAGGATGACCTCCCTATGAAAATATGTGACAGTTGACATCAGACCTACGGCATTAAGCTATTACCCATTGTCACCATCCACTGGGGGGGGGGGGTCATTTTATTAACCCACTATCGTGACATCTTTATCAGGAGCTGCATCTTTTTTAAGAGTTGGGTTGGCAGCCTTAATTTCAACGGTCACAGACCCACTAGCAGCTATGGTTGCCTCCTTCGGATCCCTCTTCCTCTTTTTTCCCTATTTCCCAGGAGCCTGGTTGAGGCCAAGAGTGTCCTCATACATTTTATTAAGTTGGGCCATAATAAGTTCACGGTCAATATTCTCAGCACCCCGCTGAAGTGGAAGAAAATCACTTATTAACAGTGCAGAATAGAAGACGCATCAAAGTATATTAGATAAGTATTGGTGTTACCTTCCACAACAATTTTCTTGGGTTGGTGCTTGGACACAAAATATCCTTGTTCAAAGATGGACGTGGAGGTGACAAGGTTGGGAAATTTCTTCTTTTTATTACTGAAATTAGTCGCAGCCTCAGCTCTCTTTACCTGCCTACTGTTGAGCCTCAGGATGTCAAGAGCTTTACCAAAGTGTTAGTATGTGCTATAGAGAATTAAATAAAAGGATAAAATAAAAGTATTAGCAATAAAACAAACCGCAATAAGTTAATATATGCCTTGGAAGGATGTCCCAACATCCGCGACATCCTAAAGGATTTTTCCATTTCACTTTTATCAGGGAAGATCTACCAATTGTCCTCGGACACAGAGAATAATTTTCCCTTATAGTTTTTAACACTGGAAGGCCTATCGGTATAGAGATATCTATCACCACTCCACACTGTGAAGTAATAGTACTAAATAAAGTCTTTGGAGTTCTCCTTTGGTCTATAAAATTACAAGAACTCCACAGGAGTGATGTCTTTGTTGAAGTGTTTCTACCAAAGTACTAAAGAAGTAGGGATTGCCCTCCAGCCATTGGGGTCGAATTGGGTTCAGGAAAGGTTCACTTAGAATCCTCCTCACTAGAATAGGAACTTGAAGTCAAATCCCTAAGACAAAGGCATGGAGAGGAAAATAAACTCCAGCATTGGGGACCGTGGAACATGACCTTTGTTTTGTAGTAGAAAGAGTACAAATGGTCGTCCCTTCTAGGAACTCAAAGGCTGCGACCACATCTATAATTCATTCTTCTATCATAATGCACTGGTGGCTCAGTACCGTGGGAGCTATATCAGTGGATTGGACAGAAGATTCATCAGGAATATTCCTAATCTCTGTTGGGATAGCCAATGTCCCAGTCACTACTGCAGCAGTCACTTCAATAAAGGGTTGTTGCTGGAGTGAGTATCTTCCTCCATTATGTCTGCAACCTCCTTAGGATCCCTATAATTATAAGATTTTGCGGAGTGAGAATCTCTTGTGATACAATTAAGGTAGTCCTTAAGTTAGTAAGGTACACTAGCCTTCAAAGGCTTTATATGAAGTATCTCAGGAGGAGGTACACATGAGTGTCTCTTCCAGAAATCCTACAAGTACTCCCAAGAAGTCTAATGCATAGAGCCGTGAAAATACCTGAAAAGCAGAAGGACTCTACTGTTAGGTGCCACAAACACTATGATCAGAAAATGCTAGTAGAGGTCGCGCCAGATACAGGTAATATAATAAAAAAAATGTAGAAAAGTATAAATCAAAGGTTGAATCCATCTAACCCAAAGTTGCTAACAAGTTACAAGAATATGGTATTTGGCAAAACTAAGGAAAAGTGAAGGCTGCAGCCAATCAATCCAAGAATTAAGGACTGCAACTAGGGGAAATCCTGGGACCGAAGGAAGGCCAGGATAAGATGGCATCGTTATGCTACCAAGCTACGGCCAATGGAAAAAATAGGTAAACAGTATGGATTACAAACCTCCAAAGATTAAAAAACTAAAACCCTAGGTTTTTGGATAAGAACACCAAGAATGTGTTCTTGGCCAAAAACGAAATCCAAAATGGGGTCCAGTAAAGATTAAGCACATAAACACCAAATCCTAACCTAAAAAGTACCCAAACCCATTCAGAAATCTCAAATACAGTCCAAACACAAAAAATCAATTCAAAAACACCCAAGTCCTAAAACTATGTTATCCAAAAACCCTAATTGCTCATAAATTCAACAAGCAAAAAACTCTAATTTCTAAAATATTCTAGAAATCAAAGGCATAAGCATATTCACAAAGTTTTGGGAGAAAATAACATGGATCGAGGATTTTACAGAGCATAGATCTGCAAAAACATGAAATGCAAACAGAATTCGAAATAATAGTATGAAATGAAGAAATTAAAGATATGATTACCTATAAAATGATGAAAAATACGGAAGATTAACGGTTGCTCAACCTTGGACCATCACGAACCGCCTTATAATTTCCGATTGAAATTCATCAAAAAATTCAAAGGAAAAAAGTACAAAGGTTTACTCTCGATTTTCTCTCAAAGATTTGGCTAAGGTAATGAAGGACATGACCCGATCCTATTTATATAATAGGGTGATGGAAGGTGAAGCGTCACATTATATTAATTGTGCAATGGGACGCATTCCTATCAGGAAACTTGACATGAATTATGACACTACAACAAGGGCATTGAACACAATCGTAACACCAACTTGCCACCTCTTGGCACTATAGCTTGAGGGTTTATTGATATGCCCAATATTGGTCACTTCCTAGAACAGACATTAGGGGTGCACAACTAAACTGAAAATCTAATAAATCGAACCAAACCGATGGTATTGGTTCGGTTCGATTCAGTTTTTTTAGTAATAGTTCGGCTCCGATTAAAAAAAATGATATTTCGGTTCGGTTCTCGATTCCAGGAAAAAAACCCAATCCAATCCGATCCGAACTGATTATGTAAATAAATATATATTTAGTAAAGTCTAACTAATTAATCCTTTAGAACCCTCATAACCGCTCCTCTCTACTTTCTCCTAAAAATCGAACATACTCACCGGACCATACTCTTAAAACCAAAGCTTATTTAATTTTCAAAGCTTAGATCGGAGCAAAATGAGATCAGATCGGTGTTTTTCAGTTGTTAAAGCTCAGCTACTCAGCATGTTCATTTCTGGAGCTCGGATTGGAGGTCAGATCCTTCTTTTCATTTTCAGAGAAAAATATATACTATTTTTTTATTTGCTCAAGTTTGGATAAATTTAATCTAGGTTTCCAATTTGGGGTTCTGACAGTAGTGTGACTTTTATGTAGGTTTGCGAATATAGTTTGAATTTGATATAATTCTGAGATTTAGTTAGCGGTTCATATTTTAGCATTTTGATTTTGAATTGGGTTTATTGAATTTGATTTTTTGGGCCTTTAAGACATTTGATTTCGAGTTGGCAGATCGATTTATCAGTATTTTATTTAGATGCGGGGTTCGGCATTTTGTTCAACGTGGGGGTTTTCTTCTTGCAACTTGAGTGCAGTGGTGACAGTGGTTGACTAGAAATGGAACCGGGAACCAATCCGAACCAACCCAAGAACCTTCGGTTCGATTTGGTTCGGTTCCAAAAAAAATTAGTTCCGATTCTAGTTCCAAAATCCTGAAACCGGACTACCCCGGTTCTGATTTTGGTTTAGTAATAAAACCGAACCAACCCGAACTGTGTACACCCCTAACAGACATGTCGTGACCCTGTTCTTTTTTACCTCATAATAGACTTTGGCCTGGGTTAAACAGGTCGTGATCAGTTATCACCATCAGCCGCTACTTGGGTTCAAACAGGCCATGACAGTCATCTAAGCACTAGCCGTTGCCTGGGTTCAAACAGGCCGCAGAACCTACTCTACCACTAGTCACTTGACAACTGTCCTGCTTTTAGAAGGATTCCTTACTCATCTCACTTATCCACATGTCATGTGCACCGTGCACGTGATGCCACCTTTATAAATTCTATAAATAGAAGTGCTCACCTCACTATTATTGGGCAAAATCACTTGGCGAAGCCCTTCCAAAGTCTCAACTCTCTCTCTCCCTCTCTCTCTCTCTCTCTCTCTCGATCACCAGTTGGGGGGTTCAACCCCTGCCATAGCCACACAAGGTCTTCCTTTACAGGCCACATCCCAAGCTGCCCAACTTAGCTACATTCATGTATTCTCCTCTCTTATCTCTCTTGTACACCTCTAACGGCACCACAATCTTCTATTATACAATATATATAATGAGAGTAGGGAAAAAAAGTGGACATAGGCTCATTTTTAAAGCCGAACCACTCTATATCCCGTGTTTATCTCCTTTTACTTGATTTATATCTACTTTATACTTGATATGATGGTTGAGAATAGTTTATGTCCTATTTCTTGCATATTTTGTTCTATTAATTTTTTTAAAAGTGAAGTTACAGAAATTTCATATTTATTAAAGAAATCCAACAACCAAATTAAAATTCCTTAGGGTTCGTTTGATTGCGTAGAGAGCCAAAATTTAAAATTATCAAAATATTCAATATACCTAAAATCTATAATTTGCAAAAATTTACATATATACCTAAATAAATAAGTTCAAGAACAAGGAATCAAATTCACTCCAAAAAAATCCAGTATTAAAATTTTAAGTCAATAAGACACTTAGAAATAGAGGGGTTGAAAATATTTTTGTTGTTCATAGATCTTACCATCAAATTCTGCAACCTCTAAAGATATACAGAAAAACAAAAATGGGATTAACATTATTATTGATTGTAAAAATAGGGAGATATGCTAAAAAAAATGAAAAGCCTATTCTATCAAAGCAGAAAGACCTAGATATTTCATATATTTCATAACATGATTGAATACCATACATGTGAAAGTGAGAAAATAAAAAGAAACAATCAGAGCCCGAGTCATCAAAAAGGCTTTATGTTACGTAATGGAGGATTCTCAACTTTTGTATAAAATACTATTATTGATAACAACTAGGCTCCAGTAGTTCAAATTTCAAAGTGACTGAAAATCCATTAAGATTAAACTAGTCCGATGTATTCACACATAGGAAATAACCTTTAGGATAATAATTTTTATATAGAGCAACAGCATCCCTAATTTTTCTCAACAGTAAGGCATCAACAATGCTGAGGGCCGACTAATATGGGATGGTATTAAATTTGAAAATTTTACCTAGGGGCAAAATTAAGGAGCTAAGTAATTATTGAACTTTGAATTTATAAATATCATGTTTCCAACATAAAAAAATAGAATGAAAATAAAGAGTAAAAACTTGGTGGATCCAACCAAAATATCTACTAAAAAATGATGCACTTCAATGATCAAGTAAAAAATTATACTAGAAAATTTATTTATTGTAGGATTATATATTAACATTAATTCACATTTAAAGTAATAATCATAGATGAAACACATTGGTTAACACGTGTATATAACTTCAAAAAAAATTAACAAAACTAAGATAAACATAAATCTTGGAGGGATTACGATTTAATACCATACATTTTCAATGTGAAACATTGGTTCCCTGTAAATTGATAAAAAAGAAACCAAACATTATGTTTTAAGCCTTCTTTATTGCCCTAATAAATTAATAACAATCAAGATCATAATCATGTTTCTCAAAAATATATTATGTCCATGTAAATACACATGTAAAATTCAAATAGTGCTTGGTATAGAAAGAAAAGTAATCCATTATTTTGTTGATGTAAATGCATAAAATTTTAATTACTAGCCATTGCCACTAAGAACGATTCCCATGTCGCCACCTCCCCTGGATGGTGTGGCAACCTGCAAATCATAGATAACTATTATCCATGAGAAATTCCTAATGGGGCACGGAACATTCAAAACACAGAAACATTAATGCATGAGCTCTTAAAAATGGCAGTAATTTGATTACACAACAAACTTACAACATTAGCCAATTAAATATTTAAATTACATAATATCATCACCTAAATAAGTTAATAAATGAGTGACATAGAGAGACCCATGAATGGACAATTTCTATCTCAAACATAGTTTGAATAAAAGAGATTTACATATACACTTAGGTTGGGTTTGTTTTTTTATCTGAATCTGAAGTCTAAATTTGAAATCTGAAGACTGAATCTTAAGTCTGAAATCTGAATCTGAAAAATGTGTTTGTTTTTACGTCTGAATATACTTCTGAATGAATGTATTTAGACTGATTCAGACTTCAGATTCAGACCTCAGACCTAACTCTACCTCTTAATCATTAAGAGGCAAATATGACCGTTAACTTCTTAATCATTTAAAAAAATAAACATTTTTTGATACCTCTTAAGTCTGAATGGTTCAGATTCAGACTTAAGAGGCAAAAACAAACGAACCCTTAAACGAATCTACTATTATAAAAATCTTATAAACAAACCCAATGAAACAAAGATTAATACAATTGATTTTTCCTAATATTTTAAGAGAGAGAAAACTGAAATCACACCGGTTGTGATACCTGAAAAAAGGAAAAAAAAAAGAAAAAGTTAATTCAACCGTTAGCTTAAACAAAATCAAAGTAACATAAAAAAAAAATTTGCACCCTGAGTAAATTCTCAAACCAAAAGCCCCACAAAAATTTTGACCCAAAAATCCACACAAAATTTTTCTAAAATTATCTCAAAGAAGCAGGAAAACGAAAGTGTCTTGAGGCCTAAATTCATTAAGAAACATGAGTAAAAAATTAAAACCCTTAGAGATGGAACATCAAGGTAGAGAAATAAAACACTAAAATTATTGAACATGACGAGCTATGAGAAAGAGGGAACATTCACGGGTTGATAGAGAAATCAAGTGATTGTAGCATACAGAGGACTACCTTATTCAGAATTACCCTTACCTTGATGCACCACTATGAGAAAACATGCATATATCTCTTGAATAATATATTCGGGAGGCCATGGATATCCACTAAAATTAATGAAATTAGGATTTAGGGTATTTAAAAAATCCATAGATAAATGATAAATTTGGAGAGAGAGAGAGGGGGTTATAATGAAAATGGAGGAATATATATGGCCCTCGAAAAAGGCAGAGCGATATAAAGGGTTGAGAATAGAAGACAACATGGTCATCTCAACTTCTTAGTGGAGAGATAGAGTGACGTGATGACTCATTAAAAGCTATGGAGAGAGATGAGTTATATGTGAGAGGAAAAACTTAAATGGTATACACGTGGCACATGTTGTAACTCCCATTTCGTAGTCTAGATTTAATGACTAAACCATTAATCGAAGACACGTGGTTGAACCATGTCTAGAGACTCCATTTTTAAATAGTTATATTAGATAGTTCCCAGTTACCATTCAAACATTAACTAAGTCCTATTCCATATTTGAAGGTCTTTATTTGACATGAACGCCCTTTTGTTAGCAACTCTTCCAGAACATATGGAGGAAGAAATTCCCATTGGGTTTTCACTTTTATTTCTTTTTTGTAAACACCAAGAAGTTTTAATTTTTTATTTACAAGTCCATTTTTTCAAAATTACTATTTTTTTATCCTAGTCACCAAGATATATGAAACAAGATCCACGGAAACTATAAAATTCTAAAGAAAAATAATCATGCTTGTAGTAAATAGTTACCGTGTTAACAATATTACCCATTAAAAATTATACAAAAAATAATTAGTCCAGTGAAAAACAAAAGGGAATGGGTGGAGGTGCAAAAAGAATAAGAATCAAATTTCATAGCAAAATATAATATTAGAACAATACACACATAAAAACAACATTTACTTTTTTAGTATATGTTTATTCTCCAAATACGGAACAAAAAGAGGCCAAATAACAAGATTTACACATATAATAAGCATTTAACATGCGAGTAACAAATATAGTAAATACTACAATTAGAGTAAAACCAAAGTGATTTGGATGTGTTTATTATCAATATTGGTGGCATCCTCTTTCTCTACAAGTTTTTCATTTCTTTCTCTTTGTATTGAGAAGTATATCTCGCACATAATATTTACTACACTAATGTATATATTTATAGATCGGTATATTGAACAACAACAAGAAGATTTGCACTAGTAGTAAATATTTATTGTCATATCACTAAATACAAAAAAATATTTACTTTTATATTAGTTCTACAGTGATCTAGAACAATGTTTCAATTGTCGTTGACGATATCTATATACACCTTCGAGTTAACATTGGATACACTTTCAAAACCTTGCATCGTGTAGAAATTTAATCCTCCATTGCCATCAAACATTTATCCATGAAAACCCAAATCCATGGTCGTATCGTAAATCTATTAAGATTGTTCTTTTTTATACCTGTATTTTGTTTGCATTTTAAGAAAGATGCGGATGAATTGGTGGTGACTGATTATGTGATGGAGAATGAATTAGTTCTAATGGAGGACAAAGTTGGTGGTTGTTTTTAGGAGTTAAAGCAAGTATTCATAAGTGTGGTGTGGTTTAGAGTGAGAATAAGGGTAAAATGGGTGTGGATTTTGGGACTTGGGAAAGATATCTTTGTTTAGTGTGGTTTAAAAAGACAAAATGGGTACAATTTATCATTTGAGCATTATAATCATTATTATATAAATATTTTAAAAACTGTAAATATATAATGATTGAATAGTCAATAGGACCTATTTAAGGAAAATTGTTCAAATGAGACTTATATATAACTATCACACAAAAAATTCAACTCTCAATACTCTCTCTCAACACTACACCAAAAATAGCATTTTGGCACACCCTGGTATTAAAAATCTGGCACGGTTTAAAACTGTGCCAGATTTTGGCACGGTTTAATAGAAATTTGGCACACTTTAAAACAGTGCCAAAATTTGGCACTGTTTTAAAGTGTGCCAAAATTGGGTACACTTTACTAAGATATAAAATACCTCAAAATTTTGGGACATTTTAGTTTCCCTCTTCTCTCTCCTTCTTCGTCTTCTCCCCCGCTCTCCCCTCTCTCTCCACCAAAAACGCAAGCCCTACCATCGGGTCACCAAAAACCCAAGCCCTCTCCCCCGCTCTCCCCCTCTCTCCCTTGCTGCGTCGGCCCGGAATGCATTCCTGAACGCAATGTAAGCGGGTCGGGTTAAACGGGTAACCGAGGTCCCAGAGTCTATGATGACTCCTCCGTTACCGGCGGCGTCAATTTTAAAAAGCGAGGGCTGAACAGCGGCAACTCTAACACCCCCGACGCTGATTCCGGTTAAACCGATGTAGTAAAAAGTGTCGAGTTTTGGGTTCGTAAGCAAGGGAGTGAAAACGGCGGTTCTGGAGACAGCGGAGTCACCAAAAAGGAGAGAGGAGGGTTTAGAAGAAGCCGCCCGGTCCACCAATCAATAAGAGAATTTCCGACCGAAGCGGGGACCGGCTTGAGTGGGGAAGGATAATTTCCCTCTGCCGAGACCTAATAAACCGGCAGCGCCAACAAATAATCCCTCATTATCATGGCCACAACCCAAGGCTACATTGGGGACTTTGGTTTTTCTAAAAGTCCCTCATTCCTGCCGTTGCCTCCCCCCTTTGGTTTATCCCCTGCCGTCGCCCTTATTTTTCGGGTTTATCCTCCTCCGGTCACCTCCCCCGCTCCCCTGGTTCCGGGTTTTTGATATTCCGGTGTCGTGGTGTCCCTTCCGGCGACCTCGTGTTTTCTCGTTTGAGGTATTTTATCTGGTTTCGTAATTTCTTTCCTTTATAAGTATTATATATATATATATATACACACTGATATATATTATATATATACTGATTGTCTAGATTTATAAGTATATATTTATAAGTATATACTGATTGATTTATATATATATATATTATACTGATTTATGATATATAAATATAAAATATAAAATCAGTGATATATAAATATAAAATCATATATACTGATATATATATATATATATATATATATATATATATATATATATATATATATATATATATATATATATATATTCGATTAAACTCTAGAATTAGATTTAATCTAGAATTATTTAGAATTGTCTAGAATTATTTAGAATTATCTAGAATTAAATCTATTTTATTAAATCACTATATATCTAGAATTAAATCTATTTTATTTCTAGATAATTCTAGATTAAATCTAATTCTAGAGTTTAATCTAATATATATATATATATATATATATATATATATATATATATATATATATACTGAGGTGGAATTAAATCTAATATATACTGATTTTTGGAATGTGGAGATAACTTTTCAATAGTCCAGTTTAGGAAAGAGAGAGCCATGTGCAGCTAACATTTTCAGTCTTGAGGTGGGTGATATAGGAGGTGATTGTGTTTTCTTGGCAAGATCTGATGGGGGTGATGGGATTTCCAAGCACTTGAGGTGATTGTGTTCTCAAAGGCCCAGTCAGGGCACACTCCCTCCAAGGCTGTTGTCGCCCCTCTAAGGTATTTCTCATATTAATTTTTTGAATGGGTTTTTTGTTTTGCAACAAAATGCATTTTTTTTGGCACAAAAATGGTTCAATGTGCACAAAATGCATTTTAGGGCATAATAATCTCATATTAATATTTAAGTGTTTAAATGCTAATTGTGCCTGTTCATGTTTGTGACAATGTTAATGTGCACATAGAGGGGTAAAGCTTGGATAGTCCAATTGTTAGCTGTGGCCTGTTTGTCGCTAGCAACAAAAATGGAGGAGATTGAAGTGCCTCCCATTGTTGATTTACAGGTGAGAGAAAAATTAATGTGAATATTTATTTATTTCATTATATATTGATCCATTTTCCTTTCTGATATGTTCTTATATGTAATGGACATATGGATTTTTGTGAGTAGGTAGGAGATCCCAAATTTTTATTTGAAGGCAAAACCATACAAAGAATGGCGCTTCTTGTTTTGAGAACCTTGAATGGAGATCCCAAGTTCTTTCATAGACTACTTTCTTAAAAAGATTACCATGATCATCTTCCATCACAATCTTTGATCTCTAGATCAATTCAATACATCTTAAGCACAATCAAAGGTAGATTATTCACTATATATATAATAAAGCACAATATAATGCGTGTCCTAATGGCACATAATGATACCTAATTATACTCATAAAAGGGACATGTTATCAATTTCACACACGTGTGTGTATAATCAAAAATGGGTACTGTAATATTAAAGAGTTTGATCCAGTGCTCGGTGGGAATTGAATGCAGGTATTGGGGAGGTTTGGAGATCAAAAGGCCAGCATAGGCTGCCAGTGATTTGTTTGGTTTTGTTTTACAAATGTTCAACTCAGGCCAGTTCCATCCAATCTTAATCAAGTTACTACAGGTAACTATTATTTAGTACCCATTCATTAACCTTTTAAATTGCAATAAATTATTTCTACTCAATATTTATAGTTTATCGTTTTCATTCTATATCTGATCATTCCTTTTAAAGTTTGAAAATCACTTCATGGCTTACTTTATGAGCTTATTTAGTTAAATTGGTGGAAGGGACTTGCTGGTGGTTTGGTTTTGGAATTTGCTGTTGCTGTTGAGTTTATATTAAATGTTAAAACATGTTGGATTTAACGAATAAACAAATGAAACTATGTCAAAATTTTTTAAAATCCATAAACGTTCAAAATTGATTAAAAACATACCGTTAGAGAATATGACGATATATGATGATATAGGAGGCACGAACACCTCGCACGGGACCAATGTAACTTGTAGGAACTGACCGCGTAGCCCCGGGTCTCTCGGTTTGAGAGTATGACGATGATTTGTAAAAATCACACTTAAGACTTAAAAGCAAGCTGTTAAAGGGTGAAAACCCAAATCAGCCCCCCAAACAACCCCGTAGGAGGCACGAACACCTCGCACGGGACCAATGTAACTTGTAGGAATTGATCGCGTAATCCCGGGTATCCCGGTTTGAGAGTATGACGATAATCTGCAAAAATCACACTTAGACTTAAAAACATGCCGTTAAAGGGTGAAAACCCAAACCAGCCCCCCAATGACCCCGTAGGAGGCACGAACACCTCGCACGGGAACAATGTAACTTGTAGGAACTGACCGCGTAGCCCCGGGTCTCCCGGTTTGAGAGGATGACGATAATTTGCAAAAATCACACTTAGACTTAAAAACAAGCCGTTAAAGGGTGAAAACCCAAACCAACCCCCGACCGACCCTGTAAGAGGCACAAATACCTCGCACGGGACCAATTTAACTTATAGGAACTGACCGCGTAGTCTCGGGTCGCTCGGTTTGAGAGTATGACGATAATCTGCAAAAATCACACTTAGACTTGAAAACATGCCGTTAAAGGGTGAAAACCCTAACTAGCCCCCCAACGACCCCGTAGGAGGCACGAACACCTCGCACGGGACCAATACAACTTGTAGGAACTGACCGCGTAGCCCCGGGTCTCCCGGTTTGAGAGGATGACGATAATTTGCAAAAATCACACTTAGACTTAAAAACAAGCCGTTAAAGGGTGAAAACCCAAACCAGCCCCCAAACGACCCCGTAGGAGGCACGAACACCTCGCACGGGACCAATGTAACTTATAAGAACTGACCGCGTAGTCTCGGGTCGCTCGGTTTGAGAGTATGACGATAATCTGCAAAAATCACACTTAGACTTAAAAACATGCCGTTAAAGGGTGAAAACCCTTACTAGCCACCCAACGACCCCGTAGGAGGCACGAACACCTCGCACGGGACCAATGCAACTTGTAGGAACTGACCGCGTAGCCCCGGGTCTCCCGGTTTGAGAGGATGACGATAATTTGCAAAAATCACACTTAGACTTAAAAACATGCCGTTAAAGGGTGAAAACCCAAACTAGCCCCCCAACGACCCCGTAGGAGGCACGAACACCTCGCACGGGACCAATGCAACTTGTAGGAACTGACCGCGTAGCCCCGGGTCTCCCGGTTTGAGAGGATGACGATAATTTGCAAAAATCACACTTAGACTTAAAAACAAGCCGTTAAAGGGTGAAAACCCAAACCAGCCCCCAAACGACCCCGTAGGAGGCACGAACACCTCGCACGGGACCAATGTAACTTGTAGGAACTGACCGCGTAGTCTCGGGTCGCTCGGTTTGAGAGTATGACGATAATCTGCAAAAATCACACTTAGACTTAAAAACATGCCGTTAAAGGGTGAAAACCCTAACTAGCCCCCCAACGACCCTGTAGGAGGCACGAACACCTCGCACGGGACCAATGCAACTTGTAGGAACTGACCGCGTAGCCCCGGGTCTCCCGGTTTGAGAGGATGACGATAATTTGCAAAAATCACACTTAGACTTAAAAACAAGCCGTTAAAGGGTGAAAACCCAAACCAGCCCCCAAACGACCCCGTAGGAGGCACGAACCCCTCGCACGGGACCAATGTAACTTGTATGAACTGTCCGCGTAATCCCGGGTCTCCCGGTTTGAGAGTATGACGATAATTTGCAAAAATCACACTTAGATTTAAAAACATGCCGTTAAAGGGTGAACACCCAAACCAGCCCCCAAACGACCCCGTAGGAGGCACGGACACTTCGCACGGGACCAATGTAACTGTTAGGAACTGACCGCATAATCCTGGGTATCCCGGTTTGAGAGTATGACGATAATTTGCAAAAATCACACTTAGACTTAAAAATATGCTGTTAAAGAGTGAAAACCCTAATCAGCCCCCAAACGACCCCGTAGGAGGCACGAACATCTCGCACGGGACCAATGTAACTTGTAGGAACTGACCGCGTAGTCCCGGGTTGCTCGGTTTGAGAGTATGACGATAATCTGCAAAAATCACACTTAGAGTTAAAAACATGCCGTTAAAGGGTGAAAACCCAAACCAGCCCCCAAACGACCCTGTAGGAGGCACGAACACCTCGCACGGGACAAATGTAACTTGTAGGAACTGACCACGTAGTCCCGCGTCGCTCGGTTTTAGAGTATGACGATAATCTGCAAAAATCACACTTAGAGTTAAAAACATGCCGTTAAAGGGTGAAAACCCAAACTAGCCCCCCAACGACCCCGTAGGAGGCACGAACACCTCGCAAGGGACCAATGCAACTTATAGGAACTGACCGCGTAGTCCCGGGTCTCCCGGTTTGATAGTATGACGATAATTTGCAAAAATCACACTTAAGACTTAAAAACAAGCCGTTAAAGGGTGAAAACCCAAACCAACCCCCCCTCGATCCCGTAGAAGGCACGAACACCTCGCACGGGACCAATGTAACTTGTAGGAACTGACCGCGTAGTCCCGGGTCTCCCGGTTTGAGAGGATGACGATAATTTGCCAAAATCACACTTAGAGTTAAAAACATGCCGTTAAAGGGTGAAAACCCAAAGCAGCCCCCCAACGACCTCGTAGGAGGCACGAACACCTCGCACGGGACCAATGTAACTTGTAGGAACTGATCGCGTAGTCCCGGGTAACCCGATTTGAGAGTATGGCGATAATTTATAAAAATCACACTTAGACTTAAAAACAAGCCGTTAAAGGGTGAAAACCCAAACCAGCCCCCCATCGATCCCGTAGGAGGCACGAACACCTCGCACGGGACCAATGTAACTTGTAGGAACTGACCGCGTAATCCCGGGTAACCCGATTTGAGAGTATGACGATAATCTGCAAAAATCACTTTTAGAGTTAAAAACATGCCGTTAAGGAGTGGAAACCCAAACCAGCCCCCAAACGATCCCGTAGGAGGCACAAACACCTCGCACGGGACCAATGTAACTTGTAGGAACTGACCGCGTAGCCCTGGGTCTCGCAGTTTGAGAGGATGACGGTAATTTGCAAAAATCACACTTACACTCAAAAACAAGCCGTTAAAGGGTGAAAACCCAAACCAACCCCCGATCGACCCTGTAGGAGGCACAAATACCTCGCACGGGATCAATGTAACTTGTAGGAACTGACCGTGTAGTCCCGGGTCTCACCGTTTGAGAGTATGACGATAATTTGCAAAAATCACACTTAGACTTAAAAACAAGCCGTTAAAGGGTGAAAACCCAAACCAGCCCCCAAACGACCCCGTAGGAGGCACGAACACCTCGCACGGGACCAATGTAACTTGTAGGAACTGACCGCGTAGTCCCGGGTCGCTCGGTTTGAGAGTATGACGATAATCTGCAAAAATCACACTTAGACTTAAAAACATGCCGTTAAAGGGTGAAAACCCTAACTAGCCCCCCAACGACCCCGCAGGAGGCACGAACACCTCGCACGGGACCAATGCAACTTGTAGGAACTGACCGCGTAGCCCCGGGTCTCCCGGTTTGAGAGGATTACCAGTTATATGCAAAAATCACACTTAGACTTAAAAACAAGCCGTTAAAGGGTGAAAACCCAAACCAGCCCCCAAACGACCCCGTAGGAGGCACGAACACCTCGCACGGGACCAATGTAACTTGTAGGAACTGACCGCGTAGTCCCGGGTCGCTCGGTTTGAGAGTATGACGATAATCTGCAAAAATCACACTTAGAGTTAAAAACATGCCGTTAAAGGGTGAAAACCAAACTAGCCCCCCAACGACCCCGTAGGAGGCACGAACACCTCGCACGGGACCAATGCAACTTGTAGGAACTTACCGCGTAGTCCCGGGTCTCCCGGTTTGATAGTATGACGATAATTTGCAAAAATCACACTTAGACTTAAAAATAAGCCGTTAAAGGGTGAAAACCCAAACCAGCCCCCCATCGACCCCGTAGGAGGCACGAACACCTCGCACGGGACCAATGTAACTTGTTGGAACTGACCGCGTAGTCCCGGGTCTCTCGGTTTGAGAGGATGATGATAATTTGCAAAAATCACACTTAGAGTTAAAAACACGCCGTTAAAGGGTGAAAACCCAAACCAGCCCCCCAACGATCTCGTAGGAGGCATGAACACCTCGCACGGGACAGATGTAAATTGTAGGAACTGACCCCGTAGTCTCGGGTCTCCCGGTTTGAGAGTATGATGATAATTTCCGCTCATATATGTAATTTTATAGTTAAGTAAAATTTTTTTTTTTGCAAATTATTGGGTTACTAATATCGTATCTTTTTTTTATCTTATTTTTTTTGCAGGATAACAGTTTATCGTTGCATTTATTCACGTGGAACACAAAGAGAACTCAATGGTTTACAACAAGGGATCTATTCATGATTCCATTTTTTTGTGTCATGGTCGTGCGGTTTTTTGTTGTTTTATTGTTGAGTTTTATGGCCGTGCAGGCTTTTGTAAGTTAATTGTTATATTTTGTGGCCGTGCGGGCTTTATAATAGGCAGGTTTTGGAATGTCCAAAAAATAGAGGAAACTCTGCCCAATTTTTTTTGGGCATGTAAGCTATTAAAGACTTGTAATATTTTGAAGTTTGTATGTACATTAATTTATTAACAACGTGCAATATTATTAATTTATGAATTTTGTGCTTTCAAATAATTTTTTTTTTTATAAAAAATTTGGCACAGTTCAAAATCGTGGCGAAAGTGTATCATATTTTGGCACGATTTTGAACTGTGTCAAAAAATTTTAAACTGTTCTGAATCTGGCACAGTTTAAAACTGTGCCAAAATTGTGCCAGAAATATCAAATTCTGGCACGGTTTAAAAGTGTGCCAGAAGTGTTCCTATTTGCCCAAATCTGGCACAGTTAAAAACTGTGCCAAAAGTGTGCCAGAAATATCAAATTCTGGCACGGTTTAAAAGTGTGCCAGAAGTGTTCCTGTTTGATCAAATCTGGCACACTTTTGAGCCGTGCCAGAAAAAAATTGCCATTTTGGAACACCTGATTCTGGCACAGTTCAAAACCGTGCCAGATTTGATCTGGCACAGTTTTAAACCGTGCCAGGTTCCTGTTTTTGGTGTAGTGCAAGGTGATTTCAAAACCCTACGTGCATGGCTATTCAAGTTGCCTCCATAATGGAGGCAACCATGTTAAAACACTCTAAAACATCATCCCCATCGATGAGAGTAGTCCTAATCGTTCCACCACTCAACAAATCCTCTGCATTTGTTGTCGGAGGTGTTGAAAATAGGTATTGGCAAAAATTTTGGAGCAACTTTAAGCTCAATTTTAGATGGGACCCGCACCACGATATTAGTGGGACCATATACAAGCGCGTTTTCCTTCTAAAGGAGATTAATAAGGTATATTTACATTTCCATGATGTTAAGGTTATATATTGATAATATTATTGATAAAAATTCTATTTTTGCTACAGAAATGGATAATACAAGTGCAGCTACTGTTCCACCAACTATGAATGTGTCTCATGGAATGATCATTGTCGCACCCGTAACTGTGCCTCATGGGGAGAAGCCTAAAAAACTCAAAGAAATGAATTGCAAGCATTGGCAATAACATATGTATTTATGCCTCGTACTTTTCATTTGACAAGGTTCCTAAATGAGGAATGTCCCCTACTTTTAGAGAAAGATGAAAAAAAGAAACTTCAAACAGTCGAAGCGTGGAAATATTTTGAATATCTATGCCGAAACTATTTCCTCACTTATTTGGATAACTCACTCTATAATGTGTATTGTACCATGAAGACTGCGAAGGAACTTTGGGAATCCTTAGATAAGAAGTACAAGACTGAAGATGCTGGCATGGAGAAATTCATAGTTGGAAGATTTCTTAACTTTGAAATGGTAGATTCTAAGCCAGTGATACCACAAGTCCAAAAACTTCAAGTTATTCTTCGTGATATTCATGCTCAAGGAATGTCTGTTAGTAACTCTTTTCAAGTGGCATTAATAATTGAAAATTTACTTCCATCATGGAAAGATTTCAAGAAGTATCTCCAGCATAAACGTAATAAGATGAATGTGGAAGAATTAATTATGAGGTTGAGGATTGTAGAAGGCAATCGTGGGTCGAAAAAGAAAAGTGAGAAGAATCCTATAGAAGCAAAGGATAATGTGGTAGAACAAGGTTCAAAACCTAACAAAAGGAAACATGAAGGCAAAAGCTCTTCAAAATAGAAAAAGAACTTCAATGGAAAATGCTATAATTGTGGCAAAGCGGGACATCGCTTAAGTGAATGTCGAAAGCCGAAGAATTCCAAGATGCAAATTGCATAAGCTAATGTAACAGAATATAAGAAGATTTTAGAAGGCATGGATGATATCAATCTTTCTACAGCAGTATTCGAATGTAAATTTGTGGAAAACACTAAAGAATGGTGGGTGGACACTGGTGCTATGCGCCACATTTGTTCAAACAAATGGAAGTTCTCTACCTATAAGCCAATGGAAACTGAGGAGAACCTAGTTATGGATAGTTCATCAAATTCCAAAGTTGAAGGGCATGGAAACATTGTGATGAAAATAACATCCGAAAAAGAACTCACTTTCAATGATGTGCTTCAGTTCCAGATATTCGTAATAATTTGGTTTCTGGTTCTTTACTTAGCAATAATGGTTTGAAGTTAGTGTTTGTATCTAATAAATTTGTTCTGTCTATGAATGATGTGTATGTGGGAAATGGCAATATGACTGAAGGGCTCTTTAAGGTGAATGTAATGACTATTATGCCAATGGCAATCAATAATAATAATATTAATTCCTCTTACTTGCTCGAGTCTTCAAATATGTGGCATGCTAGATTGGGACGTGTGAATTTCGATACAGTATGTAAATTAATTAACATAGAATTTTTGCTAAAATTTGACAATGATAAAAATCGTAAATGTGATATATGAGTGGAATCTAAATTAGCAAGATTACCTTTTCATTTTGTTGAAAGAATTAGTGAACCCTTACACTTAATTCACTATGATATATGTTATTTAAAGTTTTTACAACCTAGATGAGGGAAAATTATTTTATTACTTTTATTGACGATTACACAAAATGTTGTTATGTCTATTTATTACGTAGTAAAGATGAGGCTATCGATGTATTTAAACAATACAAAAATGAAGTTGAGAATTAACTTAACAAAAAGATAAAGGCTATTAGGAGTGATAAATGTGATGAATATTAATCTCCTTTCGAGGAATTTTGTTCCAAACATGGAATTGTTCAATAAACCATTACTCCTCACTTACCTCAATCAAACGGCATCACAAAATGAAAAATTCATACATTGAATGAAATTATCAACTCTATGTTAATAAGTTCTGGAGCACCACAAAACTTGTGGAGGGAAGCCTTAATTTTGGCTAATTATGTTCTCAACAAAATACCTCATAAGAAAACTCACAAAACACCTTATGAACTATGGAAAGGTCGATGATCTTGCTATAAATATTTATGAGTGTGGGGTGCTTAGCTAAAGTAATGGTTCCTAAATCTAAAAAGGTCAAAATTGGATAAAATGGCATTGATTGTGTTTTCATTGTTTATGCAATTAATAGTAGTGCATACTGATTTTTAGTTTGTAAATTCGACATTCTGAACATTCATGTTAATACAATTAGTGAATCAATGGATGGTTCATTTTTGAAAAAAAAAATTGTATAACATGAATCGAGAATCTATTCCTACTAAAAGGATACATGATGCTACATGTAGTGGTAGTCATCAATCCAGAGATAAAAAATCTATAACGAATTAACCAAGACGGAGCAAAAGGATCGAAATGTTTATTTCTTTTGGTCCTAATTTTCCAACATATTTGTTGGAAAATGATTCTCAAACGTACAAAGAAGTTATATGTTCACCAGATGTTTCAAATTGGAAAGAAGAAATTAATAATGAAATTGAATCCATAATGAAAAATCACACATGGGAACTCGCGGATTTGCCACCAGGTTTAAAACCTTTAGGTTACTAATGGATCTTCAAAAAGAAGATGAAAAATGATGGATCAATTGATAAGTAGAAACTAAGACTTGTTGCTAAAGTACAGGGCAAAACGAAGGGTTGGATTACTTCGATACATTCTCACCAGTGACGAGAATCACATACATTCGAATATTGATAGAAATAGCCGTATTAAATGGACTTGAAATACATCAAATGGATGTAAAACTGCTTTCTTGAATGGTGAATTAGATGAGGAAATATATATGGAGCAACTTAAAGGGTTCATAACTCCTGGACAAGAAAGAAAAGTATGTAAACTTGTAAAAAAATTCATAAATTAAAACAAACACTAAAGCAATGGCACAAAAAGTTTGATAATGCTATGTTATCAAATGGTTTCAAAATAATGAGTGTGATAAATGTGTTTATTACAAAAGTACTCAAAATGAATATGTCATTGTATGCCTTTATGTGGATGATATGCAAATCGCAGGTGGTAACATTGACATTATTAAAATAACTAAAAATATATTGAATAGTCATTTTGACATGAAAGACCTAGGTGTCGCTGATGCTATATTAGGAATTAAAATTTCTAGAACATCTGATGAACTTATATTAACACAATATCATTACAAAGAGAAAATACTTGCAAAATTCAAGAAATATAATATCAGTCCTACTAAGACACCAGTAGATGTAAATTTACATCTAGCAAGAAATAATGGTGATAGTATATCTCAATTAGAGTACTCTCGTATTTTTAGCAATCTAATGTACGTTATGAACTATACTCGACCAGACATAGCATACTCAATAAGTACGCTAAATTGATATACAAGTAATCCAGGAAGAGGCCAATAGAAGGCAGTTTTGAGAGTTTTAGGTTATCTAAAATATATTTAAAATTATGGACTGCATTATTCGAGATATCCAACCATACTTGAAGGTCATTACAATGAAAAATGGATATCTAATACAAAAGACTCTAAGTCAACAAGTGGGTATGTATTTACCCCTGGAGGTGCAGCCATCTCTTGAAAATCCCTAAAACGAACGTGTATTTCTAGATCAATAATGGAATCTAAATTCATTGATCTAGATAAAGTTGGAGAATAAGTTGAATGGCTTTGAAATTTCTTAAAGGATGTTTTAAATTAGTCAAAATTTGTGCCCACAATATGTATACATTTTGATACTCAATCAGCGATTGGACAGGAACAAAATCACATGTACAACCAAAAGTCACTTCATATTTTTGTAAACATAATACCATTAGACAACTTCTCTCAAATGCAATTATTTCAATTGACTATGTAAAGGTAAAAGATAATATAGAGAATCCACTTATCAATGGTTTAAATCAATCGTAAGTTAAAAGATCATTAAGAGGAATGAGTATAAAGCCTAAAATAATCAAGAATCAATATAGTTCCAACCCATCCTAGTTGACTTGAGATTCCATGATCTAGGTTCAATGGGCAAACCAAACTACATTGTATTCAGTACACAGTAAGGGATATTTAATCCTATCCATTTAAAAAATAAGAGAGTGCACATTTGCCACAAAGTTAGGATAAGCTATGCTTTTAATGATATCTATATCTTAGTACGTCTGAGTGGGGGTATCGCAGGATGCTCCTTATGGATATCACCTACATGAGTAAGAAGGGGGACACTTCTATGAGAATAAAAAAAAGGACGTGTAGTCTACTGATTAAGCAAGTAAAATCGATAGTATGTCACCAAGGAAAGTTTAATGCCATTAGGCTACTTCTCCCGATATAATAAATTTAAGTTTTACTTAATAAGTGTCTACATTATCATTATATGTTGTATATATAGCCAAATTTTATTCACGTGGGGGATTGTTGGAAATGGTTATTAAACAAAAGTTTTTGAGAAATTTTAATCTCAATTTTAGATATGACCCACACCATGATACTAGTGGGACCATATATGAACGCTCACTCCTTCGAAAGGAGATTGACGTGGTATATTTAAATGTTAGATGTCCTTAAGTTATGAATGATAAATTTTTCTTCAAAGTAACTTGTAAGGACATTTTTGTCCATTAACAATTTATTATGTCGCACGCCATTACACCGTTGAAGAAATTCAAGATTCATACATTCATCAACGGATCTGAATATCAAAACAAGAAGAGGAATCAAAGTCTGACAGTCAGACCGGTCCGCCTCCCTACCGGATCGATTCGCCAACGGATCGATCCGCTTGCTGCAGATCCAGTATACCCCGGACCGATTGCGAACCGATGAAGCAGGAATAAAAGAACTGATCCGGTCACAACCACACCGATCCGCCTCAGAATAAAAGAAACGATCCGGTCAATCGGATCGATCCGCCCTCAAGCCGGACCAGTCCGTTTGGGATAAACTTCGCCAGATCTTCCGAGATTTTTTAGGCTCAAAGTTTTCTTATTTAAAGCCAACTTCGGGGAGTTGTTTTTTAAGACTTTTCAAGACGAATTTCAGAGTCCTAAATACTCTAAGTCTTCACCTATTGAGCATCTAGACTCTAGGTTTTTTGATTCACACAATTGCCAATCATTTGTGAATCTTTTTGGTAACCCAAGAACGCAGTTTTGCTATTCAAACCCTTGTGGAGAAGCCGTTCTCTTCTTCATTGCTGCCCTCCTGGAAAGGGAAACTTCCAGCCGCCGACATAGGAACCGACACCTGCGGGTATTTCTGTGTCACACTGTTTCTAGCCGTTGCTTTGAAGGTTTACCGAAGACACCGTGCGTTACACTTGTGGGCGATTACCAGGTTGTATGTAAGTCAATGGTCTTGTAAATTCTTTAAAGTTCTATAAATAAAAAGGTTTTGCCCTTCGGGGATTTTTCCTTAAACTTGTTTCGCATACTTTATTTGTTTATGGGTTGACACACGCACCATAGATGGATGTTTAGGGGCTGAATTTATTTGATTTAAAAGTAGACTCTAATTAAATAAGGGTTACTTGGAAATTTGCGAATTTAATTTAAATCGATATTACATGCGTTCTCAAATTGGTATCAGAGCAGGTTGCGCTAATTTATTGCGTATTCCTATTTTCCGCAAAATCGTGTGATATTGATTTTTTTTGAAAAATCAGTTTTGTGAAAATTCGCATTTTTTTGTTATGGAGCACTTATATAATCAGATGCCTATTTTTGACGGGTCTAATTATGCCTACTGGAAAGCTCGTATGAAATCGATTTTAAAATCTATTGACGAGCGTGTTTGGTTGCTTTGCGAAAATGGTTGGACTCCTCCCACGGTCACTGTTAATAACATCACCACTTTAAAACTCGTGTCAACCTGGACTGAAGATGATTATAAATTGTCCAATTTTAATTCCCGTGGTCTGAGTGCTATTTCTGGAGCTGTACCTCCTGATGAGTTTCACCGAATTATGACGTGTACCACGTCTAAAGAGGCTTGGGATGTTTTTAAATTGACACATGAGGGTACGAACGCGGTTAAAGAGTCAAAATTACAAAATTTGGCCACCCAATTTGAGACTATCACCATGTCTGAGTCCGAATGCTTTGATGATTTTTATGCACGTTTGTCGGACATTGTTAACACATGTTTTAATTTGGGTGAGGTGATTGATAACACGCGTGTCGTTAAAAAGATTTTGAGATCTCTCCCAAAACGCTTTATTCCTAAAGTCACTGTTTTGAACTCTTTGGGAAATTTGAAATCACTTAAGTTGGAAGAACTTGTAGGAGATCTTCAAACCTATGAGATTGATATGTTTCCCAAAACCATTAAGGCTAAGGATAATGGCATTGCTGTAAAGACTCATTTTAAGAAAAAGAAAGAAAAAGTTTGTGAGTCCGATTCTGAGGGAGATTTTGATTTTAATGATATGGCCTTGTTTGCGAAAAAATTTAAAAAATTTCTCAACATGAACAAAAATAATTCTTCCAATAAAAAGAATTTTTTTGAGAAAAAAAAAAAAAAGAGGAGGCCAAAGAGAGTGACAAGGAGGATGATATTAGGTGCTTTGAGTGTGAAGGGAAAGGGCACATAGCTAGAGAGTGTCCTACTAGGATAAGGAGAAAAGGGAAAGAGACTGCTATGCCCGCCACACTTAGTGATAGTAGTGAAGGTGAGGGTGATGAGACTAGTGGTGAGAAGTTTGTAGCTTTTTCTAGTCGTGTGAGCACACCCACCTTGTCCCACAATAGTGCACACGAATGTGATAGTGATGGTTTGAGCGCTTCAAGTGAGGGAGAAAGTGAGAGTAAAAGTGGAGATGAAAGTGAGCTCCAAAAAGCTTTTAGAGATTTGTACACCGAGACCTTGAAAACAAAGAAGTATAATAGGGATTTAGGTCGTCGGGTTTTAGATTTGGAGAAAGAGAAGGAGGTTTTGAGAAAGGAGAAGTGTGATTTGGCCGACACGTTGTCTAGTCTGACGACACATGTATCCCAACTCGAGAGTGATCTCGAACGTGCCCGGGAGGTCAAAGTCAAGTTTGAGAACGCACCTAAGAAGGTTGAAAAGGTGGTTCTTAAGGGTAAAGGTGAGAAGTTAGGAATAAGTCATGACGGTGCTTCTACTTCCAAATTAGCACCCGAGACGGTTCCCACTTTAGTGTTTGATTCACGTGAGTCTCACCCTTACCCACCTAAGCATCCCATTCCCATTAGGAGAGTGCGTCCTAGAGTTTTTGAGAGAGGTGTTCCTAGGCCTATTTATGTTTTCTCACATTGCAAGAGGAGAGGACACCTTAGGGAATTTTGCTTTAAGTTGGGGTATGTGTCACGTTTTGCTTCTACACGTGTTTCTGGCACACATGCACCCACACATGATACTTTACATTCCCCCTGAGACTACATGAGAGAGTTTGCACATTTAGGTGAGCAAGTTAAGTTTTTAGTCAAAACTTCACAAGAATTGATGGAGGTTTTTCATAAGCTGTCACCACCTTTGGAAAACCCCTCCGCACCTAATGATTGAGGTTTGACTTGTTTACTAGCATAGGGTGATTTTCATGATGACATTGTTTGCCTATTGCTAGTATGTATCATTTTTGTATATTTTGTTTGAAAATTTCTGAAAAATACAAAAAGATTTTATTTTGACAAAAAATTTTGAAAAAAAAAATCCAAAAAGATTTTTGTATTTTGTCACCGTTTATGGGGATGAACACTTTGGATGACCGAGTAACAACATCATTTCATTTTTTCATGTGACTATTTGATAGTTTTTTGAGACAATAGGTCAATTCATCCATGTGATTTATAATGTTTGGAGTCATTAAGATGTAATTAAGCGTTACTTCCTACATGTTTGACTCATGTTTCCTTTATTGCACACATGCACGGATTTGTTTGATAATTGTGCTTGTCTTATCACATGTTGGTTGGGTGTTTTCACTTCAATCCTGTCCTTAAAATGAACCAAGCGCGATATATTTTGATAAGGAAATTGTGCATATAAAAACCGTTTTGTGAGTTTGTGTGCTTTATTTTAAAAACGGAGAAGGGCTGCGAAAGGTTCATTTTGCCTTTGCGAATACTAAGCCACCGTTAAAGAGGACCTAAAAAATTGAGGAATTTTATTATCCGAGGTCCAAAGAGGTTAAAAGATCCCGAAAAAATTGAAAGGCAATAAAAAGATTTTCATGCCAAAAAAAGGGGCCATTTAGGTTTTTGCACCAATTCTCCAAAGTTTGAGAATTTAGATTACCTCTAAAAAGAAAATATTTATGAGGGAGTTTGGTTGGAGAATTAAAACGGGTTTGCACGTCCTTGAAATACTTGAAAATGCGCTATATAGTTTTGGACGTTATTGGTGTGGAAATCATTTGACTTTGATTTGTTGATTTTCATAAGACGATGACATCTAAATTCAATAATTTTTTCACCTAAGGATACTTTTGATGTTCATTCGTTAGGGGTACACATATGCATCGTGCACATATGATTGATTGAGTTGATTTACCTATCGAATGTGTTCATACCCATTCATTCCATTTCCATGACTTGGTTGTTTGAGTCTAAATCCATGATGTGATTTTTGTATCATATTTGTTCAAATTGGTATCTTATCTTTGTATGAAAAATTCAAAAAATTCAAAAATAGTTTCTGTTTTTTTTGTATACCGTGACACCCCGATTTTGCTTATTTGATTCATTCTTCGTACTTGTCTATTTGGGGACATCATAAAAAAGGGGAGAAAGAATTATCATATTATGGGGGAGTTTGAATTTTGGGGGAGTTTTTGAGATGTTGCTTATGTTTTTATCATATATTATCTCATTTCAAACTCGATATGTCACTTGGTATTTTACCTTTTCTCATGTGTGTAGGTACTACATGGATTATCATTGGATTGCACACCCTGATGAGAAAAGTGTTGAGATTCCTGAAAGAGTTGAAGAGCAAACGCTGTAGTCTTATTCAATTGTATCTTTCCAGTTTTGGGTTCATGGAAGGGTAGATTTGTATAGGCATTTTTAGTTGTTTGATAATTCGGATGTTTGTTTTTATGTATGTACTGGCATAGACATAGGGGGATATTTGTAAGGACATTTTTGTCCATTAACAATTTATTATGTCGCACGCCGTTACACCGTTGAAGAAATTCAAGATTCATACATTCATCAATGGATACGAATATCAAAAGAAGAAGAGGAATCAAAGTCTGACAGCCGGACTAGTCCGCCTCCCTACCGGATCGATTCGCCAACGGACCGATCCGCTTGCTCCAGATCCAGTATACCCCGGACCGATTGCGAACCGATGAAGCATGAATAAAAAAACCGATCCGGTCACAACCGGACCGATCCGCCTCGGAATAAAAGAACCGATCCGATCAATCGGACCGATCCTCCCTCAAGCCGGACCGGTCCGCCTGGGATAAACTTCGCCAGATCCGCCGAGATTTTTTAGGCTCAAAGTTTTCTTATTTAAAGCCAACTTCGGGGAGTTGTTTTTTAAGACTTTTCAAGACGAATTTCAGAGTCCTAAATACTCTAAGTCTTCACCTATTGAGCATCTAGACTCTAGGTTTTTTGATTCACACAATTGCCAATCATTTGTGAATCTTTTTGGTAACCCAAGAATGCAGTTTTGCTATTCAAACCCTTGTGGAGAAGCCGTTCTCTTCTTCATTGCTGCCCTCCTGGAAAGGGAAACTTCCAGCCGCCGACATAGGAACCGACACCTGCGGGTATTTCTGTGTCACACTGTTTCTAGCCGTTGCTTTAAAGGTTTACCGAAGACACCGTGCGTTACACTTGTGGGCGATTATCAGGTTATATGTAAGTCAATGGTCTTGTAAATTCTTTAAAGTTCTAGAAATAAAAAGGTTTTGCCCTTCGGGGATTTTTCCTTAAACTTGTTTCGCATACTTTATTTGTTTATGGGTTGACACACGCACCGTAGATGGATGTTTAGGGGCTGAATTTATTTGATTTAAAAGTAGACTCTAATTAAATAAGGGTTACTTGGAAATTTGCGAATTTAATTTAAATCGATATTACATGCGTTCTCATAACCCTTTAGGTAATGAAAGTTAATGAAATTGGGAGTGTATTACTCTTGTCCAACATAGGTAGAATAGTAGGAATGTGAAGAGTTAGAAAAACCTCGAATGAGAACTAAGGCTTGTTTGCCTTTGAAGTATCCCAACTCTTTGAAAAGGAGATGGAATACACTATGAATGTGTTGGGGCTTGGGCTAAAAGACCAAATGCGTGTGAGCGCGCACTACCCGTCGGGCAGGTCGGCTCGACTCGATTTGATCGGGCTTGGGCTTATAAAAATCCTTCTAATTTTGGATCAATTAAATTAAATTATGCGCCAAGTTTTGATCGTTTATTAAACCTGTTTGGGTTGTTGGTTGGAGCCAAAAGTAACAACCATTTGTAACTATTGACTGTGTGAACAGTCAACCAACAAACCTATAAATACAACACCTATGTTCATTTGAAAAAAAATATCTCCTTCTTCATTCAAGAAATATGTCTGTGTCTGTCGGTTTGAGTATTACACAGAATTGAGTTCGTCAAAGTTAAAAATTAAAGTATTGTCTATTCATACTCGTAAATTCGTTCTATCTTGGGAGGAAATAATTCATAACCTTAACATCATGGAGGGAATTAAATTGTCTTAAGGACATTATGATTTCACAAGGCTCAGATTTGACTGTCTTCTTATATTTTCTTCAAATTCAAGTAAGTTTTATTATTTACGTAATTGTAGTTCAGAATAATACAAAATATGTTTATATTTACTGTCTAGTCAATTCGTTATTTTCTTAATTTTGTAATTACAATTATTTGAAACTTAATAATTTCCTTTTTATTTTGTATAATTTAATGGGGCTTTAACAGTCTAGTCCTTGGACTAACAATTTTGGACAAAAAAACTAGGCCCAACAAATTTTAAACGATTAGGTCCAATATATAAATACCCCCAATTTAAAACAAACACGCACTATTCAAAAATCGAAGCGCCAAAAACACTGTATTCTCTCTTGAATTAAAACCTTAATCGTACCATCTCTTCGATCAAAACCCCAAAAAGAATCTATTTCTCAATCAAATTTTGGTCAACAACAACATATAAGTACTCCTGATCGAAGCTCTAAAAACTATGTTCGATCAAAACCCTAACTCTCTTCGATCAAAACCCTAACTCTCTTCGATCAAACCCTAATCGTTGAAGTTCTACATTTTACATTCTAAATCAAATTCTTCCAAAGATCACTAACAAGTATGTATACATTCTCTTATCACCTTTTTGTCCTTGTGTATTTTGTGTTCTCATATGTATAAATTTGTAGACACATGGACTGATGAAATCACATTCTTCTTTTTCATGATATGTATTTCATCATATATTTGTTTCCCTCATTTTAATTGCAAAACACACTTTTTGCATGTTAGATATATGTATTTCATCATTGTACTTTTCCTCCTGTATACATCATTTATCGAGGATTTATCAAGGACTAGGAATATATACATGATTGGAATATGTACAAGCCCTGTGTTGCGTGTACTATGTGTATTTTGCGTGTACTATCAAAAAGTACACGCAAAATACACAGAGTACACGCACATTGAAATTGAATTTCTCAATTTATTATGCGTGTACTTTTATGTTTTATACGTGTACTCTATAGAAAATCTACATGTACAAGCCCTGTGTTGCGTGTACTATATGTATTTTGCGTGTACTTTTTAAAAGTACACGCAAAATACACAGAGTACACGCACATTGAAATTAAATTTCTCAATTCATTATGGCGTGTACTTTTATGTTTTATACGTGTACTGTATAAAATATTTATTTCAAATCCATATTTGATCAGTCCTATGTTATTTTGGTCCGCGCCAGCGACATTTGAATGATATTCCATCAGTTTTTAAGAAGTATTATTATTTTGTTAATATTTAGGAGTGTTTTTTTTTTCCAATAGCCAGCTGCATTTGAATGATATGTTATTAGCTAATAATCAATTTTATTGGGTGTACTTTTTCATTTTTTGCGTGTATTTTGTTGAAAGTACACGCAAAAAATTCAGAAAGTACACGCACATTGAAATTCAATTTGTTCAATCCAATATCCATGTACTAATGTGTATTATGAGTGTACTATTTTGTATTGTTGTGTTATTGTTTAGGAATCATACGATCAAGCATGCTCAACTACAAAACTGTTGCTTGCACGTTCGAAGATCTTAACAATACAAAACCTTTCACATTGACAGTGAATAGTACTAATGATGATGAAATTCATTTTCTCCTTCGCATCAATGATAGAGCTAAAAGGTTACTTGCTTTATACTACTACTATGAAGATATTTACTGCACTTTTGATGTGCAACAACTTCAAGTAACTGAATCGAAAGCGAAGGATTTAGGTAAACGAATTGAGCAGTATTGCTTAAGGGGTTTTGATAATGTTGGAGCTTTTAGCATTCAACTACAGTATCACTTCTTTACTGAATATGTTAGGAGTAGAGAATCTTGGTTTTTGACTTGTCGAACAACCTCTGTTAGGTATTACCATGAAACTGACGATATATATTATCGCCTTTAGCATGTATTTTGATGAGACTTGTATAAATTGTTTGTGAGAATATTTCATGTACTTTTGTTAAATACGCTTGTATTTTATTATTTTAGTTTATGTTTTATTCTAATTCACATGTATTTTATTTTTTGTACATATCATTATAGGTTAGTAATTTAAATTTTATTTATGGATCAATATAATGGGGATGAAGATGAAGGCAAGAAGAGGAAAGAAACAAAAAGAGCAATTCTGATGATAGTTCTTAATCCAGTTCCAGTTCCAGTTCTAGTGTGGCATTGAAAGCTAAACGTCCTGCAAAGAAGAATGACCAATATCGGTCAAATATTGTTAGCTTTCTCCATGATTTGCATCAGATTAAAGATAAAATAAATAATAGCCATATTGAACTTCTTAAGAAGACTCCATTTTGGGAGCTTTTCAATGCCTACTACAGTGAGAAAGTAGTAGAAGTGGACCACAAGAAGACGGATAAAAATATTTTATCAATTATCGAGTTGTACAATACGGAAATCAAAAGTTTTTGTATGAAGAGTAGGATTCCAATAATGCCAATAGATATAAATAAAATATTTGGCATACCCTTGGTTGAGGGTTTAAAATCAATAGAACTGAAAAAGGGACCGAATACTGCTAAAAAATCTGGATTACAAGCACGATACTTCGCAAAAAGATTAGGAAAATCAGAAATATTGAATGGTTTGAAGAAATCAGTTGAATTGGAGACAGATGAAGGAATTGCTGATTTTGTTAAAATTGTGTGTCTCCACTTCTTGAACACGCTGTTTTTCTCCAACTCAAACTTCACCCTTGGAGAATTTTGGTTGAAATACATCGACGATATTGAGGAAATGAATAAGTATGATTGGGCATCTGTTGTGCATAAGTTTCTCATACATTCACTTAACAAATCAGCAAGTTCAAAACCTAGCACAGTTACTGGATGTGTCATTTTCCTACTGGTGAGCAAAAAAATGTCATGATATTTCAAATTTTACATACCAATACTCACGTGTATTTTGAAAATACACGTGATATTTTCACGTGTATTTTGAAAATACACATATATTTTCACTTGTATTTTTAAAATACACTTGATATTCCTGATATTTCAAAATTTACATACCAATACTTACCTGTACTTTGAAAATATTACGTGTATTTTCAAAATACATGTGATATTTTCTCTTGTTCTTTCAAAATACACTTGATATTTAACGTCTATTTTGAAAATACACGTCTTATATCACATGTATTTTGAAAATGCACGTCTTAATCACGTGTATTTTTAAAATGCACGTCTTATATCACGTGAAAGTACACTTGTATTTTACAAAGTACACGTGTACTATGTTTTGTAAATATAAACAGTGTACTCTCAAAATACTCTTGTTATATTTTCTGTCAATATTATAAATGTACTTTGGAAAGTACACGTGAACTTATAATGACAAAGTACACGTTAAATTTGTAAAAATCACTTGTACTTTCAATATATAATTGTAAAATTTATAAAGTACACGTTTAATTTTGCATGTATTCTGAACAAATCTCTTGTACTTTCCATTATGAATCCCTAGGTAATACAAGTATTAAATTCATTTTGTTTTTTGTATGATCACAGTATTAGGCATGTGAGAAATTTGAAATTATTTCTCCTGTTGAAGAATATAAAGAAAATACTCCAAAATTCCTGAAGTGGAAGTTGTCGTCTTTGAAACAATGGTTTGTGAAGAATGACATCGCAACATTAACTTTGAAGCAGGCTACAAATAAACCAGCTTGTAAGGACTGTCCTCTACAAAAGGAATCTCAGTTTAAAGGGCCAAGTTACTCTTTGAACATATCTACAGAAAGTCCTATACATGCTGATTCATCATAAAAAAAAGTTGCTGAAAATATTAATGACAATGAGTTTTCACATGGTTGGAATATTCCCCTTAAAAACATTGTGACTCCAAAGAAAAAGAAGGGAAAAGATCAACCAAAGGTTAATTTGGAGGAACAAATTGATGTTTTGAAAATGGAATTGTTGGAAAAAAATAACCAACTATCTAAAGCAGCTGAAGACATTAATAGTGCACTTGAGAAGGTGACCTCTTTGGAGGTGGAGAGTGACATTTTGAATGTACAGTTGCAGGTAGATCGTGATTCACTTTTTGAAGCCCATGAGGAAATGAAGAAGTTAAAGGTGGAGAATTCCAACCTTTTGAAGGAAAAAGAGTTATTAAATAAGTTGGAGGTAGGAAATGTCCAACTAGTTGAGTTAAACAATTCTTTAAAAGAAAAGCTTGATCAAGTCACAATGAGTGACTCAGATAGAATTAAAGAATTGGATGAATCATTGAAAAAACAGGCATAATCAACACGAATTTTGGAACAAAAGAATAGATATTTGTCTCTGAGTAATGAAGATCTCAAAAAAAAGTATGATGATACATTGCAACAATGGAAAGATGCTGACATAGAAAAGATGACATTGAGGCAGAATCTCGAGGAGTCAGAATTGAAAAGAACTCAACAGTTACTTTTGAATGCAGAGTACACGCAGTTTTTCTAAAGTACACGCAGTTTTCCCAAAGTACACGCAGTTTTATTTGATATTAGAAATAATGCAGAGTACATGCATTATTTTATTAAAAGTAATGCAGTTTTATTCAAGTATTGCTTATAATGTAACATTTTTTTTGTATAACAGGAAAACAATAATAAAATACTTAATGACGAAATTTCGGAGTTGAAGAAAATGCTTGAAGAATCAGAATTGAAAAAAACTGACCAGGTATTTATAAAATACAATAGATATATAGTACACGTTTTACTTTCTAAATTGTATTATAAATTTAATGTATATTATAAATTTTATAAAGTACAAGTATTTTATAATACACGCGTGCATATTATAATATACATGCATGTATTAAAATACACGCGTGTACTTTATAAAATACACATAAGAGAAAATGAATCATTGTTTCAAAAAATGTTTACAATCCAACATTCCTTGTTAAATATATGAGGAAAACATTAATAAACAACTCATAGATAAAATTTCGAGTTTGAAGATTGAACTAGCCTCAAAGAAAGTTCAGGGCACCCCCAAAATATCCAAAACAAAAGGACCTCTTACTAGAGGGCAGAAGAAAAGAAAAGCTGACAGCGAAACCGAAAAGCATGAACCAATTAAGAAACAAAAAGAGTCAAAGCTGAGAAAAGGTCGTCTAACAATAGCTGAACAAATGAAGGAAACTCACTTCAAGTTTGAAGCAATCGAAGTATACAAATATCTCGATGAAGCTTCGAAAAAAAAGATTGAAGAGTTTATTCAAAAGGCTGAGCCAGGGTAAAGTTTATTGTTTTATGATTTATCACTTCGCTAATTTATATTTTTTTGGTGCAAAAGAATAAGGTTATTATTATTATACAATTCTTATTGATTATATAAAATCCGGGGAATTTATTTTCCAAGGGCTGGTTTCGTATGTCCCATGGGAAGATTTAGTTAAAGTCCTCAATAATCAAGAAATTTCAAGCCAAGTATGTATTCCAAATATTAGACATCCATTAAATTTCAACATTATTATTTTCTCACCATTTTATATTGTGTGAAACAGATAATACTTGCCTTTAGTGAAGTATTGAGGTTAAAATTGTCAGAGGAAGGGCTCTCCTACTCACACACTTTTTTTTTATTATTGTTGGGTAAGTACAATTTAACCGAAAGTTTTGAGAAACAAAATTTCGTTTTTTTTTATTAACACAATGTCTATAATTTTTATTCAGATAGAAGCTTGTAGCACAAATGAAGTCAATAAGAAGGGGGAGTTATACAGAGATTTATTTGAATACTTAGGCACTTGTAATAATTTGTTCATTGTACTAAGACATAGTGTAGGACATTTCACATTACTTGTGATATAAAAAAAAGAAAATAAAGTGGTCCACATGGATTCCCTTCGACCGAACGACAAGAAAAAAAATACAATATTCTTCGATGATGCAAAAAAATTGGTTAGTGCCTAAACTTAATTAGTAATGTTACTTGTACTTATATTATACACGTGTACACGTGTATAATATAATGCTTGTACTTTGTATTAGTTGCACATAATTACCCAGATTATCAAAGTACACACATCATATTTTAAAATACACGTGAAATGAACCAATACAAGTTACGTGTACTTTAATATTATGCTTGTACTTTTAACTCTTTAGGCAAAATACACGCATCATATTTTAAAATACACGTGATAGATAAAAATAAAATATGCATATACTTTAATATTATGCATGTACTTTTAACTCATTAGGCAAAGTACACGCATCATATTTTAAAATACACGTGATATGAAAAAATAAAATATGCGTGTATTTTAATATTATGCGCGTACTTTTAACTCATTAGGCAAAGTACACGCATCATATTTTAAAATACACGTGATATGAAAAAATAAAATATGCGTGTACTTTAATATTATGCGTGTACTTTTCACTCTTTAATCTTTATATACTCTTTTATTTGTATACACTAAATATTTGTCTTCTTAACAGTTTTCTATCTTCCAAAAAACACTGTTCCTATTGAAGACTGAAGCAGAAACAATGAAAAACAATGGTTTCAAAATTCAGAGGAAGTTTGATGAAGGTACACCAAATGAGTTTACATTGGATGATGATCCATTGACAGAGCAAGAAAAAAGGACAATAGATTTCTTGCTGAAAAGTGATCTCAAATTTGACCTAATAAGAGATCATGAATGCCCTAAACAATATAATGGGTAAGAAAAACTTCATTTCTAAAAATTACTAATTTATATCTTTTCAAAAAATTCATCACATCATACTAATTTGTATATTTGTTTTATTTTAATTTCAGGATTGACTGTGGGGTGTTCTGCATTTACTACATTGAACAAATAAGCAGAAACAAGGAAATGCAAAAATTATTTCAAGACCCTGACATGCTAAAACAAAGAGCATATGTACTCGGAAAAATTCTTCTATCAAAATATTTCTTCCCCCGAAAGGAGAAAAGACTTCTATAAATTGTGATTCAAATTCAAAACATATTTTTAATTTGTTTTGTGTTATATTGGTTATTGTTTACAATATTTATTAAACCAAAATGGTTTTTTTCGCTGGCGCGGACCACAATCCACGTAAGGTTTAGACAAACAATGCATTTGAGTGTTATGAAACAATGTACAAGCAGTTTTCACGAAAAATACAAGTGATAATTACTAAGTACACCAATGAATTCTTCAAAGTACACGCATTTTTACTAAAGTACACGCACTGGTTAATATAATATTTTTTAATTATTTTAATTGAAAACTACTTTGAAGAATTCATTAAGGACACAATAACCAAAATCAATTTATTAAGCTCAACTACTCACTTCCCAACTACTTCTGATCAAGAAATAAATAGCTTTAACTTTTCCAATAAAAGAGTAATATTTGTTCATTTCTTAACCATTACATCTAGGGTAAAGATAACATAATGTCTATTCCAGCAGAAAACTTACGAGAAACTCTTGAGAGAGATGAAAGAAATAAAAAAAAAGGCAAATTGAGGAAAATATATCCTCGTATGAAACTGCCTTTGAGCAGTTTCAAACATATGTGAGGGAAGGCTATTCTGTACTTCCATCCAATCCCATAGATTTATTTGATGTAGATGAGGACCCTCCTCAAACACATGAAGACCTCATGTCTTTCTATACACAAGAAGTTCTCATGAAAATCGCAAAGCTGAAGGAGAAGAAGGCTCTCCATGAAGGCCTTCTAGCTGTCATAGAAGAAGAAATTCGACACTAGTCGAATTTAATTGACTCTCTTCCTGACACCCTGGATGCTTTTGACAAACATCCCTAATAGAAGCCTTCTTTAGTTTTTTCAGCTTTCTTTATTTGAAAAAATTGTACATTATTTTTTTGTTTTTAATAAAAAATTTATTTCTTTCATGAATGTATTCTCTGTTATGTCATACACCAAATATAGTAAAGTACACGTGAACCCTTATAAAAATGATCTCGTGTATTGTAAAAAATTTAAACATTAATATCATTTCATGTAAAAAAAATTATATAAATGCGTGTACTCTATATATTACACGTGTACTTTATAAAGTACACGCATAGTCTATAAAGTACACGCCTATTGAAATACTTGTATAATAATGCGTGTACTCAAGATATTGTCCCAAAACATTATATAAATGCGTGTAATCTATATATTACACGTGTACTTTATAAAGTACACGCATAGTCAATAAAGTACACGCCTATTGAAGTACTTGAATAATAATGCCGCTGGCGCGGACCATAATACCCATAGGAGTTTAAGAATATGAGTGACCCAAATATCTTTTATAAAGTACAAGCACATTGTAATGTCCAAAACTATTTTCCAAATAGTACATGCATTTATATACGTCTAAATGATAAAATTACATGCAGAATATATAAAGTACACGTATATTGAATTAGATTTTTGTCATATCAATATGCGTGTACTTTGCTAAAACATGCATGTACACTTATATTTAAATGCGTGTACTTTAATTATCAATGCGTGTACTTCATAAAGTACACGCACATTTCATCAAGTACACGCATATTATGTTTACATTATGTGTGTACTTCATGCATGTACATTACTAAAGTACACGCATGCTTTTATAAAGTACACGCATATTGGACTGACCAAATCTATTTTTAAATGCGTGTACTTTATTAATATACGTGTACTTAATAAAGTACACGCATATTTCATCACGGACACGCATTCATAAAATTTCTTTGGACATCAACATGCGCGTGTACTGTACATAACATGCGTATACAAAGGTAAGTACACGTGAACACAAGGAAAAATGAGCATGTAAGTTTTATGAAAAATATCTGTACAGCAACATAAAAAACAAAATAAAGAATGAGACTTAAAAATAAATTACATTCATTTATGTGAAACAAATGATTTCTTAATTAATTTATTCAATCAAATGGTTAAAATGAATGCATTCAACAATTTTAAAAATAGTCAAATGGGTTCCTTATAAGTAGACCTGTAATGACCCGTTTACTACACCTCCAGCAAGTAACTTCCCTTACTGTGATCTCAGCAGAAGACTTTATTCTCTTATTTCTTGGCCTGCCTGTCGGTCACTTAGTCATTGGTGGAAGGACAGATGGATTTTCAGGAATAGGAATATTTAAGGAAATCAAATCAGGAAGAGGAACTATAGGTATCGAGTATGATTTTTTGTAGAAAGATACCTTATAGTACTCCTCAATATAATCATAAATACTGGTCCCTTTCCTCCGCACAACACAAACAGCATGAGAACATGGAAAACATCTAGTCTGCCAACTCTTACAAGAACAAGTTCTTTCTCCTAAGTCGACTGTTGGTCGCACTTCTGAATGAACTTCAAATACATTTTGACTTGAGCGACTAATAGTCCAATGTCAGATTTTATTCCAATTTTTATTCAGTAACTTTTGAAAAAAAGGACATAGCTCATTTGTCCAAGTGTCAGACTCAACAAGTTTGTTTGCATTGAAATTCATAATCTTCACTCTCAATTTATCATGCATATTCATTACTGGTAAATGCCTTTCCTCCAATATCCATGAATTGAATGACTCCGCAACACTAGATGCCATGTCACCATAACGTTTACCAGGGAAATATGCACATGACCAATTCTCGGAAGGCAAATATCAATGAAATCGGCAATAGCAGCTCCTCCTTTCTTCTTCAATGCTTCAATATTCTTGTGAAATACATCTACTTAGACAGCATATGCACAAGAAAAAAAATCTTTAACAATTTTCTTTCGAAATCCAGAATAATTCCCACGAATTTTCTTTTTTATATTCCCTTGTAAATGATGTATATAGTAGGAATGTGCAGACAATGGGAAGACCCTCGAAACAGCTTCAAGTAATACATTGTTTCGATCTGATATAAATGTTATGTTTCGATATTGCTCAACTACTGCACTATGAAAATTGACAAGAAATCACATCTAATTATCTTCGGTTTCGGAATCAATAACAGCATATGCAACAGGAAAAAGTCCTGAAATATAAAAATATATCAAAATTAAAATAAATAACATATCCATGTACAACACTTTGTATATTGATGCTGCTGGCGCAGACCCTAAAACACATGGGAAATATATTATGTGTTTAATTTAAATTGTTTATAAATAACAAGACAAAACATAAAAATGTACCGTACACATGATAAAGATAAAAATACATGCACGTTTACTTTCCAATCTTTTGCTTGGCTTTATTATTAACAAGACTAACATCAACATACACGCATAAAAATGTAAAGTACAGGTGAACTAAACAAAAACATTCAAAGGTACTTTACATTTTTAACATTTACTTTGCTTTATTATTTCTAAATAACAACACCTATCATCAAAGTACACGCTTCAAAATGAAAAGTACACGTGAAATTAAGAAAAACATTCACGTGTACTTGACATGTAAAATGCGTGTACTTTAGTTTGTATTCAACATAACATCATCATCAAAGTACACGCATAAAAATGAAAAGTACATGTGAAATTAACAAAAACATTCACGTGTACTTTACATGTAAAATTCGTGTACTTTACTTAGTATTACATATAAAATCATCATCATCAAAGTACACGCATAAAAATGAAAAGTACACGTGAAATTAACAAAAACATTCGCGTGTACTTGACATGCACTATGCGTGTACTTTACTTAATATTACACATAATAAGACATCATGAAAATACACGCAGAAAAGTGAAAAGTACACGTGAACTAAAACAAAGACCTTCAAAGGTATTTTATATTTTTATGCTTGTATTTTGATGATATGGAATGGAACAAACAAAATTTCAATGCTATACACAAAATAAAATATTTACAATTAATTTACCATTGTTCTCATTCCTTGCAGTAGCTGATAGTATTGTTCCATGGTAATGGCTCTTCAAAAAGGCACTATCAAGAAATAAAACAGGTCTGCAGTATTGAAATCCATAAATACATCCTCTAAACATTACAAATATTCTCTTGAATTTTTTACTCTCATGTTCCACGTCAAGGATGCAATGCGACCCAGGATTATACTGCAATAGAAGGTCACGATAATTATTCATTAATGCATAAGAAACCTTTTCATCACCATGTATATCAACAGCAGCCATCTCTTTCGCACGCCATGCATGTTGATAAGCTATATCAAGACCATAATTCTTCTTCATATCTCTAACTACATCAATTGGTCTCAATAGCGGGTTATCTCTAAGATTATCAGCTACCAATGTTGAAACCAACTTGGAGGCTATCATTTTGGCTGACGGACTACGAAAGACACCTCTATATGTATGCTCATTACTCATTGCAAGTATGTAAAAGTATCCATATATTGTAGATAATGAAGCATGAATTCTCCACATGCAATTCTCAGTAGTCTTTTTAGAGCATTCAGTCATCACCCGAGTTTTATCATTCTTCAAATACACATACTTGAACCAAACCTCAACGGCATACTTTTGCAATTTATTCCGAAATTCCACTACACCTCCTTCAAAACACTGCTGCTCATGACTTATATAAGTCTTCCAATCATTCGAAAGATAGACTTTCGTCTTACTTGGCTCCACACCTCCAAGATAAAAGTCATTTTCAATGCAACTATTAAAATCATTTTTAGTGCCTGATGATAAAGACTCTGACCTCTGTGTATTTATATCACCACTGTCAACCCTCTCAGAACTTGTATTACTGCAGTCAACCCCTTCAAAAATTCGATTAGAGCATTCAACCCGTTCAAGACATGTATTATATGGAAATGGTAATGAATCAATGACATATATCCAAATGAAATTAGCTTTCACGATCAATTGGGACCCCAACATACAACAAACATCGTTGTCACAAACCAACATGAACTGACATTCATCACCAAATGAATACCTCAATGAAAAACTCCCACTTCTCAAATTAGTAAACCTAATACACAACTCATTGCATATGAAATCTAATGAGCTATCTTCAAATATTTCAATACAAGCCATATTATGCAAATAACAACACCTTGCTATTAAACTACTTACCATAATGTCCTGTAGTAAAACATAGACGAAAAACATTTACTTCAAGATCAACAATTCTAAAAATGTGTGCAATACTTTAATGCATGAAATATCAAAATATTTATTAATAATTAATATAAAATTACAGGCACTTTTTAAAAACCTATACATGAAGCAATAAAGCACACACATATTTTCAAAAAATCAATCACGTGTACTTTATAAACACTGCGTGTACTTTGAAAACTGATATCGAACTGGTTATTTCCGCTGGCGCGGACCTATATCAATAAGTGATTCAATACCAAATCAAAATCAAGGACTCTTAAAATTAAAATGAAACATCAATAATATTCATTCAGCACATTCAACTAACAATTACAAATATTGATAAATATAACTTATTTATGAAGAATCCAAACATAAATGCATAAAAAACACAAATTAAAAACATATACATATATAACATATAAAAAGCTATTCAATCATATGAATGAATATTACAATGAGTCTCTTGAATCAAAACAAAGGACATATACTTATTGTAATCGATCAAAAATAGAAAAATCAACTGCTGATAAAGATAAACTTACAAATGATAGAGCCAAGTGATACAGGTAGAATCGATTAAGAACACTGTAATCTATTATAGGACAGATGATCAAAGCATAAGATTGATGTTATTTTCGATTTCGGAGAATAGTCGTTAGTTGCAGAGAAAACTCCAATAGCCGATTAGGTTTATGATTTTTTTAAATTGGGGGTATTTATATGTTGGACCTAATCGTTTAAAATTTGGTTCACCGATTTTTTTGTCCAAAATTGTTAGTCCAAGGACTAGACCGTAAAAACCTATAATTTAATTTATAAAATTAGTAGATATAAGAGAAGGCTCCAAAACCACACATAATATTCAACTAAAGGAGGTATTTAATTATAAAGGAGAGTCGGCTCTGTTCTTATTAACACAAGACCTAGAGAAACTTTTGAACCTTTCAAATTTACCGTAGTTGTAAAATTCTCTCATGGTCGTCCTTCGATTGTCGAAATTGTTGTGCTAAAATAGTCCTATGTTAAGCAACTAAGACCATAAAACTCACTTCAGAATTTTACCAAGCACTTGGTGTGCGGAAAACACCCAAGACCTTGTTCCTAATGAAAACTAAGTGTGCAAACTCGAAACGAATCTAATCAACAATCAACAATCAACAATCAACAAGTAGGATAACAAGAACACACAAGCAATCCACTACACCAAAATGGGCAAATTGTCACCTTTCAGCCGGCCAGCCTTGTCAAGGTCATTGACCGTGATAAAAAACACGCGTTTTATGTCATGGTCATTGACCTTGACAGGACCGTGACAACTAATTGTCATGGTCAATGACCGTGACAAGGCCGTGACAAATTTACTTGTCACAGACTTGACACGGTCATTGACCGTGACAATTCTTTAAATAATTGTCAAGGTCAATGACCGTGACACGACCGTGATAATGTTCGCAGCAAAAACCATTTCCCCCTTCTTTTTTCCCTTCCGCCGTTCCCTCCCTCTCTCTCTCTCTCTCTCTCTCTCTCTCTCTCTCTCTCTCTCGATACTTTCAGGTCGATTTTCTCTCTCTCTCTCTCTCTCTTCCATTTATATATATGTGTATGTGTATGTATGTGTATATGTATATGTGTGTGCGTGTGTATATGTATATGTATGTGTATGTGTATGTGTATGTATGTGTATATGTGTGTGTATGTGTGTATATGTGTGTGTGGTGGGGGAGGGGGGCACGGGGTGGGGAGGGGTGGGGTGTGTGTGTGTGTGTGTGGTGGTGTGTGGTGGGCAGGGGGTGGGGCACCCATTTAATAACTCTTTAAATATTTGGAAAAAATATAATATTATAAAATTGAAACGAAATGGTATTGACGGAACTTACGCATAAGTTATGTACTGTGCTCTTACGTTGAAAATTATTAGATAGAAAAAGAAAAATATAAATTGAGATAACCTTAGAATCTAATTAGGCTAAAAATATAATGGCATCAACTAACATATATACACAACACTAAAAGTAGACATCAATTTTATAAATAATTGATAATAGTTGGATAATAAACATCGGGAGGGGGTGCGGGTGGCGGGGGGAGGGGGGCAGGGGGTGGGGGTGGGGCACCCATTTAATAATTCTTTAAATATTTGGAAAAAACATAATATTACAAAATTGAAACGAAATGGTATTGACGGAACTTACACATACGTTATGTACTGTGCTCTTACGTTGAAAATTATTAGATAGAAAAAGAAAAATATAAATTGAGATAACCTTAGGATCTAATTAGGCTAAAAATATAATGGCATCAACTAACATATATACACAACACTAAAAGTAGACATCAATTTTATAAATAATTGATAATAGTTGGATAATAATTAGATAATAAACATCGGGAGGGGGTGGGGGTGGCGGGGGGGAGGGGAGCAGGGGGTGGGGGTGGGGCACCCATTTAATAACTCTTTAAATATTTGGAAAAAATATAATATTACAAAATTGAAACGAAATGGTATTGACGGAACTTACACATACATTATGTACTGTGCTCTTACGTTGAAAATTATTAGATAGAAAAAGAAAAATATAAATTGAGATAACCTTAGAATCTAATTAGGCTAAAAATATAATGGCATCAACTAACATATATACACAACACTAAAAGTAGACATCAATTTTATAAATAATTGATAATAGTTGGATAATAAACATCGGGAGGGGGTGGGGGTGGGGGTGGGTAGGGTTTTGAATATTATTTACATTTATTTTTTTGGAAATTATATACATTCAAAATAAATAATTGATAATAGTTGGATAATAATTGGATAATAGTTGATATTTTCATTCAAAATAAATATTTCATTCAAAAATATTGGATAATAATTGATATTTTCATTTAAATTGATAATAATTTTATTCATGAAATTAATTCAATTAGGTAAAACCCTAGATAATTTTTTAACAGAATTTGATAATATTATATAAAGTTTAGTAAATTCACAAAATTTTTTCAATTGTATGTTTTCAGGAATATCATTAGTTAGAATCCATATACATGCATGTTGTTAGAAAGTCTTAAATTTAATTCTCACTTTAATTTGTAGAATCTCTGTACTTGGTTGGATTTATCCCTTTATGATAATGAAATTTATGCTACAATTATAATTATCTCATGTCATAATTTTATTGATAAACAATATATGTAGTTGTCACGGTCGTGGTGGGGGGAAGGGGTGGGGTGGGTAGGGGTGGTGTGTGTGTGTGTGTGTGCGCGCGTAGGTGCGTAGGTGTGCGTGTGTGTGGCGGGGGGCAGGGGGTGGGGGTGGGGATGGGGCACCCATTTAATAACTTTTAAAATATTTGAAAAAAACATAATATTACAAAATTGAAACGAAATGGTATTGACGGAACTTACACATACGTTATAATATAGACGGAACATTTTTTTATCTGTACTATTAATTCAATTAATTCAATTAGGTAAAACGAAATGTGTACTATTAACATTTTTTTTTATCTGTACTAATAACATTTTTTTTACAGTAAAAATGTCTCCTTCAGATGTTAAGGCGAAGATGATGATGCTATTTATGATGATGTCGTCTGAGTTCGGTGGTAGCGAAGGCGACGAGGGCTCCTCCGCCCCTAGGCTCCCCAAATATGGAAAATTTGGGATTACCGTCGAAAACAAGTCGGAGCTATTAGCGAGATCCCTCGAGCTGCTAAAGACGGTCATCGGCCCGGGGTTTATGAGTTGGAAGGAGGTGCCATATGAGCTGAAGTTAGCTGTTTGGGCGGCACTACATGTAATATTTCAATTTCAATTTCAATTTCAATTTTGATATTTATATTTATATTTATATTTATATTTATATTTATATTTATATTTATATTTATATTTATTCGCAACTAACATTGTATTTGTTGGATAGGAACAATTTAACTTGGATCCACAGCTACGCGATTCCGTCTTGGAGCAGTTGAGGGAGCAACACAAGATGTGGAAGAAAAATATGCGGACATGGTACTTTGGAAAAACACGAGAGCCCATTTTACAATGGCGCGGATCCGTCCCGCCCAAGGAGCTGATCTCATTGGCACAATGGCAAAAGTTCATTGACAATGAGATCGAGGATCGACAATTGGCATCTCGCCAATCGGGGAGGGAAAATCGGGCTAAAAAGACGGACGTGCACTACTCCGGCCGGACCTCTTACGCTGAGGTGGAGCATAGGATGCAGGTAAGATTTAATTTATCTATAACTACAAAAATATATTATTGGATATTATTTTACTTTGTGGGGTCGATACTAATTTTACTTTACTTTATTTTATTTCAGGGGGTAGGGAGTGGGCCAAGGGGTAAGCCACATAGGCTCGATACTTATGTGGCTCTTCGGACGAAGAAGGGGAAGGACAAGGAGGTGTCCCCGAGCGTCGCGGCCACGATTGTAAGTAATCCGGAAGTTTAATTATTGTTAATTACGTTATAATTTTTTAGTTTACTTATTTTACTAATCATGTGCTTTTTGTCGTTTCAGGCAAAGCTTAAGGAAGTGCATGAGTCGCAGTCTGATGCCGACAAGGCATCTTTGTCCACAGACGCACTCAGTTAAGTGCTTGGCTCTGATCGCAAGGGGAGGACAAGGGGAGTGAGCTCACGGGTGGCCAAATCTAGGATCATCGGATTGGAGACGAGAGACACCGGGTTGGCTCGAACGGTGGATTCACACGACGCGAAGCTGTCCCGTTTGGAGGCGACGGTCCAAGATATGTACGCATTCATGAAGCGTACGTTGGGTGGAGACCGTAAAGGGAAAGGGAAATTAAGGAGAAGGAGAAGGCGGTGGAGGAGGAGGTGCGGGAGGACGAGGCGCAGGATGACGAGGATGTGGACCTCGCTGCTTCATCACCGACACGTTCGTACTTCGACGATCCACTTCCCTATTTGACGCCCTCCAACAGACCATTGTCGACAATTGGTTGGCCGAGCGTGTTCATATTGGACGTATTTGATGGCCAGCGGATAGGGCGGGGGTTGAGGGACCCGAATATCGTCGAGGGTGGAATAGTCCATGGACGTGTGCTTCAAGAGATGGAGTCCAGGGTGCTCGTCACGCATGTCATACCCGGGAAGGAGAACTCCCTATTGTGGTTGCACGAACAATGCGGCATGACGTATATTAGTGGGTGCGTCAATTCGTATGTCGTGTGGCCTATTCACCTCCTCAGTTTTATCCAAGACATGTAGTAACATTATTTTTAAGTTTGTCCATTTTAATTATATTTGGATTATATCGTCATGTATATTATTTTTACTTTGAATATTTGGATTATATGGTCATGAAAATATATTTGCATTATCTTTAGTTTGTGTTGGATATATGATGTTTGGAATAGGTACAACGTTGCTATAACAGGTACAAATATACTGCTGGGCAGTGGCGGTGGCCATACTGCCCAGCATATTTTTTTAAATTCTGCCCAGAATTGTCACGGTCATTGACCGTGACAAGCCCGTGACACAAAGTTGTCACGGACGTGTCACGGTCAATGGCCGTGGCAATTTTTTTAAAAAGGGTCATGGCTTAGTCACGGTTTATAACCGTGACAAACATGTCACGGTCATTGACCGCGACACGACCGTGACACAAAACGCGAGTTTTGTGTCAAGGTCAATAACCGTGACACGACTGTGACAAAAAAAGTTGTCTCGCATCAAAATTTCACGGTCATTGACCTTGACAAGTTGAATTTGTCAAGGTCAATGACCTTGCAAATGGGCAGATTTGGTGTAGTGATCAAAGCAAAGAAATGACAACAATATAACGTGGTTCACCCAAACAAGGGTTACATCCACAATAGTAGGATTTCTTCTTTCTTTGATAAATGGAGGAACCACAAGGTTACACACTCACACTCTTTATCTCTCCAAGAAAGTCACTCACAAACCAAGCACAAGAACTAATCTTTAAACAAGAAGCTCTCACTCACTTTTCTCTTTGAAAACTCACAAAATGTTCACTCTAAAGCTGGAAAAACAACACTGCACAAAAACAGAAAATAAGCTTCTATTTGTAGATTTTCCTCAAAGTGGCAATTTTGTAAATATCTAGAAAAAACTATTTTTCTCGGAAAACAGCCGTGAACCAACGGGAAGCCACCGGAGCGCCAAAATACACCACAAACTCCACCTTGGCGATTTGAATTATCCAACCAAAACCCCGGAATGAAAACAATTGAACCCGCTTGAAGATCACCCCGAAATCTACCAAGCTCAATGCGACTCCACCTAACATAGGAGCCTCTCCTCGAACTTCAACAAGAAGTGAGATTTAGAAGCTTTAGGCAATGCCTAAACTTCTCCGTAGTCACAGGTTTGGTGAGGAAATCTGCTGCATTCTCATCCGTGTGCACCTTCTCAATCAAAACCTCATCAGAATTAACCCAATCCCGAACTCTATGATACCGCACATCAATATGCTTTGTGCGGGCATGATACACTTGATTCTTAGCCAAATGCATAGCACTTTGACTATCGCAATGAAGACAAACACTCTCTTTCTTCATCCCCAATTCACTCACCAAACTCTTGAACCAAACTGCCTCCTTTGATGCTTCCGTAAGTTCCATATACTCCGCCTCCGTGGTAAACAAAGCACTTATCGCTTGTAACATGGGTATCCAAGATACCGGCCCGCTAGCAATAGTGAATACATACCCCGATGTAGATCTCCGCTTATCAAAATCCGCCGCATAATCCGAATCCACATACCCCGCAACAAACTCGGCCCCTTTCTTCCGCTCAAACACAATGCCCATAGACTTGGTTCCCTTTAGATACCGAAGAATCCATTTCATCGCTTTCCAATGCTCTTTTCCCGGATTTGACATGTACTTACTAACCACACCCACGGCTTGGGTGATATCCGGCCTCGTGCAAACCATAGCATACATAAGGCACCCCACGGCACAAGCATACGACGTTGAAGCCATCTCCTCTAAATCATCATCCGTAGAGGGACATTGCTTTTCACACAAAGCGAAATGTGAAGCTAACGGAGTAGAAGTGGCCTTGGCATCCAATATGCCAAATTTCCCGATGGCATGCGAAATATAATTTTTCTGAGATAACCACAACTTGCCAACTTTTCTATCTCGTCTAATCTCCATACCAAGAATCTTTTGCGTCGCACCAAGATCCTTCATGTCAAACTCCCGGCTCAATTCCACCTTGAGCTCCGTTATTCGTGACATGTCCCGACACGCAATGAGCATGTCATCCACATAGAGCATTAATAAAATAAATGAACCATCATCAAGAACTCGAAAATATGCACAATGGTCATTATCACATCTCGTGTAACCAACCCGCAATATGAAGGTATCGAACCGTAGGTACCATTGTCGTGGCGACTGTTTAAGCCCATACAATGACTTCTTAAGCCGGCACACATGATCTTCCTTTCCCACTTCCTTGAACCCCTCTGGTTGTACCATGTAAATAATCTCCTTCAAATTACCGTGAAGAAAAGCCGTTTTCACATCCATTTGCTCCAATTCCATATCGAATTGAGCAACCATTGCCAACAACACCCGTATCGAAGTATGCCTCACCACCGGGGAGAAGATCTCATCATAGTCAATCCCCTCCTTTTGTGAAAACCCCCTTCGCTACTAGCCTTGCCTTGTACTTCGGTTCTTCTATTTTGTTAATTGACTCTTTCTTCCTATACACCCACTTAGAGCCAACAATGTGTCGCCCTGTGGGTTTAGGAACCAACTCCCACACAGAGTTCTTTCGTAGAGCTTCCATCTCTTTCGACATAACACCCATCTAACTCGCCTTGACATCACAATTAATGGCATCTTTTTATGTCATTGGATCACCCTCACTAGAAATGAGAGCGTAATTGACCTCTTCCCAACCAAGCCTAGATAGTGGCTTGATCTCCCTACGCTCTCTGTCACGTGCTATGGATGCCACTTGCTCCACCCGTTGAGTGTACTCCACCTCAACCGACTCCTCTCCCAAATCATCCTCATTTGGCTCCACCTCAACCGTGTCATCACCCGATTAAGAATCACTTGAACCACTGGTAGATGCACTATCACTATCGGTGGTTGATGATCTCGGAAATACCAAAGGAATCTCGACGGTTCTAACACCACCATCATCGGTAACTTCCAGGAACTCCTTGGCCTTCAACTTGGACGTCTCGTCAAACCTCACATCTTGGCTAACAACTAGCTTCCTCGTAGATGGATCCCAAAGCTTAAACCCCTTTACCCCTTTTCCATAGCCTAGGAAAATACACCGGCGAGTTCTCGGGTCATTTTTAGTCCTCTCATCACTAGGAATGTGAGTGTACTCCGGACATTCGAACACCCTCAAAGTAGAGTATTCGACCTCGTGCCCCGACCATACTTCCTCCGGACACTTCAAACCAAGAGTCGAATTTGGTGACCGATTCACCAAATACACGACGTGATCAAGAGCCACTGCCCAGAATGATTTCGGTAACCCGGCATGAAACCTCATGCACCTTGCCCTTTCCATAATGGTGCGGTTCATCCTCTCTGCCACCCCATTTTTTTGTGGAGTCTTTTTAACGGTAAAGTGCCTTGTGATGCCCGCATCTTTACAATACTTGAGAAACCCGCCATCTCTATACTCACCCCCGTTGTCGCTCCTCAAATACTTGATCTTCTTCCCCGTTTGATTCTCCACAATGGCTTTCCACTCCTTGAACTTCTCGAAAACCTCTGATTTTTCCTTCAAGTAGTAAACCCACACTTTTCGTGAATAATCATCTATGAAAATCACAAAGTATCTAAAGCCGCCTATGGAAACAACATCCGAAGGCCCACACACGTCGGAATGAATATAGTCAAGAATCCCGTTACTCTTATTTGAAGATATAGTGAATTGCACTCGAGTTTGCTTCCCCATCACACAATACTTGCAAAAACCGAGCTTGCATCTGTTCACCCCTTTCAACAACTTTCGCCGATGAAGTTCTTCCATGCCCCGTTGGCTCATGTGACCAAGTCTCATGTGCCACAATTGTAGCTCGTCGATTTCAGGCTCCGTGGAGACTGCCGCTCCACCCACTACCGTATTTCCCTTCAATCTATAAAGATTGTTAGGTAATTTTGTGCCGCGCAAAATCACCATCGATCCCCTTTTGACCTTCAAAGACCCACCTTCGGCTTGAATCACACACCCCTTTGAATCGAGTGCGCCTAAGGAAATCAAGTTCTTTTTAAGTGCCGGAACGTGCCTCACTTCACTTAAGGTTCAGATAACCCCATCCCACATCTTTATGTGCACCGTCCCGATTCCCACTACTTTTCACGTAGCATTGTTTCCCATGAGCATCTCACCACCGGTATTGGACTTGTAATCCTCAAACCATTCCCGGTTCGGACACATGTGGTATGAACATCCGGAATCTAGAATCCAACCATCAACGTGATCGACAGAAAAATAAGTAAGAATCTCTTCGCCTTCCTCTAAAGTAGCAACACCGGCCACATCCTTAGTAGGGTCTCCTTTCTTATCATCTTTCTTCCACTCCGGACAATTCCGTTTAAAGTGAACCTTTTTATGGCACTTGAAACACTCAATCGTGCTAATGCCTCGAGATTGAGACCTTTGGAAGCCCCGATTATTTGCACCCCTAGACTTCGACCTTCCTCTTCGTCCACCATCACCAACCTTGGCTACCAAGCCTTCACCTTGAGATGATGAACTACCTCCACCGCTACCATTTTTCTTCTTCATGGCCACGTGAGAAATAATGTCCTGCATTACATCATTGAACATTAGAGTAGTCTTCCCAAACATAAGTGTGGTGACAAAGTGCTCATATGAATCGGGCAACGAAGCAAGCAACAACAACGCTCGATCCTCCTCGCTAAATTGAACATCAATCCGGTTCAAATCGTTGATCAAAGCATTGAAGACATTTATATGCTTCATCATATCACCGCCCTCTTTCATTTCTAACTTGAAAAGCATCTTCTTTAGAAACTATTTATTTGACAAGACTTGCCCAAATAAATCTCCTCCAATTGATCCCACATGCCCTTGGTCGTAGTTTCCGATATCACGTGATTGAGCACATCATCCGTGATATACATTTCAATTAAAGAAATCTCCCTTTGATCAATATCGCTCCATTCGGCTTCGGTCATATCCACCGGACGCTTCTCTATACCCAACAATGCTATAACCAACCGTTGTTGAACAAGAACACCCCGCATCCTTCTTTGCCACAAGCCAAAATTAATTTTCTCATCAAAAGGTTTTATCTCAAACTTCATTGAGCCTTCGGATCCATAACTAGGATCCCACTTCTTAGATCCTCCGCTTGTAGAAGTTGATTCGAGAGTACGTGACACCTGTTCCGCCATTTGGAACAAATTCTAGAACTTATGCTAATATCACTCAAATTGATTCAAGCCGAACCAAAATACCGAGCAAATCAAGCAACCAAAGCTCTGATACCACTTGTTGCGCTAAAACAGTCCTATATTAAGCAACCAAGACCATAAAACTCACTTCGGAATTTTACCAAGCACTTGGTGTGCGAAAAAGACCCAAGACCTTGTTCCTAATGAAAACTAAGTGTGCAAACTCAAAACGAATCCAATTAACAATCAACAAGTAGGATAACAATAACACACAAGCAATCAAAGCAAAGAAACGACAGCAATATAACGTGGTTCACCCAAACAAGGGTTACATCCACAATGATAGGATTTCTTCTTTCTTTGATAAATGGAGGAACCACAAGGTTACACACTCACACTCTTTATCTCTCCAAGAAAGTCACTCACAAACCAAGTACAAGAACTAATCTTTAAACAAGAAGCTCTCACTCACTTTTCTCTTTGAAAACTCACAAAATGTTCACTCTAAAGCTTGAAAAACAGTACTGCATAAAAACAGAAAATAGGCTTCTATTTATAAATTTTCCTCAAAGTGACAATTTTGTAAATATCAAGAAAAAATCTGTTTTTCTCCCAAAACAGCCGTGAACCAACGGGAAGCCACCGGAGAACCACAAAAATAAGGAAGGTCGTTGCAATCCTAGTCTTAAAGTAACATATACTGTAGGAGTTATTAATGCAAAACGTATTTTAATTCGTTGTTTTCATGAAGAGGATTTCTTAAGATTGTGGATAAGAGAATCTTGGTTCATTAATAGATTTCCTATGAGAGTTTTTAAATGGACTTATGGTTCCCACCCTAATTCAGAATCTTCTTTAAGACCAATATGGATTTTATTTCCATTTTTACCCGTTCACTCATATAATAAATCAAGTATTTTTTCCCATAGCCAGTGCTTTTGGTCCTCCTCTTAAACTTGATGCTCTAACAACCACTTTATCATGACCAAACCTTGCTAGGGTATACATAGAGACTCATTTGAAAAAATATTAACTAGAAGAGTTTGGATAGGGTGCGGTGAGGAAGGTAAAGTTTGTTGGCATAATGTTGAGTATTAATACATTCCTTAAATTGTGATCAATGTGAGAAGAAAGGCCATGAAAAGAAGGAGTGTAAATTCACAAAAAAATCCACTCAAACTAGGAAGAAAGCAATACAACAGAAAAAAGAGAAGAATCAATAAGCGAGGAATAAAAAAAGGAAACAAAGGCATGGGTGGAAGCAATGTTCACAAGTCGCTGAAAAAAGAACGAAACAAAAAAAGATATATCCTAAGTAAGGAAAAATCAAGTTCACATAGATGAACAAGAAGTGGCAATTTCAAACCTTTATAGTATTACATAGCAACTAATTAAGAAAGTGAAAGAAAAAATAAAATATCAAATTCATCTTCTTAAGCAAGGTCAACGAAATAAGTCAGTGCGCAAGACTAAAGTGTAAGATATATCTACACAGTGCAAAGAAGTTCCACCAAACCATGGAAGGAAAGTGGTATTATATAGTAGTAAATATTCCCAAAGACAAGAGTTTTAAGACTATGATGATCAATAAGTGAAAAATAATGGGATTGAATAGGAGACCTTGATGGTTTATAATCTGAGTTTGTTCGCTAGAGGCTAATTAATCCAAAATTAAAGGCAGGCTGAAGAAGGTTATAGTTACCAAAGGCAGGAAGAAGACTAACCCCATACGAGTGGAAATCCAAAGAATAATAAGATCAAACTCTAAATCTTCCTCCAAATCTAAATTCCAATGATTAAATTCATAATTTGGAATATTAAAGGAATTGAAAAAAAGGTGGTTCTAGGAGAATTAAAAGATGAAACAGGATTCTGAATATGTCTATCTTTATGATTTTAGAACCTATGGTTGAGGCCATAAAAATCTAAGATTACAAAAGAAATTTTGGGTTTGAAGATTCTTTTTCAAATGAGGTGGGATCAATTTGGATTTTTTTCAAGCATGGTGTTCAAGTTGAGATAATATCTCAAATAAGCCAATGTATCACCCTTTACGTTACAGATCCTATGTTGCCTATACCTGTTCACGCTTCTTTATATATGATTCTTGTAGTAAAATGAAAGGCAAAGTCTCTGGGAGTATTTTATGACAAAATATAATAATGATTCTTGGTTAGTTGGAGGTGATTTAAATATGGTTACTAATGTGTTAGAGAAAGCAGGAGGGAATCCAGTTGATCTTTTAGCTGCTCAAGGCTATCTTGATTGTTTCTCTAATACTGGTTTTATAAACATGGGATATTCTTATACCAAGTTAATTTGGTACAATAAAAGAGAGGGGAATGCAAACATTTGGTAAATAATGGACAAGGTTATTTGTAATTCATCTTGGCAAATTAAATTTGCAAGGAAATTAATGGAGCATTTAAATATAATAGACTTTGACCAAACCCGTCTCCTTATAGCCATTAATTTAAATGGATTTTCTACTATATGGAGTTTACCTTTTAAAACTTCTGGACTTTGAGTGAAGGACTAATATAAGGGGTAAAGAAGTGTTTGATTAAATTAACTGAAGGAAATCCCATATATGCTTTGGATATAAAATTAAAGAGGATAAAGAGTGTTATAAGAATTAGAGCAAAAGTCAATATAGTAATAATTTCTAGAATGAAAAATATATGAAGGATTAAATTTTGAGAATGGAGATTCGTTTTGAAGATTATCCTTCAGAGGTAAACCAAGAAGCCCTCTCTTTAGCTACAACTGACAATAATTTTGAAATGAAAATAGAGGAGGAGTACTAGAGTGAAAAAGCTAAACTTAAAATAACTAAGCTGGGGGATGAAAACTGTAGTTATTTCCATGCATTAGTGAAAACTAGAAGAGCAAAGATATGCCGACACAAAATTAAAAATGAAGATGGGGGTTTGGTTGACTGATCAAAATGGAGATAAAGGTTGTAGTAGTGACATTTTTAAAAACCAATTCAAGGCAAGTAACTGTAATGTAGACAATGGATTTTTGGATGGCATTCCAAAATTGATCTCCTCTCAAGATAATATTCTTTTAACTGAGTTTCCATTCTTGGAAGAAGTTAAAAAGGTTGCGTTTGAGTTGAGCTATGATTCTGCTCAAGGTCAGGCTGGTTTTATGGATAAATTCTTCACTCATAATTGGGAATGTATTGGAGAGGATGTTCTTAAAATGGTGGAAGGATTTTTATAAGTATGGAAATCCCCAAGGGATTTTATACTTTTCTTATTGCGTCGATTCCAAAAAAGGAAATGTCAATGTCATTTGCAGATTTGAGGCCTAATAGACCATGTAACTTCACAAATAAGATCATATCCAAAATTTTGGAAAATAAATTGGGAAAGGTACATCCTGATAATATCTTTACAAATGAAAGTGTTTTGTCAAAGATATAAATATTATAGAAAGTTTCCCTCTTGCACAAGAGATGTTCTCAATCCTTAATTAGAAAATGAAGGGGTAATGTAGATTTGAAGCTTGACATATCAAAGACTTATGGTAGAATTAATTGTTTATTCTTGATGAGAGTCATGAGAAAACTTGGGTTCATTGAACAATGGATAGGCATGATATGGAGGATTATATTAAATGTGAACTATTCGATCTTGGTTAATGGTGCTCTTTCTGGCTTCTTTAAGGCTACTATAGGTGTAAGGCAGAGAGACCCAATATGTCCTGCCTTATTCATTATTGTCGATTAGGCCTTCTCTAGAAAAATTAACACTCTTAAATATGTAATAATTTTTAAGCCATTTAAAACTCCAATATCTTGTCCCATTATTACTCACTTGGCTTTTGTAGATGATATCCTCATGTTTACTTCGGGTGATTCCAATTTCCAAATCTATTACAGAACTACAAGGTGTGATATATAGATATGATGAGTTCTCTGGTCAAGATATTAATCATTCTAAAAAATCTGTATTCTCATCCTCCAAGACGAATCAAGCTGGAAAACTTCAAAAATCAACAATGCTTAAAGTTCTAGTGAAATCTCCTCCTTTGTTGCACATAGGATGTCCCATATATACAGGTAAAAAAAATATATCTTTGTTTACTGATCTATTGAATAAGATAAGAAAGAGAATTGAAGGATGACATGGAGATTTTTTATCTATAGAAAGGAGACTAATCCTTATTATGCATGTACTGCAATTTTTCCCCTCTATACTTTGGCAGCTTTAGCTCCTCCTAAAAAGTATTAAACTCAATTAAAAGTATAATGGCAGATTTTTTGGGTGTAAATTTGAATGCAGTCCAAAACTTCATTGGGCTAAATGAAACTTGACTTGTTTTCCAAAGGAGGCAAGAGGTATAGGAGTCAGAATCATAGATGATACTGTTAAAATTTTTAGTATGAAGATTTGGTGGAACTTTAGAACAAATAAATATCTTTGGGAAGTTCATATGAATCTTTATAATATTATAAAATTCTTTACAAAATTTAATTGTCCTTTGTTGTGAGAGTGTCCACATGACACTCTATTTGCACAAATTCCTATGACTTTTTGGATACTGATATATTAAACGTCTCTCTCTCTCTCTCTCTCATGTATATGTGAATCCCATTTTTTCACTCTCCAATCGTTTCTAGGTTTTTTCCTTCAAACCCATTTTGTCTAAGATCAAACCAGTCTAGGAAACACCATTTCCAGTAAGAACTAACCGCCTTAAACTTTTCGTATTACCTATACTATCACCAAGTAATCGAACTAAAAAAAAGACATTAAAGTATAAAAATATGGGAGAAAAAAGTTGTTAATGCTCAACATCGTTAGAAAATTACAAGGTACCTACAAGTAAAGTTTCCCAAATTAAAGGAGAAGTTCGTGAACGGATCAAAATGACCAAAAGATCACAAGGTAATTTTTGCCACTCCAATTGGAAAGTTGAGAGATGCTATCAATTAACTTATAAAAATTTAGAGGAAACTCATTGGGGAAATTTTGTGAACACCTTGTGCACAAGATTGAAGGAAAATTGAAGGCCACCGTAGCGGAGTTCAACAAGCTCACACAGGTGGGGACATTTGACACAACCACCAAACAAATTACCTCCCCAAACAACATCACCTTCCTATTAAATGAAAATCAAGACAATTAGGTGAAATCAATTCATAAAACTTAAGAAAATTCTGTCAAACAACAAAGGTTGGAGAAGAATTCAGGGGATTCCGGAGTGAGTTACGTCGTGGGCAAGGGCAAAGAATAAATGCAATGGGTTTCCCAATTCATTTATTTAAGTTTAAACAAGAAAAGGTTAATATTTATTCTTGATTTCATTTATTTTTGTGTTTTTCTATGATTAGCACTAGATAGTTTGTTTTCGGCTCTCATAATCCATAAATTTGGTGGCTTAGAGGTAAAGAAAATAAAGGAAAATCACCAAAAAATTCCATGAATATGTTGTATGACTTCAAATATCTTTGGGTTTGTTTGAAAAGTTTTCCCTCTTCTGTATCAAAGAGATATGAAGGAAACGAGAGGGTCTCTTATCTTTTTACAAATTGGTTGTCTTGGTTCATGGTTTGCTTATGCACATCTCATGTTTGTTAAAATGGTTCTTAGAGTTAAAAATATGATTTAGATAACAAAACTCTTACTAGATTTTTTTTCTATATTAGAACTACATAATTTTTTGTTGTTTGTTTCATAATTTCACAATAAAGAAACATAACCGATTTCTTAAATTGTTGAGTCATTTTTGTCTCTGGCACCTTTTTTGTAGCTCAAGTCAAACTGTTTATCAAAACAAGACTACATTGTTGTATTTGTTGAGTGTTTTGCAGAAGTTTTTAACGCACTTGATACAAATGGTTATGTTATGCCAAAATTGAATGATGTGAGATGGAATTCGAAAGTTAATATATTATTTGTTAGAGATCTTTACAAATGTATACTGCATGGAAATAGCTATTGATACTAAAACTGTACATGGAATACCAAAGTAACTTGCACGATTTTGTTGATGATACTCCATGTATATTTTACATTAGAATTTTTAGAAGTTGTTTCATGATTTTTTAGGAAAATATATAATGCCAAAGTAAAAACCTTTTTTGATATATTATTTTGTGTGTTTACGCTATACGTTTGTTCACATGTGTTGTATTCATTTTGATTGATGGTGATTAGTTTTAGGTGAAAAGGTTGGAAAACTTTGTATTTTTGGGTGAAATGGTTGGAAAGATTTCTCTTTTGCTCTATTTATTTTTGGGTGAAATGGTTTGTATAACTTCTCATTTTAGTTAAAAAGGTGTTGTATCCACTTCAAATGTTGGTTTTCAAAAATGAAGAAGAGAAAAAAAATAAGATAATATAATTATACTTTTCAGTTGCTTAAAGCATTTTAGGACCAAAAACATCAAACCACATTGTTCTCTTATAACTACTAAGTTCGATTGCTTTGTATTTTTAGGTGATAAGGTTAAGAAATTTCTTCCTTCCACTTTTTAATTTTAGGTAAAATGAATGGATATCTTTTTATTTTAGTTAAACTGGTGTTGTATCCTGTTCAGATGGTTGGTCTCCAAGTGAAAAATGTAAGAATATGTAAATAAACTTCTAAATATGATATTCGCAAGGCCAAAATTGGTAGGATATTTTATCGAGGATGAACAAAAATTAAAATATGAAATTTCTTTTTTGTTTTTAGTAAAGGGAGAGAGAGAGAGATTTTCTTTGCTTTTTTTATTATTTGCAAACCAGGAATGACATGATTTCATAAATTCTACACATTATTAAGGATGATTGTATTTTTTTGTATCTCTTATATATGTTGGATTATTAGTTATATGATTCGTAAAAGTACATGTTTATTTGGATAGTTATCAATTAGACTTTACTTGTAATTTGGGTTTCAACAACTCAATTTGTGTTTAACATAGTATTTATAATTTTCGATCTTATATTGGCATTAATGGTAATTTTGGTTTGAGTAACTCAATTTATGTTTAACATATTTATATTTTTTGAGTTTAATTTATTTGCCTACAGTATATTCTTTTAGTTTCTTATAGATTGGTCGATTTTAAGTTAATTAAGTAAAATAGTTGTATTAATATTAAGTGCAACAAATGAAAATGATTTTTTTGCCATCCTCAGTTAGAAATTCACCTTCTCTTACTTTGTTTTTAAATTAAATGATGTTAGCAATGTACCTTATATTATTGAATGGGTGACATATTTTAGCCTGTTGAATGAAGAAGCTATGAATATTTTAGGTATTTAACAAGTGAATGTTTTCTATAAGACCCATTGTACAAGAAAAGATGGTTTTACATCTTAGACTATTATACGTGAGCTTTATATTTTGGGTTCTCTGCTTTTTTGTACTAATATATATGGTTTTACTTTTATATAGTAGGGCTCCTTTATATAATTGAGAACATTTGCAATAATTAATATATGCTTACTTTTGTACGGATTAGATACGGTATGATTTTCTTTTTATTCTAGACTCACCAGAATTAGTGAAGAACCAAGGAAATTTTGTTAGGAGGATGACTTCACTAACATTATTTTCACATTCCCTTTTCTGATATGCATCTATATTGTAATAATAATACTTTTGTATTTTTATCTTCTACAGCTAGAATTCTAAAATTCGCCCCGCATGAATGAGAATATGACATTTGAACAATTGCAAATGCATTAAAATAAGCTCTACAAATCATCTGTGAATCGTGCAGGATTAAAATCTAGTAAGATATATTATAGACTCCTTTACCTTAATCAAATTATGGAAAGAAGAGGTTCAAGCACTTGCGCCAGGATGCTATCATTTAAAGAGAACACGAAATATCAGCTATTATGGATAATGGGAAAATGAGACATTCTGGGAAATTTGGTCAAGTATGGTTTTTCTTGGTCATCACTTGCATTTGATTGAAGAAGGAAGAGTTAGAGATTATTGGAATTAGGATAGAAGTTAGAACATATTGAAGCTCAATTAAATTATGCCTCCCCAATTATCGATTGCTTATTCTTCAGTCCAAAGGTCTAAAAACAAGGAAGAGGATTGTTGACACCAAAATTAGTATGCTGATGTGGACGAACAATAAGAAGACACGTGTCAATCTATGTGGCACAATAGCAACGAGGAAGATTGTTTCCCCGACCAACATACTCACTCCGAGGAACACCAACCCTCCGAGGAACTCTTATCCTCCGAGGAACTCCAATGCTCCGAGGAACTTTTGGACGACGAGCAACTAAGGCGGTTCGAGCTGCACCTCGACCACAGCATTAATTGCCAGATAATCAACAGTTCAACTATTCATTGAATGCTTATCATCTTGACGCGCACGTTTGAAGAACATTAAATGAATTACCCTTTCATATGTGTATCATTTAATGTAACACCCTTCCATGTACAACCTAAGGGCTATAAATACCTTGTATCATCCTTATTCAAAGGGACCGGAATTTCTTGATAGCACTTGTAATCGAGAATTCTCAAACACTCAGCAATAACATAACAGTAGACGTAGGCCATTCATATAAGGCTGAACCACTTTAAAATCTTTTTGTCTTATTTATTTATCTGTGATTAAATAATTAGAGTAATCTAGTTTTTTACATCAACAGATTGGCGCCGTCTGTAGGAATCGATTGTTATTATCGTTTTTCACCAAAAATCATTCATCATCAATGGCGGATAATCCAGAATCTAGCAATCGAAACACTGAAAATGCTGGAAATCCTCCAAATCCCTCTGCACCTCCAGATCTGGTCGGAATTATGACGAAGCTGGCTCAAGGACAAATCGCCATGCAAGACACAATGAGGCAACTCATACAAACCCTTCATGGCGGTGCACCTGCACGTTCAGGACAACGAAGTGGTCAGAGGCAAACTTATTTACTTTCTTCACGATCCAGGCGTACTGAGTCATATCGTAATGAGGAGTCTGATGATTTATCTTATCAACCTGGGCGGACTTTGTCAATAAGGGCTACAGATACTGATCAACGTATCACTCTCTCTCCAGAAAAACCCAGTGCCTTAGAAAGACTGAGTAGGGTGTCTCCTTTCAGTCGATTAGGCCCTAGGAGGAATAGGAGTCCACCTAAGACCATGTCGAGGAGTTTTCGACAACCATCTGATCTCAGAGAAGGATCAGCACAATCACGACCAGTTGCTCGTCAAGATAGATCTCAGGAGGCTACTTCAGAACGATCTATTGCTCGAACCAATAGGCCCGAGGAAGGAAATAAAGCGTGGAAAGGGTCCCTTCAGTGATTGGAGGATAGATTGGGAGAAATGGCTAGGGCGAAGAATCCCCTACAACGAACTTTTGTTCAAGGGACACCTTTTATCCAGGCCATTGTGAATTTTCCTACACCGTCAAAGTTTAAAGCACCAGTAGTGACCCCTAAATATGATGGAAAGACAGATCCTGTTCTTCATATAGAGCAATATCAAGCTGCCGCCGATATCTATGCTGTCCCCGACGAGATGAGATGCAGAGCGTTCTCAGGAACTCTTACTGGAGCTGCCGAGATATGGTACAACAATCTTCCTCGGGGTAAGATTTCAACTTTCTTTCAGTTGGCCGAGTTGTTCATCGGCAATTTCTATTTTGGAGCAAAGCCAGTAAAACGAGTAGCACACTTGTTAAGTGTTAGACAAAAATCTGGTGAGAGCACTAGAGATTACATAACTCGTTTCAATAACGAGAAGCTGGAAGTTATAGATTACGAGGAGAAGACAGCAATCACCGTCTTGATGAGTGGGTTGTTGCCTAATAAGTTGTATTACACCTTGGAGAAAAATCCACCTAAAACTATGTCAGAGTTGATGGAAAAAGCGGCCAAAATCATGAATGCCGAGGAAGCTATGGCTGCAAAAAAGAATACAGATAAAGACACCAAGGTGGACGTCGACAAGTCTAAAAATAAAGAGCATAAGGGAAATGGCGGTGACAAGCGTTCCAGAAATAATAAGTCATCATGGGAAGTCCTGAAGAAATTCGATAATTATACTCCCTTCAAAATGGGTATTAATCATGTCTTGGAAGAAATCAAGAATAGCGAGGAAGTAAAGTGGCCGAAGAAACTGAGGTCAGATCCTGATGCGAGGAACAGGGACAAATATTGCGAGTTCCACAAAGATCATGGCCATATAACTAAAAATTGCATAGCTCTTCAGAACGAGATTGAAACACTCATCCGAAGAGGAAAGCTAGCAAAGTATGTTGATCGGGGTGGTGAAAGAAGAAATAATGGTCGAACTAGAGAGAGATCTAGACCTCCTCGTCGAGCAGAGGAGAAAAAGAAGATAGGTCATGAAGATGATGCCGAGGATGACCCCGATCTTCCCAAGAAACCAAGGCAGCCAGAACGAGAGGTATTTTCCATACGTTTTGGGTCATTTGATTGTAATGTTATTACAGGAGGAGATGCAGGAGGAGGAGATCTTACTGCAGAAAGAAAAGCTTACCTCGGAGAGGCACAAGCTTGCTCGTATATTCAGCAAATAAATTTGGCCGAGGAGGATCGTCCGAGGAAGGTAAACAAAGAGAAGCTGGTTATTGGCTTTTCAAAAAATGACCTGGCAGGTGTTCTTTACCCTCACGACGACCCTTTGGTGATCAAAATGAGGATGAAAGAAGTAGTGATTTCAAGGGTGCTGGTAGACAATGGCAGTTCGGCAGACATCATGTACTATTCATGCTTTGACAGTTTAAATTTGAAGTTATCTCAATTGGAGCCTTATCACAGACCTCTTCTGGGTTTTGCTGGCGAAAAAGTTTTTCCACTTGGGACGATCAAGTTGGATATATTCATTGGAACTTGGCCTGCTTGTCGAACAGAAAGAATACGCTTCTTTGTGATGGATAAGAATGTGCAGTCAGCTTACAACATCATCATGGGAAGAGTTGGTTTGAAGAAGTTCGAAGCAGTCCCATCTACAGTACATCAATGCTTAAAATTCCCAACAAATTTCGGAGTGGGAGTGGTTAAAGGTGATCAAAAAGTAGCTCGAGAATGCTATTATTCATCTGCCGAGCAAGAGGAACTTGAAGAATCAAGGAAAAAGACTACTACTTACCAGGTGGAGGAAAGTACGGAAATTGAAACACTTGATCCAAGAGATTAATCCCAACTTGTAAAAGGACAAGTGGTAGAATCTACAGAAAATGTTATTCTGGACGACGAACACCCTGAACGAGTAACCCAGATAGGTTCATCGTTGGATGCTTCAATAAAACAGGAGTTGATAACTTTTTTGAGAAACAGAAAGAAAACTTTTGCGTGGAGTCATGAAGATATGCCAGGAATAGATCCAAATTTCTTATGTCATGAGCTCAATGTGAATAAGGAGATCAAGCCTGTAAAGCAGAGAAGAAGGGTATTTAGCCCCGAGAAGAATCAAGCTATTCAAGAGGAGGTCGACAAGCTCCAGAAAGCCCAATTCATTGAAGATGTGAAGTATCCGGACTGGTTGGCAAATTTGGTGATGGTAAAGAAGAAAAATAATAAATGGAGAATGTGTGTTGATTTCACTGATCTCAACAAGGCCTGCCCAAAGGATCACTTCCCATTGCCCAGAATTGACCAACTAGTGGATGTTACCTCGGGGCACGAGCTGCTCAGCTTCATGGATGCTTACTCTGGTTATAACCAGATCAAAATGAAACCTGAAGACAGGGAAAGCACTTCTTTTACTACCCCTAGGGGAACTTATTGTTATAATGTTATGCCTTTTAGTTTTAAAAATGCAGGAGCGACATACCAGCGGCTGATGAACAAGGTTTTTGCCGAACAAATCAGTTGCAATATGGAGGTCTATGTCGACGATATGCTGACAAAGAGCAAGAAAGCTGCTAATCATCTAGTTGACTTAGGTCAGACCTTTGATCAACTGGATAAATACCAGATGAAGCTCAACCCGACGAAGTGCACCTTTGGAGTACGAGAAGGAATGTTCCTCGGGTATATCGTTAACCAGCGAGGCATTGAGGCAAATCCAGCAAAGATCAAAGATCTTTTAGGGTTGCGATCTCCAACGACGAAGAAAGAAGTGCAGAGTCTTACAGGACGAGTTGCAGCGCTCAATAGATTTGTATCTCGAGCAACTGATAGGTGCCTTCCATTCTTCAAAACACTCCGAAAAACTTTCGAGTGGAATGATGAATGTGAAAAAGCCTTTCAAGACTTGAAGAAATATCTGGGAACACCTCCATTGCTGTCCAGACCAGTGATGGGAGAAAAGTTATACTTATACCTGGCAGTATCAAAAAATGAGGTCAGCTCGGCATTGATCAGATTGGAGAATGGAGTCCAAAAGCCAATTTATTACACAAGTAAGGCTTTTCGAGGTGCAGAGATCAGGTACCCAAAGTTGGAAAAATTGGCATTGGAATTAATTGAAGCTAGTAGAAGAATGAGGCCATATTTCCATGCCCATACCATCATCGTGTATACCGATATGCCATTAAGACAAGCTCTTCATAAGCCAGAAAAATCAGGAAGACTGATGTACTGGGCAATAGAGCTCGGTGAATATGATATTGTGTATGAACCCAGATCATCCTTAAAAGGGCAAGCTGTAGCAGACTTTATAGCAGAGTTTACATATCCTGATACCCCCGAGGAACAAAAGTTGCTCGCTGACCAACCTATGGATGTTACAGGATCAACAGACATAAGTCCAGACCAACTCCGGTTGGTAAAAGAGCTTGTGGATGTAGAAAGATCATCAAATTCAAACTCAGACCAACTACGGTTGGTAAAAGGGCGAGAAGAGATGGTCGACGAGGAGCGAAAAATACCAGGGGAGGATGAAACAAAACAGCAAATATTTCACCGAGGAACGCTGTCAGATAAGAATTTTGAAGACGAGTTACCTACGTGGAGATTGTATGTAGATGAAACAGGTTGTGGAGCAGGGATTGTTTTGAACACCCCAGACGAGATTGACGTGGAATATGCTTTACGATTCCAATTCAAGGCTTCCAATAATGAGGCTGAGTATGAAGCCTTGATAGCAGGTCTTAATTTAGCAAAGATTATGGAAGCACAACAAGTGATGGTATTCAGTGATTCCCAATTAATTGTGAATCAGATAATGGGAACGTATGCAGTTAAAGGAGAACTAATGGTCAAATATCATGCAAAGGCGATGGAGTTGTTGGAAGAATTTGATGCCATTCAGTTAATCAGAATACCAAGAATGAATAATGCACAAGCAGACGCACTGGCCTGACTAGCATCATCTACTCGTACCAAGTTGCGAAGAACGATACCAATTGAGGTGTTAGAAAGTCGAAGCATAGATGAAAGCTTGACGATGAATGTTATTTCCCTTGATTTAGGACCATCTTGGATGGATCCCATCAGGGCATATGTCGAGGAAGGAGAATTACCGGAGGACAAGATCGCTGCCAAGAAATTAAAGTTTAAAGTTGCTCGGTATGTACTAACTAATGGTGTTTTGTATAGACGAGGAATTATGGCAGGTTTGCAAAGATGTGTACATCCCTCCGAGGTGAAAGAATTGATCGAAGAGATCCATGAAGGGTCCTGTGGAGCCCATGTAGCAGGTCGAACACTTTTGCAAAGGGTGATGACGCAAGGATACTACTGGCCAACGATGAGAGCTGATTGTATAGCCTATGCCAAGAAGTGTGACAAGTGCCAACGTTTTTCCTCCATCCGACGAACTCCACAAGCATTATTGACACCCATAACTTCCCCTTGGCCATTTTCCATATGGGGAATTGATCTGGTTGGACCACTGCCAACGACCCGAGGAAGATTCAAGTACCTCGTCGTCGCAGTGGATTATTTTACTAAATGGGTAGAAGCTGAGCCTCTGATTGATATGACGTATGAGAAGGTGTACCAATTCGTTTGGAAGAACCTCATCTGTCGATATGGTCTCCCTCATGCGTTCATTACAGACCATGGAACACAATTCGATAACGAGGAGTTTGCCGCCTATTGTCATCAGTCAAACATTTTGAAGGTTCATTCAGCACCAGGCCATCCTCAAAGCAATGGACAGACTGAAGTGATGAACAGAACATTATTAAATGGTTTGAAGAAGAGGTTAAATGAGGCTAAAGCTAACTGAATTAATGATCTACAATCAGTATTGTGGGCTTACCGAACAACTCCCCGAGCAGCAACTGGAGAATCACCATATATGCTGGCGTTTGGAAGTGAGGCTGTAATACCTGCCGAGTTGGGTCTTCCGACACATAGAGTGCTGAATTTCAATTCACCAGTCAGTGACTTGATGAGAAGACTGGATTTGGATATGCTCGAGGAGGTTAGAGAAGAAGCAGCCATTAGGAATGCTGCATATCAACAACGAACAACTTTATTCTACAACAAGAGGGTGAAGAAATGCGATTTAAAGGAAGGAGATTACGTGCTAAAGAAGGTCATTCAGAAGCACAATAAATTGGAAGCAAATTGGCATGGACCTTACCGAGTTACAGAAGTTGTTCGACCAGGAACTTACCGAATAGCAACTTTAGAAGGAGAGGAATTCAAGAATGCTTGGAATGCTGAACACCTTCGCAAGTATTATCAGTGATGTAAAATGTACAGCAAGTCCATCAATATGAATAAAACGATGATGTTTCATCATTTTTCTCTCCTTTGTTTGAAAGTTTTTCGGGGAATACTAGTGTTGTACACTACGCTGCTCGACAGCAAAAAGAAGACGATAGTTCAAACCCACGATCAACTCCGGTTGGTAAAAGGGCGAGAAAAAACTATACTCCTTTGGTTAGGAGGCATACACTAGCGTGACCAACTACGGTTGGTAAAATAACTAGTAGATAGTTCGAGCGTGATCAACTTCGGTTGATAAAATAGCGAGAACACGATAGTTCAGACCCACGACCAACTCCGGTTGGTAAAAGGGCGAGAACAAACTATACTCCTTTGGCTAGGAGGCATACACTAGCGTGACCAACTCCGGTTGGTAAAATAACTAGTGGACACTAATAGTTCGAGCGTGATCAACTTTGGTGGGTAAAATAGCGAGAACAAACTATACTCCTTTGGTTAGGAGGCGAACACTAATGTGATCAACTTCGGTTGGTAAAAGAGTTAGTGGGCATGATAGTTCAAACCCATGACCAACCCCGGTTGGTAAAAGGGCAAGAACAACATTCTTAAAAATGCCAATCTCGGTTGGTTTGAAAACAAAATATGCTCTCAAATGCCAACTTATGTTGGTCGGGAAGTAAGTTATTACATAAAAGTTCATCGAAGAACAAATATTCCAAACTGAACCAAGTATAGTTGGTCGGGGATAAAAACCCACTAACTGTAGCTGGTCGACGAGGAAAAATCTTTGACCTTGGTTGGTCGGGCACATTTATTAAAAAAGACAAAATTTACCAAGTATAGCTGGTCGGGGATAAAAACCCATTAACTATAATTGGTCGACGAGCTCAATTTAAACAACCTTGGTTGGCTGTAAGAAATTTTAACATTTTTTATACTCATTACTTTGTTATTAAGTGATCGAGCAACATTTTTTATACTTGTAATTTTTTATTACTAGATTGGTCAATGAACCACAAAGAATTGTTATGCAATCACAAATATAAAAGTGTTAGACAAGTACAAAACAATAGCAATACAGATTTGCAAACAAAAAATGAAAGTCTTTTATTAAAATTCAAAATAAATTACAGGTTACATATGTGTGCTAATTATTACATTGAAAATCCTATTTTATTGGTTTTTTCCCCTCAGCCTTCGATACAGGTTCCTCGCCAGCAGGAGGATCATATAATGTCTGAGGAGAATTGATAAAATTCAAGTCCTTCAACATTCTGACATTCATTACTGAAGGAGTATCCAAGAGATGCTCGGGATGAGATACTTCAATTTGAGAATGAAGATTATAGTCACCAAGATATTTTGAAATTAAGCTCCGAGGAATGGCACGAGCTGGGATCCATTCCATGTCCAATTTATAGGGTGGTACAGGCAAGTCTAGTAGCCCCGGAGTATGATAATCCCACAGGTAGTGCCCCTGTTCGAGCTTCAGCACACCCAGGGCGTTCAACCATCCCTGTTTATAACCTTCATTATTGGCATTTTCAATGCGAGCATCCAAGCGATAAAGGGCCTCATTATAGCTTGCATTCCAGAATTCGCGAGGTTGTTTATGGAATTGGAAAGTTAATCTTTCTAACTGCTCATGAAGGTTCCTGGCAAAAACATCCTTATTATTCAAAGCAGACTTCGTCGAAGTAAGTTGATCTTCCAAAGTTAGGATTTTCTTGGACATTTCAGACAAAGCCCGATCTTTTGCGTTCAACTGGTACGCTTGAGTTTCCAATGTTGACAGGGTACGAGATTCTTCAATACTACGAGTTGTTCTTGATCGACCCCGAGCAGCTGGAGTGCTTCGTTCCTCATTAACATCCTGGGCAACTCTTCCTCGCCCACGAGAACCTCTTCCTCGTTCCCGAGCAGTAGCAGAAATACCAGACCTTCTTAAAGTATCCAATTCTTGCCTTAATTTGGCATTCTCAACCTCTAAGAATGAGAACCCTTCGTCGGAGACTGGTACCAAGGCAGTGGAAGATGAAGCTGCAGACTTATACTGTGCCAACTCTGTCTGCAAATTGTTGTTCTCTTGTTCCAGCAGCTCGGCGATCTGTCTGCAGGCCTCAACTTCACCTTTTAGGGTCCTCTCCCTGACATCATACCCAATAATGAGTTTGTCATAGCCCTTCTCGGCAGAAAGCTAATTATATTTCTTTTCATACCCCTCATGTAACAAGGCATTTGACTCCCTGTACTGATCCTTGAGATCTTCTAGAGTATATTGAAGCTCCTCGATCATATCATAGTAGGCCACATTATTGGCCACTGCTCTATCAAGTAAGTCCTTCAGGTACCGATAAGTTTCGATTGCTTGCTCTGAAGCACCATGACCAAGGATATCGACAATTTCGGATGTACTGAGGTCTGTGTGACCAGCTTTATAATACTCATGGCATTGCTGCATCAACTTTGTGTCGTTAGCAGACAAAAGATCCATCCTGGCCAGAAACTAACAGAGAAAGAAAAAGAAGATCAAGACAGAGTGCAGATAAAGAAGAGACAATCATATGGAAAGAAAGAACTCAAATTTTATTAGATCATAAGGCAAAAGTTACAAAGATCTGAGATACAAAGTACAAGTAAGGAGAAAAACAGAAAGATAGTACCGAACAACTTCACACCTTTTCCTTGTCTCCCAAGACTTTCTCGGGAGGCTGGGACGAGGAGCTTGGTTGCTCGGTGGGAACACTGATTTGATCGGCTGGAGTTGGGATTTGTTCAAGAGGAGCAAGAAAAGAAGAAATCTCCTCAGCAGATGTCTGGTTGGGTTGAGGAGCATGGATCTGATCACCCACAATCATTGAAGATTCTTCAGATGCAGCTTCGTCTTCATCTTCGTCTTCAATAACTGGAGGAGGACCAGGGAGATGTTGTTGAAATAGCTCAGAGTCCTCGCTCACCTTCAATTCCTGCAAGGCAACAACCCAACCATCATGGAAGAATTTCAAACTTCCATAATTCACCTGGGTCATCATTGCTGCTACCCCCTATCCCATCCTTTATCCCAACCAGTTTGAAAGGATTTCTTCACAGCTGTTTTTCTCTTCATCTTCTCCGAGGAGAGCTTCTCGGATAGAAGGTCCTCGGAGGCTTTCAGCTTGGCCTCCAACTCCTCCTTCTGACGATTTGCTTCGCGCAGAAGTGTCAGCTCTTCCTCAGCTGATTTCAGCTTATTTTCAAGCTCCCCGAAAGTAGTGAGCTTCTCGAAGTATTTCTTGTTCTCCCTCTCCAAGTCCTTCACCTTGTTTCCCAACTACACCTTTTCTGCTTCAGATGCAGCCAATTTCTTCTCCCATACACCTTTATCCTCGTCGTACTTCTGACGGGATTCCTTCAGAGATTGGGCCAAACCCTGGAATGCATCCTCTACTCCAGACGAGGAGCTTGAAGCCTTGAGCGCTTCATCTTTCTTCACAATGGTGTTAAAACAACTAACCAGTTGAAAAAAGAATGTAGTGATGAGTTAGTGCCGAGATACATATATTGATAGAAGGAAAAATTCAAGATAAAAAGAAACTTACTGAAGCAATGTGACGAGTAGCTAGGGATGTCAGCATATCCCTAGGCATGTTTTCCTCGATGCCTTGAACTTCAGGAATAATCCAAGTTTTTACCGAGCTCATTGCAGAGCTCGGGGGAATGATGGTTGGAACACCAGCTCCACTAGTTTGGAGCTGGGGAATGGCTTCAGAAAAACTAACCGAGGAGGATTTCTTCAATCTCCTCAGTGGAACTTCAGCAGTTTCAGCCAAAGAACCCTTGGTGGGGGAAATAGTGATCACTTCCACAGAAGTACTTTTCTTGCTCGGAGCCATTGGAGGCTTCTCGGCAGCCTTCTGAACAGCAACAGAAGGAACAACATCAATTTTCTTGGTCCCCTTTGGGACTTCAGCCTTGTTCCTCTTTCCATCCCCGGCAGAGGAAGTCTCCTCGAAGATAGTAGGAACTATTTTCTTACCCATCTTCTAACTTAGAGGAATATGGGATTCTGGTGAAGATTCCTCGGAAGCTGGCAATGGGTCACTAATGCTGACCACGGGACGAGCAGTAAAGGATGATGTGTAGCTCATGTACTGCAACAAATATGAAGCAGACCTGATGTGCTCGTCTGCAACCCTCTGATGCAAACTCCAGATATGTTTCAACTGCTTTATATTGACTTCTGACTCTTTTGGAGTTTTTCTCTTGCTGTCAACTGCAAACAAGAACATATTGAAATATCAGTCATACATTTTATCAAATACCATGAAATCATAATTTCAAAAACAAAATAAGATGAAACGACCTATCCCATTGCCATATGGGGGGATCTGGGACCCTCATATACTGCATCTCCAACCAAAGGGGCATGTTGCCAATTTTTTATAACTACCCCGTGTTCAAAATAATCCTTGTTGGCATCAGGGAGGTTGACTACTAAGGCCCTATTCAAAAACCTAGTTTTTAAATAAAAAACGTTGTCTAAAACAGCCCATCTGTAACAGTACATAATCTCAGGAATTCCTATACGAGTTTTATGAGTTTGATTTAACCTATATACCCCATTAACTATTCTCCATGTGTTGGGGGCTATTTTTACAGGGACAACGTCGAAGTACTGACAGAACTCTAAACACAACGGATTTGGTGGAAAAGAAAATCCACATTCAGCAATAAATAGGCTAGGGAACCAGTGTCCCTCAGCCAAATCAAAATAACTGGAAGGCTCAGAAAGAACCTCCAAAGTTACCCAAGAAGGAATAGAGAAGTCAGAGCGGAACTTCTCAAGAGATTCGATAATATAAACCATGGTGAATAAAAAGAAATGAAGAAGAAAATCTTACAGGAAAAAAGGAGATCTGTTGACGAACAAACGAAGGAGGAAATGAACGCACAAGAGAGAGAAAAGCTTTAGAAAACTCGAAAGCAGAAATTGAAAAGGTAGAAGACGATGGGATTGCCTCTGAAGTTTAAATACCTTGCCTTGGGAAACGGCGAAAGAAATGATTACAAAAAGGAAATATTACGCTACCGGCGGCTAAAAGGACAAAAAGGGCACGAAGATCGAAGCGCTTATAAAAATACAAAAAGGCGGATTCTGCGAATTTGGAAGGAAATTTAAATATGAAAAAAAGCTCATAAAACCCAGGAAGGTCATTTAATATCGCCATATACCGAGAAAGAATGTTCCATACTCCTCAAAGTTCGAAATATGAAACATTGGGGGCTTCTGTTGACACCAAAATTAGTATGCTGATGTGGACGAACAATAAGAAGACACGTGTCAATCTATGTGGCACAATAGCAACGAGGAAGATTGTTTCCCCGACCAATATACTCACTCCGAGGAACACCAACCCTCCGAGGAACTCTTATCCTCCGAGGAACTCCAATGCTCCGAGGAACTTTTGGACGACGAGCAACTAAGGCGGTTCGAGATGCACCTCGACCACAGCATTAATTGCCAGATAATCAACAGTTCAACTATTCATTGAATGCTTATCATCTTGACGCGCACGTTTGAAGAACATTAAATGAATTACCCTTTCATATGTGTATCATTTAATGTAACACCCTTTCATGTACAACCTAAGGGCTATAAATACCTTGTATCACCCTCATTCAAAGGGACCGGAATTTCTTGATAGCACTTGTAATCGAGAATTCTCAAACACTCAGCAATAACATAACAGTGGACGTAGGCCATTCATATAAGGCTGAACCACTTTAAAATCTTTTGTCTTATTTATTTATCTGTAATTAAATAATTAGAGTAATCTAGTTTTTTACATCAACAAGGATTCTCTAATATGGTATGCTACTTACCGAGGGACTTTTCATCAACTTCAGAATATTATTTGATTAGAGGAAACAAGTCTAGATATTAGTGTAGTATGTTTATTTTTAATCCTTCAATTCATTTGAAAATATTCATTTTCCTATAGAGATCATTAAGTATTTTTCCCTGGTTGACTCATTTATTAAAAAGAAAGGAGTCAGGGGTCCCTCGATATGTGAGCATGGTAAATCTTCCGCTTGTGAAACTTTGGACCATATTTTCTCTAATGGTGACTATTATAAGAATACCATGTGGATACCTTCACAAGATGCCACATGGAATCTCTGAAGGCAGAAGAAGAGATCGTCCTCATTATTTAAGTTTTCTCGTCCAGGAATAGATATGCTTGGCTCATGTATGCTTGTGCTCGGCCCTGTCATTCTGTCCATCGTCTTGATAGGTTTACCATGGTTGCATTAGTTGACTAAGTTAATATCACTTTCATATTATCCTATACACGTAAGAGAAGATCGTTAATCATGCTGACCATACTTTGCACGCAATGAATTTAAACACCTAACCACCCAGTTTGTGTTGTAACAAACTCATGCTTATATGTCCCATCATGTGTAAAATTTGTAACTTCCTAGCCTATAAAGGTACTCCATCTTCCCCATAATATTCTCCAATAACTAACTATAAATAGCACAGGATCCTATGGGGTTAGAGGACTTCCTCTAATCACTTTATGCAAACTTTAAAGATAGAGATAAAGAAAACGAACTAGAGCTTGTATTCATTGGAAATAAGATCACCATCACTACACCAATAGACGTAAGCACCTCTTTGGGTCGAACCATGTAAATGACTGTTTTCTCTATTAGTCTTTCACCCCTTTATCTATTTCAATTTAGCATTCTCACAATTGAATCCATTATTTATTATTGTTTATTATTGAAAATTCTCTACCTAAGACCTAAAATCCATAAACCAATTTTAGACGATAACAGATTGGCACCATGTGTGGGAAATCGACAAGTCATTATTGTTTCCTACCTATTTATCAATTTTCTTTTCCCCTTTTCATAATTCAAGAATTTATGGTTGATGATGCTGGAAATAGCACCACCCTTCAAGGTGATACCAACCTCGGCCTGAAAGAGTACGAGGTCGGTGAAGTCTGGCAACTGCTCAATCAGAGGTTATCCGCGATGATCTTGGCTCAGTAGGAGAGCCGAGGTAAGGTAGGTGGAGTTGTAATGTCGGCCTGGGTCGAGGTAATGGTGGAGTAGTGGGAACATCGACTGATTCCCAGCTGAGGCTGATTATGATGATTGTGTAGTCTCTGCTTCCTCAGCTTACACCTAGCGGAGGTTGATGTATGATGTAGGCATGATGTCTGCTCCGGCCGACCTGATGGATTACTATCTGCATGGACCATGAGGACCTCACCTGTTGTTTGGCTGTGAGGCAATTAGTAAAGTCATCCATGGACGACCTTGCTTCGGACGACACCGCTGGTCGCCAATCTGGGGCCCTTCTAACCTCGGCCATCTCCCTGGCCGAGGTTGGTGTCTCTGAGCTGTTGGGTTCATATAGGGCACATCAATCACCCCTAGCCCTTAGTTACCTATGTGATCAGGTGCCTAAGGGGTATGTTTGCTCGAGGTTGGATTTCTTTAGGTGCCAATATTTTCTTAACAAGTGTCAGCTTCTGAAGGTGGTTGTGTGTTTGGCAAGTGCAATGATTGTGGTATTTTGGGATCCCGAGGCAATGATGGACCTTGGGATGCGTGCAAGTGGTTTGTAAGGGTTTTAACCCTTTTTTCTCTCTTTCTTCTTCATTATCTTTCTTTCTCATGCCTGATCCTTCTTTGAATTCTCTCTCTTCCAGAGCTTGATCAAGGGTGCATTTCGTGGAATTTTCTTGCCAATCTTCCCACTCTTCACTTCATACTTCATCAGGTACTGCCTATTACCCCTTCTTTGCCATATATTCAGCCTTGTTTCCCTATTTATTGCTTTTTTCGGTCTCCGCTTGAGTTTTTCGGTAGGGTTATGAGTTTTCCGGTAGCCCTTGTTCTTGACTGTCCTTAATAATTCTTGTTTAAATTCCCAGCTTGATCCTTAGTTAGGTTGGGTCAAGTTGTTTGTTTTTAGCTTAATTCCATAAGTGTAGGGTCGTCCCCACATACTCAGACCCCTTTATAAACTCTTAGAGGAATTCCCTTCTCTTAAGGAGAAAACCTTAGATAAAATTAGGCAAATAGAACGAGCCCAATAGGAAGCTCGTAAGGCAGAGGCATTTCCTCTTAGGCCTATATTTCCACCACCTCTAAAAGTGGTATATCCTGATCCATCTGTGCCTGCAGAGGTCCCGGTAGAACCCATTCCTATGTCTAAGTCTGAGTCATCCACCTCAAACCCTATGTTTGTTGATTCTTTTGAAGAAGCCATGGATTATTCAGTCCAGATGGACCAAGCCCCTGATCAAGCCGAGGTTTCCAGTCGTGCCTCATTTCACAAGAGTTTTAGCATCTCACACTCTTCCTTTGACGTTGAAATTACAGGGCCTAGCGTGGTTGTTCCCCCAATCCTTGACGTTATTCCCCTGTCGGTTGCCACAAGTGCTGAATTTGCTCAGAGGTTCCCTGGCGGTGTTCCCGCATCTGCTCAAGCCGATGTTGACCCGGATGAGGATGACGGTAACAAAAGTGATGTTTACACCTCTGAGGCGACCGAGATAGAGAGCACTGTCAGCGAGATCGACCTTTTAGACTTCATACATCTGTACTCTATAAGTCCATCCATAAAACCTAGGAGACCTCTGAGGAACGAGAGGGCCTTTGGCGACCGAGATGGTGAGATCTTCTTATACGAGCTGATGTTCAAGTTAGGATTTTGTCTTCCCATTCATCCAATAATCAGGGCTATATTGTCCTATATTAACTTGGATCCTTCCCAATTATCACCCAATGCCTGGAGGGTGATAATTGGAGCTATAATCTTATGGAGGGCAGTCCATCATTTAGACCTTCCCGTCCAAGTCTTCACAGGGTGCTACGTCCCCTCTTCTGCCAATAATCATCCAAGTTACTACCATTTTTTAGCTCGGAAGTGAAATAAAAAGATGTTACAAGTTACCCAAACCTCTAACCACAATTGGAAACCACGCTACTTCTTCGCGTCAGGGCCATGGGAGTTTGGTCTCTGTGCCCCCTCTTCATCCTTAGAGATGAGAATACCCCTGAGATGGGGAAAGGTGACAATGGATGCTAGGGCCGACCCTGGGCTAAGCCAAAATAACCTTCAGAAGGTCAAAGACCTTTAGGATAAAGGGGAGCATGGTCTGCTGGTCAAGAACGAGCATTTGATGACCCCATACTACCTCTCTGAGACTGTCCTTGGGGGGAGTCCTCTGACTGAGCTCCGTAAGTTATTTTATTATTTCAACAAGTTATACATCTGACTTTGTTATGTCTATGATTTTCTAACTCAGACCTTTCTATTTGCAGAATGTCCCAAAGGAATTTCTAACGACCTTTGGGAGATGGCATCCCCTAGTCTTACCAAACTCGTAAAGAAAGAAGGTCTAACTGTGCCCCCGCCTCCTCCAACAACTTCAAGGGCTGAGGCCTCCAGGAAGAGGAGATCTGCTGACCCTACACTTAAAGATCAGAGGCAGAAGAAGAAAACTCAACAGGGGGATCGTTTCATCCCCATCTCCTCTGAGGATGCGTTAATTGCTCGTCTGGAGTAACTGAAGATTGGCGACAGTCTTATCGGCCAGATTTCGAAGGCCTTGGATGCTATCAGCTCAGTCATGACTGATTCTGACAAACCCTTCTGCCGCTCTCTAGACATGCCACTATTGGTCGAGTTCGCCCTTCATCAATCTATCCAAGTAAGAATTTTTGCCTTTGTTCGAACAAGTGTAACCTCGTCTTTAAATCATACCAAATCTTGAACTGGCATCTCTTTATGCGTTCTGCAGGGTCTCCTCACCATGCACCATTTTGTTGACTGGACACCGAGGAAACTTCCTCTGATTGAGAAAGGAAAAGAGGTCAAAAAGACCGAGGCTGTTCTAAACGCTGAAGTGGAGCGTCTGAAGACTTCCTTGGAGAAGTCTGAGGCTAGCGTGAAGTGGCTGGAAAAGGACATGGATAATATGAAGAAGGATCATAGCTCTGCCCTAAAGACTCAGGCTGACTCTCTTCAACACAAGGTCGATGTCGCTGTGAAGTCTGCCTTGGATGATTCCTCCGAGAAGATCTTGGAGGACTACAAGGTCTCTGATGAATTTGTCAGCTTCGGCTTTGAGTACCTCGAAAGGGGTGTTAAGGCCACTGGAAAATGAGATTCAATGAAGGAGAAAGATGTGACACCCCGACTAATTAAATACCGGGTAGCTACTCCTTTATTAAATCAATACAAAATGCCAAGTTGGTCCAGTTAATAGCATCACTTTCGAAAACATTTTTAATGATTACTAACCACCTAGTATTTAAAAAGTGAGTTGTCAAATTTTAAATTAAATCTGATTAACATGCAATAAATGAAATATAGAAATGTAACACAACCATTCACGATAAAGTCCAACTATAATAAATCAACAAGTAAAGATGAGTCTCGAGGAAATACTCCTCACAACAATCCCAATATGAAACGAAATAAAACAAGTCTGCATCCTGAATTAATTACAAACCAAAGTCTGAATAACTGAAATATAAAATGAAATGTCTCTAAAAGAAATGGGCGACATGCCCTACAACTGATGAAATCTGAATATAGAGTCAAGGCAAATGAAGCGTCTAATAGCAAGGCCCTGTAACTTCCACAACATCTACAGCTCGTCACCTGACTGGAAATACTATGCATGGTGTCCTTGTGGCTGGGCACCTAAAAATGGTTTTTACAAAAAGATAGATTTGAAAGCAAACGGGTCAGAGCCCGAATGTGGAGAGTATTTTAAAAATAGCAAGTTCTTTAATAACAATTAAAACAATGAATGCAAGATACATGTTAGGACGTGCTCTCACATGAAATACTCACCTCTCGTCTAACAGTGCACTCCTAACGATCCTGTACCCATACATGTGTTATTTATCTAACTAAACCATCATAAATTCTAACCCAACTACTCGATTCACAATATGAATTCCCAATGTTATTACTTAAATAGGTAGCTTTACTTGAACTCGGATTCTCAATTGTTAGCATTACAATTTACTGGAGGTTATCCCCTTATTTATCATCTCATGGAGTTACTATAAATGATTCTCATAAGTAAACATCACAATTCCTTTTCATTCCACCGTATATTAATCATATCATAAATATACAATATAAGCACCCCGAGGCTAAGCTGCGGTGCACACACATACTCTGCTATCCATCCCGGTACATCACGTACATAAGGATTACAAATTCCGAATCTCTCAGGAATTGTTAGAATAAACACCACACACAAAATGGAGGCGAACATAATTCAACATATCCACGGTCACGTACATACCTACGCTCCATAGTCAGCTGGCTTAATAACTCACAATTAAGTCATTCCCTTGAACTTTGTCCTCTAGGTACCAAACTAAATCCGGGCACACAAGGATTAGAAGGCCCTAAGCGAACGTAAACCTCCCGTGATAGCAAGTATGGTAGGTATGTCATACACATAAGATTATATACTAAGCATGCACACATCTTAGATATCTCAATATTAATAAAGGTATTTTCTACATCCTTATACCATTATTCCAATTGTATACATTTTTAGTCTTCCGATAATATATAATGTAGACTGTCGACACATCTCACGTCATAGATTCTTATACTTAAAACCTATCTCAAAGGGGTTATTAAGTTTCCTAATATTCCCACATATTACATCATTATTCTTAAGGTCCTTACTTCTGCCCCAAACCTCAATTCATCAACTTATTCAAAATTACTCTATTAATCCTAATATTATCACTTATCGAGCTTCAATAGCTTTTAGAATAATTCCTCAAATTAAAGTCTAATTAAGGTCCGAACTTTATAACCGTACCTACTGGTCTTCCTTAAGTCTAAGGATATTCATAAGGTCTCCAATAAAATTTTCCAAGGGTTAACATCATTAAAATTTAACTAGGGGAAATTTTAATCTTTCTGAGAAGGTCGATCGATCGACCTTGACCTTCGATCGATCGATGATGGTCGATCGATCGACTGATGAATGTCGATTGATCGAACGCACCAGGTAGGCTGCGGACTGCTTCGTTTTGCAGTTTTAAAACCATCTCAAAACCCCATTAACAAGCATGAAACTCCAAGAATACGTTATAATATCATCATACAATCATCCTACAACAGTGTTAACGTTCTAAAACCAATAATTCATCATTCAAGGGCTTTGTTTGGATCAAATCTTCATCAAGAATTCCAGTTTTCTATTTCTTTCAAGAACATTAATAAACTTCTTCTAAAATCCGTTTTTAGATCATCAATGGTTCTGTTTTGAATACATAATTCGTCCAGAAAGTTTCTACATGCAATTCCTAACATAGTTCATAGTTTTAAATCCTCAAATTCATGGGTCTTATCAATCTTCCAAGATAAATTTGATGATAATCCTAAACATGGAAAAGCATAGCATTTAATCAATTATAATTAAACCACTTGCCTTAATCTTTCTCTGAAATTGGAGGTTGAATCTTGAAGGTTGAATCTGTCCTCTCTCCCTCTCTGCAGAATTCTCCTCTTTCTCTCTCTCTCTCTACAAGTTCTTCTCAAGGATGATGACAATGGAGGTGTGGTTGGTTTTTGGCAAGTTGGGACTATTTCTTAACTTCTCCCGTAGCCCATTAAGTCCCTTAGTATAGTTAGTGGGTTTAGTGGATAAAGAATAAGTCAGATTTTTGTTTCTAATTTTCGTGGGTTTTAATTCCCAAATTTCCGAAATTACCAAAATGCACTTTTAAGTTACCGGTATGGCCCAATAATGCCCCGGGACCCAAACTAAACTCCCGGCTAGTGTTTTCTGACTATTTCGATCCTTACGGACTCGTTGGCGCACTCAAAATGACCATACGGGTGATAAAAATAAAATTCACTTTTTAATTCAAATAATTATATTCCTGACGCGACTGTCACGCGCGTCCCAACAAAATTTTTCAAATTGCCGTATTTCAATCTCGCGACAATTTCAATAGTTCCAATATTCATATATTGCCATATATACACATTATAATCAAATACTAACTCACATCTCGTTAATATTTTATCCGGATTAATTTTCAATTAATACACATTTAATTCAATTAATCCCCAGAAATAAATATCACGAAAATAGGGGGTATTACATACTTCCCCCCTAATAACTGAATTTCGTCCTGAAATTCGGAAAAGTAAGGCACACCTGGAAAAATTAGGTATCCTCCAGTATTCAAAACAATTATTAAGAAAAGCCCAAATCAGTAAAACCCTCGTTTCATAATAAGCTTGTTTAACATTTGGATACCTTATCAGAATAATCTTCGATAAATGCACCTCGCGTTGTGCTCTTATTAAACAATGTTCGAATAAAAATACCTTATACTTCATTGGTTATTTTATCTCAATATCATTATGAGTCCGCACCTCACTACGCATTAACTCCCGCGTTTATCAAAACATAAGACACCCATTCTGGAAGGAATCAATAACACATCTGACTACTCTTGTCCACTCTTTGAATCTCTATTCCCGACGTTGTGACCTTTACATAAGGAAAACTACTACATCCGGTTGGCGTTGCACAAAATAATTGTAAGCACCTTGTTCACTATAAAATAGATATGGGTGCTTTTCCCCCAACTCTACCATTAGGTAATATCTGCTCCTCATGACTACAATATACCTCACTAGTTATACTCGATTTGGAATTGAAACTATCGCCATGAATCCAAAATTTCTTTCATACAATCCATCAGTCGTTAGTCACCTTGCGCCTGTACCTCGGGTTAAAGGTGATTCAACCCTCAGTTTGAATCGTTATTTACCACTACTTATTATCACCCCACCGGAATTTGGGTTTCGGGGATTTCATCCCAGTTCTAAATAATACTACGTCGAACCACGTACCGGCGTGTTCACTATCTAATAGTGTAAATCACCCCAAGTATATAACAATTTCTCTCCTTCTGGACAACATGTCCCACATAATCGAAGGAACTCAAGAAAATTCTCCAATTTGACCCTCCCATACTTGGAATCGTCGTCTTGATACAAAATTATCTGGTTGATCATCTAACCCCAACTGTTCTACTACTTACTATACCTTCTTCAATGCCGATATTCACATAAAATTTCTCCGTTAAATGATACTTAATGATCTTATCCTCCCGACAAATACCAAAAGTTTGGACCTTTACCCTTTTCACTACTTTGTGCATATCTGAACTTATACCTGATTGACATCCTCATTTTATTTACTCTTCAGTTACCCTCAACCTTCGATTGATCGGAACTCTACTCCAAATTTCTCATAATAATTTATTCGCCTTCTCAAGAGATATCCCTTTATTAAATGGCTTTCTACTGCCTTTTCTCCAAATTTGAACGTGTTACACTGACATATGATATCTACTTACACCTTTTCTTATGACGTTCAATCTCATAAGTAATAATCTCACTCGTCCATGTTCCCTCTTCCTTTAATTTACACTTTAGTAAATCAAGATGTCTATGCCCCTTATAACATTATATACGCTTCATACAAATCCCAAACTCTTTATTGTCACTGTAAATACAACGGTGCTATACCACTTGGGCGTTCTCAATCGCTTCTGAATTATAAATCCTAAATCCTCCTAATCCTCAATGCGTCCTTCAACATGCCGTGACAAAACCAACATTATTAGTACTTATATCATAATTTACTAACAACTGGCTCTAATGGCCTTACCACATAATTTCTTCCTTATAACTTCCCGTTTTAACTACGTACTCCCATATCGATAGAGGTATCCAATTCATGAACGAAGGGCCACACTTCTCCTTACTACCAATCTTACGCTAAGTTCCATGCGTGAGGTGTCTCGCAATGCGAAATCCAAACAAGGAACCCCCCCAATACACTACTACCTAACATTGTTGGTCATCGGAATTCGTTAAGCCCTGTCCATAATATGTACCCCTACACTCTCATTTCTCAACAAAGTTACATTCTGTCGCAATGACACTTAAACAAGGAACTCCTTTCGAATGAGACTTTCTCTTGACACTGATGGTAATCACATTCCATATACACCATGTAACTAAAATCGGGGTTCTCAAAATCCCATCCCCAGACACACAACTATGAGTATAAACTCCCAAATCTCTAACGGGGAATAAAATAGTGCACTCTTTTTGTTACTATTTCTCTATCGTTAATTATAAAACCAACTAACTCTTTGTTGACTAGTAAATCAATTACATACGACTCATAATAATGAAATCCCTACGCATCATGGGATTAAATATCCGAGACCAGTATACCATTTAGAAATCACAACATATTCATAAATATGTATATATACCTATATACAAAAGTACAATTGCGAGTCCGGCCCTCTCACAGATGGGGTCTCGCCAGAACAAAACATGCTACCCCAAGGTGGCAATCCCAACAAACTCGTAATACCAGCACACTATCGGTATAATCATATATATAAAACCATAAATAATATCATATCCTACTCGTATAGTACAACACTAAAACGAGAAATTTCATTAAAGTATAAACCGCTATCAATATACCCATTCATCCTCCGCGGATGACAATAAAAGTAACCCCCACACTTAGCAGGGAAAAATGTTCTTATATATAATACAATTACTGATATACTCACCAAACTCGACTCTTAAGTGAAAATAACAATTATGACAAAGGTAACAACTCATTCATGCCACAATTGACATGCATCATCATCTGAAGATGTAACTCATACTTCTATCTTATCAATCGTCCCGGCTGCTCAAATGGTTTCTGGACTTACCACACATGTTGTCCCAAACTGAATATTTCAATAACTGTTGCCCGCGCCAGGCATAATACCTTGATCCCTACTCTCGCATCGGGAAAAATTCTATAACGCACGGGTTTCACTCCCCACAGAAATACCTCTACACATACTCCACTTATCTTTTGTTTCACAAATCATGTTAAGGTGGTCCATCTCTCGGACGTTGGGAGTCTCGACTTAGACGACTATCTCTATTGTTCCCTTAGTTTTGACGGCCCTAAGGAACATGCTACTAATTTTCCACCTCTCTTACTGGAATTAATATCGCTCGGTAGTAATTCCGCTATCGAATTATTTTAACGGTTTCTCCATTGGGTCTTCCCATTGTGGTGCTTCTCCAACACCAGTTTTCCCCAGTCTTACTTTATATAAAGTTCTCGATTCTGGTATATCCCCACCCGGGGTTGTTTACCTCCAAATTAACACTGCGACAATACCATTTGCTTTAACCGTCCAAGCTGAATTTTGCCAGAAGGACTAGCAATTCTTCTATGCAAATTCTCCCTTTAATATCCCCTTCCCCGTTTCACCTACTTCACCTGGTGTAGGGTTCGCTAAACAATTTTATTTCTTCTCACAGAGTGACCTCTGTCCGGACCTCTCGTGTGAGTTCAGAACGACATTCGGTTTTCATCCTAAACATTCGATCAGGGAACTTATGATCTAACCATTCGTGTACGTCTTCTCTCGACGTCACATTCCACTATAAGTGTGGGGATTGTTTCTCCCCTTTGGAACTCCGTTCTCACGAGACAAGAAAAAATTTTCCTCAAATTTTTCACTCTCGATTGGCCATACTCCGACACAAGTCCAAGCCTTTGGATACATTGCGTTCGTTTGGCTAGCTCCTGCCGTCTTCGCCTTTCGAGTATTGCTACTGCTAGTTCTCTTCAATGTTACATTTAATTCTTTCTCTCCCGTTCTAACCTTGTTGGATGTGTCTAATTTGACCCCATTCCTACTATAGCCGTATCCGGAAGTCTCAAGTCGCGCCTTAGCCTTCTATATCTTCCAGGACTTCCGTGCCATAATATCGGTGACTTCAACAACGGTCGTCCTTCTTTAAATAAATCAATTAACCTCAATATATGTTTACCTCCTGCTGTTCACCCAATTGTCTTCGCCAGACGTACTGCATTGTTCGGCACACGAATACACCCGATCGCAAATAAGATTCACTACCATATGTCTTAAAGCAGGAGAACGAAATCTCACCAAAGATATCAACAATCCTAAACATAGGGCTCTACATCAAAGAAAGCTCAGCGGAAACATAATAAGCCGTACAGATCCTAAAGGACACTAGAACCTGATGCTCTGATACCACCTGTGACACCCCGACTAATTAAATATCGGGTAGCTACTCCTTTATTAAATCAATACAAAATGCCAAGTTGGTCCAATTAATAGCATCACTGTCGAAAACATTTTTAATGATTACTAACCACCTAGTATTTAAAAAGTGAGTTGTCAAATTTTAAATTAAATCTGATTAACATGCAATAAATGAAATATAGAAATGTAACACAACCATTCAAGATAAAGTCCAACTATAATAAATCAACAAGTAAAGATGAGTCTCGAGGAAATACTCCTCACAACAATCCCAATATGAAGCGAAATAAAACAAGTCTGCATCCTGAATTAATTACAAACCAAAGTCTGAATAACTGAAATATAAAATGAAATGTCTCTAAAAGAAATGGGCGACATGCCCTACAACTGATGAAATCTGAATATAGAGTCAAGGCAAATGAAGCGTCTAATAGCAAGGCCCTGTAACTTCCACAACAGCTACAGCTCGTCACCTGACTGGAAATACTATGCATGGTGTCCTTGTGGCTGGGCACCTAAAAATGGTTTTTACAAAAAGATAGATTTGAAAGCAAACGGGTCAGAGCCCGAATGTGGAGAGTATTTTAAAAATAGCAATTGCTTTAATAACAATTAAAACATTGAATGCAAGATACATGTTAGGACGTGCTCTCACATGAAATACTCACCTCTCGTCTAACAGTGCACTCCTAACGATCCTGTACCCATACATGTGTTATTTATCTAACTAAACCATCATAAATTCTAACCCAGCTACTCGATTCACAATATGAATTCCCAATGTTATTACTTAAATAGGTAGCTTTACTTGAACTCGGATTCTCAATTGTTAGCATTACAATTTACTGGAGGTTATCCCCTTATTTATCATCTCATGGAGTTACTATAAATGATTCTCATAAGTAAACATCACAATTCCTTTTCATTCCACCATATATTATTCACATCATAAATATACAATATAAGCACCCCGAGGCTAAGCTGCGGTGCACACACATACTCTGCTATCCATCCCGGTACATCACGTACATAAGGATTACAAATTCCGAATCTCTCAGGAATTGTTAGAATAAACACCACACACAAAATGGAGGAGAACATAATTCAACATATCCATGGTCACGTACATACCTACGCTCCATAGTCAGATGGCTTAATAACTCACAATTAAGTCATTCCCTTGAACTATGTCCTCTAGGTACCAAACTAAATCCGGGCACACAAGGATTAGAAGGCCCTAAGCGAACGTAAACCTCCCGTGATAGCAAGTATGGTAGGTATGTCAAACACATAAGATTATATACTAAGCATGCACACATCTTAGATATCTCAATATTAATAAAGGTATTTTCTACATCCTTATACCATTATTCCAATTGTATACATTTTTAGTCTTCCGATAATATATAATGTAGACTATCGACACATCTCACGTCATAGATTCTTATACTTAAAACCTATCTCAAAGGGGTTATTAAGTTTCCTAATATTCCCACATATTACATCATTATTCTTAAGGTCCTTACTTCTGCCCCAAACCTCAATTCATCAACTTATTCAAAATTACTCTATTAATCCTAATATTATCACTTATCGAGCTTCAATAGCTTTAGAATAATTCCTCAAATTAAAGTCTAATTAAGGTCCGAACTTTACAACCGTACCTACTGGTCTTCCTTAAGTCTAAGGATATTCATAAGGTCTCCAATAAAATTTTCCAAGGGTTAACATCATTAAGATTTAACTAGGGGAAATTTTACTCTTTCTGGGAAGGTCGATCGATCGACCTTGACCTTCGATCGATCGATGGTGGTCGATCGATCGACTGATGAATGTCGATCGATCGAACGCACCAGGTAGGCTGCGGACTGCTTCGTTTTGCAGTTTTAAAACCATCTCAAAACACCATTAACAAGCATGAAACTCCAAGAATATGTTATAATATCATCATACAATCATCCTACAACAGTGTTAACGTTCTAAAACCAATAATTCATCATTCAAGGGCTTTGTTTGGATCAAATCTTCATCAAGAATTCCAGTTTTCTATTTCTTTCAAGAACATTAATAAACTTCTTCTAAAATCCGTTTTTAGATCATCAATGGTTCTGTTTTGAATACATAATTCGTCCATAAAGTTTCTCCATGCAATTCCTAACATAGTTCATAGTTTTAAATCCTCAAATTCATGGGTCTAATCAATCTTCCAAGATAAATTTGATGATAATCCTAAACATGGAAAAGCATAGCATTTAATCAATTATAATTAAACCACTTGCCTTAATCTTTCTCTGAAATTGGAGGTTGAATCTTGAAGGTTGAATCTGTCCTCTCTCTCTCTCTCTCTGCAGAATTCTCCTATTTCTCTCTCTCTCTACAAGTTCTTCTCAAGGATGATGACAATGGAGGTGTGGTTGGTTTTTGGCAAGTTGGGACTATTTCTTAACTTCTCCCGTAGCCCATTAAGTCCCTTAGTGTAGTTAGTGGGTTTAGTGGATAAAGAATAAGTCAGATTTTTGTTTCTAATTTTCGTGGGTTTTAATTCCCAAATTTTCGAAATTACCAAAATGCCCTTTTAAGTTACCGGTATGGCCCAATAATGCCCCGGGACCCAAACTAAACTCCCGGCTAGTGTTTTCTGACTATTTCGACCCTTCCGGACTCGTTGGCGCACTCAAAATGACCATACGGGTGATAAAAATAAAATTCACTTTTTAATTCAAATAATTATATTCCTGACGCGACTGTCACGCGCGTCCCAACAAAATTTCCCAAATTACCGTATTTCAATCTCGCGACAATTTCAATAGTTCCAATATTCATATATTTCCATATATACACATTATAATCAAATACTAACTCACATCTCGTTAATATTTTATCCGGATTAATTTTTAATTAATACACATTTAATTCAATTAATCCCCAGAAATAAATATCACGAAAATACGGGGTATTACAAAAGAATCAGGGAGCCTGGCAGCCTCTGACTTCATTAGTCTAGGATACGTCGATCCTCGGTTTACTCAGGCCTTACAAGATGTTGGGGAGGAAGGAGGGGCCGCCCCTACTGAGACTGCACCTCAAAAGGATACCAGGACTGAAGATGTTGGACCTCAGGATGATAGGGTGGAGATGACCAACCTCGGCCAGGGAGATGGGGCCATGGCAACTAACCCTGAGATTACAGACACTTGAATCCACTTTGTGAAGCTTTTATAATTTTTAATTTTTGATTCAATCTGTAACCTCTCATGACAAATTATGTTACCTTATGGCTTGTGATTCTTATCTTTATGCTACATCAACCTCTGAAGAGGGATTTATTTATTTAGTTGATGGATGTTCTTTGAATGGTGTTATATGTCATGCAATGTGTTTGTGATAAGGCCTGAAGCCTCCATATAATGTTGTCTTCATAAGCCCCATAAATAAAATATTCACCAAATTAATGAGGTCTAAGGTTTGAGGTCATCAATTAAGATGTTACCCTCGTAAAATATTCACCAAATTAATGATGTATATGGTCTGAGGTCATCCAAGTATGATGTTCACCTCAGACCTTGTCACCAAATTATGATGTTTAAGGTCTGAGGTCATCGACTAAGATGTTACCCCCATTAATTTTTCACCAAATCAATGATGTCTAAGGTCTGAGGTCATCCGAGTGTGATGTTCACCTCAGACCTTGTCACCGAATTATGATGTTTTAGGTCTGAGGTAATCAACTAAGATGTTATCCTCATAATATATTCACCAAATTAATGATGTCTAAGGTCTGAGGTCATCCAAGTGTGATGTTCACCTCAGACCTTGCACCAAATTATGGTGTTTTAGGTCTGAGGTCATCAATTAAGATGTTATCCTCATAAATAAAATATTCACCAAATTAATAATGTCTAAGGTCTGAGGTCGTCCAAGTATGATGTTCACCTCGGACCTTGTCACCAAATTATGATGTTTTAGGTATGAGGTCATCAACTAAGGTGTTATCCTCATAAATAAAATATTCACCAAATTAATGATGTCTAAGGTCTGAGGTCATCCAACTGTGATGTTCACCTCAAACCTTGTCACCAAATTATGATGTTTTAGGTCCGAGGTCATCAACTAAGATGTTATCCTCATAAATAAAATATTCACCAAATTAATGATGTCTAAGGTCTGAGGTCGTCCAAGTATGATGTTCACCTCAGACCTTATCACCAAATTATGATGTTTAAGGTCTGAGGTCATCAATTAAGATGTTACCCTCGTAAAATATTCACCAAATTAATGATGTCTAAGGTCTGAGGTCATCCAAGTATGATGTCTCACCTCAGACCATGTCACCAAATCGTGATGTTCTAAGGTCCGAGGTCATCGACTAAGATGTTACCCCCATTAATTTTTCAACAAATTATGATGTTTACGGTCTGAGGCCATCCAAGTATGATGTTCACCTCAGACCTTGTCACCAACTTATGATGGTTTAGGTCTGAGGTCATCAACTAAGATGTTATCCTCATAATATATTCACCAAATTAGTGATGTCTAAGGTCTGAGGTCATCCAAGTGTGATGTTCACCTCAGACCTTGTCACCAAATTATGATGTTTTAGGTCTGAGGTCATCAACTAAGATGTTGTGCTCATAAATAAAATATTCACAAAATTAATGATGTTTAAGGTATGATGTCGTCCAATTATGATGTTCACCTCAGACCTTGTCACCAAATTATGATGTTTAAGGTCTGAGGTCATCAATTAAGATGTTACCCTCGTAAAATATTCACCAAATTAATGATGTCTAAGGTCTGAGGTCATCCAAGTATGATGTCTCACCTCAGACCATGTCACCAAATCGTGATGTTCTAAGGTCTGAGGTCATCGACTAAGATGTTACCCCCATTAATTTTTCACCAAATTATGATGTTTATGGTCCGAGGTCATCCAAGTGTGATGTTCACCTCAGACCTTGTCACCAAGTTATGGTGTTTTAGGTCTGAGGTCATCAGCTAAGATGTTATCCTCATAAATAAAATATTTACCAAATTAATGATGTCTAAGGTCCGAGGTCGTCCAAGTATGATGTTCACCTCAGACCTTGTCACCAAATTATGATGTTTAAGGTCTGATGTCATCAACTAAGATGTTATCCTCATAATATATTCACCAAATTAATGATGTCTAAGGTCTGAGGTCATCCAAGTGTGATGTTCACCTCAGACCTTGTCATTAAATTATGATGTTTTAGGTTTGAGGTCATCAACTAAGATGTTATCCTCATAAATAAAATATTCACCAAATTAATGATGTCTAAGGTCTGAGGTCATCAAAGTATGATGTTTACCTCAGACCTTGTCACCAAATTATGATGTTTAAGGTCTGAGGTGATCAATTAAGATGTTACCCTCGTAAAATATTCACCAAATTAATGATGTCTAAGGTCTGAGGTCATCCAAGTATGATGTCTCACCTCAGACTATGTCACCAAATCGTGATGTTCTAAGGTCCGAGGTCATCGACTAAGATGTTACCCCCATTAATTTTTCACCAAATTATGATGTTTACGGTCTAAGGTCATCCAAGTATGATGTTCCCCTCAAACCTTGTCACCAAATTATGATGTTTAGGGTCTGAGGTCATCAACTAAGATGTTATCCTCATAAATTCTACCATTAGAGCGTATTAAACCAAGAGTTGACAAAAAAACGGATCTTCTCATTAATAATCTCTTCATAAGATGGTACATTTTCATAGACAATCTTGCAATATCATATGTAATACTTTTTTAGATGATCAGAATTCCAAGGATTAGATAAAAGTTCCCCTTTAAGGTTTTCTAGCCTGTAAGTCCCGGGTACAACCTCCTTGGTTACCTTATAAGGGTCATGCCAATTTGGGTGGAGCTTGTTTGCCTTTTGTAACGTCTTCTTCAGCACGAGGTCTCCCACGGCTATGTGTCTTGATTTTACCCTTTGATTATAGAACTTTGTTGTTCTCTGCTGATAAGATGCCTTTTTGATATCTGCGTCTTCCTTTCTCTCTTTAATCAAATCCAGGTCAAGTCTTCTGTCCTCCCCATTCCTCTCGGGATCGTAAGTCTGAACCCTATGAGTAGGGAGTCCTACTTCTGTTGGTATGACGGCCTCTGAGCCATGTGCTAACATAAATGGGGTTTTCCCCATTGGTGTCCCAGCCGTTGGTCTGTAGGCCCATAACACAGCATAAACCTCTTCAGTCCATCTTCCCTTAGCTTCTTATAACCTATTCTTAATCCAGTCGAGGATAGTTCTGTTAGTGACTTCGGTCTAACCGTTTGCCTAAGGTCATCCAGGAGAAGAGAAAAATTGCTTTATCCCAACTCTTTCACAGTATTTTTCTAAGGAAGAATTCTTGAACTGGGTGCCATTGTCCGAGATGAGGGTGTTTGGGAGACCATATCTGATATGATGTTCGTCCAGATAAATTGGAAGGTCTTCTGCTTTGTAATCGTGATCATCGACTCGGCCTCTACCCATTTGGAGAAGTAGTCAATGAAAACTATCAAAAATCTATAATTATTTGCAGCCCTTGACAAGGGACTTACCAAGTCGATTCCCCATATTGCGAACGGCCAAGGAGAACTTATTGACGTCATAGGTTGGTGAGGTTGATGGGGGATAGTGGATAATCTTTGGCATTTGTCACATCTCTTCACATAGGTTGCAGCATCCTTAGCCAAGGTCGGCCACCAGTATCCCTGCGTGATAATTCTCTTGGCTAAAAGTCTTCCTCCTATGTGATTGGAGCAAGAACCCTCGTGCACCTCCTTTAAGACGTGGAGAACTTCTATGGGATGGACACATCTGAGGAGAGGTAATAGAAATCATTTCTTATATAAATCGTCTCCTACTATTGAAAACTTTACAACTCTGTACCTTAGTTTCCTCCTCTCTAGCTTTGATTCTGGCATCTCTCCCTCTCTGATATATCTGATAAGGGGATCCATCCATGAGTCCCCTAAGTTTAAATTAAGGCAAGGGTTACTAACCTCTTCTTCTTCAATGGTCACATTGGGCAGGATCTCGACTGGAACTATCCTTCTGATATCTGTCCTTATTTCTAAAGCTAACCTTGCTAGGGCGTCTACGTGGCTGTTGTTTTATCGAGGTATTCTCTTCATCTTTACCTCTTCGAAAACTTCTAATATCACTCTTACCCTCTTCAGGTATTTGGCCATCCTTTTATCCTTGGCCTCATAAACCCCCAACACTTGGTTAACAACCAACCTTGAGTCACTGTGAAGCAGTAGTTGTCTTACCCTAAGGGTCTTTGCCAAGGAGAGGCCTGCTATCATGGCCTCATATTCTGACTGTTTATTTGATGCCTTGAAGTTAAACCTTAGGGCATATTCAATGTTGGTACCATCCGGGGCTGAGAGTATTAGCCCCGCCCCGCTACCACTTTCGTAAGAAGACCCGTCAACAAAGAGGTTACAGATGCCTTTATCTGATGAGAAGCCCCCTTCTATCATGATTCCATGCTTGAAGAGGTACCAGTATTCCTCATTCTCTGTTACTCCATTTTTGGCTTTCTTGGATACAACCTCTTCCAGGTCTCGTAAGACGTTGTTGTTTAATCCCTCTGTAGCCTCTAGGTTATTCTCAACCTCGGTCTCTTCCCATGTGAACTCAGTAATAAAATCTATAAGTTCTTGCCCTTTAATGTCCACCCTGGGTTGATAAGTAAGGTCATACTCCCCCAACTCAATGGCCCACGTCATCAATCTACCCGACTTCTCAGGTTTGTGGAGCACCTGTCTTAGTGGGGAGTCTATGAGGATGACCATAGAATGGGCTTGAAAGTAGAGCTTCATCTTCCTATATGCATGTATCAAGGCGTAGGCTAACTTTTCCATCCGAGGATAATTCTGTTCAGACCCTTGAAGGGCCTTACTGTTGAAGTATACGAGCCTTTGGACCCCAACGTCTTCCCGTACTATAGCTACACTTATAGCTAATTCAGAGACTGCTAGATAAACATACAACTTCTCTCCCGCTATGGGTCGAGATAAGAGCAAGGGAGATCCGAGTTAGGACTTGAGTTGATTAAAAGCCTAATAACACTCTTTGTCCCACTCGAAGGCCTTTTTAAGCACCTTAAAGAATGGAAGACACTTGTCCGTCACTCTGAAAACAAATCTATTGAGTGCAGCTACTCTTCCAGTGAGCCTCTGAACGTCCTTGATGCTTCTTGGTGTCTTCATGTCGAGCAAAGCTTTAATTTTTTCAGGGTTCGCCTCTATTCCTCTTTGATTGATAATGAATCCAAGGAACTTCCCAGCACCTACCCCAAAGACACACTTCGCAGGGTTGAGTTTCATTCTGTACAAGTCCATGGTATCGAAGAAATTTTCTAGGTCTGCCACGTGAGTGAAGGCCTTTAAGCTCTTCGTCAACATATCATCTACGTACACCTCCATAGTCTTGCCTATTTGAGCCTCAAACATCTTATTCACAAGACGTTGATACGTTGCCCCCGCATTTTTTAATCCGAAGGGCATAACCTTGTAACAATATGTCCCTTTGTCCGTGATGAAGGTTATCTTCTCTGAGTCTTCGACATCCATGAAGATCTGGTTGTATCCTGAATACGCGTCCATGAAGCTCATGAGCTCATTGAGGTGACCCCGAAAATGCGGGTCGGTGCGCAAAGACTTTATATGCGGAAGTAAACTATTGTTGAGTAAACACCTTAAACCTACGAGTTTATATGAATGATGTCAAGGGGGACCAAATTAAACTTTTACTTCTGATTAACTTTTATGAAAATAATTTTAATTTTCAAAGTTAATTAAAGTCCAAAACAGATTCAATTTTTAGGCGAGTTTCTAATTATTTAGTCCTACCTTTTCATGTGAGGTGAAATGCAAGAAATGTACAACACACGGTATTTATTTAACGTCGCAAAAACCCTTCCCCGGGAAAAACGACGAACTCCTCTAGGAGTTACCTAAACTACTTCCACTAAAACAATAAAACAACAGGAACGAGTTACAAACAACAAACTTAACAATTAAAGAAGAATGATCTAGCTATTACCCCACACGACCAAGTCTCTACCCTGGTTGCTTATTCTATTCTCTCTTTAACTTGTCCTCACTTGTTTTTGCGTTCTTCACTTCTCAGCCTCCCCTCTAACTTCTTTAAGCGCAGGTTGGCTCAGTGCCTATTATTTACTTTCTAGTGAAGTGTGTGTGATGCAACAGAATATATTTCACCTATATCTTTGCAAGTCTTGTGCTATTCAAATCAACAGTTTGACTTTGAATACACTTTTGAAAACTTCTTTTCTCTTTCTTTAAATCTCGAACACTAGACTTGTTCAGATATTACACAAACATGTGTCTACGTGAATACGTGAGTATTTATATGAGAGTGATATGAGATGCAAACAATTTCGGAGAATCACTTAACAATCAAGCAATCAAGTAAGCATGTTCACACAGATATATTTCTAGACTGAACAGAAATAAAACATATCAAGCATACAGTCAGAAATAATACAAACTGTTTATAACTATATTAGATTAAAATGATTTAATCCAATTTAGTTCAAGTTCCAATTAGTCTGAACAGTTCGGGTTCTTGATTAGGTCCAGTATGTTCTTGTTCTCAGTCCAAGTCCTTGGTCAAATATACAGTTACAAATATGTTTAGTCCAAGGTCATATATCCAGTACCAGGTAAATCTGTTCCGGTTCACAACTCGTATTAGGTTTAAATCTCTAAACCTAGAATCAGTTATACTATAGTGTAAATCAGATTTCCAGAAAAATCAATTTAAAACAAAGTGTTTTAAATGAAGTAAGATCACTACCAGTTCTAGTGTGTGTAGTGTTTATAAAATATATTCCAGCACAATACTAACACAAACACTTTCGACCTAGCACATAACAAATCTGAAATTACAAGAAAACAAGAACAATAGTAGAGAGACTTACAAAACGATTTTTCAGAATGAAAAATCAATTGATTTGGAAATGCAGAATTTCTGAGATTAAAAACCTTCCATTCTTGAATCCACAAAATGGCTTGAAGACTCAGAAATGTTTTGTAAAGAATACACACAAGATTTCTCTGAAAATACTGGTGTTTAGTCTCTCTCACTCAGAACTAATTTTGGCAGAATTTATGCTCAAAAACGAATTTTCTCGGGTTGAAAAAATGAAGACACAATGTCTCTATTTATAGGGTGCACAAGTGTGTGCTGATAGGTGTAAAAAAGAATTACACGGATTGACAAAGAATACACACCAGCCACTGATAAAAAATAGATCTGAGGGCTCACAAAGAAACACAAAGTGGTGTGTTAAAATCGTGACACGTATAAAGCAATCTGTAACAAACTAACAGACTAATAAACAAAAATTATTCTGCGTTTTTAAAATTAAAATGATACCGACGTCGTTTTCAAAAAAAATAGTTTCTGAAAAATAATCCGCGACGTCGTTTAGAACAAAACCATTTTCAGTTTTGATAAAAACCGTGGGCTAAAAACTGAATAAAGCAGGGACGTTCAGCTTTTAAAACAAATCAACTGACACACGCCATCAGACATAATGGTGCTACAGGGCATCTCGGCCAGAAAAAAAAACAAAGGACAAATCTCTGCACCAAGTAAAAGCCTAAAGGTATAGGGTCTACTACCTGCCTTGGGTCAAGTCGTGCACAGCAATTAAGCAAGGCCAGCAATTAAGGCTTAAAGCCAAATCGGCAGTGGCTTTTGACTATGAAAAAATACACTCATGCAAGAAGATATGTACACTTCAAAATAATATACTTATATAAAGGTCACACCATTAAAATTGCAAATGGTCTTTACACCATTAGCTATGAGTATGGGGTCATCATGGTATGCACAAACAGGTCTTATCACATGGGAAAACACATAAGGCCACATAACATATCTATATAATATCACACATGCATCAGGTATATATAAATAAACATACACGCATACAAACATATATAATACTATATACACGCACATGCATATTTTAAATCAAAAAAAATATTTTTAACTTCAAATATTTTATTCCGAAAATTTTATTAAAAGAAATATTTTGTTGTCAAAATTTTATTTTCACAAAAATATTTATTTTTATAAACGCTTCAAATTAAAATATTGAACTCAAAAAAACTTTAAAATGACGAAACAAAATATATTATCATAAGATATGATAAAAATGCAAAATGCAACGTCGTGTCGTGTCCTACGTGATAAAAAAATTCCTATGAGCCATAACAATGAAAAATACCTTTCTCTGAGATGGCGGACTGAATGGAGTGCACATTTGATGTAGAAGGACAAAGAGAGCTTGGAGTCGATATGGGGACACGCAATCCTAAATTACAAAAATATTTTGTCAAAATTCTAGTCCAACTAGATGAAGTCCTATATAGCTAAAGCACGAAAAGCAAATCCTAGGTGTGCTCTATATAGGGCCTTCAAACTCCCCCATTGGACTAATTTTGACAAAACCCTTGAGTACATCAAATGATATACTAAGGAAAAATAATTCCTAATATGTCCTATACAAAAATATCTAACTACCCACCCATCCTAGAAAAGAAAAGGACACAACTCGATCGGATGCACGGTTAAGAAAACCTGCAAAACATAAATACACAATCTGCCAAGAAATCAAGTTAGTAGCATTTGTTCTACCAAAATATGAAAATGACAGAATTAACTGTGCAGAAATTATAAGACATGATACATATGAAAAATATCAACACAAGACTAAAATATGTACTCAATTCTCCCCCATTTTGTCTAAATTAGACAATGGTAAAAGAAAAAAATAAGTGTTCATAATCTGCAAAATAAGCGTCTCCTACATTAAACATGGCTTTAAGAGATACCATTATTAGTAGATACCTTTATCCTAAAACCTCGGAGATCTAGTAAACAAAGTATGCAGTTTAAACACAAACAAAACAGTCAAGTACAATCTTTCCAATCAAATGTTGAAGTTACTTCAAAACAAGAGTTATCTTAAGGTATATAAACCATATCAGCAAGCTAAAAATCACATGAAATAGAAGGAACAACCCTAATTGTTTAAGAGTTTTTGGAGCATAAAACTGGTACGAATATCTATTAGCATCGCAATACATGGTAACTCCATTTTGATAAAACTCACCTCCCCCATCATTGAACAAGTCTAAGGGTGTGGTGGTGTTTAAGTCCTTAACCTTCTCGTGAGGAGACTTAATGATTTTCTCACACTCGCAAGCGTCACATACATTAGTTGGACATTTCTTAGATTTTAAAAAATCCATTTGAGGTCTCAAATCACAAGTCCTAATCCAAATACGCCGAGTTTTCAAAGGTTTTTGGGCCTTTTGGAATTTAGGAAAAGATTTAGCTTTCGAAAAACTGTTCTTGTTAACATGAGGCCTAGATTTATTGAAGAAATGATTCCAATTATTATTAGTGCGCTGCCTTCGAAAATTTGTAAATCGCTTCACATTAGGGTTATGACTTTTAAAATGAGTACCTTTCTTGCGATTACCAAGGCATTCCCAGTTTTGGTGACCAAAAACATCACACCTAGTACAGAATTTACTAGAAGTAGGTAAATCAGATTGGTGGTGTTTTTCTTCTACATGCTTGACCGATTCATTACGAATAAATGGTTTAGGAGGTCTATAGAGTCTCTTGGCCGGAGGGCAATATTTTGATGTAGATGCCTCAACAAAATTTTCAATGAAAGTATCAATGTCATTTTCAAAATCACTTTCGATTAAGACTTGTTTTCCTTTATCCTTTTCAGACAACTTACTTTCCAACGGAAGAGCCATTTTTTCTTGGGCTTTTACAAAGGGGACTGGTTTAGTAAAATCATCAGTCTTTGAAATAGGACCATCATAACCAAACCCTCTAGTATCACCCTTATATCGTTGTTCAGCAAGCAATTTGTCAAGGTCAAAACATGTTATATCACGACTACGACACATTTTGAAAGCTGTTTCGCAAACTTGTTTGGATTTTTCAACTTGCAAAAGCGCTTCATTATATTTTTCTTCAAAAGAAGATAAATTTTCTTTTAAAGTCATAATCTGAATTTTAAAATCAAGTGATTGTTTTTCAAAATCAGTTTTGACATTGTTCATTTCAATGGAATTTTGTTGAACAATCTTATATTGGTTCTCTAAGGTCTCACTAAGCATTTTTACCAAATTCGATAATTCTTGTCTATTCTGCAAAGTCCTGACATACAATTCCGAGTAATCATCATATCCAACAAAATTTTCATGCTCATTATTGTCCGTGTGTGAATTGTTGCTATCATCAAATTCAGTATCACACAAGGCACGTTTAGCATCAAACGGAGCAGTTATTTCAAGAATAGAAGGCTGACTAGCTAATAAAGATTTAGCAGCATCAATTAAATCAAGCACTTCATCAGAATTAGAATCAGAATCAGAATGAGTATTATCTTCAGAATCAGTCATTCCTGCTAAGTACACGTCTCCGCAACAATCATAAACTTCTCCTAAAAACGCAAGGCAATTTGGTTCAGAATTTCCTTGGTCGTCTTCTGATTCAGAATCGGAAGAGTCATTCCAAGTTTTAGTTATGTGTGCCTTGTGTTGTTTAGAATGTTTGGGCTGTGGCTTAGACCAACACTCAGCAATAAAGTGACCAAGTTTCCCACAATTATGACAAGCCAATTCAGATTTATCAACCTTATTACTTCTACTATCAAAATCAGAAACACCTTTTGATGTTCTTTTATGGTATCGGGTGACCGGACTAGATTGATTATTCACTTGCGTATGTCTCTTAGCAATAGCATTCCTTTGCTCCAAAAGTTTCTTAAATTGAGAGGACATAATAGCAAGTTGATTGTCAATCTTATCAAGATCATCCGATTCGCCATCAGAATCATCATCAGAGGAGGACAGTTGTTTAACCACCTTATACATATTTTTAATAGGATAGGCAGTTTTAAAAGCAACTCTAGAAGTATTGGTCGACTCATTTTTACCATAAGATGTAAGAGTCTTCCTAAAGGCTGATTCAAGTTCCATAGTTCTCAATTTAGAACTAAGCAATTCAGGTGTAAGAGAAGGATCATCCATTTCTTCAATGATATAACGTTTATGATCGAATCTAGGAGCAAGTGATCTCAAAATCTTAGCACATACTTCCTGATCAGTATACTCAACATCATTAGCATGCAACTGGGTAATAATATCAGTCAAACGCATATAGAAATCATTAAATGGTTCGTTATCTTTCATAACAAGCATATTGTACTGTTGGATAAGCATTTGAGTTTTGCATCTTTTTACCCTAGCATCGCCTTCATGTGCTATTACTAATGTATCCCAAGCGTCCTTACTAGATGTGCAGTGACATATTCGTTTTAACTCATTTTCACTAACACTCATGAAAATCGCGTTCTTTCCCTTATTATTGAAATTGCTTATCTTTTTCTGTTCAGCATTCAATTCAGTGGTTTTAAGTTTTCTAAAGATAGTGCTGCCTTCTGCTATAGGAGTGGTGGGGTGTTTATAACCATTTTCAATTAAATCCCACACGTCATCACCAAATGTGCCTTGAATAAATGCTACCATCCTAATTTTCCAGTATGAAAAATTTGTACCATCAAAAATAGGAGGTCTGCTAAAATTGCCAAGCCTAAGAAGTTGACTTGAATCATCCATTAAAACAAGGTAAAAAGTGTTTAACAAAAGTTTTGAAAACGATCTTTAAAAGTCTAGCTCTGATACCACTTGAGGTGACCCCGAAAATGCGGGTCGGTGCGCAAAGACTTTATATGCGGAAGTAAACAATTGTTGAGTAAACACCTTAAACCTACGAGTTTATATGAATGATGTCAAGGGGGACCAAATTAAACTTTTACTTAATCTGATTAACTTTTATGAAAATAATTTTAATTTTCAAAGTTAATTAAAGTCCAAAACAGATTCAATTTTTAGGCGAGTTTCTAATTATTTAGTCCTACCTTTTCATGTGAGGTGAAATGCAAGAAATGTACAACACACGGTATTTATTTAACGTCGCAAAAACCCTTCCCCGGGAAAAACGACGAACTCCTCTAGGAGTTACCTAAACTACTTCCACTAAAACAATAAAACAACAGGAACGAGTTACAAACAACAAACTTAACAATTAAAGAAGAATGATCTAGCTATTACCCCACACGACCAAGTCTCTACCCTGGTTGCTTATTCTATTCTCTCTTTAACTTGTCCTCACTTGTTTTTACGTTCTTCACTTCTCAGCCTCCCCTCTAACTTCTTTAAGCGCAGGTTGGCTCAGTGCCTATTATTTACTTTCTAGTGAAGTGTGTGTGATGCAACAGAATATATTTCACCTATATCTTTGCAAGTCTTGTGCTATTCAAATCAACAGTTTGACTTTGAATACACTTTTGAAAACTTCTTTTCTCTTTCTTTAAATCTCGAACACTAGACTTGTTCAGATATTACACAAACATGTGTCTACGTGAATACGTGAGTATTTATATGAGAGTGATATGAGATGCAAACAATTTCGGAGAATCACTTAACAATCAAGCAATCAAGTAAGCATGTTCACACAGATATATTTCTAGACTGAACAGAAATAAAACATATCAAGCATACAGTCAGAAATAATACAAACTGTTTATAACTATATTAGATGAAAATGATTTAATCCAATTTAGTTCAAGTTCCAATTAGTCTGAACAGTTCGGGTTCTTGATTAGGTCCAGTATGTTCTTGTTCTCAGTCCAAGTCCTTGGTCAAATATACAGGTACAAATATGTTTAGTCCAAGGTCATATATCCAGTACCAGGTAAATCTGTTCCGGTTCACAACTCGTATTAGGTTTAAATCTCTAAACCTAGAATCAGTTATACTATAGTGTAAATCAGATTTCCAGAAAAATCAATTTAAAACAAAGTGTTTTAAATGAAGTAAGATCACTACCAGTTCTAGTGTCTGTAGTGTTTATAAAATATATTCCAGCACAATACTAACACAAACACTTTCGACCTAGCACATAACAAATCTGAAATTACAAGAAAACAAGAACAATAGTAGAGAGACTTACAAAACGATTTTTCAGAATGAAAAATCAATTGATTTGGAAATGCAGAATTTCTGAGATTAAAAACCTTCCATTCTTGAATCCACAAAATGGCTTGAAGACTCAGCAATGTTTTGTAAAGAATACACACAAGATTTCTCTGAAAATACTGCTGTTTAGTCTCTCTCACTCAGAACTAATTTTGGCAGAATTTATGCTCAAAAACGAATTTTCTCGGGTTGAAAAAATGAAGACACAATGTCTCTATTTATAGGGTGCACAAGTGTGTGCTGATAGGTGTAAAAAAGAATTACACGGATTGACAAAGAATACACACCAGCCACTGATAAAAAATAGATCTGAGGGCTCACAAAGAAACACAAAGTGGTGTGTTAAAATCGTGACACGTATAAAGCAATCTGTAACAAACTAACAGACTAATAAACAAAAATTATTCTGCGTTTTTAAAATTAAAATGATACCGACGTCGTTTTCAAAAAAAATAGTTTCTGAAAAATAATCCGCGACGTCGTTTAGAACAAAACCATTTTCAGTTTTGATAAAAACCGTGGGCTAAAAACTGAATAAAGCAGGGACGTTCAGCTTTTAAAACAAATCAACTGACACACGCCATCAGACATAATGGTGCTACAGGGCATCTCGGCCAGAAAAAAAAACAAAGGACAAATCTCTGCACCAAGTAAAAGCCTAAAGGTATAGGGTCTACTACCTGCCTTGGGTCAAGTCGTGCACAGCAATTAAGCAAGGCCGGCAATTAAGGCTTAATGCCAAATCGACAGTGGCTTTTGACTATGAAAAAATACACTCATGCAAGAAGATATGTACACTTCAAAATAATATACTTATATAAAGGTCACACCATTAAAATTGCAAATGGTCTTTACACCATTAGCTATGAGTATGGGGTCATCATGGTATGCACAAACAGGTCTTATCACATGGGAAAACACATAAGGCCACATAACATATCTATATAATATCACACATGCATCAGGTATATATAAATAAACATACACGCATACAAACATATATAATACTATATACACGCACATGCATATTTTAAATCAAAAAAAATATTTTTAACTTCAAATATTTTATTCCGAAAATTTTATTAAAAGAAATATTTTGTTGTCAAAATTTTATTTTCACAAAAATATTTATTTTTATAAACGCTTCAAATTAAAATATTGAACTCAAAAAAACTTTAAAATGACGAAACAAAATATATTATCATAAGATATGATAAAAATGCAAAATGCAACGTCGTGTCGTGTCCTACGTGATAAAAAAATTCCTATGAGCCATAACAATGAAAAATACCTTTCTCTGAGATGGCGGACTGAATGGAGTGCACATTTGATGTAGAAGGACAAAGAGAGCTTGGAGTCGATATGGGGACACGCAATCCTAAATTACAAAAATATTTTGTCAAAATTCTAGTCCAACTAGATGAAGTCCTATATAGCTAAAGCACGAAAAGCAAATCCTAGGTGTGCTCTATATAGGGCCTTCAAACTCCCCCATTGGACTAATTTTGACAAAACCCTTGAGTACATCAAATGATATACTAAGGAAAAATAATTCCTAATATGTCCTATACAAAAATATCTAACTACCCACCCATCCTAGAAAAGAAAAGGACACAACTCGATCGGATGCACGGTTAAGAAAACCTGCAAAACATAAATACACAATCTGCCAAGAAATCAAGTTAGTAGCATTTGTTCTACCAAAATATGAAAATGACAGAATTAACTGTGCAGAAATTATAAGACATGATACATATGAAAAATATCAACACAAGACTAAAATATGTACTCAATTCTCCCCCATTTTGTCTAAATTAGACAATGGTAAAAGAAAAAAATAAGTGTTCATAATCTGCAAAATAAGCGTCTCCTACATTAAACATGGCTTTAAGAGATACCATTATTAGTAGATACCTTTATCCTAAAACCTCGGAGATCTAGTAAACAAAGTATGCAGTTTAAACACAAACAAAACAGTCAAGTACAATCTTTCCAATCAAATGTTGAAGTTACTTCAAAACAAGAGTTATCTTAAGGTATATAAACCATATCAGCAAGCTAAAAATCACATGCAATAGAAGGAACAACCCTAATTGTTTAAGAGTTTTTGGAGCATAAAACTGGTACGAATATCTATTAGCATCGCAATACATGGTAACTCCATTTTGATAAAACTCACCTCCCCCATCATTGAACAAGTCTAAGGGTGTGGTGGTGTTTAAGTCCTTAACCTTCTCGTGAGGAGACTTAATGATTTTCTCACACTCGCAAGCGTCACATACATTAGTTGGACATTTCTTAGATTTTAAAAAATCCATTTGAGGTCTCAAATCACAAGTCCTAATCCAAATACGCCGAGTTTTCAAAGGTTTTTGGGCCTTTTGGAATTTAGGAAAAGATTTAGCTTTCGAAAAACTGTTCTTGTTAACATGAGGCCTAGATTTATTGAAGAAATGATTCCAATTATTATTAGTGCGCTGCCTTCGAAAATTTGTAAATCGCTTCACATTAGGGTTATGACTTTTAAAATGAGTACCTTTCTTGCGATTACCAAGGCATTCCCAGTTTTGGTGACCAAAAACATCACACCTAGTACAGAATTTACTAGAAGTAGGTAAATCAGATTGGTGGTGTTTTTCTTCTACATGCTTGACCGATTCATTACGAATAAATGGTTTAGGAGGTCTATAGAGTCTCTTGGCCGGAGGGAAATATTTTGATGTAGATGCCTCAACAAAATTTTCAATGAAAGTATCAATGTCATTTTCAAAATCACTTTCGATTAAGACTTGTTTTCCTTTATCCTTTTCAGACAACTTACTTTCCAACGGAAGAGCCATTTCTTCTTGGGCTTTTACAAAGGGGACTGGTTTAGTAAAATCATCAGTCTTTAAAATAGGACCATCATAACCAAACCCTCTAGTATCACCCTTATATCGTTGTTCAGCAAGCAATTTGTCAAGGTCAAAACATGTTATATCACGACTACGACACATTTTGAAAGCTGTTTCGCAAACTTGTTTGGATTTTTCAACTTGCAAAAGCGCTTCATTATATTTTTCTTCAAAAGAAGATAAATTTTCTTTTAAAGTCATAATCTGAATTTTAAAATCAAGTGATTGTTTTTCAAAATCAGTTTTGACATTGTTCATTTCAATGGAATTTTGTTGAACAATCTTATATTGGTTCTCTAAGGTCTCACTAAGCATTTTTACCAAATTCGATAATTCTTGTCTATTCTGCAAAGTCCTGACATACAATTCCGAGTAATCATCATATCCAACAAAATTTTCATGCTCATTATTGTCCGTGTGTGAATTGTTGCTATCATCAAATTCAGTATCACACAAGGCACGTTTAGCATCAAACGGAGCAGTTATTTCAAGCATAGAAGGCTGACTAGCTAATAAAGATTTAGCAGCATCAATTAAATCAAGCACTTCATCAGAATTAGAATCAGAATTAGAATGAGTATTATCTTCAGAATCAGTCATTCCTGCTAAGTACACGTCTCCGCAACAATCATAAACTTCTCCTAAAAACGCAAGGCAATTTGGTTCAGAATTTCCTTGGTCGTCTTCTGATTCAGAATCGGAAGAGTCATTCCAAGTTTTAGTTATGTGTGCCTTGTGTTGTTTAGAATGTTTGGGCTGTGGCTTAGACCAACACTCAGCAATAAAGTGACCAAGTTTCCCACAATTATGACAAGCCAATTCAGATTTATCAACCTTATTACTTCTACTATCAAAATCAGAAACACCTTTTGATGTTCTTTTATGGTATCGGGTGACCGGACTAGATTGATTATTCACTTGCGTATGTCTCTTAGCAATAGCATTCCTTTGCTCCAAAAGTTTCTTAAATTGAGAGGACATAATAGCAAGTTGATTGTCAATCTTATCAAGATCATCCGATTCGCCATCAGAATCATCATCAGAGGAGGACAGTTGTTTAACCACCTTATACATATTTTTAATAGGATAGGCAGTTTTAAAAGCAACTCTAGAAGTATTGGTCGACTCATTTTTACCATAAGATGTAAGAGTCTTCCTAAAGGCTGATTCAAGTTCCATAGTTCTCAATTTAGAACTAAGCAATTCAGGTGTAAGAGAAGGATCATCCATTTCTTCAATGATATAACGTTTATGATCGAATCTAGGAGCAAGGGATCTCAAAATCTTAGCACATACTTCCTGATCAGTATACTCAACATCATTAGCATGCAACTGGGTAATAATATCAGTCAAACGCATATAGAAATCATTAAATGGTTCGTTATCTTTCATAACAAGCATATTGTACTGTTGGATAAGCATTTGAGTTTTGCATCTTTTTACCCTAGCATCGCCTTCATGTGCTATTACTAATGTATCCCAAGCGTCCTTACTAGATGTGCAGTGACATATTCGTTTTAACTCATTTTCACTAACACTCATGAAAATCGCGTTCTTTCCCTTATTATTGAAATTGCTTATCTTTTTCTGTTCAGCATTCAATTCAGTGGTTTTAAGTTTTCTAAAGATAGTGTTGCCTTCTGCTATAGGAGTGGTGGGGTGTTTATAACCATTTTCAATTAAATCCCACACGTCATCACCAAATGTGCCTTGAATAAATGCTACCATCCTAATTTTCCAGTATGAAAAATTTGTACCATCAAAAATAGGAGGTCTGCTAAAATTGCCAAGCCTAAGAAGTTGACTTGAATCATCCATTAAAACAAGGTAAAAAGTGTTTAACAAAAGTTTTGAAAACGATCTTTAAAAGTCTAGCTCTGATACCACTTGAGGTGACCCCGAAAATGCGGGTCGGTGCGCAAAGACTTTATATGCGGAAGTAAACTATTGTTGAGTAAACACCTTAAACCTACGAGTTTATATGAATGATGTCAAGGGGGACCAAATTAAACTTTTACTTAATCTGATTAACTTTTATGAAAATAATTTTAATTTTCAAAGTTAATTAAAGTCCAAAACAGATTCAATTTTTAGGCGAGTTTCTAATTATTTAGTCCTACCTTTTCATGTGAGGTGAAATGCAAGAAATGTACAACACACGGTATTTATTTAACGTCGCAAAAACCCTTCCCCGGGAAAAACGACGAACTCCTCTAGGAGTTACCTAAACTACTTCCACTAAAACAATAAAACAACAGGAACGAGTTACAAACAACAAACTTAACAATTAAAGAAGAATGATCTAGCTATTACCCCACACGACCAAGTCTCTACCCTGGTTGCTTATTCTATTCTCTCTTTAACTTGTCCTCACTTGTTTTTGCGTTCTTCACTTCTCAGCCTCCCCTCTAACTTCTTTAAGCGCAGGTTGGCTCAGTGCCTATTATTTACTTTCTAGTGAAGTGTGTGTGATGCAACAGAATATATTTCACCTATATCTTTGCAAGTCTTGTGCTATTCAAATCAACAGTTTGACTTTGAATACACTTTTGAAAACTTCTTTTCTCTTTCTTTAAATCTCGAACACTAGACTTGTTCAGATATTACACAAACATGTGTCTACGTGAATACGTGAGTATTTATATGAGAGTGATATGAGATGCAAACAATTTCGGAGAATCACTTAACAATCAAGCAATCAAGTAAGCATGTTCACACAGATATATTTCTAGACTGAACAGAAATAAAACATATCAAGCATACAGTCAGAAATAATACAAACTGTTTATAACTATATTAGATGAAAATGATTTAATCCAATTTAGTTCAAGTTCCAATTAGTCTGAACAGTTCGGGTTCTTGATTAGGTCCAGTATGTTCTTGTTCTCAGTCCAAGTCCTTGGTCAAATATACAGGTACAAATATGTTTAGTCCAAGGTCATATATCCAGTACCAGGTAAATCTGTTCCGGTTCACAACTCGTATTAGGTTTAAATCTCTAAACCTAGAATCAGTTATACTATAGTGTAAATCAGATTTCCAGAAAAATCAATTTAAAACAAAGTGTTTTAAATGAAGTAAGATCACTACCAGTTCTAGTGTCTGTAGTGTTTATAAAATATATTCCAGCACAATACTAACACAAACACTTTCGACCTAGCACATAACAAATCTGAAATTACAAGAAAACAAGAACAATAGTAGAGAGACTTACAAAACGATTTTTCAGAATGAAAAATCAATTGATTTGGAAATGCAGAATTTCTGAGATTAAAAACCTTCCATTCTTGAATCCACAAAATGGCTTGAAGACTCAGCAATGTTTTGTAAAGAATACACACAAGATTTCTCTGAAAATACTGCTGTTTAGTCTCTCTCACTCAGAACTAATTTTGGCAGAATTTATGCTCAAAAACGAATTTTCTCGGGTTGAAAAAATGAAGACACAATGTCTCTATTTATAGGGTGCACAAGTGTGTGCTGATAGGTGTAAAAAAGAATTACACGGATTGACAAAGAATACACACCAGCCACTGATAAAAAATAGATCTGAGGGCTCACAAAGAAACACAAAGTGGTGTGTTAAAATCGTGACACGTATAAAGCAATCTGTAACAAACTAACAGACTAATAAACAAAAATTATTCTGCGTTTTTAAAATTAAAATGATACCGACGTCGTTTTCAAAAAAAATAGTTTCTGAAAAATAATCCGCGACGTCGTTTAGAACAAAACCATTTTCAGTTTTGATAAAAACCGTGGGCTAAAAACTGAATAAAGCAGAGACGTTCAGCTTTTAAAACAAATCAACTGACACACGCCATCAGACATAATGGTGCTACAGGGCATCTCGGCCAGAAAAAAAAACAAAGGACAAATCTCTGCACCAAGTAAAAGCCTAAAGGTATAGGGTCTACTACCTGCCTTGGGTCAAGTCGTGCACAGCAATTAAGCAAGGCCGGCAATTAAGGCTTAATGCCAAATCGGCAGTGGCTTTTGACTATGAAAAAATACACTCATGCAAGAAGATATGTACACTTCAAAATAATATACTTATATAAAGGTCACACCATTAAAATTGCAAATGGTCTTTACACCATTAGCTATGAGTATGGGGTCATCATGGTATGCACAAACAGGTCTTATCACATGGGAAAACACATAAGGCCACATAACATATCTATATAATATCACACATGCATCAGGTATATATAAATAAACATACACGCATACAAACATATATAATACTATATACACGCACATGCATATTTTAAATCAAAAAAAATATTTTTAACTTCAAATATTTTATTCCGAAAATTTTATTAAAAGAAATATTTTGTTGTCAAAATTTTATTTTCACAAAAATATTTATTTTTATAAACGCTTCAAATTAAAATATTGAACTCAAAAAAACTTTAAAATGACGAAACAAAATATATTATCATAAGATATGATAAAAATGCAAAATGCAACGTCGTGTCGTGTCCTACGTGATAAAAAAATTCCTATGAGCCATAACAATGAAAAATACCTTTCTCTGAGATGGCGGACTGAATGGAGTGCACATTTGATGTAGAAGGACAAAGAGAGCTTGGAGTCGATATGGGGACACGCAATCCTAAATTACAAAAATATTTTGTCAAAATTCTAGTCCAACTAGATGAAGTCCTATATAGCTAAAGCACGAAAAGCAAATCCTAGGTGTGCTCTATATAGGGCCTTCAAACTCCCCCATTGGACTAATTTTGACAAAACCCTTGAGTACATCAAATGATATACTAAGGAAAAATAATTCCTAATATGTCCTATACAAAAATATCTAACTACCCACCCATCCTAGAAAAGAAAAGGACACAACTCGATCGGATGCACGGTTAAGAAAACCTGCAAAACATAAATACACAATCTGCCAAGAAATCAAGTTAGTAGCATTTGTTCTACCAAAATATGAAAATGACAGAATTAACTGTGCAGAAATTATAAGACATGATACATATGAAAAATATCAACACAAGACTAAAATATGTACTCAATTCTCCCCCATTTTGTCTAAATTAGACAATGGTAAAAGAAAAAAATAAGTGTTCATAATCTGCAAAATAAGCGTCTCCTACATTAAACATGGCTTTAAGAGATACCATTATTAGTAGATACCTTTATCCTAAAACCTCGGAGATCTAGTAAACAAAGTATGCAGTTTAAACACAAACAAAACAGTCAAGTACAATCTTTCCAATCAAATGTTGAAGTTACTTCAAAACAAGAGTTATCTTAAGGTATATAAACCATATCAGCAAGCTAAAAATCACATGCAATAGAAGGAACAACCCTAATTGTTTAAGAGTTTTTGGAGCATAAAACTGGTACGAATATCTATTAGCATCGCAATACATGGTAACTCCATTTTGATAAAACTCACCTCCCCCATCATTGAACAAGTCTAAGGGTGTGGTGGTGTTTAAGTCCTTAACCTTCTCGTGAGGAGACTTAATGATTTTCTCACACTCGCAAGCGTCACATACATTAGTTGGACATTTCTTAGATTTTAAAAAATCCATTTGAGGTCTCAAATCACAAGTCCTAATCCAAATACGCCGAGTTTTCAAAGGTTTTTGGGCCTTTTGGAATTTAGGAAAAGATTTAGCTTTCGAAAAACTGTTCTTGTTAACATGAGGCCTAGATTTATTGAAGAAATGATTCCAATTATTATTAGTGCGCTGCCTTCGAAAATTTGTAAATCGCTTCACATTAGGGTTATGACTTTTAAAATGAGTACCTTTCTTGCGATTACCAAGGCATTCCCAGTTTTGGTGACCAAAAACATCACACCTAGTACAGAATTTACTAGAAGTAGGTAAATCAGATTGGTGGTGTTTTTCTTCTACATGCTTGACCGATTCATTACGAATAAATGGTTTAGGAGGTCTATAGAGTCTCTTGGCCGGAGGGAAATATTTTGATGTAGATGCCTCAACAAAATTTTCAATGAAAGTATCAATGTCATTTTCAAAATCACTTTCGATTAAGACTTGTTTTCCTTTATCCTTTTCAGACAACTTACTTTCCAACGGAAGAGCCATTTCTTCTTGGGCTTTTACAAAGGGGACTGGTTTAGTAAAATCATCAGTCTTTAAAATAGGACCATCATAACCAAACCCTCTAGTATCACCCTTATATCGTTGTTCAGCAAGCAATTTGTCAAGGTCAAAACATGTTATATCACGACTACGACACATTTTGAAAGCTGTTTCGCAAACTTGTTTGGATTTTTCAACTTGCAAAAGCGCTTCATTATATTTTTCTTCAAAAGAAGATAAATTTTCTTTTAAAGTCATAATCTGAATTTTAAAATCAAGTGATTGTTTTTCAAAATCAGTTTTGACATTGTTCATTTCAATGGAATTTTGTTGAACAATCTTATATTGGTTCTCTAAGGTCTCACTAAGCATTTTTACCAAATTCGATAATTCTTGTCTATTCTGCAAAGTCCTGACATACAATTCCGAGTAATCATCATATCCAACAAAATTTTCATGCTCATTATTGTCCGTGTGTGAATTGTTGCTATCATCAAATTCAGTATCACACAAGGCACGTTTAGCATCAAACGGAGCAGTTATTTCAAGCATAGAAGGCTGACTAGCTAATAAAGATTTAGCAGCATCAATTAAATCAAGCACTTCATCAGAATTAGAATCAGAATTAGAATGAGTATTATCTTCAGAATCAGTCATTCCTGCTAAGTACACGTCTCCGCAACAATCATAAACTTCTCCTAAAAACGCAAGGCAATTTGGTTCAGAATTTCCTTGGTCGTCTTCTGATTCAGAATCGGAAGAGTCATTCCAAGTTTTAGTTATGTGTGCCTTGTGTTGTTTAGAATGTTTGGGCTGTGGCTTAGACCAACACTCAGCAATAAAGTGACCAAGTTTCCCACAATTATGACAAGCCAATTCAGATTTATCAACCTTATTACTTCTACTATCAAAATCAGAAACACCTTTTGATGTTCTTTTATGGTATCGGGTGACCGGACTAGATTGATTATTCACTTGCGTATGTCTCTTAGCAATAGCATTCCTTTGCTCCAAAAGTTTCTTAAATTGAGAGGACATAATAGCAAGTTGATTGTCAATCTTATCAAGATCATCCGATTCGCCATCAGAATCATCATCAGAGGAGGACAGTTGTTTAACCACCTTATACATATTTTTAATAGGATAGGCAGTTTTAAAAGCAACTCTAGAAGTATTGGTCGACTCATTTTTACCATAAGATGTAAGAGTCTTCCTAAAGGCTGATTCAAGTTCCATAGTTCTCAATTTAGAACTAAGCAATTCAGGTGTAAGAGAAGGATCATCCATTTCTTCAATGATATAACGTTTATGATCGAATCTAGGAGCAAGGGATCTCAAAATCTTAGCACATACTTCCTGATCAGTATACTCAACATCATTAGCATGCAACTGGGTAATAATATCAGTCAAACGCATATAGAAATCATTAAATGGTTCGTTATCTTTCATAACAAGCATATTGTACTGTTGGATAAGCATTTGAGTTTTGCATCTTTTTACCCTAGCATCGCCTTCATGTGCTATTACTAATGTATCCCAAGCGTCCTTACTAGATGTGCAGTGACATATTCGTTTTAACTCATTTTCACTAACACTCATGAAAATCGCGTTCTTTCCCTTATTATTGAAATTGCTTATCTTTTTCTGTTCAGCATTCAATTCAGTGGTTTTAAGTTTTCTAAAGATAGTGTTGCCTTCTGCTATAGGAGTGGTGGGGTGTTTATAACCATTTTCAATTAAATCCCACACGTCATCACCAAATGTGCCTTGAATAAATGCTACCATCCTAATTTTCCAGTATGAAAAATTTGTACCATCAAAAATAGGAGGTCTGCTAAAATTGCCAAGCCTAAGAAGTTGACTTGAATCATCCATTAAAACAAGGTAAAAAGTGTTTAACAAAAGTTTTGAAAACGATCTTTAAAAGTCTAGCTCTGATACCACTTGAGGTGACCCCGAAAATGCGGGTCGGTGCGCAAAGACTTTATATGCGGAAGTAAACTATTGTTGAGTAAACACCTTAAACCTACGAGTTTATATGAATGATGTCAAGGGGGACCAAATTAAACTTTTACTTAATCTGATTAACTTTTATGAAAATAATTTTAATTTTCAAAGTTAATTAAAGTCCAAAACAGATTCAATTTTTAGGCGAGTTTCTAATTATTTAGTCCTACCTTTTCATGTGAGGTGAAATGCAAGAAATGTACAACACACGGTATTTATTTAACGTCGCAAAAACCCTTCCCCGGGAAAAACGACGAACTCCTCTAGGAGTTACCTAAACTACTTCCACTAAAACAATAAAACAACAGGAACGAGTTACAAACAACAAACTTAACAATTAAAGAAGAATGATCTAGCTATTACCCCACACGACCAAGTCTCTACCCTGGTTGCTTATTCTATTCTCTCTTTAACTTGTCCTCACTTGTTTTTGCGTTCTTCACTTCTCAGCCTCCCCTCTAACTTCTTTAAGCGCAGGTTGGCTCAGTGCCTATTATTTACTTTCTAGTGAAGTGTGTGTGATGCAACAGAATATATTTCACCTATATCTTTGCAAGTCTTGTGCTATTCAAATCAACAGTTTGACTTTGAATACACTTTTGAAAACTTCTTTTCTCTTTCTTTAAATCTCGAACACTAGACTTGTTCAGATATTACACAAACATGTGTCTACGTGAATACGTGAGTATTTATATGAGAGTGATATGAGATGCAAACAATTTCGGAGAATCACTTAACAATCAAGCAATCAAGTAAGCATGTTCACACAGATATATTTCTAGACTGAACAGAAATAAAACATATCAAGCATACAGTCAGAAATAATACAAACTGTTTATAACTATATTAGATGAAAATGATTTAATCCAATTTAGTTCAAGTTCCAATTAGTCTGAACAGTTCGGGTTCTTGATTAGGTCCAGTATGTTCTTGTTCTCAGTCCAAGTCCTTGGTCAAATATACAGGTACAAATATGTTTAGTCCAAGGTCATATATCCAGTACCAGGTAAATCTGTTCCGGTTCACAACTCGTATTAGGTTTAAATCTCTAAACCTAGAATCAGTTATACTATAGTGTAAATCAGATTTCCAGAAAAATCAATTTAAAACAAAGTGTTTTAAATGAAGTAAGATCACTACCAGTTCTAGTGTCTGTAGTGTTTATAAAATATATTCCAGCACAATACTAACACAAACACTTTCGACCTAGCACATAACAAATCTGAAATTACAAGAAAACAAGAACAATAGTAGAGAGACTTACAAAACGATTTTTCAGAATGAAAAATCAATTGATTTGGAAATGCAGAATTTCTGAGATTAAAAACCTTCCATTCTTGAATCCACAAAATGGCTTGAAGACTCAGCAATGTTTTGTAAAGAATACACACAAGATTTCTCTGAAAATACTGCTGTTTAGTCTCTCTCACTCAGAACTAATTTTGGCAGAATTTATGCTCAAAAACGAATTTTCTCGGGTTGAAAAAATGAAGACACAATGTCTCTATTTATAGGGTGCACAAGTGTGTGCTGATAGGTGTAAAAAAGAATTACACGGATTGACAAAGAATACACACCAGCCACTGATAAAAAATAGATCTGAGGGCTCACAAAGAAACACAAAGTGGTGTGTTAAAATCGTGACACGTATAAAGCAATCTGTAACAAACTAACAGACTAATAAACAAAAATTATTCTGCGTTTTTAAAATTAAAATGATACCGACGTCGTTTTCAAAAAAAATAGTTTCTGAAAAATAATCCGCGACGTCGTTTAGAACAAAACCATTTTCAGTTTTGATAAAAACCGTGGGCTAAAAACTGAATAAAGCAGGGACGTTCAGCTTTTAAAACAAATCAACTGACACACGCCATCAGACATAATGGTGCTACAGGGCATCTCGGCCAGAAAAAAAAACAAAGGACAAATCTCTGCACCAAGTAAAAGCCTAAAGGTATAGGGTCTACTACCTGCCTTGGGTCAAGTCGTGCACAGCAATTAAGCAAGGCCAGCAATTAAGGCTTAAAGCCAAATCGGCAGTGGCTTTTGACTATGAAAAAATACACTCATGCAAGAAGATATGTACACTTCAAAATAATATACTTATATAAAGGTCACACCATTAAAATTGCAAATGGTCTTTACACCATTAGCTATGAGTATGGGGTCATCATGGTATGCACAAACAGGTCTTATCACATGGGAAAACACATAAGGCCACATAACATATCTATATAATATCACACATGCATCAGGTATATATAAATAAACATACACGCATACAAACATATATAATACTATATACACGCACATGCATATTTTAAATCAAAAAAAATATTTTTAACTTCAAATATTTTATTCCGAAAATTTTATTAAAAGAAATATTTTGTTGTCAAAATTTTATTTTCACAAAAATATTTATTTTTATAAACGCTTCAAATTAAAATATTGAACTCAAAAAAACTTTAAAATGACGAAACAAAATATATTATCATAAGATATGATAAAAATGCAAAATGCAACGTCGTGTCGTGTCCTACGTGATAAAAAAATTCCTATGAGCCATAACAATGAAAAATACCTTTCTCTGAGATGGCGGACTGAATGGAGTGCACATTTGATGTAGAAGGACAAAGAGAGCTTGGAGTCGATATGGGGACACGCAATCCTAAATTACAAAAATATTTTGTCAAAATTCTAGTCCAACTAGATGAAGTCCTATATAGCTAAAGCACGAAAAGCAAATCCTAGGTGTGCTCTATATAGGGCCTTCACTCATGCCCTGCAGTGGCATCTACCATCTAGTCGATGTGAGGTAAGGGATAACTGTCTTTTGGGCAAGATTTGTTCAGGTCGGTAAAGTCTATGCACATCCTCCATTTTCCATTGGCTTTGGGCCCAATGATTGGGTTTGATAACCACTCTCGATATATGACTTCCCTTATAAACTCATCCTCTTCTAACTTCCTTACTTTTTCCCGGATGACATCGTACTTTTCCCTAGAGTAAACTCTTCGTCTTTGTTTGATTGTCTTGGCATCCTTAGTCACGTTGAGTTTATGGCACATAACCTCAGGGTCGATACCAGGCATATCCGCGTGTCTCCAAGCGAAGACACTCTGCCTCTTCTTCAAAAAACTTATCATCTCTTCCTTGATCTCCGCTTTTAAGGCTTTGCCGACCTGGATGGTTTTTTTCGGTTCGTCCTAATTGAGGACGATGGATTCTACCTCTTTCGCGGCCTCTCCTTTCTTCAACTTCATTTCATCTCTAGGGTCAAGTGTATCAATGTTATATGTGGTAGTTTCTCTCTTATGGGCCTCTCTCTCTTCGGCTGAGTTGAAGTAGCATTCCCGTGCTATGGTTTGGTCACCCTGCACTTCCCCTACCCCATAGGGGGTCGGGAATTTTAGCATCTGGTGGACCATCGATGGCACGACCTCAAACTCCTTAAGGGTCACTCTTCCTATAATGAGGTTGTAAGCCGATAAGACGTTTTCATCCATAATAAAAAAATTGATCTTTCGGGTCAACCTTTTAGGCCACTCATCGCCCATTCGCACGTCCATCTCATACATGCCTAACGGGTGGACCTTTTCATCGCTGAAGACCATTAACGGATGATGATAGGGTACCAGCTTAGCTCTGCTAAGGCCAAGGTTTTTGTAGCAGGGCCAGAACATCACATCTGCTGAACTTCCACCATCTACGAGGATTCTCTATACCTCGCATCCATGTACCCTTGTTGTGATTACTAAGGGGTCATCATGCGACGCTAGGATACCTTTAAATTCGAGTTGGTAGAACCCAACTATAAGATTGTCCATATCCACCTTCTTTCTCTTCTGCTTGGTTTCAGAAGATGTTAGATTTACCACTTCTGGTTTCACCACTGACTTGGCCTCTGCCACATGAGCTTTTCGGTCAGCCACTTCAGAGCCACCCCCTGCGAGTCCTCCGCATATGGTGTTAACACCAAAGGATATCATACCGACCCTCTTCACCGGGGCATTGTCATCTTTTGGTGGGAGGTCTGGATCATCTTCATCATCGCCCTCCGAGTCATCGTCTCTTCTTGCTCGAGTATCATTACGACATCTGTCGTTTCTCTTCTTTTTAGGGTCATATCTTCCCCTTTTAGGAGCCTTGCCATCAATATACTTCCTCAACTTTCCTGATTTTAACATCTTCTTAATTTCATCTTTCAAGGCGAAGCACTTGTCTGTAACATGGCCATGGTCTTGGTGGAACTCGCACCACAAGTTCTTATTTCTCTTATGTGGAGGAGCCTTCAGCTTCTCTGGCCATCTCAGTGACTGTTCGTTCTTGATCTCATTCAGGATGTTTTCGCAGCTCACAGTTAGAGGAGTATAGCGTGCGAACTTATTGTCGGCTGATCTCTTCTTTCCATCCTTCTTTTTTTGGAACTTCCCGCTGCTACCGCCATTCTTATCCTCATATTTTGTAGCCATGGCCTCTTCAGCGTTCATGACCCTGCCCGCAGTTGCCAATAGTTCTGCCATGGACTTGAGAGGGTCTTCCACAAGTTTCCACAGTAACTTCCCTTTCTGTAGACCTCCTATGAGGGCGGTCATAGCTATATTCTCTTCGTAGTCTTCGACCTCGAGTTTTTCTTTATTGAATCTAGTAATGTAGTCCCTTAGATTCTCGTTCTTGCCTTGCTTGACATACAATGAATGGGTAGTCTTCTTTTCAGGTCTTACCCCAAAACAAAAGTTGTGAATGAACCGTTCAGGTAAACCCTTAAAGTTATCTATTGAGTTCTTCGAAAGAGAGGTAAACTAGATGTGTGCAACTCCCGTCAATGTCCCGGAGAAGGCCCGATATTTCATCTCATCTGGTATTGAGTAAATGTCCGCCGCAGACTCGTACATCTCAATATGATGTATAGGGTTGGTGCTACCGTCATACTTGGGAGACACCGTGGGTGTCTTCAACTTGGCAGGGGTAGGGAAGCTCACTATCTTAGCCACGAACGGAGAGCCTTCTGAGAAACCTCTTTACAGTGGGTCCCGACTTTTGATGAGGTCTCCTATCTTGCCCTCAAGACGTTGGATGGAGTCATTCCATGGTCTTATAACGTTGGCCTGGTCGAGGTTGTCCCCAGCCACCTCCAAGGGGTGGACTGAGGGTTCCCCAGCCGCACCACAACGTCGGCTGTTGACCTCTTCCTGGTCCATACCTCGTCCCGTGTTAGGTCGGCCTTGATGAGGCCGGCGTTGGCCATCATCCCTTTATGAGCTGACTACACTTATCGACCTGGATAACCTATGTCGTAGGTCGTTTATTGGGTCGAGCCTTTTAAAGGCCAACCCTCTGCTTAATCGATCAAAAGCTAACCCTCTTTGTTGGGCTTCTTCACCTCTTCTGCCTCCACAACCTCGGCTCTGCTGGATAGGACATACTGTGTTATTTGAAACCTCATATGGCTCCCAATAATCTTCTGGAGCATCTTCTGCCTCCAAATCAACATACCTATCCTTAGGGTAAGGGTGTCCTTGCCTCCCCAGATGCAAACATCTAGGGTCAGCAATATCCCTCCTCCGCTGAGGCGTAGGCTGGTCTTTTCGCGGTGGCTGGGGTGGTCCTCTGGCGTCAGGATGAGGCTGAACAACCGTTGGAGTGATCATCTCCGGTGAGACCCCAGGTGGTCTCATCATATTCTGACTGAGTTGTGCAAATTGTTCCTTCATCACTTGTTGCGTTGCGGCCAAAGACCTCAAGGCCGCTGCCACTTCCGCCATTTCGAACTGAGGTGGTGCCTGGATGGAATTGGGACGTCCAGCACCAGGCGGTGGAAGAGGTGGCGGTAATTCCAGTGTCATGTGTTAACACTAAAGATCTTATAGATTAAATGAGGTTTGTACCTTAATGGACCTCTTTCAATGGTGAATCAGCTCCACATAAGGGGTGAGGCCTGGTTCGCCACCAGAGTCTCCGGTGAGGTTAAGAAAAAAATGAGGAAGAGATAGCTTCTCATTCCCACAGACGGCGCTAAGATGATGATGCTGGAAATATTACCACCCTTCAAGGTGTTTGTAAGCTCATATTAGTGATAACAATGGAAACTCAAGTATATGCAAAATATAAGAGATTGAGATGAGGAGAAGAGGATGAACACTTGAATGTAAGTGGTTCAGCCAATCTGGCCTACGTCCACTGTGAGTGTGTGCGAGTAATGTCACTGAATGAAGGCACTAATGTCCATGGATACAATCTCTCGAGCTTTCTCTCTCTACTGAGTAAAATGATAAAGTTTCAGTTAGGGTTGTAATTTTTAGATCCCTTTACAAGGTAGAAGATGACCTCCATATATAGTGCCTGGGGGTGTAATGTGCCCCTCAAGCATACAATGAGCATGTGCATGAACATCGAGCCAATATGAGAGTGACACCTGGTTGATCTCAACTAAGTAATGATGACCTCAATATGCCCTCACGTGGAGGGAATAATTTGGTTATAACAGATTTGTCAACGTGTTCCAAGTTATACAAGAACGTGTAGAAACTCGATTGTCCTCGGGTGATACCAACTTCGGCCTGGAAGAGTACGAGGTCGATGAAGTCTAGCAACTGCACAATCAGAGGTTATCCGCGATGATCTTGGCTCAGTAGGAGAGCCGAGGTAAGACAGGTGGAGTTGTAATGTCGGCCTGGGCCGAGGTAATGGTGGAGTAGAAGGAACGTTGGTTGATTCCCAACCGAGGCTGATTATGATGATTATATAGTCTCTGCTTCCTCGACTTACACCTAGCTGAGGTTGATGTATGATGTAGGCGTGATGTCGACTCCGACCAAGCTGATGGATTACTATCTGCATGGACCATGAGGACCTCAGGTATTGCTTGGCTGTGAGGCAACTAGTAACGTCGGCCATGGCCGACCTTGCTTAGGACGACACCGCTGGTGGCCAATCTGGGGCCCTTCTAACCTCGGCCATCTCCCTGGCTGAGGTTGGTGTCTCTAAGCTGTTGGGTTCATATAGGGCACATCAATGGTAATTAAGGGAAAACTACGAAACCATTTATATGGCAAAAACTTAGCCACTCTCCATTCTGGTGGGGATGGGTGATAGACAAGGAATTCTGATGAGTCTGGCAAAAGGCCAGGAAGCTATGCAAGAGAGTGTCAAGAATATAAAACAGACTCTCCCGCTATGGATCCTACCACTCCAATTGGAAGGGAATTTCATAAGGAAGAGGAGATATGTTACCCCAAACCCTTATAGAGATAGGAGGCACGCATAAATAATGCAATCCCTATATAACCCCAGGATACTAAACCTGGGGCCATATAATGGAAGGAGTGTATCTAGACATTCTAGATAATGAAAGCACGGGTCCTACTACCCTAGAGTCACTTCATCCCTTAGGTCAACTGCATATGATGACGAGCAATCCTTGTCTGAGGAAAGGCCCTTTGTGATGGAGAGGCTAAGTAGAGGATCTGATTTTGATCGTTTAGGCTTGCGTCAAATGAGGAGTCAACAATTGATAGCTTTGTAAGGATATATTTTATAAGTCCAGTTTACGTTAATGTATGTCGTATACCGCTAAAACCGTACAGGACTTATTCAAGGTCAATCATGCGTTAAGACGGATTCGAATATCAACGTTCTTCAACAAAGAAGCCCCTGCGAGATTAATTTTGGTAAGGTTGCATTTAAGAACCTTAACGGTTCACTTAGAGTGTTGGGATAATTTTTTAAAATATTTTTCAAGTGCTGGAGTGGATTTTTTCATCAAAGATTTTTTTTCGAAGTGTTGAGGCGGAGTATTTTTGACGAAATATTTTTTTTTATTTTTTTCCCGTCTCGCTCGAGCGACCGAGAAACTAGTTCGAGCAACCGGATGATGTTGTGCGGAGCTCGTTTGAGTGGCATGTGGCATCGTTCGAGCGATAATAATTTTTCGTTTGAGAGATGTTCCTCCTTACGTTTTTTATACAAAGTGTGTTAAACAACTCCGTTTTCATTAAAAAGACCAAACATTTTAGTTTATGCAAACACTGTAAATTGGTAGCACACTTTGTCTTCTTCGGTTAAGGTTTTAATCCTTTTTGTTTTCAATTCACAAAACATCCCAATCTTTATGTGAATTATTTTGGAACCCAAGATACAACTTTGGTGAAGTTTTTTCTCTTGTAGAGAGGGTAAATCTACGACTAATGATTGCATGTTCATTGAGAGTGCTCGAGGGTGTTCCTGGATGATTTGGACTTCGTATTCTTATGGACTGCTGTGATTGTTCCATTGATGACTCTAGGCTGTATGCCCATGTGATTGTTCTGAGGAGTAATCATTGCGGATTTCATTGTGTATGTAAGTTGCAATTTATTTTACATAGTGAAATAAAAGGTTTTGCCCGAAAGGGATCTTTTCTAAAATATGTGAGTAAGCAGTTTTATTTATGATGGTTTGACACACACACACACGTAGTTGCATGTTTAGGGACTGAATTAATTTGGCTTGTCAATCTTTTCAACCTTTCTAAAACCTCTTTCATGAAATTATTTTGGAAATTAACCACTGAGAATTCTCTTTGGTATTCATTCATGTCCAAAAGATACAAATCTAACAGTGAGCAAGCTTATGGAGAATCCAACACTTGGATTCAATTGATGAAAATCAAAGATCAATGTCTTGATGCTATGACTCTTCAAGATAATAAATGGTACTGGACTCCAAATTCTTCAGGTGATTTTTCCCTTGCTTTCTCTTATGCCATTTCAAAAGATCATTTTCCATATTCTTCTATCAAAAGCTTTTTCTGGGATCCCCATATCCCCAAAAAATGCTCTATAAATCTCTGGAAAATTTTACATAACCTCTTGCCTCTTGATGATAAAATTCAATCACTTAGCATTAGACTTTGCTCAAGATGCAAGCTTTGCAAACAAGATATTGAAACCTCGGATCATTTGTTTCTGCATTGTCCTAAAATATCTCCAATTTGGAACTTTTTCTCTAATCTCATGGGGGTTGATATGTCTTCTATAAATTTCTCTTCTATGATCCAGGGTTGGTGGATTAAAAGTGGTTCCAAAGATTATGCTAAGTTTTCTGGTAAATGCATCCCAAACATTATTTGTTGGGAAATCTGGAAAAGTAGAAATAATTCTTTCTTTGATAATTCTGATTTCAAAGCACAAACAGTAATCTTCCAATCTGTAAATTTAATCTCTTCCATTTGCAAAGACATGTCCTTTTTCTCTAGTTGTTCAAGATTTGATAAGGTCATTCTTAAAACTTTCAATATCTCTATCAAAACAAAAATCATATTTCCTACCCCTATCAAATGGATTCCTCCTCCTTATTCTTGGTTCAAGCTGAATATTGCTGGGTCTTCTAGAGGTAATCAAGGAAATAGTGGTATAGAGGGTATCTTAAGAAAGAGTAAAAGAGATCTTGTTTTTTCTTTTGCCAGATTTGAAGGTATTAATACTAATTCTTTTATGGAGATAAAAATCTTATGGATGGGCCTTAAATTATGCTTGGAAATTGGTATAAAAGATGTGTAGATTGACTCAGATTCTTCATATGTGGTGAACTTGATTAAAAAGAATTGGAAACCTCCATGGACTCTGATTAATTTTATCTTAGAGATCAAAGACTTTCTTTCAAAAATCAACTTCTCGATCAATCATTGCTCCAGGGAATCTAATATGCTGGCAGACGCTCTTGCTAATGTTGGTTCAAGATCCCACTCGATAGCCATATTCAAAAATCTCCTGGATATTCCTCAATTGGCTAGAGGGGCTATCAAACTGGATAAGATTGGTTGTTTTTACTTGAGATATTCAGTTTAAGTTTTATTTCAAGATCTTGTAATGGGGTTATCATAAAGGCCCATATTTTCTATTTTCCATGTTTTGCTTGTAAGGTTTCTTTGCCATTGGGAGAGCCTTTTTCTCCTCATTAATAAAATTTTATTTATTTAAAAAAAAAAAAGGCTAAAATGGAAATTTACGAATTTTGGTTTAATTAGTATCACGCATAGGCTTTTACAAATTGGTATTAGAGCAGGTTACACTAATTTATTGTGTATTCCTATTTTCAAAAAAATTGTGTGATATTAAATTTTTTTCAAAAATTCTTGTTTGTGAAAAATCGTAATTTTTTTGATGGAGCACTTATGTAATCGGGTTGCCCTTTTAAGGACACGAGTTAGAGTTTTTATGGTTTAAATAGTTTGAATTTAACGTTTGCTAAAAGAATTAAGGTTTTGCTAAAAGAAAATTCTCGTTTTAAATCCGCTATGGATCTTTTGCAAACGATTGAAAATCAAAGAGATTTTTATCATGAGAAATTTATTTATTTGGGCTATGAATTTAATTCTTTAAAACTGTCCAAAAAGGAGAGTGATGATAGAGTCCTAGTTTTAGAAAAATAATTGGAGGACTTTAAAAATTTTAGGATTTGTGTTTGTGCCAAAGAGAATAAAAATATTTTAATCTAAGAGTTTGTGGCACGTGAGGAGACTCTGAGGGATTAGTGTCCGTATTTTAAAGGAGAGCGTGATATCCTTATAGGAATAATTGAAAGTTGAGAGAAGGAGTCCCTAAAATTGAAAGAGTCTAATTCTTTGTTTGAGTAAAAATTTTTGCAGATAAAAAATAACTCAAGTAGTGTTGGTAGAAATGGTAGTGGCTCCTCATGTTATAATGCTTTCGTTAATAAAGCCAAGACCATTATTTGTTTTAGAGGGTCAATAAATTCTAAATACGTTGGAAAAGGTCAACCCATAGGTGTCTTTCCACCCATTTACACATGTTCACATTGTTGTAGGAAAGGTCACCTTAGGCGTTTTTGTTTCGATCTTCAAAAAAGTCCTAGGAAGTTGAAGTCTAGTGTTCCCTTAGTTCCCAAAATCCCGATGCATCATCCCACACCTATTTGGGTTAGGAAATCAGTTTTGGAGGCCCTAGATGTTAAACTAGTTGATTCTCGGTTGCTTGCAAATTATTCTTCTCTTACTATATCTTATAGATGATTGTGTTTGCTTGTTTGTCATACCCTAGTTATGCTTCATGTTATATTATTGCTAAATTTATTACACATGTACTTTTGCATTAGATTTTTGTGTTTGAAAATTTTGGAAAAATACAAAAAAGATTTTATTTCGATAAAATTTTTGAAAAAATCCAAAAAGATTTTGTATTTTATTTTGCACCATTTATGAATGGACGTTTAGGATGACTGAGTCACGATTTCATTCCATATCCATGTGAAGACCTGATAGTGTTTTGATATGCGTCATCATTTCATTTATGTGCTTTACAATGTTTGGAGTCATTGAGATGTGATTAATTGTTACTACCTACATGTGTGACTCATGAGTTCTTTTAATGCACACTTGCTCGGATTTATTTGACTATTGTTCTTGTCTATCACATGTTGGTAGATGTGTTTTCATCTCAATTATGTCTTTAAAATGAACCAAATGCGATAAAACATGACAATGAAAGTAGTACATGTGCAAATCGTTGTTTGTGAGTTTGTGTGATATTTTTAAAATAGGAAAGGGCTACGAAAGGTACTAATTTATCCTTCACGGTTAAGCCATCGCTTAAATTGGACCTAAAAAAAGTGTGGCACAATGAATATTTGCCAAGGTCCAAAGAGATAGAAAGAGCCCGAAAAATTTAAAGGCAATAAAATAAAACATATGCCAAATGTGGGCCAATTTAGTTTAGTTTCATTATGTTAAAAGAAAAATAAGAAGAATTATTATTTATGAAGGAGTTTGGATGAAATATAAAATGGGTTTGCTCATCGTTGAAAAGTCATGAAAAATTGTTACATAGTTTTAGACATTATTGGTGTGAAAATCATGTTTGACTTTGATTTGTCGATTTGATTAAGATGATGTCATCTAAATTCACTATTTGGACACCTAAGGACGATTTTTAGTTCATTTGTTTAGGAGTAAACATATTCATTGTGCACATATGTTATGCTTGATTACTTTGATTTGCCTATCGAATATGTTCACACCCATTCATTCCATTTCCATGATTTGGTTGTCTTAGTGTAAATTCATGGTGTGATTTTTTTTGTGTAATTATTTTGTCATATTTATTTGAAAAATTGAAAAATCAAAAATAGTTTGTGGAATCTTTTGGGTTACTCCTTTGCATGAGAGTAGTTTGATCCATATTTGTTGTGCATGTTTGTCATGAAAACTCCATGTTTTGATTTCTGTTTATTCGTTTCCTTGTTTATTTCGGACAACCAAAAAGGGGGAGAACGAATTATGGGGGAGGTTTGATTATTGATTAATTTATTCTTATATCATTTCAAAATCGATGTGTCATGAAGTTATTTTCTTTGTCTCATGTGTGTAGGCACAAAAATTGAAGATCATATGTTGCACACCCTGATGAGAAAAGTGTAAAGATTTGAAGAGTTTTGAAGTTGAAGATTTTGAAGAAAAGTTTGATACTTGCATCTTTAATACCTTTTCAGTTTTGGGTTTATAGTAGGGTATCATTTTTGTATAGGCATTTTCATTTGATAATTCAGATGTTTTTATTTTGTACCGGTATAGACATATGGGAGGACATATTTTATAAGTCATGTATGCATTAGTGTATGTCGTATACCTCTACAATCATCGAAGACTTATTCAAGTTCAATCATGCATCAAGACGGATACAAATATCAACGTTTTTCAACAAAGAAGCCTCCACGAGACTAATTTTGGTAAGGTTGTGTTTAAGTACTATAACGATTCACTTAGAATGTTGGGATAATTTTTCCAAAATATTTTTTATGTATTGGAGCAGGGTTTTTCGCCGAAGAGTTTTTTTCAAGTGTTGAGGCGGGGTATTTTTGACAAAATATTTTTTTATTTTTTTCCTATATTACTCGAGAAATAGAGCAACTCATTCGAGCGACATGTGGCATCGTTCGAGCGATATGAAGTTTTCATTTGAGCAACGAGCCACCTTAAGTTTTTTATATTGAGCCTGTTAAACCACTCTGTTTTCATTAAGAAGACCTGACGTTTTAGTTTCTACAAACACTGCAAATCGGCAGAACACTTCATCTTCTTCGTTTAAGGGTTTAATCCTTTTTGTTTTCAATTCACAAAACATCCCAATATTTAAATGAATTGTTTTGAAACCCAAGATACAAATTTGGTGAATTTTTTCTCTTATAAAGAGGGTAAATCTACAGCTAATGATTGCATGTAAATTGGGAGTGCTCGAGGGTGTTCCTGGATATTTTGGACTTCGTATTCTTATGGAGTGCTGCGATTGTTCCATTGCTGACTCTAGGCTGCGTGCCTATGTGATTGTTCTGAGGAGTAATCATTGGGGATTTCATTGTGTATGTAAGTTGCAATTTATTTTACATAGTGAAATAAAAGGTTTTGCCCAAAAGGGATTTTTCCTGAAATCTGTGAGTAAGCTATTTTGTTTGTGATGGTTTGACACACACACACACACACACACGCACATAGTTGCATATTTAGGGTATGAATAAATTTGGTTTAAAAATTGACATTGATTAAATAAAGGTAATATTGGAAATTTGCGAATTTGGTTTGATCAGTATCATACATAGCCTTTTACAAACTCCCAGAGAAAATAATGCGTGCCATGAATAATCATCTCGATCATTCTCCAGGGGATCACAACGCTCGTCCAAGTCCATAACGAGCATGAGGAGATCAACCCTAGCCGAGTAGACTTCCCAAGAAGAGAGCTCTTTTGATAACCGAGGCTGAATAGTCAAATCCATTGAGGTAAAGGCCGAGCAGGAGGATCATCCCTGAAGGGATCCATCCAGTGACTGGAGGATTGTTTGGGAGAAATGGTCAGATATAAGAACCCCTACACAGGAACTTTGTGAAAGGATCCCCATTTATCCCAATGATAGTGTGTTATTCGACGCAATAAAAATTCAGACCATCAATCATTACGCCGAGATACTATGGAAAAACCGATCCCATTATATATGTAGAGTAGTACCAATCTACTATTGATATCTACTCTATTCCGAATTAAATTTTTACTAAGAATTCTCTAGTATAATCATTGACTCGACCCAAATCTGGTATAATAGCTTACCACAGGGGCAAATCTCTAGTTTCCAACAATTGCTGATCTCTTTATCAATAATTTCTATTTTGGGGCTAAGTATGAAAAGAGAGTTGCTCATGTACTCAACGTACAAAAAAAGCCGATGAGAATTCGGTGACTTAATTACTCACTTTAATAATGAGAAGTTTGAGGTCGTATATTAAAACGAGCAAACTGCCATAACCATAACTACTGTCGAGAAAGCTATTTTGGGTGATGGATAACGAGCCACCTAAAATAATGACATAACTCTTGGCCAAGGTAGGTAAAATCATGAATGCCCAGGAGGACATGGCAGCTAAGGAATCAGATCATCCGAAGGTTTCATCCAATAATATCAATGAGAAGAAGGGTAAAAGAAGATAAGAAAGGAAAAAATCCAAAAAAGTACAATGAGTACACTCCCTTGGCCGTAGTCGTAGACCCCATCCTCAAGGATATTAGAGGAAGTAAGGACCTCAGGTGGCTTGGAAAACTCAAGGCACTAGTAAACTGGCGACATAAGAACAAATACTATTAATTTCACAAGGACCACAACCACAACCATAACACAATAGTTATATTTCCCTTAAGAATGATATTACAAGTCTAATAAAAAAAGGTAAACTGTCTAGGTACATGTATAAATATGACCGAGTAGATTTCGAGGAGCATAAAGGCAGAAGAGGATTAGAATCCCCAGTCAAAAAGAAGATGGTAATAAAAATTAATAAGATGAAGACTCAAAAGACAACCCAGATATTCTAAAAAAGCTAAAGGAGCCAGTCTATGAGGTCAAGATGATCTCTTTCGGATGTCATGTCATTGTTGGTGGGAATGCCGAGGGAGGAGATGAACTGATCGAGAGGAAAGAGTATCTAAATGAGGCAAAATCTTGTGCTCATATCAACTAGATCAACCTGACAGGTAAAGTGGATACTCGCCTAAGAAAGGTTAACAAAGATCGTCTCATTGTTGGATTTTCCAAGGATGATTTGTTTAGAGTCTTATACCCTCATGACGACCCTCTAGTCATCACCATAATGATCCATGAAAGAAAAGTGTCCAGAATCCTCTTCGATAATAGCAGCTCTGCAAATGTTATATTCCATAATTGCTTTTGATAACTGAAGCTCTAAGATTGCAAATAAACACCCAATCATCGCCCCTTGATCAATTTCCTTGCTAAGAAGGTATACCCCTTGGGAACTACTAAGTTACAGGTCATAGTAGGTGCTTGGACAATGTGCCGAACATAAACTGTGCATTTCTTTATCCTAGACAAAAATGTTCTTTTGACATACAACATTATCCTGGGTAGAGTTGGATTGAAGAAATTCGATGCAGTGCCCTCTACAATTTACTAGTTCTTGAAGTTCCTCATCTATTACGAAGTGGGTGTAGTTAAGGGGAACCAGGTAAAGGCCCACGAGTATTACTACACTTCATCCCACCAAGAAGAAAAAAAACTAACCATCACTTACCAAATCAAAATGATAAATCTTCGGGATGGGGAGGACTTGGTCAAAGGATATGTGGTCGAAGAGATCTAAATTGTCGCACATGACGAAGAGCACCTAGAGAAGATTATCCAGATCGGGTCATACCTAAACCTAAAACTATAAAAATGATTGGTCGACTTCCTCCGGCAATGTAAGAATGTGTTTCCTTGGAGCTATGAAGACATGCCCAAAATTGACTCGAAATTCATATGTCACGAATTAAGTATAGTAGAAGGTGCAAAATTAATCAAACAGAAAAGGTAATTTTCGATGCAAAGAAGAACATGGTGGTCGAGGAATACATTCAAAAGCTATAGAAGGCTAACTTCATTGAGGATGCCAAATCACTTAAACGGCTCTCCAATGTGGTGATGGCGCACAAGAAGATAAATAAGTGGTGGATGTGCATGGACATCACTGACTTGAACAAGAATTATCCTAAGAATCACTATCCTCTGCATAGAATCGACTAGATAGTTGATGCCACGTTAGGTCAGGAGCTGCTTAATTCCATGGACGTTAATTCCAAATAAAATAAGATCATAATGAAGCTAGGAAATAGAGAGAAAATGTCATTCATTACTAGCAGAGGCACCTAATGCTAAATGTCATGCCTTCAATCTTAAAAATGCTAGAGAAACTTATATAGGCCGGTAAACAAGGTGTTTGAAGATGAGATTGGGAATAATATGGAAGTTTATGTTGATGACATGCTCACTAATAGTAAAACCATGTTCGATCATGTGAAAGACTTACAGCAGACCTTTGGTTAGTTGGAAAAAGTATCATATGAAACATAATTCAACTATGTGCATATTCAGAGTGAAAGGAGGAATGTTCTTAGGCTTCATCATCAACCAGAGAGGGATTTAACCCAATCTCGATAAGATCCATACCTTGATCAATATGTAGTCCCTAAGGATAACGGAGGATGTGCAGAGATTAACAAGACATGTTATCGCACTCAATAGGTTCATCTATATAGCTACTGAAAAATTCCCTCCATTATTTAAATTCTTGAGAAAAACTTCTAAATGGAACGACGAGTGTGAAACTACATTACTAGAATTAAAGCGATATTTGGTGTCGGCACCTCGCTTATCAAGACCAATCTTTGGGGAGAAACTCTAACTTTACCTAGACGTACTAGAATCTACTGCTAGTTCAGATCTGGAGAGACAAGAGGAAGGAATACAGAGGCCTGTATAGTACACTAGCAAACTATACTGATATGCCTGATATGTACCCTCGTACTCGGAACCAACAACCTTGGCTGACATCATAACCGAGTCAACAAGAAGCTCATGACAACCACCAGAAAGGTAGTCATTCACAAAGTCATCCATCAATGATCAACCTCGACTGGTCGGAAGTCGAGGACGACAACAACTCATGGGATCAACAATGGTCACTCTCATACTCTTCTCTAGCCAACAGTGCAGCCAAGCCCAATACGTAACCTCGTATCATCTACGTGGCCAAGGTCATACTCATTATTAGCACACTCAACCCAGCCCGCAGACTTACTAACATCATACTCTGTTCGGTCGAGTTTACAAGGGAAGACATCACAGGTCCGAGCATACACAAACACACGAGTGATTTGGAACACGTGGACCAGACTATTATAACCAAATTATTCCCCTCACGTGAGGGAATATTTGGTCATCATTATCTGCATGTGGCAAAACTAGGTTTCCATATGAAATTGGTTCGATCACCACACATATGCCCAATGGCATGCTTGGGGGGTACACTACACCCCCCAAGAACTATATATACATGTCTTCTTCTACCTAGAAAAGGGACCAAAATTGCAACCCTAGCGGGAGCTCTGCAGAAATACACAGTAGAGAGAGAAAGTGAGAGATTGTATCACAGGCCATCAGTGCTCTTATTCTAGTGGAGTTCACTTACACACTCACAGTGGACGTAGGCCAAATTGGTTGAACCACTTAAATGCAAGTGTTTCTCCTCCTCTCCTTGTCTCCTTCTACTAGTTATTTACTCTTGTGCGGTTGCCATTGTAGCTACTAGCTTGAGATTATCAACACCTTGTATTGGTAATGCTATTTATAGCATCATCATATACCGAAGAGAAGAAATCTGATATTCCAAGTTGGAGAAATTATCCTTTACGCTAATCAAAACTTCAAAGAGAATGAAGCCATGCTTTTAAGCCCACACTATTATTATTTACATAAATCTAGCTTTATAGTAGGTCCCTTATAATCCTGAAAAGTTGAGGTAATTGATGGCTTAGGCGGTAGAACTTGTGGAATACGATATCCATTACGAGCTCAAAACACTTATAAAAGGACAAGCCATTGTAGACTTCATTGCTGAATTCACTTATGAAGATAAACCTTTCGAATAGAATCCTTCGAGAGAGAGCTCAATACTCATGAAAAAAAGACTTCTATGAAAGAGATCTCAACTACAGATGAAAAGACTTCTTCAGAAGAGAGCTCATCTGTCAATAGAAATGAGCAACCCCACCTGGGAGAGAGCTCAACCCTGCCGATGTCAAGTTTAAATAAAGATGTTCCATAATTATTAACTAAATGAGAATATTTCACTCATGACTATGAGCATATTTTAGCTTACAGTAACTCTCAATTAGTGGTCAATCAGTTATTCGGAGTATGTGAAGAAAGAGAGGAATATATGGTTAATTACCTAGGCAAAATAAAATAGAGGGTGACCAAATTTCTAGGGATTCAGGTATTTAGAATCCCTAGAATAAAAAATTCTCGGGCAGAAGCACTATCCTGGTTAGCATCAATTACCTGCATAGAATTATGTAGAACGGTCCCGGTGGAGATAGTTACACAGTGCAACACAAATAAAGAAGATGTTAACATCATGAAGGTAAAAATAGGCCCTTCATGGATGAACCCAATATAAGCTTACAATGAAATCGACATTATGCCATCCAACCTAAAAGAAGCAAGGAAGCTCCACTATAAGGAAACAAGTTACGTGCTATAAGAAGAAGTCTTATACAAGAGAGGATACATTATTTCACTATTACGATGCGTTCATCCAACCAAAGTGAACAATATAATCATGAAAGTACAAGAATAGTGCTATAGGGTGCACTTAACAGGAAGATTGCTAGTAAAAATGTGGCTACACAGGGATATTACTAACCTATCATGAAAGTGGACTACACAGTCTATGCAGAAAATGTGATAAATGCTAAAAGTATACCAATATCCATCACACTGTAGGAGTCTCTTTAACACCGATCACATCCCCTTGGACATTTTCAATATAGTGAATAAATCTAGTGGTCCCTTTACCTAAGACAAGAGGAAGGTTCAAACATTTAGTGGTTGTTGTGGATTACTTCACCAAATGGTTAGAGCAGAGACCCTGGTAGAGATGCCATACGGAAGAGTCTTCTAATTGATTTAAAAGAACATCATTTACCATTATGGCATGCCATATTCTTTAATTACAAACCACGGTACCCAGTTCAACAACCAAGAGTTTGAGGACTACTGCATTCACTATAAGATTCAGAAGCTGCATTCTACCATAGGACATCCTAAGTGAAATGGACAAACTGATATTACCACTAAAACCTTGTAGTATGGAATCAAAAAAATATTAGATGATGCGAAAGATAGTTTAATCAACGAGTTGTGGATGATCCTATAGGCTTATAGGACCACACCTAGAATAGCCACTAGCAAGACTCCCTACTTGCTAGCCTTTAGAACGGAAGCAGCAGTCCCAACCGAGATTAGCCTTGTTAGCCATTGAGTTCTAAATTTCAAATCACTGTAAAGCGACCTAATGAGGATGCCAGACCTTGATCTCGCAAAAGAAATAAATGAAAATATTGTATTGAGGGTAGTCACTTACCAGGAAAGAACAACCTGTTTCTACAATTGCAGGGTGAGGCCGAACAGCCTAAAGGAGGGTGAATTTTTATTGAAAAAGGTTATCCAAAAAAGAAATAAATAGCAGCCCAACTAGCATATCCCATACCACATCTCCAGTGTTATCAGGCCAGGAACCTACCAAATTAAAACTTTGGAAAGTTATGCATTTAAGAATCCGTGGAATGCCGAGAATTTGAGGAAATATCATCAATAATGTAATGGCATAAGTTTTATCCCTTTTTACTCGTTATGCATTATGTATTTCCCATTTCTTATGACTAAATTTTTTAGTTCTTCTATCATTCTTGTTATTTTGGCTTTGGGGGCATGGGATATGTACATACCAATATTTACCACCAAACACTAAACCTCCTGTACAATCTCATTGCAAGGCCAATTATGAACAAGAGGTATTAACATAAACCTCATATATGACTTCGTTGAACATACAAGTCAAGAATAAGAGGTCAAACATCCTGTATGGAATAAACAAGTCATAAACAAAAAGTCAAACTTTATGTACAATCTTGTCTCACAACAGATCGAGAACAAGAAATTCTCCCACAAACATAAAGGAATCCCCTGCTTTATGGTCAACAAAGATTTTACCATATCCGCACATAAGATTCACCTTTAAACTTTGTAGTCGATCGAGGTAACCAGTGCTGACATGTAATCTGCTTCCATAAGATTAGTAAGTTGGAGAAGACACTAGTAGAACCCAGGTCTCAGGTTCGTCCAGACCTATAATTACTGAAGGAAAAACAAGTTAGGAGACATGCGATCAAAGCTCTCAAACAATACTAGTGAGTTATTCTTATCAAACAAAGTAGATAAGAAAAGAAAATATAATATATATACATACATACATACATATATACATACATACATACATACATACATACATACATACATACATACATACATACATATATATAACTCATTCACAAGAAATTGAACAAACGATATTATGCCATTATAATGAGAAGTACGTACAAAATAAATAGAAGTTCATTTTTTCATTACAAGATAAGACAGTCGATTAAAAAGAAAGCTTCACAGGAAGATCATGCCATAGAAATATCATTATTATTTCTTACAGGAGGATTTGACTTAGAGGGCACAATCACATCTTCATTAGCAGGCTTGTCAATGGACACCATCTGCTCGACCGTAAGGGAAGTGGCTTTATAATCACCCCCTTACTATTTTCTCACCATCTCAGTAATATCCGGGTAATGAGTCATCACTCTTTTTGTTAACTCCTCAAACTCGTACATGAATAGCCAACACATTCGATATTATAATGATCCAAACACTTGTACTTGATCACACTAACTTCCTTAATAGTTACCAAGGCCTCTTTTTCTTTACAGTCTCCTGAGATAACTTTTTGTTCGCCTGAGTAACTGTAGTCAAATCCTCAATGGCCTTATTTAAGGCCTCTTCCATGATCTTCAGTTTGGCATCGTTAGTAATTGCCTTGATGTGAAGCTTATTATTCTTTTGCTCAACTGTGTTGAGAGAAATAATCTTGGCTACCAGTTGGTCATATCTTTTTGGAGCATCTCGCTCGCTTTCTTGAGGTCCTCAAAATTTTGGTGCAGCCCAGTCTTTAACTTCTGATGCTCATTAGCCAACTCTTCATAAGCATAGTTATTGACAGTAAATTTCTCTATCAAGACTGTATATGCTGCAATAGTCTGCTAAAAAAATATCTATGCCTGGTACTAAACGATTAAAAGTATAAAAAGGAGAATTTTTATGACAAAATTTACCACAAATAACCTATCTTTAATCAACCTCCACAACGGGGTCGTACCCTATCAGAAATCAAAATCCTTTCTATAGCAATGATAATCTAGGAAGTCGATGGCATTATTCGTATGGCAGAAAATGGAGTGGGGAACAACCCTCAGCTCATCAAATGAAATTATATGTTCTAAATCAAACTTATGCTCTTAAACTTCCCCATAGGGAGGAGAAACTCCTGGACCTTGTACCAACTGACGAACATGTCTTGATTCAGCTGTCCTAGGGACCTTTGGAATATTTTGGCTGACAGGGGGCTCGAGCGATCATTTCTCCACCACAATAGGGGTACTACGGTACATAGGGACCTCGCCCTTAGATTTTGCCAAAGCAACGGCTGCGTCCTTAGCTCTTATCCGAGCATTCTTCTCGACCTGGTTCTTTCACTCTTCTGCCTTCTTTTCCTCTTCCACTAATATCTTCTTCTCAACTTCCACCCTATTAGCTTCTAATTTCTTTCGGCGAGCTATCTCCATGGACTTTTGGTCACACGCGGATTAAATTCAGATTATCGCTATAAACACTAACGTTGCATGACAAATGAGGTTAAACGCATAATAATCCAACTTTAATGTGCGAGGTTTCGATTAAACGCAATTTTACACAAAATCAGACTTTCGAAGCTCAACGCCCATAAATGGAGGAAATGCAACTCCGACCCTATTTAACTAGGGGCAAGACATAAATAAACTAATTAAACCAATTAAAGCAATAAATAAATTAACACAACAAATAACTAGTCATTTAAAGTAAAAAAAAAATAATGGAAATAAAGCTGGAACAATAAAGAAGATGATGAATAGTAAATAAAAGCTTACAAAGTGAACAAATACCCAAGTGAAATGATGGAGTAGGGACAAAGCTCCTTACAAGAAACCCTAAAATCTATGTAAAATGAAATCCATCTACTCAAATGAGAAGGATTGATTATATATACCAAACCCAAAATGTCATACTTGTAATAAGAGAAATAACAAATATCTACAGGACCGAATCAATACGGCTACGTCCGAATAGATTCAGTGATGAAATATCTTCGAATAGTTGGCAAAGCGAATTGATTTGGCAATTGGAGAATCGATTCGCCAATGGAGATCTGGTGCATTGGTATATATCGAATAGATTAGGACATGGCCAAATCGATTCGTTGCTGAGAAGTTTGATCACTGTCTTATACTGATTCAATTTGGCAATGGGCGAATCGATTCGGACTTGTAGGTTTGGTTTCTTTTCCCCTTTTTTGTTGTGTTGTGAATTCCTTCAACTAAAATTTCCGAAACTTCTTTTTTTAAGGATCGGATTCGCGGACTGTTTGTGGCCACGCGAAGCTTTCTCGAAGGGATACAACTTTCATGTAGATGTTGGGATAGTTTCCCAAATATAAAATGACCGAATTTCCCTTGCGCATGCGGATGTGTACGAAACTTCGCTCAAATGCGTCCAAACTTCACACCAAGTGCCAAAATACCTACAAAATCTCAATTAACCCCTGAAAGCATATATATATATATATATATATATATATATATATGAGGTTTGTTGGTTAACGAGCATAAATATAGGAATTAAGGTACTCGAGAGGGCTAAAATGCATAAGTTAACGGGTGAAAATACACAATATTTATGATACAACACTGGTTTGGACAATTGTAACCATCCTTAATTTGGATTTCTTGTGAGATCAATAGTAATACCCGGGGGCTTTGGATTTGTCCTTCAGCTCCTGGACATACCTAAAGATGTCTCACGCAAGATCAAGTCCAATTTTGATTTTCCAAAACATCATTTCCCCGAGAATAGTCCTGCAAGCTTTAAGAGGGAACTGGGTTAAGGTAAGGCCATATCCATTAAGGATATACTTGATAATGGGATGAAGAGGCAAGCCTAAGTCCCACTTGGAGGGCCCATAGAGGAATACATATTTCATCCGAATTCAAATTATCATACACTATTTCTTCACTAGTGGGTAGCCTAGTCTAATTGCTAAAGGGTATTTTATATGTCTCCCTAAGATGATCCATCTCGTCTTTAAGGATGTTACTAGCATACCACATCATATCAGTAGTGACATGTTCATAGGAATCCAAAGAATCTATGGAATCACCATCCTCATTATCTATCCCATCATCAAGAGGCTCATCTATAGGGAGACATAGGGGAATGGTCCTATACTCTCAGGCCTGGCTTCATCAGCCTTATCTGATCTAAACTCCTCAGAGGAAGATTCCAAATTTATTACTGACATTGACTTTCTATTTTTTAAATATACACCCACTTAAGGTGGAACTGAACTACATATTTGTTGATCGTCAATATCTGGGGTAGAAAATAAAGATTATGTGGGTAATGGGGCTAAACCACTAAAGGTTTATGCTTGGGGGTGTATTTAGGATGCCCTGGTTCATCCTCTGTCCGGACAACCTGCAGAGGCTGTGGAAACCTCATAGCAATGATATGTGGGTAAGTAGGCTCCAACTCAAACAATATCTCAAACAAACGCTGGACGTGAGGAGGGTAGTGTAACACCCCGCCTAATAAAATACCAGGTGATCAGTCCTATATCAAATTAAAACATGAGTCTCATTTGGTTCATTCTTAGCATCATTATCGAAAAACTTTTTAAAACTTACTAACCATCTAGTATTCAAAAAGCTGGTGTCAAATTTTATCTTTATTAAACCAAGATAAAATAAATGTGGAATTAAAATATAACATCCAATGCTAATAAAATTAATCATAACATAGAATAATAAAAGTCTTGATGAATAAACCATTGGCTAATCCAAAAACAAAACCAAACTAATAGAAAGTAATTAATCCGATACAATTTGAAAAGAATCTAAATAAAATTGTGACCGACATGCTCGAGATAGACTGATATGAATCCCTACAATAGGAATAGAAAAATAGATGCGTCTATCCAAATCTTGCAACACCCACATCTGCTACAGCTGCGTATCCCTTGAATGAACTTAGGTTTGGCGTCCCTATGGTTGGACACCTAAAAGGTTTTAAAAATCTTTGATAGAAAGGGTTAGAACCCAAAATATTTTGAAAATATTTAGCAAGTGATTAAATTGCAATAAATTTAAAATGCATGAATGCTCTTCATATTTAAGCCAGTATCGCACTCTCTTGAGAACATACTCACCCTCAACTAATGTGCACACCTAACGCTTTCTTTATAACCCACCTAGTCGTATACCCCGTTACTAGATACTTAACATAATTCTTTCCTGATGCACTACTCTAACCCGAGTATGTTTAAATTATAATATATAAGTTATTTGCCAATCTAACTTAAATAATCATCTTTCCTTTAAGTCCATATAACATTTACTCTAGTTATATAATTCATGCAATTCAGTTCATGGATTAAACTACCCGTATATAACTATATATCCCATTATATACGTAAGATTATATTACAACATTCACACATGTGTCGAATATATAAATAGCCCATCCTCCCGAGTAATAACTCACCGGATGTATTCTCTAATGTGCCATCAACCCAGGCTACTCAGTCCCACCTGGAGTTCTGAGACAACTATCGTCCGCCGAATCGTAACGCAAATAATAAACATAATGGAGGCGGTCATATTCCCCTGAGTATGAGGACATCATGTCAATGCCCCACCTCTGAAATTGGATGCTATGACCTGGGAATATACTCACCCTACTCCTAAAGCTAGGGGATTCGCCCACATCGCGCAACCTCCCTCGATAGTACTAGAGTATGTAAATTAAATAAATATCTAATCACTGATATTTAAGCACACACAATATATATACTATCACACTACCGTATATATACTTTAAATTCAATCTCTGCTTTACCGTGTACAATGTTGGTAGCACTTAGCCTAAAACATTCCCGAGTCTATGGTCCGAATCTAATTTAATTAATTTACTCATTAATTAAGTTATTACCTTACCGAGTCTATGGTCCGACTCTAAATTAATCTATTCCTCACAATAGTTAATTAAATACCTTGGCGTCACTCAACCAATATAACTAGACTCGCTCACTTGGCCTGATTTACTATTCATAATTCAAATACCCAAATTTCCTTAATAAGTTTGACACACACTTATTAATTAATTCCAATCTTAATGTCTCTCTCACAGTAAATATTAAACAACCTTATACTGTGTGTAATTAAAGTCCCAACCAATCCCAGATTTAAGATGCTTCCTTACTGTACATAATTCTCCTTTAAATTCCCACCCAGGTCGATCAGTACAGCAAAAACAAAATGGGCTGAATTTGGCATCTCGTTCGAACGATAAAACGTCATCGCTCGAATGACAGATGATGTCGTTTGAACCACAATCACTGTCATTCGAACCAGAGTCCTAGTCGTTCGAATGACCTTCAATGTTTTCCCTCTCTTCGTCCAAAATCTGTTCTCTTCCATTAAGGAAACCTTAAAACCTTTCTTACCCAAAAATCAATCCAAAATTTACATAGTAGGTTCTACGAATCAACACAAATCATAATATCTCTAATTCCCAATTTATATATCCAATTGTAAATAATAACATGAATCTATATGATTTTTCCCCAACTTTTGCAGTTAATAACATCTCTAATCTTACAATTTCTTCACAGTATAATATGATTTCATAATCCCTATCATATCAGTCCCAAAACTTGATTTATAGCATCCACAACTTTAAAGCCCAATTTGTATTAACCCAACCCAAAATCATATGTTTAACACCTGCCATGATATGAATTGAAATCAGTTGTTTATATAAAAGCAAGTATAGCCACTTGCCTTAGGATTCGTAGTGTCTGATTAATCATTTGATGTAGATATTGTTGTGTGGTAAAGAACACCTCTCTTGTTCTTCATCTTTGGCTCACAAGAGTCCTCCTTCATTGTCCCTCTATGTTCTCAGATTCTCCCAATTATGTTATGGCTTCCCACAACTCCTAAACTTAGATTTTTATCTCCAAATCCCGTTTTAGTCATATGGGCCAAATTAAAATGTCCCAAACACCCCCGTGTGGGCCCGATTATGCTCAAAAGTAACCCGTGACCCATTTATCACTCTGGGTACACTTTTCCGGCCTTTTTAGCCCATTCAGACTCAACCGTGCACTCAGAATTGACATCCGAATTAATTTATAAAAATCTTTATCTCACACTCAAATTAGTCTATACCCGACTCCTAGTTGAGATAAATAAATGTCACGTCACTAATACACGTTAATACATAAAAAAAATTATTACTATTCACTTAGTAATTTCATTTCATAAATATTAACCGTTTACTCTTCGATTAATAAATATTAACCTAATTAATTCCATTAAATTATGACACATAAGTAATTTAAAATTATTAAAATTAATTAAATACTTAAATGCACAGAAATATGGGGTGTTACATATTCCCCCCTTACAAAAGAATTTCGTCACCAAAATTTGGTCATACCTGTGGCGAATAACTTCGATACTACTCTCGCATATCCTCTTCCCACTCCCACCTAGAATCGTCAATATTGTTATGCCCCCATTAAACGCTGACTAGTGGCACCACCTTAGATCGTAGCTTTCGCTCACTGCGACCCAAAATAGCCTTGGATCTCTCCTCAAGTGAGATGTCCGGCTGCAAATCAATATCCTCGAGTGATACGTGCTAGGAAGCCCTCTCGCTCCTTGAATACTTCTTTAGCGATGCCACGTTGAACACGTCATGTATCCGCTAAATATGCTCTGGTAAACCCAATCTGTAAGCTACCGATCCCACGCTCTCAATAATAGGAAAATGACCCAGATACCTCGGAGCTAGCTTCCCCATCTTGCCGAACCTCATCACTCCTTTCATAGGAGATACCCAAACCAATACCTGGTCATAAATCTCTAACTCGATGAGCTTATACTCCACCGGCTCTACTATCTTTATGTTGGGAAATTACATTCCTGCATGGGTGCCAAATTTCTTTATTGTCAAACGCGTGACTTTCTATCGGGAAATTACCCGCAATAATTTCTTACTACGCATGTCAGACTTCCACCTTCAATGCATGGTAACATACTACTCATTACGTTCCTGAATTATATTGAAAGACATACTCTACTCCATCCTGCTAGTGGACCACAACTCATTTCGGGTCCTAGCAGTTTGTCATTTCCTCACCCTTTACCAGCCAAATGTTGGATATCAATACTTTCCCCAAAAGTGTCACGCAGATACTATACTGTTACGAGGTATCACACGTAACTCTACCATTGGTAATTACTAGTCCTAAATTACCCAAAATCTAGAATGCACATTCCTTGATTTTTCCTACTACTTAGTCGCTTCTCGTCTACCCATCGACTTATGGGTGACACGTCTAGTACACTAGGTAACTTCATCCCTACCGCCTCCTGACACTTCTTACCAGAGGTGGGAGTCCAAGGTCTCATCCAAATTTACAATAATATTGGATGGGAACCTGTACTGTTTCACTTCTTTTCAATTGAATAGTTGGATGTACTGCCCGATCGTATAACCCATCCAAATTTAACAATCAATCGTTCTGGTAAATCCATTCTACAAACTCGATGGAAAACCCTGACCTCTTCCTGACTTTAGATAGCCAAATTATTAATTATACTAATCCGCGTGTAAATCCCATTCCTAGAATTGTAAAATTACCAAAATCCTAGTTGATAACCTCGAATCAACCCTTTTTTACCTTTAAATGGTGTACCCGGAGACAACTTCATTATGTCTCATATAACACAAATCCCCATCCTCAAAGATTTACATCGCGTGAGTAGGAATCTACACCTTATCTATGCGTCAAACCATACTACTTTCCCAAAAATGTGGCTTCTTCCTTGCGTAAAGATATCTTGTTTCATCTGCATCCACCGCCTTTCCAACCCAAAATCACATGTTAAACACCTACCATGATATGAATTGAAATCATTTGTTTATATAAAAGCAAGTTTAGCCACTTGCCTTAGGATTCGTAGTGTCTGATTAATCCTTTGATGTAGAGATTGTTGTGTGATGAAGAACAGCTCTCTTGTTCTTCCTCTTTGGCTCACAAGAGTCCTCCCTCTTTGTCCCTCTATATTCTTAGATTCTCCCAATTGTGTTATGGCTACCTGCAACTCTTAAACTTAGGTTTTTATCTCCAAATCCCGTTTTCAGTCATATGGGCCTAATTAAAATGGCCCAAACACCCCTGTGTGGGCCCGGTTATGCTCAAAAGTACCCTATGACCCATTTACCACTCCCCCGAGTACACTTTTTTGACTTTCTCGGCCCATCTGGACTCAACTGTGCACTCAGAATTGACATCCGAATTAATTTATAAAAATCCTTATCTTACACCCAAATTAATCTATACCCGACTCCTAGCTGAGATAAATAAATGCCACGTCACTAATACACCTTATGACGTAAATAAATTATTACTATTCACTTAGTAATTCAATTTCATAAATATTAACCGTTTACTCTCCGATTAATAAATATTAATCTAATTAATTCCATTAAATTACGACACACAAGTAATTTAAAATTATCTGAATTAATTAAATATTTAAATACACATAAATGTGGGGTGGTACAGGTAGCTCATCAAATTACGAAAAAGCCTTTTTGGCAGGATAAGTTGGATTTGGGGGATAAATAAATGAAGACGAATAAAAAAATCCTATAAATATCAGATGCTTAGGCCAACCAACTCAATTCCGTATGAAGGTCCAAATTTCCAATTAAATATCTAACAAACCAAACCCAACATCAAAGTTAATTGACACTAAACACGAAAAACCTTAAGACGGGGAAGAAAACCCTAAAACCCTTTAAAGGGAAAATGGACACGTAACTTATAAATGGAAAAAAGAAGTTGAAAGCGAAAGCTAAGGACTACACCAAAATAGTAGGGAACTGAGTAGACAATGAATGCCAAGCGGTGGAAGATCAAACCTTCTTTTAACAACTAACCTTTCTCTCTTTAAAAGTGACACTTGGAATATTTGAAATGGTGATGATGATCGAAAAACGAAAGTACCAACCCTTTAAATAGCTTAGGTTTAGCAGTAAAGAAACATGCATCATTAAATAGTGTGAACGCTAAAAAACCAAACATGTGCATGTTCTCTGTACTTAAATGCATACGTAATAATTACCCAGGCATCACTTTCAATTAACTGACACGTGTCATTTTCATGCCACAGAGAGATAAAGTCCATTTGCTCGGCCTGACCAAGTAGAAAGATGGACGAACAAATTTTGTTTCACTGACCAAAGTTAACACTTCATCCATTAGTTTTATGTAACAACCACTAAAGAACAACACAAATCCCAAGAAGCTGTAAAAGACGCCACTCATGCATGAAGTCTTGGGGGCTTTTTTATATCATAAATGAAGAATACCACGTGGATCCCTTCACAATATGCCACGTGGTCTCTTTAAAGGCAGAAGAAGAGGTCGTCCTCATTATTCAAGTATGTTCATTCAGGGATAGATGTGTTCGGCTCAGATATGCTTGTACTCAACCTTGTCATTCTATCCACTATCTTGATAGTTATCCCATGATTGCGTTAGCTAACTAATTCAATATCACTTTCGTATTCGCCTATGCACATAAGATACTCTTATTAGTTACGCTGATCATACTTGTGCACATAATGAATTTATAAATTTCCCACTCTGTTTGTGGCGTAACAAACTCATTTTTATATGTCTTATCATATCTAAAAGGTGTAAATACCTGACCTATAAACGCATTCCACATGTCCCATAATATTCTCCAATAATTCACTATAAATAGCACATGATCCTATGAGGATAGGGGAGTTTTGGTAATCACTATATGCAAACGCGAGAGAGAGAGAGAGAGAGAGAGAGAGAGAGAGAACCAAAGCTTGCATTCATTCTCACTACTAAGAGAAAATAAATCATCATCACTGAACCTCTGGACGTAGGCACCTCTTTGAGCGAAATCACGTAAATACATGCCTTCTCTATTTGCCTCTCACCCTCTTTGTCTCTTTCAATTTAGCATTCTCACAATTGAATCCTTTATTTGTTATTATTTATTATTTCAAATCCTCTAGCTAAGACGTAAAGTTCATACACCAATTTTAGACGATAATAGTGACATTGCTAAAGCATGAGGATCTTTTCCTCGTCATTTCCAAAGTCAGCCTAGGTCGAAACTTATCAAGAAAGTTGAACCAGTTCCTCATAGGGGAATGAATTGTGCTATACTGCCTATACGAAATTCACATGACGTGATAAAAGGTACAATATTCTTTCATAATTTGTCTGCTCATATTTTATTTGATTATGGTTCAACACATTCATTCATAAGCCTTCAACTAGATAAAGTTATACAAATTTTGTATACATTTCTAATTGTTCCCTTGGAAATAGAATTACCTTTGGGTGAAATTAATACACTTACCCAACGGTACCAAAATTGTAAAATTCAGCTAGGATTATGGATGCTCTTTGTAAAATTAATAATTTTTTACATTTGTGAATTAAATATTATTATCGGGATGGATGTATTGTCAAGACATCATGCTTATATTGGTTGTCACGCAATGATAATTTATTTTTGAGACCAAGAAAATAACCCTTTTATGTTTCACGAAACTTGTCATTTTGAACCCTCGACCTCCCAAATCCAAAGATTCTCTTCCTTAATTCCTAGAATTTTGGAACAATTCGAAGATGTTTTTCCGAAGAGTTGGTAAGTATACCTCATTCCCAAGAAATATAATTTACCATTAATGTCTATCCCATCACTTCTCCTAGTTTTATACCTCTATGTCGATCGACTCCTTTTGAACTTCGCGATTTTTGTACCCAACTAGATGATCTTTTTGAAAAAGGTTTTATTCTCCTTAGTTCATCTCTTTGGGGAGCACCTATATTATTTGTCAAGAAACATGAAGGCAGATTTAGTTTATGTATATACTATCATAAATTGAACTCAGTAACGATTAAGAATAAATACCCTCTACCTAGAATTGGGGACTTATTCGATCAACTTAGAGGAGAAGGAGTCTTTTCTAAAATGGACTTACAATCTAGTTACCATCAATTACCAGTAATAGAAGAAGATGTGATAAAAATTTCTTTTTAAACTCATTATGTACATTTCAAATTCATTGTAATGTCTTTTGGATTAACCAATGTCCCCGCAGCTTTATGCATCTTATAAACATAATTTTTAGACCTTTTATTTACCAATTTGTTATCATGATTATTGATGATATTCTTGTCTATTCCCAAAGGCTTGTAGAACATGCCTAATATATAGAGATGGTGTAGAGGGGTGCTCACATATTTTCCTAAATAAATAGACGAGAAGGACCATATGGAGAGGGGGCCCCATCAAGAGAAGTCCCCTCCAAAGAATGCTCTGGCAAAGACAAAGACTCAATTGGGTGAGGAGGCCCACAACGAGGATCCCCTCATCCCCAAAGCTATAAGATCATAAAAAAAGATTTGGGGTGAGGAGTCCTACTATGAGGATCCTCACATGCCCAAAGATCCTAGAAAGAGAGTTGGGATGAGGAGGCCCACCGTGGGGTGCCCCTCATCCCCAAATCAAAAAGATCATAGAAAGAGAGTTGGGATGAGGAGGCCCACCACGAGGAGACCCTCATCCCTAAAGCCTAAAGATCACAAAAAGAGAGTTAGGACGAAGGGCCCACTATGATGAGCACCCCATTCTCAAAGCTTAAAATCATAGAAATGAAGTTAGGGCGAGGAGGCCCACCATGAGAAACCCCTTGTTCTAAAAGCTCAAGCCATATAAAAAGGAGAGTTCTAGAAGGGAAACCATGAGAAACCCCTCCAAAGGTATTAAGACCATAAAAAATTCCAAGTCAAGTGGACTCATTACGAGAAGACCCCTTTGCCCTGGTTAACATATCACATAAATGGAAGAAGGGCGAAGAGGTTTACATAAAATGATCCCTCTACTCCCAAATGACTTACCACCAAAATGATGTAGGGCGAGGAGATACACTTAGAGTGACCTCCTCTCCAAGGTTCGTTACCCAAAAAATATTAAAGTACTAATATTTGACTTTCTTTTACAGGTAGATTAGTTGAGAAACCATGGCTCAAATAGGCCAGATAGGATTTCTCGGGAGTTTTTGCTTGGTGTTTGAGGAACAACTTTTTTTTAGCAAGGTCAAGCACTTGGCACTTTTAGATTTATAGAATACTACTAGAAAGACCCTAGGTGTCACCAACCCTTATATAATTCACACCCAATCATAATAGAAGTGAGCAACCAAGATGATGCTCACAAGAAATAAAGTTTTTATAAAATTAATTTTAGAGGAGGAGGTCCTCAAGGCCCCTCTCAAGTAAAATGATTTTAAAGAAGGGGGTCCTCAAATCCCCCCTCTCAAGTTTAATGGTTTTAGAGGAGGTGGTGCTCAAGACATTTCTTAAGTTTACAAAGTTTGTACAACAAGTTACAGTTTCAAAAGATATTTACTAAATCAAATCTTTTGTCTCCATTAGGAGACATATTTGGTTTTTAACTTTGGTTCACACCAAGCATCATTTAACAGAAGGGATACGCGGCTGCAAACCTAATAGGGACAAAAGGTACATTACATACCTTATCTCTCTTATTTTTGGAGCCAAAAAAGGCCCAAACCAGCCCCGTGTTCACCTATAGGTAGGACCGTTGGAGAGGTCAAATTAAACATCAGAAACTCAAGTTAAGACGTTACTCTGTCAAAATAACACCAGACCACCTAGTATTCCCTCCCCACTCTCGCTCTAAGTGCTATGCACTTATTTTTTCACTCCCACCCAGATAACCATCATTCTCAGGAGATTTATTTCTCAAAATCACTATTGTTGCTTATGAAGTTCATCTTATTGCATGAGGTGGTTCTAGCTTTGGTTTTATTTTAACCAAAAAGGGAAGGTTTTACGAGGTGCTGCTCTAGAAACTCTTGAAGACCTCGGAGGAAGAGTTCATTGAAGTGTGTAACACCTCACCTGTTTTAGTATTTTACTAGACCCTAGTCATACTACCCTCATATAGTTGGTGACTTCGTTGGGGAGGTATCCTCACCATGGACAAAGAAGATTTTAACATTTCTAAGAAGTTTATTTTTACACTCCATTTGGGAATGGAGTTCAAAGTGATCAATCCATCCAAGAAGAGGTGGTGGTGATCAGAGCTAGGATTTTTGCTCCTCAAGGAGGTAAAACCAGTACAGCAACAACATCTTCAATGGAAGGTATAAATCTGATGAGCATATATTTTTGAGTTTCTGAAATAAAACAATGTGGATTTGGAAAGCTTGAGCTAAAGTTGTGTAACACCAACAACAAACCCCTCTAGAGGGGAAGCCACTGCAACAGTAATAAAAGTAGACATGTCTCCATCACGAAAGGTGGTGCCAGAGCATGTTGTGACACCATCGAGTTCATCGACAGTAAAAAGAATGGGTTTGGAGGAATCTCCCTCCAAAGCTGTTACCATAGAGGAAGTGAAGAATCTTCTATCCTCCTCTCAAAGGGAAGATTCTCATCTATATGAGGAATTATAGGATCCCTACCCATAAGGTGTTAAAGAGAAGTTATACCCATAGGGGTATATTACACCAAAATTTATCAAGTTCAGTGGCAAAGGAGAAAATCCAAAAGAGCACGTGAAGAGGTTTGTTGAGTACCTTAGGGTGCATAGGAATGACAAAAATCTGAGGTTGCCCAACAGTATCCCCATATGGGAGGAAATGTATAGGAAGTTCCCTTAATTTTTTTTTTTTGGCAAAAGATGAATTCACATTGAGACTCCTGGTGCAGAAGTTGCAGAAGCCCGGTGAAGAGTTGATACAATATATTTAGTGTTTTCATGAGCAAGTTCTAGATGTGCACGAGGATGTGGCAGAGGCAAAGCTGCTGTAAATATATGTTGAGAGGTTCTTTGAAGAATATAAGATCCACTTGTTCATTGAGACAAGAGATGGAACGTTTAGAGAGTTCACCTGGGCTTCCATTAATATAGCCATGATAATCAAGCTTAGGTTCTCAAGTTGGAGTACATAACTGTCGCTGACTTCTGGATGATTTTAAGTCTCGAGGAGGCAAATAGTTAATTATGTAGATGGAGGTTAAAAGGGAAAGAAAGTAAGCCCCAAATCTAAAAGTAATAGCCTAACTAACAAGAGGAAGTTTGGAGGAGATTATCCACCACCGTTGCCTTGCAGCTTAATAGAAGCAATGAACTGTTATCGTATGTTAGTAGGAGAGGGGGTAGCAGGTCTCCCTCCATTTAAATGTGGAAATATCGAAAGCAACAGATAAAGATAACCCCAAGTATTGTGAGTTACATCAGAGAGTGTTACACTCCACCAAAGACTATTACTACCTAAGGAGGATCATTGTCGAATAGTTGGCCAGTGGTACTTTACAAATACCTCCTGTGGCTGTCAACAAGAACCCACTTCTAGCGCATCATTACGACACTACCAATATGGTAGTAGCATATGATGAAGAGGCATCATGAGACCTGATAGAATGGAAAGGAAGTGAGAAAATAAGTGAGGAGCTGAAAGGGCTAACACTGAACAATGAACATAGAATTGAGAAGGTAAGGAGGTGCAAGGAGTGGTTCTTCAATCTTGACCAATAAGAAGCTGGGTGCAAGAGGGTTAAGCAAGTGAGCCCCACAGAAAGGAAAAGTAGATGTTATACTTGCTCTAGATGAAGGAGGGACATCTGAGGTAGAGTATGTCTATAATGCCTAAACTTATGAAGTGGACTTGGACTCCGAGTGCGAAGCCATAGCGAGGAGTCCCAAGTTCAAGTGGTTCTTTGACTAGATAGGAGAAAAGTATGACGCAAGGGTCATCATTACAAGGATGTTTTGTAAGTGGTGCCGCAGTGTAAGAACCCCTCACTAATTTGGCAGGGTCCAATTGGGAGGTTGATCAAAAGATACACTTATAAAGTGGAGTTTTATTAGGCATACAGGCAAGTGCCACATTTTCACAACTGCCTGCTGTACGTGAAAGCTATGATAAATGGGATCTCCTTCCCTAAGGCATTGATTGATGGATGGAGAATTGTTTATTAATATTATGTCAATCAGTACATTGTATGAGATGAGGATGGATTAAGAGAATATAGTACCTGTACCGTTGGTGATCTCAGGATTCGATAGCGCAGACATGCAGTCTCTAGGATATGTGAACATGGGTATTAAGTTGAGGAATTTTACTTTACACATCAAATTCCACGTCATCAATACCAACATCAGATACCAGTTTCTCATCGAAAGGGTGTGGTTGCATACCCATGGAATAGTACCCTCCACATACCACCAATGTGAAAAAGCCAATATTTAAGCTACTAAGATTATAATAAAAGAAATGCAAAAGACATTTTCAATTGAGGAGTCCCACCTAGTGGATGCAGTGTTTTATACAGAGCTTGATAAACAAAGGAAGAGTTTTACAAGTAAGTTAGAAGATAGGCAAGTGGTTGGAGGAGGTTCCCAGCCAAAGAGGCCTATCCATGATCGTTTGAGGGAGATATTGATCCCCCACATAGCAAAAGGAAAAATGAAAGTAGAGGAGGTAGATAAACTCCCTAATAGGAATGTGGTCCTACCAGATGGGAAAGTTATATACCATTTAGAATGGTCAGCGCGGGCGGCGTTCTGGGATGAGAGCGCTGACCCGACACCAGAGTGTTTTACGATGGATGAATCCCACATCATTGAATATATTGAGGAATCATAGGAGGCTTCGGAGTGCATGCAATATGGACCCAGGGAGCAGCTACAAGAGTTATAAGAAATCAACTTGGGAGTAGAAAAGGGTGAAAGTATACCCATTCTAATTTCCAAGAGTTTGAATCTAAACTAGAAGGGAGATCTCATAGACCTACTCAAGGATTTCATTGATGTATTTTCTTGTAAATAAACAAATATGCCTGTGATAGACCCAGAAGTGAGCTCCCACAAATTAAATGTTATTCCTAATGCTCTCCCATTCGAATAAGAAACTCGTACATACAAAACTGAGCCCGGATTAATAATAAAAGTAGAAGTTGAGAAAATGTCGGAAGCAGGGCTCATTGAACCCATCCAGTACCCTGTATGGGTCTTCATAGGTGTGATAAACTAGGTCAATGGGTCATATTTTTGCACGACACGATAAGAAACTAGTGGACCCGAACACGAAATGACACGATAACGTGTTTTTTCTTTAACTTGAACACGACACGTTAAAAATACAACACGACGTGATAACACGATAAGTAAATATGATTCGATTGGACACTATTAGACCCAACCCAACATGACACGATTGGACATGATTAGACCAATTAGTGAGTAATTAAATAAATAGTGGGTCTAGATAGTGGGATGATAATGGGTCTAAATGGGGTCAATAGAGGGTCTACATATGGTATATATCGTGTCCTTAATTGTGTCACTATCTGGTCCTTATCGGGTTAATTTTGTAACAGAAATTAGACACGAACATGACACGACCCGATGGCGGGTCCAAACACACAGACCCGAACACAACTGAACACAAAAGATCGTGTCATTTTTGTGTCAATTTCATGTCATGTTGTGTAGTTTTATCGTTTCGTTCCTAAAATTTCCACCCCTACCTCTTCAACATTGTGCTATTAGTGAAGAAGGACAAGAATCAAATCTGAATTTGTGTGGATTTTCGTGACTTGAACCGGGCATGCCCCAAGGATGAGTTTCCCTTGCCCAACATTGACATCCTAGTAGATGCTACCATATGCCATGAAATGCATAGCTTCATAGACAAGTACGCCAGCTATAATCATATCAAGATGGACCTTGCGGATGCGAAGAAGATTTCCTTTTGCATGTCATTGGGAAAGTTTCACTATACAGTCATGCCATTTGGATTGAAGAACGTCGGGGCCACCTACCAGCGGACCATGATGGCCATCTTCCATGATTTATCTCATGATGTATTAGAATTCCATGTGGATGACCTGGTGGTGAAATCCAAGAGAAAAGGCAAGCATATCCAGGACCTTTGGTGGGAGTTTAAAAGATGCCGCAAGTACAAGATGCGAATAAACCCCTCAAAATATGCCTTCGGGGTCACTACTATAAAGTTTTTGGCATTTGTAGTACATAAGAAAGGTGTGCAGGTTGATGTGGAAAAGAAGAAAGCATTCTTAATGATGTCAGCTCCAAAGAGTTAGACGCAACTCAAGAGCTTCTTAGGAAAATTATCCTACCTAAGAAGGTTCATACTTGCACTGGCAGAGGTGGCCCACCCATTTACACCAGTGCTAATGGAAAAAGCTAAGTGGGCCTGAAGGAGGAATAAAAGAAAGCCTTTTAGAAGATCAAATAAATTTTAGCCTCTCCATCTATGATGATCCCGCCGGAGGCTGGGGCACCATTAATACTTTATCTAACTTTAACATAAAAGTCTATAGGAGCATTGCTGGCTCAAGAGAATGAAGGGTAGAGAAGCCAGTGTATTACTTTTCAAGGGTGATCTCGGGTAAAAAAAATTAAGATATACCAATGTGGAGAGATACTACCTCTCCCTGGTCTTCATGGCTCAAAATTTGAGACACTACCTGTTGGCCTTTACCATCCATATAGTCACTAAGTGTGACCCTATTAAGTAACTCTTGGCATGGACGATATAGGTAAGGCAAGCAATGAGGTGGTTATTAATTTTGTCAGATTATGATTTGAAGTGCATAGTTCCCAAAGCCATCAAAAGTCAAGCGGTAGCAGGTCTATTGGACCATTTCTTAAGTGGGAATTTTAAGACTCCCAGTGAAGAGCTAACTGGGGGAAATTTCCAAGCAATCTTGGAAGAAAAAATAGAAAAGTGGGAGATGGAGTTTGATGGATGTAGTTCATAGGAAACAAGAGGTTCGGGCATTATCCTCTCAAATAGTAAGGAGAAGATTACTCTCTCACTTCAATCTAAACTTCAAATACTCTAACAATGAGGCTGAGTATGAGGCCCTCATTCCCGAGTTATTGGAGGCGCTTCGAAGAGGCATCAGACTATTATGTATACGAGGGGAATCTAACCTAGTGGTGAAATTGGTTAATGGAGAGTTCTCCCGTAAGCACGTCAACTTAGCACCCATACAAATCCATCATACAGAAGTTACTGTGACAGTTCCTGAAAGTGACCATTGAGAGACATGCACGAACAATGAACAGGCATCCCGATGCGCTAGCTATAATAGCCCAAAAATTAGACATGGATGAGTCAGAGGCGACCATAATGGTATGTTGGAGAATACTGCCTACTACAGTGAAGTCCATGTTCCCAAGTGATGAGTCAACAATATTGGATGTGTACCTGATTATGAAATAGCAAGAAACAAGGTAAGGAACAATGAAGATATTAGAGTTGGATAACTACCACTTGCTGTAAGGAACACTTTATTATAAGAGCCCTAGGGGGTTCTTATCAAGGTGTGTTGGAGAAGAGGAAGTTAGAGAGAGGTTGAAAGTAATGCATGAGAAGCATTATGGGGGGTACTGATATCCCTCTTTATCATCAGCTACAGCAGGGAAAATATTATTGGCCCACCATGAGCATAGAGGTAACTCATCTGCAGCAAAGTTGGATAAAGTGTGAAACCTAATTCAACCAGCCAGTATAAGCTAATTTTGTAAAGGCATTTGAAAATTGAAGGCAACCCTACATAGCTTATTTGAAATATGCTGAACTGCCCGCAAAAAGAGCAAATGAGATTTACCTACGAAAGAGAGTTTCCCTCTTCTACTTAGTAGAAGGGGATCTTTATAGGGAGGGATATAATAAGAAGGAACTAAAATGTCTAACCCAAGAGGATGTGGGAAGAGTGTTAAAGGAGGCCCATGAACCCTCCCACATGGGAGGTGCAAAACTATTTAACGAGCTGATGAGTTTGGGATATTATTAGCCAACCATACAAGTTGATTCCATTAGTTATGTGCAAAGATATAGAGCTTGTCAAGTTCATGTCAACATAGTGCATACCCCTTCCGTCATTTTAAAAAGCCTAATTGCTCCCTACCCCTTACACACATGGGCGTTCAATCTGGTGGGAAAAATCAACCTAACCTCTCGTGGCAAAGCTTTCATTATCATCTCCATATAATTGTATACCAAATGGGTAGAAGTCATCCCCCTAAAGAGAGTGACTGCCAAACTGGTGGCCTAGTTTATTAAGGTGTATATCATATGCAGGTTTGGTATACCCAAGGTGATCCTAATAGGTAATAAAAAACAATTCGTATGTAAAGAGAGGGAGCTTATCACTGATAAGTATAAAATTGTGCACAACAGCTCAACTATCTCCTTGCCAAAGGGAAATGGACAAGAAGAGGTCACAAATAAGACCTTGATCAATATATTGAAGAACATGATGGAAGACATGTCGAGGACGTGGGATGAGAAGCTACCCATGGTGTTATGGGCTTATCGCACTTCAAATTTAAAGTCGATCGAGTTTACCACATTCTCACTGGTGTATGGGATCGAATCTCTTCTACCAGTGTAACTACGATACCCTCATTTAGGGTCTCTCTAAGAAATGGACTCATCCCTAACCAATGACATGTGTAGTTAAAAACACTGGACGAGCACTTAAAGAGAGCTTTAAAGTCTGCACCCAGTAGCTGTCCAGAGCTTATGAGAACCTAGTTAAGCCCGAGGAGTTTTAAGTAGGAGAGTTAGTCCTTCGAGCATCCACTTGTCACCCCCGTAGCATGTCCGCATCAAATTTCAAACACAATTGGGAAGGCCCCTTCATGATAAGGGGGTAGGCAAGTCAGGGTACTGCCAGATCTCATAGCCGAATATTGACTGTCTCTAATCCATCAATTGCAAGTGGATAAAGAGGTATTATGCATAGTTTGGTTGAAATTGATTTTTTGTGAAAGTATTTGAGTGGTTTTCTCTAAACACCAGAAAAGTTTTTTTAAAAAAAATGATAAAGCAACATAATCTTGTAAACAGTACACTATGTGAAAATAAATGAATAGAAATTCTTTTGATCATTGTCACTAGACCAGTAGGTGGACATCCTCCAAGTAATTATGAAAACAAATATAAATGTCTTTTTTAATTATTTTCTTACAACAAGATTTACAGCCTAGATAACATGTTCTAACCTCTGTTTTCAAAGAAAAGCTTTACCTGACCAGTTCTCAAAATTGTGGAGAAAGGGGATCTGCACCCCTAGCTATAAGTTTTTTGCTTAGAAAAAAGGTCCCTAACAAATTGTTTGGAATAAAAGAACTCACAGATCAGGGGTAAGGTTTCAAAAATATATATTTTCATTTTTATTTGTTTAGATTTGTTAATTATATTCAAAATTTGTGGGAAGGAGAAAGGCTAACCCTTTTCTCCCAGTTATTTCTTAAGAAATGAATGTGCATAGCAAAGTACCCCACAATGGGAAGGGGCAATTCTAAAATCTTAACTTTCTAAGATAATATGCGAGTACCCCACAGTTAGAAGGGGAAGTTCTAAGATATTAACTTGCTTAGATAATATACAAGTACCCCACAGTTAGAAGGGGCACTCTAAAATATTAACTTGCTCAGATAATATACAAGTACCTCACAGTTAGACGAGGCAGATTTAAAATATTAGCTTGCTCAGATAATATACAGGTACCCCTTAGTTAAAAGGGGCAACTCTAAAATCCCAACATGCTTAGATAATATGCAAGAACCCTACGATACATAGGGTAGTTGAAATAGACTAAGTAGGTCATAGAAAATTAGAACAGGTCTTAGTAAGCAAATATTAAAATCCATATAGAAGAAAAGAATAAAGAGCATAATGGAGGCCAATAGAGTTTTTTTTTAATCAACAGTTCTTTACATTTGGAAAAATATATACAAAATGAGGCCTATACAACAAGACTAGATACCCACTAGACAAAATAAAAAATAAGTCCTATCGAGAGTATAGGTATGTGTAAGAAGGACCTGCCTCCTCAACAAGATTCTCTTATAGTTTAGCCATCCTGGCCTCATCCTCAGCATCACCGACCTCTATCTTGTCCAGCTTGTCCTGGAGGGACAAAATCTGAACCTCGATCTGAGCTGCCTCAACCCGATGCTTCTTCACAGTAGACTGCTTAGAAGTATGGAGCTGCATCATCTTTCTAAAAGTGACACCAAGAAAATTATGTATTATAGTGTCGAGCTAGTCCAACTGAAAGTGATAATTGCGCTGGAGGTCATGATGAGCCTGGAGAAATAGTGTAGCCCTCTAAGTGGTGATGTTGGCAGGGGAAGTAGATAGGAAGTCATGAAGATGGCTGGCCAGGGCCTTAAAGTTGAAGCTAATGAGGCTGTCAATATTGAGCACACCCTGGACGTAAAAGTCTCATGGTGGAGCTCTAGAATCATCTCCAACACCTCTAATTCATGCGCACAGAATCTAGAGGTCAACTCTGATCACCACAACACACTCATGAAAGATCCTAGAGCTTATACCTTTATATCATAATAGCCTGTGTTTTAAGACTCAAGTTTTGAAAGAGGAATAGAGGAATCCTCGTCGGATTCGATGTACTAGTGGCCTTTGAACTCTGCTTCGCCTCGCCAATCGCCTCAGCAGGCTCACCGGTAGGATCTTGCAAAAGCAGAAATAAAAAGAGATAAGTCACAAATAAAGAAAGGGGTAGGTGGTGGAATATACATACTCAAATTGAAACAAAGGTTACAAAATCTTACCCCGTATCCCAGAAGGGTCAGTATGTTGTCACTAAATCGAGTAGGCACCATGTGACTCTGAACATCGGCCTAACAGAAGGTAAGTAAGAGTTAGTATTTCTTTTGCTAAAACAATAAACTAGGTATAACAGTCTAACACCTGGGGAGTGCGCAATATAGCAGTCACAGTATGTCCCGTAGAACTAGGGATGTTCGCCTCGCTAACCTAAAAACAAAGAAATAGGGGTGTGAGGATGAGCCTACTTTCACAGTTAAAAGCAAGAAACAACGGGAAATATAAAAGAGAGTATGGTATAATAGTATAATACCTCTCTTACAATATCCTCCCCTGGGTATCCCATAGTCATAGGAACAACCGTGGCACTAACCAGAGAATAGGGAAACAGGTTAGTGTCAACAAGCACTTACACCGAAAACACAGGTTCAAAAGGTTTAGGTAGACCAAGTACTTACCCGGGAGCTCTCCTCTGAGATACCACCGAGAGATCCTGCAGCAGCAAGAATTGGAGCCACACTGACCTAGGAAATAACAAAGCGTGAAAGTGTCAATAAAGTCTTGCAAAGGCAATGTAAGGAAATAAAGTCTGGCATAGCGTTAACCTGAGGAACCAAGGATAGGCCCCGCGGGTAAAGGGACCACAATTACAAATATGTTAGAGGAAACTCCAAAGTAGTCAGACATATAAAAAAAAAGATGACAGTTATAGAAAACATGGGCATAAAACAAACAAATTTTGCATACCACTAAAGTAATCCCTACAGAACTAAAGACAAGCCCCTCAGATAAGGGGACTTCAACTACACTGGCCTGCGGGAAAAAGAGAATAAAAAATGTATAAGAAAAAGTGAACATAGAAATAGTTACTCTTATGTAAAGAAAAACCTAGTACCTGTGTGGTCACTTCTGTGGAAATCGAAGAAGACCTACAGGTGGTGTTGGGGGAGCTGTTTTTGTGGATCTCATTACAAACACCATGGATGACGAAGTCTCACTAGCACCGGTGTGCGAATAGAAGATGAATATAAGTGTTGACAAGTTGTTCATAATAACGACGAAAGTATATAGAGAAGGAGAAGAGTAAAGTTAAAGTAAGTACCAGGCAAGGTGCTATGCCAATGCCTCCAAAAGAGATAATGGTAGCAAGAGCTTCCCCAGCCACAGGGCTGTCAAAGGAGAAATTGAAGAAGCGGTTGGTGAGGCAGCAGTACTAACTAATTGAAACATGAATAAGTAAAAAGAAGACGTGAGAATGAAATCCTAATGATAAAGTAAAATGAGTTAAGAGAGGAAAAAAATTCAAAACAGGTGTACCTGAGCCCCATCTAAGGAAGATGGATGAAAGATGACTGGAAGAGTAGCCGCAGTAGAAGTAGAACCCTTCTCAACATAAAGTTGTTAAGAGTCAAGCAAAGATAAAGAAAGAAGTTGAGCCTAACAAAGTTATTAAAAAAGAGGTAATACTTGGAAAGAATTGATAGGCTATGAAATAGGCTCACTAGAAGCAATGGTGAAAACTGGTTGAGATAGTATAGGCTAGATGTGATGCCTATTATCCATAAGGACGAAAACCAAAGTGATAGGAATCCTCTTAGAATACAAGCGTCTTAGGACAGCAACTTCGGAGAGTTGTGCCATTCTCCCAGTAGAGGAAGGGATACGTGAAGATGATCCCTTCAAAGAAGGAAGACAAAGGAAACCCCATTATGTATAGAAAATTGAAATGAATAGAGAAAATCTGCAGAAGTGACAAGTTCAAAGTACCTTAGGAATCCCTACAGAAGAATCACTCCTTGCAACTGAAGAGGGAAGTGATGAAGTATATCTAGGATGAAGGGTCACCTATGACTATACAAACGGAGAGGCATTAAAATATGTTAAAAATATGACAAGTTAAAACAAAAGAAATCAGAAAAGTTAGAAAGTTACCTGTATAGAATAAGACGACATAGAAGAATCCCTCGTGGTCGTTAAGAACACATAAAATAACTGTAAGAGCTAATGAAGATAATAGATCGTGTCAACAAAGAAAAGTATAAAATGAGAATAGTACTGAAATATGGAGTAGGCAACAAATCTCTCTAACCCTACCTAAAGAGGAGACTAGCATGGAATTCCTAGCCCAAGGAAAGGGCCCTGGAGTAGGAAGAGGAGGCGAAGGATCACTCGCTGCGACAGAAGTGTCTTGCAGTGTCACAAAGATAAAGATGAATTAAAAAAGGAAACTATGAAATTCTAGACAAATAATAAGTCATAAAAAAAAAAGGAAAGGAAGAGACTTACAATGGTTGTACGAGCAATTTTCCTATACGGTAGATGTCAGGTCGTAGGGTTATCGATAAAAGGACAGTCTATCATGGTGTCATCACTAGAGGACTCTCTTGAAACTGGCAATAAAGAAGAAGTATTCAAATTTTAATCATTATAAGGGTTAATGGCACTCATATTAATTGAAGAATCATCATCATCATCATAGGAAGGGGTGCTTCTATAATTGAGTAGTTCCTCTATAAATGATAGAGAAATGGAACCAACAAGTGAAACCTCGTGAAAGCCAGTTTCACTAAGTAAAGAGGAGTAATGTATAGTACATTCACCAACAATAATGGAAGTAATAGCAGGCTTCTCAGAAGATAATTCTAAGATTGCATAGCCTTGCTCGTGCACTTTTTGGTATGTCTCGCCCACTCCAAGGTAATCACTGTCAGACCCTTAGTCTGGTGCAGAAGAAGGAGCAATAACCTCAACACTAGTTCTTTTATTTTTCTTTCTCTCCCTAGTTCTTACTGGGGGGTAGCAGCAAGTGGAGCAATATTAGTTGGTATGAAGTTAGAAACATCCGCATCAGGATGCTTCTACTTAGAAGCAACAGGGGATTTTACTTTGCCTTTTCCCTTGGGCCTGTCATGATGGGGATTAGGTTTCTTAGAGTAAATGGACTCATCAAGAAAAGGCCTCACCAAGAATGGGATGACATTCTTGAGAGGGGTCTTGAAAATAATGCTTTGGTACCATAATGTCTTTTGGGTCCTTTTTCCTAGATACATGTCATTGTTTGGAATATTGGTAGAGATAGTCTCATGGGGAACATCCTTAATGCGATTTTAAATGAGGAAGACCTACCTCTGCCAGAGAGTGAACCAAGAATGAGTGGAGGCGGCAAGTAATCTCAAGAAGGCACAAATAAACCTCCAAGATGGCTAACTCTGTGAACCACCCCCTCAAATGTAAAATTTGCAAATGCCTTAAGGTATAGCTCAGATGGGGAGGTGCTCAAAGGATAAATAAGGGTATGAACACCCTGATCATACACAAACTTCATTCTCACCCTCTTAGAATGATAAAACTCCACACCTTGGCCCAGATCAGTCATGGAAAATGATAGAGAAGAACGTTTTGGTATTTTGTCATTTGTCGTTGCTTGAAAAACTCCTCTAATCAAAACCTTTCATACCTACAAAATTATAGCAATACTAGAGTGTGGAGGTAAGTAAGGGAATGAATCCAAATCTAAGGGTGAAACATGCAAGAGAGGAAATGTGTAATTCATTTCTTTATTATTTTCTTCTTCGATTTTTGCATTTTCTATTTCTTTTAGCCTTTTTCAATATTAAAACAATTTTGAGATGAAGGTGAGTTAACTAATAACTAAATAAAAAAGGGGTAATCAAACTAAAAGTAAAATGTGAAAAATATAAACTAGTGAGTGATGAAAATGAGTGAGATGTAACTAAATGAGAGAAAATATTCAAGGGATGAAAAATCCACTCCCAATTCACACAAATTAATATAGCTTGCACTATTTTACTTTCATCAATTTCCAAAATATTCATTTAATTCGAAAGCTAATTCTCATTACACTAATGAAGTAATCAAATATTCTTTTAGAAAAGTAAGTTTAATTCCCACAAGCATTACTCTAAATGAATTAGAGTCAAGTAAATGAATCACCCGCTAGGATCGATTCATCAAACTAATTTTAATTAAACAAAATAAAAATAAGAGTGATGAAAATTATACTAACATTTAAATCAAGTGATAAGCCTATCTCTAGTTTGAATCAAATGATCAAATGATAATACAATTTTCAATACTTTCTCAAGGATGATTTTCCATTTCTCAATGTGAAAATAAGTAGGAATTAAATTTACTAATCAAAGGAAACTAACAAAATTAAAATTGACAATTAAATAAAATTGGATTCACGAGGGTTTCAATTCATCCCTTGAATGGGATGATTATCCCTCCATAATCATTATCCAATAAAAATTAGAATCAAATAAGAGAATAAAATAAAAATTAGAGAGGAGTAATCAAATCAAAATTGCCTTCAATTGCATTAATTCTTCAATTCTTCCATCATATCAATTAATTACAAACATCAATTTATTAAATTTTATCTCTAATCTAAAAAAAAAACTAAACTACTAAAAATAAAAAATGGTGTTTCTCTATCGAATTCTATCTCTAGCCTAACTCTATTTTGTTATTTGGATCTTATTCTTCTTGAAATAGTAGGCATGGAGCTAAGGGTAATTTTGAAAAATACACACTAGTGCGAATGAGGGGTGTGAGGTGTGAGGATACTTAGGTAAGGGTAATTACGGTAATGGGCACACATGTGTTATGGGTGAGGTCATGTGGAAGAAGTTGAGAAATTAGGTAAGGAATAAGTTAGGGGGTATTTTTAGAAGAATCCCTCTATTCCCACTCCACCAAACAATTCCCCCACTCCACTCTCATGTTCAAAGACCAAAATACCCTTATTCATTAATTTTGTTTTATTCATTCAAAATTCACATTTATACCAAAAACTTATATCCACTTTCTTATCCCAACTAAAACAAACATTTTATTTATTTATTAACAAAGTTTATTTGTATTAATTTTTTTTTTATAAAAACTGTATATTATAAAAAAAAATTGTTTTTGTTTTAAATTGTATTACAAAATATTTTAACTTTTTATAACTGTTTTAAAAAATAAAAAAATCATTTCCTTTATCTTAAAAACATTAATTGCTTCCTTTAAAAATAAAAACAAAATCAATTCCACTATCTTAAAAACATTTTTTTACAAAAATAAAATATTTTAGCTGTTAAAAATCTTTCTTTTATATATGATGATGAAACTTTGGTTCGCCACAAAAATATATTATTTATGCACCGTATAAATACTACGGATCCATCTATTCCCACTCCACCCCAAACTTCCACCACTCTACTTTTATGAAAATAGATGGATAATTCCATTAATTTTTTTTTCATTAATCCAAAATGCACATTTATATCCACTTTTTTATCCCAACTAAAACATACATTTTATTTATTTATTAACCGAGTTTTATTTATATCAAACATTGTTTATTGTAGAAAACCTTTTTTTTAAAATTGCATAACAAATGGTTTCTACTTTTTATAACTGTTTTAAAAAATAAAAAACCAATTCAACTGTCTTAAAAAAAATTAATTATTGTTTTTGAAAATTGTTTATAAAAACTAAAACAATGTTCTATATAATATAAAAGATAATTTTTTTACAAAAATAGATTGTTCTAGCTATTAAAAATCGGTCTTTTATATATAAAAAAGTATACATTTTATTTAACAACGTAAAAAAAATAGATTTTTGTTTACGTTGTTTAATAAAATGTATACTTTTATATATATAAAAGATCGATTTTTAATAGCTAAAACAATTTATTTTATTAAAAAAATTATTTTTATATTATATATAACATTGTTTTAGTTTTTATAAACAATTTTAAAAAACAATAGTTAATTTTTTTAAGACAGTGGAAATGGCTTTTTATTTTTAAAAGCAGTTATAAAAAGTAGAAACCATTTGTTATGCAATTTAAAGAAAAAACAGTTTTCTATAATAAACAATGTTTAATATAAATAAAACTCTGTTAATAAATAAACAAAATGTTTGTTTTAGTTGGGATAAAAAAGTGGATATAAGTTTTGAATATAAATGTGAATTTTGGATTAATGAAAAAAAATTAATGGAATTATCCATCTATTTTAGTCTTTGAACATAAAAGTGGAGTGGTGGAAGTTTGGGGTGGAGTGAGAATAGATGGATCTGTAGTATTTATACGGTGCATAAATAATATATATGTATGGCGAACCAAAGTTTCATCATCACATATAAAAGGAATATTTTTAACAGCCAAAATATTTTATTTTTGTAAAAAAATATTTTTAAGATAATGGAAATGATTTTTTTATTTTTAAAGGCATCAATTAATGTTTTTAAGATAGTGGAAATGATTTTTTTATTTTTTAAAACAGTTATAAAAAGTTAAAATATTTTTTTATATAATTTAAAACAAAAACATTTTTTTTCATTATAAGCAGTTTTTATTAAAAAATTAATTTTTAATACAAATAAAACTTTGATAAAAAATAAATAAAATGTTTGTTTTAGTTGGGATAAGAAAGTGAATATAAATTTTGGGTATAAATGTGAATTTTGAATGAATGAAAAAAGTTAATGTATAAGGGTATTTTGGTCTTTGAAGATGAGAGTGGAGTGGGGGAATTGTTTAGTGGAGTGGGAAGAGTAATGATACTCTTACCGGGTCCAAGTACCGGTTTAGTACCAAATGCGCTTTATTTGATTGTACATTGGTGGGACCTACAGCATTTCCTGGCGGGACCCATACCATAGTACAAACAAATAAAGCAGTACCGGTACTAACACCCGGTGTGTCTAACATTTTCCGAGTGGGAATAGAGGGATCCATAAATTGGGTTAAATGGTTTTTTAGAAGATATGTGGGTATTGTTTTTTTTAGTTTTAGTTTTATTTGGGTTAGTTTTTTTTTGGGTTTTGGAATGGGACACTAGCAGGTAACAAAATCGCGTAAGGTTTGGAAATAAGTTAATGGGTCTTAAGTTTGAAAGTGGGTATGGGTTAGAACCGTGGAGATGGGTTTGGACATATGTGTATGGAATCGGGTCAGAGGTAGCTGGGGCAGAGCTGACCGGTTTCAGACTCGCTGGTGCTGGGTTCATTTTTGGTGGTGGTGTGGGTGTCCGCAGGTTTGGGAATTCGGGTTGTAGACGGAGATGGTTACAGGTTGTCGGGGGTTCAGTTTTGCTGGCCGGAGCAGGTGGGGGTATAGGTTTGGTGAGGCATGGTCGTGGGTTGGAGATTGGGAGGTCTCGACTTAACAAGAATAGCAGGTTTGAGTCGGGGGGGGGGGGGGGGGGGGGGGGGGTTAATGGAGAGATCGGGTACAGGTGATGGGTATATGGGTCAATGGTGTTGTCGAATTCATGGGTCATGGAGATCGGGTAGCTTAGTTTTAGTCGCCCCGGACTACTGGGGGTTGTTGATGGTTTCGATTTTTATCGGATTTCATGATCGGGTTGAGGATGGACGTCCGGTTTGGATGATAGAGGTGCTAACTGGGGAGGCAAGTCAGTTTTAAAACTCCGGCGTGAGATGGCAGGTGGGGCGCCATTGGGAAAGGCAGAAATGGGTTTGCTCCGAGTAAAGGGGTTGACGGGTAGGAGCTTGTTTGGGCAGGTGTAAGTCGGGTATGGTGTAGGTGGCACCGGGGCTATACCGGGTTAGGTCCGAAAGAATCGAGTTTTATGGGGTTTCGATTTTGGGGAGTTTGACTGGGTGTGAAGATTGTGGTAATGGATTATGGAGGTAAGGTGTTTGTTTATGGAGGTTTTGAGGAGAGAGTGATGGGTTTGGTGGGAGATGATGAATACTAGGTGGGATATTGTTTGGGTGGTATTTGGGTGTGGGTGAGTGAGTTGTTTGCGTGTGAGTAAGGTATAGGTAAGTGTGTGTGTGTGTGTGTGTATGTATTAGAGTGTTTGGGTGAGATAGGGTGTAGGATATGTGTGTTTAATTTGCACCTTAATAAAATAAAAAAAATGTAAAAAATAGAAACAAGTAAAATAAAATTAAAAAACTAAACTAAACTAAAAATAAAAGTTAACTAATATAACTATCTACAAAAACTAAAAAAAATAAAAATAACACGACACGCAATAGAAATTATAAAATCTAAATACGACTCAAATAAAAACTAATAAAATAAAATAAAACAAAACAGAACAAAAATAATAATAAACTGACTAAAAACCAAAAGTAGACCAAAATAAATACTCGACGTACTAAAATAAAAAAAATCCTCTAAAAAAATAAAATCTATTAAAAATAAAACTCAAATAATAAGAACTATAGAATAAGTAAAAATAAAACCTAAAGTCCTAAAAATATAAAATCTAGCAAAACTAAAAGTAGAGACTAAGATTTAAAAAATAAAAGGAAATATAAAATAAGTTCTAGAAAATTCTAAATAAATCCCAAAAATAAAAATGACTCAAACTAAAAATCTAAAAAAACTAAAAAGAACAAACTAAACACCCACGGGGTTTGGGGTAGGTTTCGGCTCGATTTAGGCTCGGGTAAGGTACAGGACTGGGGAATTAGCTCCATAAATCGCACACTTGCCTTAAAAATAAGCGTCGAACTTTCGCAAATAGCGATCAAGCCTGCACATTAAATAATTATGCATATAAGACCCAAATTGTCTAGAATTAGCAGAAGGAAAAGTGCGTGGTAGAATCATAATAGTTACGTGGATGTGGGGGCAAGTGGAAATGGGCCCGGCATTAACAGGGCAATCGAAGGTGCCCCTGGAAGCAGAAAAGGAGTTGCAAGTGAAAATGCCACCTACTGTGTTGTAGTAAGGTCTGAAATAGAACTCATTAATATTATCAATTAAAGGCCCTAGGGAGGCCTTGGGAATATTTTTGTGACACCTCACAAAATGAACAACATTACTATGGCAAGCCCTAGCCTCTAGAGCAAAGTTTGGAAGCCTCTTAAACAGAAAAGACATGAGAATGGAAGTATTGGTAAAATTAGTGGCATGATAGCATCCAAAGGAATGCCCGATATCTATGTGAGCTCTATTTAGCCAAGTGTATAGGGATCCCATTGTTATAGCAGCAAGGGGGACTGCCCTCCCTCGAGCAAGTCTCGTAGACAGCTTGAAAAAAAGCTCGCAAGGGGAATCATCTGGCCTCCCTAGAAGTAGGAACCTAATAAAAAAGGTAATAAAGAATGCTTCCAAGTGTGAGGGGGAATTAATTTTCGGGCCTTCTTGACTCCTCAAAGCCCTGATCGAGCTCTTACCCTTGGGCTGGTGCTTGAAATTCTTGAACTAGTACCTCTGCCACTTGGTAAAAGAGTGTTTGGTGGCACTCATTTGATTGATAGCAACATATTTCGAGCATTCACCTAGAGATTAGTGGTCTCTCCTACTATTATCTCCTAAATTTCATCCTTGAAACCATCAGTAAGTATATGCTCACCTAGGCAAGGAAGGGTGAGCAGCTCGCATGTATCTTCCATGGTAAAAGTAAACTCACCCCAACCAGTAACAAAAGTGTGTGAATATCTACTCCAATGAGAAGCCACTAAAGTGAAAATGGTGGTTTGTTTGGCAATAGAACAAGATTTAAGACCGTTGATAGTAGTTAGAAGACCCAACCCCTCGATAACAGACTTGTGCGAGGGGATGGACTAGACATAATCCATCTAAATACTCCATTCCTCTAGAGCACCCCTACAATATTTTAACTCATTGTTAGAATGGGAAAAATCACCCCTATCAACTTGTACCCTAAGAATGGAATAAGGTAAGATAATAGGAACGTGAGAAGACTCACTTAGACCCACACGGGGTTACTCCTTTATTTCTGCCACAAACTCTTGCTTGAAATTTGCAAGGGAAAGTATCCTCCTTGCTAAAGTAAGGCGCCAAGAGATAGAAACCAAAGTCCCTATTTGCACGAGCATACAAATACTCCCTCTATGACTTGGAGTAAACAGTGGACGATGGACCCTCAATAGGAATCTCAATAGACGAACCGCCCAAAGTGGTGGTGGTAGAACCCATAACAACTAGGGTGATGGCGGTGGCTCCAGTAGCCAAAACCAACAAAAGAATTATGGAAATAGGAATCCTACCCACTAGCACCTCGCTAGTGGTGGTGGAAACTGTCGAAATGGGGTTTACAGAAGAAGAATAGACCATTTTTGGTGTAAATAGAGGAAGAAAAATAAAGTTAAAGATGGTGGCAATGGCGGTTTGCATTTTCTCTCTACCTCTCTCTAAAATGATTAGTTTAAATGAAATGAAGACGTAAAAGAGAAAAGGGTTTATAAAAATCTTTTATACCCTATTAAACCACACGCTCCTCTCCCAATTAAAAGGGGCAAATTATTTCCCTAATGAGGGGATGTTTATTCCCAATCTGACACGTGTCACCTCTAAACCCTCAATGAGGGCTAATGTGATAGAGATATAAAATACCAACAATACAATGATGAGATATGATTGGACTGTTCATATTCCAAGACATAATGAATCACTGCGTACAAAGTCCTTTGATCTACCCAATAAAAAGCTTTTTGTTTGAAGGGACTAATATACAGGGGTGCTAACTCATTTGCCTAAATAAATAGACGAGCATACCCATATGAGGAGTGCTCATGATTAGTATCTCCCCTCTAAAGAACGCTCTGGCAAAGACAAAAACTTAATTGGGTGAGGAGGACCACCATGAGGAGCCCCTCATACCCAAAGCTCAAAGATCATAAAAGGAGAGTTGGGACGAGGAGGTCCACCATGAGTACCGTTCATCCCCAAAGTCCAAAGATCACATAAAGAGAGTTGGGAAGAGGGTCCCACAATGAGGAGACCCTCATCCCCAAAGCCCAAAGATCACAGAAAGAGAGTTGGGATGAGGAGGCTCACCACGAGGAACCCCTCTTCCCCAAAGCCTAAAGATCCTAGAAAGAGAGTTAGGACGAGGAGTCCCACTACAAGGAGCCCCTAATCCTTAAAGATTAAGTCACGAAAAAAGCAAGTTCAAGAAAGGCAATCATGAGCATCCCCTCCAAAGGAATTGAGACCACATAAAAAAGCCAAGGCAATGGGACTAATTTCGAGAAGCCCCTTTTACACTAGTTAATATGTCACATAAATGGAAGAAGGGTAAAGAGGTTTACCCAGATTGATCCCTCTACTCCCAAATGACTTACCACATAAATGATGCAGGGCGAGGAGGTCCACCTAGAGTGAACTCCTCTCCAAGGTTTGTTACCTAGAAAATATTAAAGTACGAATATGTTACTTTCTTACAAAGTTTGTTGAGCAAATTCAGCCACATAAAAATTTAAGATTGATATAATACTAGTATAAAGACCCTTGGGGTCACCCAGTCCTTACACAATTCACACCCAATCATAATAGAAGTGGGAAATCAAGAGGTTGCTCACAAGAAATGAACTTTTTATAGAAATAATTTTAGAGGAGGAGGTCCTCAAGGCCTCTCTCAAGTAAAAAGATTTTGGATAAGGCGTTCCTCAAAGCCTCCCTCTCAACTTTAATCGTTTTAGAGGAGGTGGTCATCGAGACCCCTCTCAAGTTTATAAAGTGTGTACAACAAGTTTCAATTTCAAAAGATATTTGCCAAATCATATATTTTGTCTCTGTTAGGAGACATAATTTCTTTTTTACAGTGGTTTACACCAAGTGTCATCTGTCAGAGGGAACTGGCGGCTGCAGACCTAATAAGGACAAAAGTACATTACATACCTCGTCCCTCTAAGCTTTTCCATCTTGCTTTTGTCTCCCAAAAAGGCCCAATCTAGCCCCATGTTCACTTATAAATAGGACCATTGGTTAGGTTAAATCAGACATTAAAAACTCAAGTTATGTCATTACTCTATCAAAATCACACCAGACCACCTTGTATTCTCTCCATACTCTCTCTTTAAGTGTTAAGCGCTTGTTTCTTTACTCCCACCCTGACACCCATCACTCTCAGCAGATTCATTTCTCAAAATTATTACTATTACTTGGGAAGTTCATCTTCTTACAGTAGGTGGTTCTAACTTTAGTTCCATTTTTACCAAAAAGGGATGGTTTTACCATGTGCTGCTCTAGAAACTCTTAAAGGCCTTGGAGGAAGAGTTCATTAAAGTGGGTCATGTCTCACATGTTTCTATATTTTACCAGACCCCAGTCACATTATCCCCTATATTTGGCAACTTCACTGGAGAGGTATCCTCGATGTCATGTACAAAGAAGGTTTTAACGTTTTTAAGCAGTTGATTTTTGAAGACACTGCACCTGGGAGTGGAGTTCAAAATGACCAAACACCCTAAAAAGAGGTAGTGGTGACCGGAGTTAGTATGCTTACTCCTCAAGAAGGGCAGACCATTCCAGCAACAACATCTTCAAAGGCAAGTATGAATCTGATGAGCATATTTTTTGAGTTTTTGAGACAAAACAATGTGGATTTGGTAATATCGAGCCAAAATTGTGTAACACCAGTAGTAGTCCACTATAGAAGGGTAGCACTACAACCGAAGAAACAATAGAGACATGGCTTCACCACGAAAGGTGGTGCCAGCGCATGTTGTGATGCTATCGAGTTTACCGATAACAGAGAGATTGGATTTGAAGGAATCTCCCTCCAAAGCTATTACCATGAAGAAAGTGAAAGAAGCTTCTCTCCTCCTCTCACATAGAAGCTTATCGTCTATATGGGGAGTTACATGATCCCTACACACAAGGTGTGAATGAGAATCCATACCCAAAGGGGTATATTCCACCAAAATTTATCAAGTTCAATAGCAAAGGAGAAAATTCAAGACAGCACGTGAAGAGGTTTATTGAGTACCTTGGGGTGCATGGAAATGACAAAAATCTAAGGTTGATGGAATTCTCTAAGACCCTCACAGGGAAGGCCGACAAGTGGTACTCCTACTTAGCGCCCAACAAGATGTTCACATGGGAGGAAAAGTGCAGGGAGTTCATTTAAAAGTTTTTAGTCACAGAGGATGAATTCACATTGAGAAATTTTCCAATATAATCGCATATCCATATTTGAGAAAGAAGATTTTAGTACAACAATCCCAAGATCCATTTACACAACAAGTTCAACATGAAACACACGACTTCATCATGTAGAAATAAACTGTCTGTGCCGATGAATCACATCTTTGAGCAAAAATATTGCACTTAGCCAATCATAGTAAATTCATGTATCACCTCAGAAGCTCCAAAATGTATCACACAATGAGGAAACAATATTGCAAATATGAGGAATTATATATAGAATTCTATGAAAATATTTCTTACCTGTCAACAAGTAAAGATAAAACACTAGCATCCTGGTGGACTTCTCTAACCACTACCAATTTCATAATGGAAATGGGATCATATCACCATGGGTTTTGTTAGTGGAAAACACTGTACGTCCCAAGGGTACAACTCCCTTTGGGTAATAGTAGATCGACTCACTAAATCTGCCTATTTTTTATGAATAAAAACCCATGATTCTTTTCATACGCTTAGTAAATTGTACATTCAAGAACTTTTCGATTACATGGAATTCCCTTATCCATTGTGTCAGACAGAGATTCTCATTTTATAGAAAGATTTTGGCAAGCACGTGAGGCGCTATGGGTACTAAAATCCATTTGAGTAACGCCTTTCATCCTCAAATCGATGGATAATCTGAACGTACAATTTAAACATTAGAAGATATGTAATGATCACGTACGTTAGATATGCCCAACAATTGGAGTGAACATTTACCACTTGTTGAGTTCTCCCATAACATGTAAAGACAAATTTTCAATCGAGTCATTTTGTTTGTATTTGGCATAATTATGGACAAAACTGTTTTGAGTTGTAGGTTAGATTTTGAGTTTTGTGATCCCATTAAGCATACGACGCTAAGTGTTGAAGACGTAGTGACCAAGATTCAAATATATATCGTGCTAAGTTTTAATGCCATATTTCTATTCACACGTTTATCGATGATCTCTTAGGTATGAATGCATAAAGATTTTTGAGAGCTTGGATAATTTTGTAAGGATGTGTATGTTTACTTAAAAAATATTTTTCGAAATTAGTTTTATTTTAAAACAAAAATTTGTTGCTAAGTTCAAATGAGATATAAATTCGTTACAATGAAAAAATAGTTTTCGTTCGAAAAAGTTATAACTCGTTCAAATGAATTGATCTTTTCGTTCGAAATGGGGTTCAAACGAACATCTAATGATGATACGCTGTTGCAATTTAATAGATACTCGTTCGAAGCAAGATGAAACGAAATCTCTAATTCATTAGAACGACATCAGAGTTTTGTTCAAACGAAGTGCGTTTTTCATTCAAACGAGCCTAATTATCGTTCGAACGAGCATTAAAATTGATGTAGGGCATTTTTTTCTCATTTTTTTTCCATTTTCCCCACTACTCTTCTTCGTCTTTTGAACATTCCCAGTGTCCTAAAACTCCTTTGTTGAGCAATTTTCACCTCAAAAGCTTCAGTCTTTGGGCTTTTCTTCATTTTTTCACTTCACATTGCTCATTTTCTACAGGTATACCCTAGTTTCTCGGTTGGTTTGTACTTTTTTCGGGGGTTTTTACTCAAAATGAAAGGGATAATTTTTTTAGATTTTGTACTTTTAGGACTTAAAATAATATTGATTATGGATATAGGACAACAAACATTTTGTTTTCATTTTTAGTCCCTATTTTCAAATTAAAGGGACACGTGGCATGTTGTGATTGGTTGACGTTTTATGAATATGAGTCTGCACCACTGACTTTATTCAAAAATAGAGACTAAAACCATAAATAAAATATTTGTTGTCCTATTTCCAAAATACATATTACAATAGATCCTAAATTTACAAAGTCCCTAATTTTTTTTCCTCGTCTATTATTTTCATTGATTATTGTTATTAGACATGTATTTTTATTATTTTCCCTATCACTTCGAATCTAAAATTCATTTTTTAAGTCTTTTCTCTTTTACTCTTTTTTATATTTTGGTTAGTACTCGTGTTGCCCCTTGTGTGGTGTGTCATAAATAGTCAATCGAAATTATTTGTTTCAAATTCTTATTTTTGGGTATTTATGACATACACAGTGTTCGCATTTTTTTTGCATTTATTCGGTACCTCCTGCATTATCTGATTATGCTTATTCCTGCCGTATGTGGACTGGCTTTCGCGATGGTTCGGTTGGATTTTGGATGCAGATTGGTTGTAAAGCTAGTTGGAGTGTGTTGGAGATAGGTTTTAGTTCCCGTTCCCTACAGTTATCTTTCTCGATTGTCTATCTATTTTCATGGATGGAGGTGGTAGACGTCGTCACTCTATTCATACTAGCGCTGTAGATGAGCCATCCCCATCTTCTCCATGGGCCCAGGCTGCACAGGCCAGTCAGCCTTTATACTTTGACTGAGCGATGGGTCAGCCGCATGGATTATGATACCTATTATGCTTTGGGTTTCCATATTAGAGTTGTCGTGAGAGAGAGAGTTTTTAGAGGTGTGGAGTTTGGACTTTCTCTTGTCCTGGGTTGGTTAGCTAATAGGGGTTGGGATCCCCTTTACTCGATGTATGATGCTATTCTTCCTGACATTGTTCAGGAATTCTATTTTTGGGCAGCAGGATCATATGCCGTTTTATGTTTCTATGTTCGTGGGGTTGAGGTCATCGTCACCCCAGACACCATTTCCCACATATTACACATACCCCGAGAGATTGAGGCTACTTTCCCTGGTCACGTTGCCAATTGTTCTGAGACCAATGAGGTTTTTAAAGAGCTTCCCACCTGCACCATCACACTATTTCACCATCATCTACATGCAAACTATCGTATCCTTAACTAAGTCACTTGCTCTTCAGTTTATCCATGGGTAAATCATACATAGATTTCCTTTGATATTGTTCATTTCATGTACACAGTCAATCATGGCTGGTGTATAGATCTTCCTGCACTCATCATGCTGTTTGTCAGGTCCGCTATCCCTAACACTGGGACTACACCAATTCGCACTGCACTCCCTTTCGTTATTTTTTTTTCCCAATATCTGCATCGCGGTATGAGTTTTGCCTTTTCCTGATGAGGTTGAGCTGACCACCATGTTTGTGATCGATGTGAACTCTGTTTACTGATCGGAGAGTCACCTGCATGATGAGGGTCGACGTGGATATTTTGAAGTTGATTCATCATTGTCTGGGTCTGGTAATACATCTGAGTTTACCGGACCCCTTCCCATGGAGTTAGTGGTAATCGGTTCAAAATTATATGTGCAAAAGTTTTGAGTGTTGCCGAGTGTTCGGGGTGGTAGCCCGAGAGGCGATTTTTTTTTGAGTTATTTCTAATTTTAAACAAATTATAGTTTTACAATGTCCAAACAATTACTCTCAATCATTATTAACAATTTGAGACTACACAAACATACATAAAAATTTCACAAATTTGAGATTACATATTTAAAAATTTCTCCATATGGGGAATTACACAAATTTCTATATACACAATACAAATTTTAGTTCGGATACGACTTGTGTGTTGTCTCTTCTTTTTCGTTTAAAAAAATTCTCCATGACTTCCTATTTAAAAAAAATACCACATATTTAAAAAAAATAATAAGGGCATATATTTTTGGGACACAAATTACAGAAATTTGACATTTTTCCCCAAATTATAGAAATTATAGAGATTTTTTGGAGAAATTACAGAAATTTGACATTTTTTTGAGAAAATGTATGAAAAATATATACCCTTATTTCTGTACAATTTCTCAAAAAATCATAAATTCAACCAATCAAACATTCAATCAACACCCTATATTTTACACAATTAAAATCTTACACAAAAATCATGCATTCAATCAAAATTATACATAAAAATTTTACACAAAAATCAGATTAAGAGACAAAAATTACCTGACAAAAAATCAGATTACAGTGGGTTGGGCGTGGCTCTGCTCTGCTGCTGGTGGGCGTGGGGTGACTGAGATAGGAGAAGAAATGAGGTAGGAGAAGAAAGGAGTACGAGAAGAAACGAGGTAGGAGAAGAAATGAGAATTTTAGGGCCAGCAGCTACTTGTTCTTTCATTTTGCAAATTTAGTTTTTTAAGTAATTACAAACTTATACCCTAAAGTTTGAAAATAATTATAGTTATACCTTAAACTAAGAAATCTTACCAAAACACCTTAAATTTTTTTTTTGTTTGAAAAAACTGAACCGGGGCTATAGCCCCCCTTGGTCCTATACTACATCCGCCCCTGACCAGATTTACTGATACTGGGACGAGCCGAGACGAGATGATGCGACTATTTGAGGAGGAATGAGCTGCGCGGATTCATTGGGAGGCAAGACTTGCAGAGCAGCAGAGGATTACTAACGTTATCATGGGGATAGTAGATGCGGATGCCGAGCATCACTCTTAGTTTACTGGTTTTCTAGATGAGATGCATCAACGAGAGAAATATCGACCAAAAAAAAATCAACGAGAGAAAATGCGTGGTGTCGGTTCGTCAAGTACAGGTCACGATGATGGACCTCCTAGATGCTGATGTTTTTATTCTGAGATCTCTATTTATTTTATCTGTACTGAGGATACATTACTTTTGATTGGCTTGTATTTGATGAAACACTGGTGATTTTACTCATGTTTATTTAGCATCTGATTTTGGTTGGATTGTGGACACCTGTTTTTTTTATTTAAGCAGTACTAATGTTTATTTTTTTGATCTTATGTTTATGATGATATGGGTTATTCTATATATGCTTCTCATATGTTTACTGTAATACTCATGTCATGTATACAATGCGGATAAGATTATTTTTTTATCACATCATGCTTATACTGATTATTTCATCATGTGACATTATCTAGCTATGATTTATCACATTCTATTATATTCTTTAGCTTAATATTCTGTTTACCATTTTTTGTTCTCCCATTGTCTTTTCTGGACAAAAAAGGGTGAGATATCTAATGATGTAGGGGGCGTATTTAATGAGATTTTACTCATAGTTTAGTCGTGGTATTGTTTTGTTTCGTGTGTGTAGATTGATATTCATATCTTTCAGATTTTGGCTACACATTCAGATGTTACCTACTAAGGTTGGTTATGTCTATATCCATGTATTTTTTACTTTTAGGATTTATGGGTTGGGCATATGAAATTGGCTTGATAGCCTGGCTTAGTACATTGCACTTATTTTTAGGTTTTGTTCCGGAATAGCCAAAAGGGAGATTTGTAAGGACAAATTCTTAATCGACTCAATTTTTTTTTAATTGGCATATTTTCGTACAAAACTATTTTAAGTCATAGGTTAGACTTTGAGTTTCTTGATCCAATAAGTATATGACGATAAGTGTTGAATACGTACCCGACAAGCTTCAAAGATATATCGTGTCGAGTTTTAGTGCCATATTTGTCTTCATACATTTACCGAGGATTTCTGAGGTACGAATGCATAAAGATTTTTAAGACCTTGGATAATTTTTATAAGGATGTGTATGTTTACTTAAAAAATGTTTCGGAACCTACTTTTTTTTTCAAGTTCAAAGGAGATATAAACTCGTTATAACAAAATATAGTTTTCATTGGAACAAAGTTATAACTCATTCAAACGCTTTTCATTTGAAACAGGGTTCAAACGAACATCCAACAATGTTGCACTGTTGCAATTCTTTATAAGTTCGTTTGAAGTTGATTCAAATGAGAATGCAATCTCGTTCTAGGAAAATTGATTTTTCTTTCAAATGATATGTGATTCTCGTTCGAACGAGCTTAGTTTTCATTCAAACGAATTCGCCGCCTAGAAATTTGCGTTTTCCTATTTAAGGAGTTTAGACTCAGAAAATTCAAGAACTTTTTTGGAAAAGTGTTTTTGCTCCTATTTGCAAAAGTTCCAAAGAAAAAATATATGATTTTGGTATCAAAATCCAAGTTTCCTAATCTATATGCTTTGAGATCTTAGTTTACATTTCTGTTTGATTCTTTCATCTAGAAAGAACAAGTTTCAAGCGATGGACTTCTTATATATCATGTTCGGTATGAGACGACTGCTAAGGCCATATGGATGGATATCGAGGAATGCGTGGACTTGTGTGTTGTGGATAACTTACATGGGTGGACTTTTGCATTACACTGTGGAGGAGCCATTGAAGACAGAAGAGCGTTAAGACTTGTGGATGATTGATTTGTTGAGTAAGTATGTTGTCTACTCTTAGTAATACCATGTCATAGTGATTTTTTTTGTCTGTGCATTCAAGGTTTTTCCTTTAGTAGTTTCCTCATAAATCGACGTCTTGTGGTTGTGCTTTATTTAATTTTATCCGCATAATCACCATAGATTCATGCTATAGGGTTAGAAAGATAAAATTTGGAAAATTATGTTTCCCACAAGATTTATTTAAAACTGGTGCAAATTAAAATTGAGATTTTTTTTAAAAATATTGACTTTGCCTAAAGTAAACATTGTAGATGCACTCTCATAATAGTTAACAATAAAGTATCAAAGCCACCACCATTTGAAGCTTTGTATAGAAGACCATATTGCTTGTTTACATGTTAGAATGAATCAGAAAATAGTAAACAATTTGGTCCCGATATAATCCAAGAAATGACTGAGAAGATATCAAAAATCAAAGAGAGATTAAAGGCAAGCAAAAATCATCAAAAAATTTATGCCGAACATCACCGAAAACCAGTGAAATTTCAAACTTGTGATTAACTACTTCTAAGAGTTTCTCCTCGAAAGGGAATTTTTATTTTTGGGAAGAGAGGATAATTAGCACCAAGATATATTGGACCTTTCACTATTACTAAAAACATTGGCTCTATATCCTATCAGTTAGAATTACCAATGGAGTTATACAATATTTATAGTGTATTCCATGTATCCCAATTAAGGCAGTACATTCGTGACCCCTCCAATGTCCTTACATGGCAGGAAATTCATGTACAACCTAGCCATTAGTTTGAAGAATTTCCTTGTGATACCCCGCCTAATTAAATACGAGGTGATCAGTCCATTATTAAATTAAAAACATAATGTCCGGTTGGTTCATTTTTAGCATCACTGTCGAAAAATATTTAACAAGTAAAATCGCTTAATACATAATTAAGTTAGTGTCAAAAATATTTTTCTTTTTAAACTATAACAAAATAATTCATTTTTCAATTCAAGTAATAAAATATAAACCATTCACCATACACATGGATATAATAAATACTGAGTCCGAATCAAATACTAAAATAAATAAGACCGGATAAAATAGTCCAGTTCAAAATCTCAAGCCAAAGAACCATAGTAAAACCCAATCCAACTAAAATAACCGAAAAGTAAACTGAATACAATCTCTAACAAAAATTACTAAGGATGGGCGACACGTGCCCTAAACAAAAGTATAGATAGAATTGAATGAAAATGATAACGACGTCTAATGCAAGGACATGCATCTTCCACAACAGCTGCAGCACGCCAAGTAATCCAAGTCTCTAAATTTGGTGTCCCTGTGACTGAGCACCTGATGTAATACATATATAGAAAAAGAGAGAAGGGAAGCAAGAAATAGGTCAGAGCCCGATATTTTAAAAATAATTTAGCAAGTATTTAAAACTGCATTAAAGCAAGTATTATGTGCATGTAAGATATCGAACTCTCACATTAGATTCTCACATATCGTCTATTGTGCACGCCTAATGTACATCTAATCTCACCTAGCTATGCCACCCAACCCAACCAGTTTGAAGTCACACTAATAATAACTATACTCACCATTAATATTCCCGTATCGCCCATACAATACGCTAATAAATTAGTCTACGCTGAATAGCTAGTTAACATATTTCTCAAATGCATGATAAATCTATTACACACTAAGATTTATATTACATATCAATATTCCCATGTCTACTAACTATACACAGTAGAATGATTTACAGGTTCATGTATATATAAATACAATCACAGCATCCCTATACATATATATACTAATTATGCACCCCCGGGCTAAGACCTATTAGCGCACCTAACCATATTAATCCTACACCCCCGGGTTATCACCCATTAGCGCACTCAATAATAATATTCTTCCACCCCCGGGTTATCACCCATTAGCGCACTTAGCAAATAATATTCCTGCACCCCTCGGTTATCACCCATTAGTTCACTTAACAATAATACTCTTGCACCCCCGGGTTATCACCCATTAGTTCACTTAACAATAATATTCCTGCACCCCCGAGTTAACACTCATTAGTGTACAAAACAATAATATCATATAATAGGCATACACATGTCCTATTACAAATTAATAGATATTCTCCCAACCCAAGCATATATATTCCACATATTGAAATCTCTAATTACTATTCCGAATATAATTATTTCAAGTATTCTCTCTCGAAATTTCTTAAGATTAATACATCTCACATATGCCAAAGTTTTATGCCACACTTGTCTTAATATAACATCACTTCAAATCTTAGTGCACTTCATTAGAATTCCCGCATTATAAGTCCCGAAAGATGTCCTAAAGGTCCACAATTCAATTCTGGAGAATACAGCAGGGCGGTCCGAACCTTTTAATGAAAAACGGTCTGGACCTTTTAATGAAAAACGATTCGGACCTTTTTATGAAAAACAGTCCGGACCTATTAATAAGGAAAACGATCCGGACCTATTAAAAAGCGGTTCATACCACTACCTGGAAAACGGTAGCCCTACCCAAATACGCTCTCTTCACCATTTCAACACCTCTAACCTCTACGGATCTTTCCCAATCACCAACCAACCATTCTAAATCATCTTTCTAACATGTATATATGATTTTCACTAATATAACATCATTAATTCATTACCAATCATCAATATAATCTGGAATCCTTAGATAATTTAATAAAACCCTAGTTCTTCCAATTATCATCCAAGGACATAAAATTTCTAGATTTGTTTATCACAGAAAGTCATCTATACGTGATTTCTAATCTACATACATAAATGGTTCAACCTAAATTAATCTCAGAATTCAATTCATGTATATCCAATCTCTAATTTTCATCACTTTTATTAACAATACATGGGTATTGTATTCCTATAGTAACATAAACATGGGTATTGCTAAAGGAAAGCAAGTAATAAACACTTGTCTGATTATGAAGGTTTGATTCATCGCTTGAAATTCATATAGATGTGTTCCCCTCTTCTCGATCTACGCGTTGACGATGTTTTTGGTAAATGATGACTGAGTTTGGCATTGGAACTCCTATGAACCTCTTCTTCTCCTTCCTCTGGGCCTCTTTCTTTTATTTTATAGATAAAACCCTAACTGTAACTACGTAAGGGATATTAAAGCACTCTAATTTTCGTCCATTAATTTACCCCCAAAATGCAATTTATCAAAATGCCCTCCTGAGACGCCGATTAGGCTTAAGATTGCACTGGGACCCAAACTAAACCTCTGGGTACACTAATCTGACTATCTTAACCCTTTCAGACTCAACGACGCAGTCGAAATTACCATACGAGTTATACAAAAATAATTTACCTATTTATCCCATACAATTAGTCCCGACACGGCTCACACACGCTTCTTGACTTAAAATACCAAGCTACCAAACTGTCGTATTTTGCACTTCGATAATTTATAAAAATTATATAATTCCATTTTACATATACCCACAGTAATAATCAATGATTTTCATAAATAAGTATTAACCTTTGGCACGCTAGTTAATAATTATTTTAAATTCGAATAATTAACAATTAAATTTCCCGACCTTTATAATTTAATTAATCCAACAATAATAATTAATCCCATAATTATTTCATATCATAAATATACGGGGTGTTACATACTTCCTCCCTTACAACGAAATTTCGTCCCGAAATTCGAAAAAAGTATACCAGGTACAAACAATGCTGAATATATGTTGCGCACCGCATCATTGCGCTCCTAAGTGAACTACTCCGTACCACCCGTTGTACGCTATCAAATAGCCTTAATAATGAACACTCCACTTATATTTGTTCTAAATTCCAGGTTACTCTATCACGTAGGTTCCTGCCCAAGTCTTACTGTTCAAGTTTCACTAGTTAAACTTTATTTTAGATATATTCGTTGTCTGTCTTTCTACTATTCTCACCTGAGTAAATTAATCGTTCTTAGATACACACGATCTCGTCTCGCAATGATTTTGCACACGCGTCGGTTATTGGCGCTGTATATACTTTACACACATTATATACTATAGATATCAACTCATCTCGAATCTTTGCAATAGGATTTGTTTCCACCACCTTTAACCAAAGATCATGAGAACAACAAGAGTTACCGTGCCATACCTCAACTGGCATCATGCTCAAAAGTGCACTTATATGAGTAATTGTACACAAACTTAACTTGTGGAAGGGACTACTCTCATCCTACCCTTAAGATCCAAGGGTACACATATAATTTATGTTCCCAATCATCTGATTAGTCCGCTTGTTCTACCCATTTGTAAGGGATGATAAGTTGTACTCACCCAAGACTCGGTATCCAAAGTCTCGTGAACACCTTTCCATAATCAAAAGATGAAAATCTTATCCCAATCGGACTCTATGCCGAGCGATACCCCACCTAACCTAATTATATCGATTGTAAGGATCCACACATATTGTCCTTTAGTATAACCAGTCTTAACTGGCATAACGTGAGCTATTTTTGTCAACCGATCCATTATAATCCATATAGGATCGTATCCCCTTTCGCGATAAACCCTTGGGAGTACTCTCCCATTCTTACTTTGGAATCCCTAACGGTTGAAGAAACCCCTATCGGTCTCGGGTGGTCCACCCTTTTTCCAACGGACAGGTGACCTATTGTAAAATGAATTTAGCAATATTTATATTCATTAAATCCCACCACCACTGTAATTTATAATATGATATATCTTATATTCTCTCAAATGTGCCTCTAACAGTTACCCATGTGACCTTGCCTCACCGCGTGTCATAGGTCCTTCCCCCGCTCTAATAATCGGTTTCTCATGAGACGTAAGCCTCTAATAAATCTTACGGTATAAACTTCAACTCCCCGAGCTAAGTGTTGTCGAATTCACATAACAATCACAATCTACTGCCTAATACAATACCATTCTCGTGAGCGTACAATCAATTCCTGATATCCCCACTTATATCTTCTTTTTCCTTATCCCATATGTTCTGAACGAAAATAAAGTCAAGATTCAATTACTTAGGGTGCCCATATACCCCATGCCTTGCGTATTTTTTTTTGCACCAATAAAATATATTCTCACATTATAGTGGAGTTATCCACTCTCGATCCCTCTCTTATATGTACAATTACTAAGGTACGAATCACATGTACTATCATCCAACCGTCTCTCCGACTTCCGATGTTCGTTAGTTTCATGGGTTGGATGTCTCGCAAAGCAAAATCCAACAAGGAACCCCCCGATACACTACTACCTAACATCATCGATCGTCGAGATTCGTAAGTCCCTAATCCATAATATGTACCTTCACCTACTTCCCATGTGTTTACATAAAAGTCTACTCATCCACTCTAATGTCTCTTAAAGATAACATGAAACATGGCACTCTCACTATCCCAAGTTCTTAGTGCGATATCTATATATAACGAGTAATATCTCGCTGCTCGATAAAGGACACAAATATCCCGAGTCACATCAGTAAATAAATCCCCACGCACCGGGATCACATATAACTAGACGTCATACTCGATAAGGTGTATGATATCATGAATTTTTCTATATATATATATATATACGTATATGTAGGCCCAACCCTATTTCAGGTGGCACTTCACAAAAGTAATTTTACTCACCCGGAGTATCCAGCACGATAGTCTTATAGCTTAATGTACTATCATTCAAACATTCGGTAATTATCACTACACACTACCATAATAAGCTCTACCTTGCTAACTCAATGCAATAGTAAATTATAGCAATAAAATATGCCTTTAGGGCCCACCCGAATCACTCACGGGCAACATCAGAAAGCCCCATTACCAATAGTAAATATGTTTGTAACAGACTGTTAAAACTAACTTACCCATTAAACTCGGCTCGCACGCGAACTTTAGTGTTAACAATTCATATATGTATTGTGATACACTCATGTCACTTGACCTAATCTTTTTCTTCCAAGGAAGAAGAAAAACTTCATCAGGCTTGCCTAGTCGTAAGATCCCAACACATAGTTACCAAAACAGCTGTGAGTATCTGCAATTTTAGTACATCTAGTATTCCACCCCATAGTTTCCCCCTCCTTACCGTGTGAAAATTTATTCTATTCTATGGCTTACACACCTATCATTGAAACATTGACCTAAATCATGAGACCATAATTATGGCCTTACTGGCCACCCTATTTCATCCTGGGCCCCATCGACCTTGAAGTATGGTATGCTACTATTACCGAGGACTCTGCTGGTCCTGCTTGAACCCACCACTCTCGGGTTGTAACTTCTTGAGCTCAATTCTCTTGACCCAGTTCCTCCTCTGACAATCTCACTCCTCCAATTGTTATGCCTAATTGACATGTTTTACTATCCTCAAATCTTATCGGTTGTACTTCTCAATGTGGACACATTCAACATTGATAGTCCCACTCTCTATACACAGGAAAACTTCCCGAGCCATTTCCCATCACTGGTCCCACTGGCCATTTTATAATGTCCTTCCCTTGGACTGGTAGTCTTAGCTCCCAATTGTTGTCCCGTTATCCCTTTAGCTATGCGGGACTTTCGAAACTATAGTTGGCCTCTACAGCCCTGATGCACTTCATCGTCACGTTGTAAGAAGTTAATCAATTAAAATGATCTAAATGAGTTCCCTATTGGGCATACTCTCATGCGGTGTTTCACTAACACCGTTAAGTCCAACTTTGCTCTTCGGTCAGATTCTCTAACCCTGCTGGCTCACTTCTTCTAGAAATGTTGTAATAAATTATAAACATATAACTTTGACGATATCAACATTAGTCATCCTTATTTGATTTCTCATCCATACTTGTATTCTACACATGGTCCTCTATCAACTATAAACCTTTATATATTCTATACCCCTTTTCCAGGTACGAATTTCGTTATACAATTCAACCTTTCTCTCACGGTCGATTTATATTTTTCTCACAATTCTAAGTTTCAAAGTTCCACTTGCATCTATGTTACAACATCAAATGGATGACCTCATGGTCAAATCATGCTCAAATTTCTCTTTAAATTTCAAACACGTTACTTTATGTACGGTGATTGTCTCTAATCACGTTATGTCGCTCCTAAGAGATACAATTTTAACTCCCAATTTAATTCTGAGTGTCGGTGTACTCCATTCTACATAATTGCCTTTGGACTTTCTACTTCCATTGGCATGTTATACTTTCTCTCTTTCTTCTCCGCATCTCCACCGATGTATTTTCAAAAGAGTCCCTCTGAGTTCCCCCTTATTGACTATGCTAGATGGTACTGAAATCACTCCACCATTATCTACGACTATGCCTGGGGAACCTACTGTTCCCAAGTGATAATTCTATTATCACTCTCTTAAATATTACTCACGGTGACTTTAGTCACGATTACCATTCCCATATTACTCTATATCTTCTGTCGGGCTTCTTCTCCTGCAGTCCTTCTTACAACCATCGTTAGTCATTCTATAATGTTCGGGGCTCGAAGCACACACGAGTTCGTATAATGTTTCACATCCATTATAATTCATAGAAGGAGAAAGTAAGTCACACACATCAGGGAGTACAATAATCCTATAGTAAGGCTCTATATCAAAGAACGCTAGGCTGAAACGTAATGAGCCACATAGATCCTAAAAGACTCTAGAACCTGATGCTCTGATACCACCTGTGACACCCCACCAAATTAAATAGTGGGTGATCAATATTTTATTAAATTAAAAACAGAATGTTCGGTTGGTTCATTCTTAGCATCACTGTCGAAAAACATTTTACAAGTAAAACTGCCCAATACATAATTAAGCTAGTGTCAAAAATATTTTCCTTTTTAAACTATAACAAAACAATCCATTTTTCAATTCAAGTAATAAAATATAAACCATTCACTATACACATGGATTTAATAAAAGACTCCAGTTCAAAATATAAAGCCAAAGAACCAAAGTAAAACCCAATCCAACTAAAATAACCGGAAAGTAAAATGAATACAATCTCTGATAAGAAAGACTAAGGATGGGCGACATGTGCCCTAAATAGAAGTCTATATAGAACTAAATGAAAATGATAGCGGCTTTTAATGTAAGTACTTACAACTTCCACAACAGTTGCAGCACGCCAAGTAATCTAAGTCTCTAAATCTGGTGTCCCTGTGGCTGAGCACCTGATATAATACATATATAGAAAAAAAGAGAAGAGATGCAAGAGACAGGTTAGAGCCCGATGTTTTAAAAATTATTTAGTAAGTGTAGACACCTCATTCCGTTACCCCCTAACTCTCCTTAGGTCCCTAGTACCTCCACTCATCACTGTAAACCCTGGTTACGTCCCGAGTACTGACCTAAAAGCCATCGGGCACTCCCCGGCTCAGTTTGACCCAAAAGTCAAACTCTTCATCTCGACCGAGACTCAATGAATCTTCGAAGGGCACTGAATACCCTTTCCAACGGTCCACCCCGTGTGCGATTCCGACTTACCATGCGGACGAATGATCCGTTTGCGTCTAAAACCCGACCAAGAGGCCACCGGGCGCTTCCAGGCTCTGTTTGACCTAAGTCAACTCTTTAGCTCGATCGAGGCTGAATTAATCTTCGAAGGTCACTGAATACCCTTTCCAATGGTCCGTCCCGTGCACGATTCTGACTTACCATGCGGACGAACGATCCGTTCCACTCCGAGAGGTCACCGAATGCTTCTCGGGCCCGGTTGACCAAAGTCAACTCCCCAAACTGGGACAAACTCTTTGGAATGTCGAAGTAAACCTCCTAACCTTTCTAACGGTCCATCCAGTGCGCGATTTGGACTTACCATGCGGACGAACGATCCATTTGCGTCCGAACGATTCCCCGTCCAACGGACCGACAAACGCTTCCGAGCCATATTTGACCCAAAGTCAGCTCCCGAACATTGGAGAGGTCCAAGTACTTTCGAAGGTCTCTGAAATAAATTTCCAACGGTATGCCCCGTGTGCAATTCTGACCAACGGTTTGCCCTCGACGGCCAATTTTCCGAAAAAGCCTGAAACACACTGCCAAACGGCAGGTCCCAGAACCTGTCTATCGGCACCTATTGGCAGTCCCTTAGGGCTATAAAAGGAGGCCTTGGCCTCATTTGAAAGGGGGCTCAGATCAAAAGCAAATCACTCTCAACGAACCCCAGAAACCTCTCTCGAAGGCAGCGTGCTTTCAACTTCCAAATCCCTTTTTCACTTCCACTTTTCATCATCCCTTTCATCAAACTTGATGAATTAACCATTCTCCATCATCATCCAAGCATAAGGGTTGCTTCTCAACATTTAAGATCAATCTCAAAGTCTCCAAGAATGTCCATCTCTTTCACCTTTCTCTTCAAATCTTCTTAAATTTGCAATAACTTATTTTATTACTTAAGCACTTTTATCATCTTAGTTCACATATCCTAGCATACTTTTTATTTAGTAGTATTGCACATCTCCTATTTTCATATAAATAAAAAACCCCAAAAAACAAGAAAAATAGGGTTTGCTCATAAATTCCAAGTAGGGATTCTCACACCTTTTCCACACTTTTCTCACAACTAAAATACTTTTTTCTACATACACACACACACACACACACACACACACACACACACACACACACAATTACAAATAAGAGATTTCTCCATTTGGATTTATGGGTTAAACCCTACCCCTCACTTTACATGCGAACTACGTGGACTTTGATGCCTTTATAGGCTACGTAGGCGTCTCGGGGTAAAACCCGAGACTCGAGTCCTTTTCTCACTTTTCCTCTTATTTTCTATCTTCTATTTATCTCATTTTCCATTATATTCTATATACTTGTTCTTAGTAACGTATTATTCCATATGCGTTATCGTTCCCTTATAACGATCGACGTAGGGGTAATCGCGTAAATCTTATTTTCTACACTAATCTCACATTCCTACGGATGACTCGCTTTGTTTTTTCCATGATACAAGTCGAGGATTCCTACCTCCATTATATATATACACATGCACACATATCACGGGGGGAAATATAAAGGAAAATAGAAAATATCCATGAGAAATCGAAAGGGCGGAATGGGTGCCTAACACCTTCCCATTTCGTAACTAAGCCTCCGAACCCTTCTCGAATCATTTGGTTTCGCACGCACCAGTATGTCTTTGGATGCCATCCTTCGGGGTAGCTCCCCCTTTTCTTTTGTCTGTTTTGAGTAAAATAGACTGGCGACTCTAAATCTCTCTACATCTTCACACCTCACAAATCGATGCCGGCCGAAGCGCTCTCCCGAGAGGGGACGCGCGGGATCCGAAGGATCCCTTCCTCCCTCCGCGGCGGGGATCGGGGATGGCCACAGTGGCGACTCTGCTGGGGACGTTTTTTATATTTAGAGGGCTTAATTCTATTTACATGGATGCTATATTTGTTTATGTCCCCCCCATATCTGCCTATCCCCCTTTCTCACATGTATATCCCATGCCTATGCTTATATTCACACACTTGTAGAAAATTCTCCATGTACATTTCACACCACGTGCACCTAGGATCACATGTATATCCCCATGTTGCACGCATCACCCATCCATGCTTGGTGTACCTTTTGGGGTACTTGTACATTGGCTCCCTGCTTGGCATAATCAAGAAAGGCATTCTCATCATAAGATACTAATAAGAGAATCATGCATGATTCACACGATATCACCAAAGAGCATTGCTATTTACCAAATTTGACCCAGTAACTGGAGGGTCACTTTGTGATGGGCACTGGTCCGGCAGGTCGCAGTTAGCCTAAGCGATATGACTCTCACCTTCCATTGGCCAAGTACCTTCGACGTATATCGAACGGTTCCCCCGCATCGTACCGCTTGACCGAAGTCATGACAGGAGGTATATCGCAGGGAATTCGTTCACGTACGCCGAGTATATCGAATTCGCTCTCACACGTACCGTTCCCAGAGGTATATGGTGAGGCAATTCACATACACTCAGGTATATCAAATGGCTTGTCCACACGTACCGATTGCCCGCAAGAGCAAGACGTATATCGTGGAAGTCATGCCAAAGGGGGGAACCCATGTCGATTCACCTAACCAACTGCATACCCGCATATAGGTGTCAAACCTAGGACACGCACTTTAGATTGCCGGTTTCAACCCGAAACTCTGCCAAAATTCTGGGTCGGCCTGCCGCCCAATTTTTGCGCATTTTTTAAACAGGACCCTATCCGCAAGCCTGGTTACAAGTCCAAACCGTAGCTTTGCATATATTAAAAACCCCACTTTTCCAGGATCGGGTCCCATCTGGCATTGCATTTAGGAGAATTAAATACAAGTGAGAACATAATAATCATGCTGAGTTCTGTCTCCAAAAACATTTATTCCTTCTTTATTAAAAATCCAAAAACATTTCTCCCTTCTTTATTAAAAATCCAAAAATATTTCTCCCTTCTTTATCAAAAATCCAAAAATAGTTTCTTCCCTTTTTCTAAAAAATAAATCTTATCCTACGCCTTCTCAGGTTGATCGCAAGCCCTTGGCCTGGCTCCCTATTGGCTTCGGTCTTCAGTCAAATCACCCCGGAGTTTCATCTGTTCCTCTACTACTTCTTCCAAATCTGGAATCCATCCATCTTCCATGGAGAATGCAGATCAACCACCAGTCATACAACCGGATCTGCCGACAGTCCTAGCTCAGCTCGTGGCCAAGATTGACAACCACCAGGCTGAGGTTCGAGAAATGCAACGAAACCAGGTCCCTATTCCTCAAGAGCCTGAGGCCCTGTTCCCTCGTGCTATGGGTCCACCCGAGCCTATCTGGGTCCCGAAAGAATATCAACACGGTCCACGTGCTCCTCCTGCTAATGGGCCGCCGCCTGCCCAGCTTTAAATGCCAAATATTGCCCAGCTTGGGGCTAACCTGCCTATGGTCATTGATCCAAAAGAGGAGGAGTTGAACACAGTCAAAGAGGATCTTAAGATTCTCACTAAGAAGTTCGACCAGGTCCGAATCTCTAGGAGTTACATGGACTACACACATATGTTTCCTTATCCTAAAGCGAGGTTACCCGAGAAGTTCAAGATGACAAACATCGAGAAATTCGAAGGGAGTGGCCCCCCAATTGTTCATCTTTGCAGTTATCATCGTTCCATGACTCTCCTAGGGTATTCTGAAGAGGTGATGGCCCAACCGTTTCAACAAACTGTGAAGGACAGTGCCCTCCGATGGTTTTTATCTCTTGAGGAGTCCAGAATCCGTAGCTGGGAGGATGTAGCCCGAGAATTCATGTCGCAGTACAAATACAACGAAGGGCTCGAGGTCACCCGCCATGATTTAGAGCTTCTCAAACAAAACTCTGGAGAATCAGTTAGTAACTTTATAACCCGATGAAGGGAAAAAGCAGCTACCATGACCAATCGTCCATCTGAGGAAGAACAAGTCAACATAGTGAAGAAGAATTTCTTTCCCCATGTCCGAGCAACCATGGGAGGACAGTACTACCCCCACTTTCGAGCTCTCAGAGAAGCAGGAGTATAAATCGAGGAAGGTCTTGCCAAAACAGAAGTTGAACCAAAGAAGGTGTCCGGACAGTTCACCCCTAGAAAGTATGACAAGCCTGCCAATGCATCAGTCTCAACCATCAACAACATCTCTCAACCAACCGCATCATGGGCACCCGAAAGTCGCCTTGCCCCCGTCCAAAGGGAATACACTGAGCTTCATGCTCCCCTCTCCAAATTTTACCAAGCCCTGTTAAGCCGAAACCTTATAAAACCCTTGGATCCCCGTCCGTTACCAAACCCACTTCCAAGAAACTTCAAGACCGATGCTCATTGCGCCTTTCACCAAACTGCCGGCCATACCACTGACCAATGCTTTCACCTTCGGAACATAATCCAAGATCTCATTGATCGGGGTACCATCGCCCCACTAGCCAATCATAAGCCAAACACTACTCATAACCCACTCCCAAATCACACCAATGCCATCTTCTTGGAAGAAAACCTGAATTTCAATCCATCAACTCAAATCACACCCTGATACCCTCCTAAACCTCTTCAAAATTGCCCATATTTCCTCCTACACCCTACTAGCCCCGCTAATTAGGCACTGTCACTCCTTACCAGAGCGTGTATCACTGTCCGGACCTGTTCTGAAAGTGGAAGTATGGAATTTTCAGAGGTATTGAATCAACTCCTAGAGTTCGGGCTGAAATTGCCCTCACAGATGATTATCGATTTCTAGAGGTTCAGCGCGCTATTTTTGAAAGCACGAAAATGGGATCGAGAATCAGATAGGTGGGTGGTACCAACCGACGAAGTCAGCTTAGATGATGTTTTCCAGATCACGGCGAAAGCATTCAGGAAAACCAACAACATTTTCAGTATCACCGAGTTACTTAACACTTTGAAGCTACAAGGGCGCCTGATCCCTTCACCCTTACACATCCCCACAGAATGGGAAGACCTATATGAGGAAGTCGTTGAAGTTGTGGAATGCATTGATTTCACGAGGGAAAATAGAGTTGTTACCACCAGATGGGGGGAAGAATTCGAAGTTTTAAATGAAGAACAAGCTTCAGGAGGAAATGGCCCAGTAGCCGACATATGTGGGATGATATCATTTGAAGAACTCCTCAAAGAAATAGATAGGGTGGCAGAACAACCTGAGATTGACGAGGAAACTGGATTTAAGTTTTTCCCTTCTTCAGTAAATCACATGACCAGATCTGGGAGACATTATCAAATTCCAAACTCACTACCAGCAAATGATAAGGGGAAGGGCGTTGAAGACCTTCCTATGCCAGAAATAACCCTCGAGGAGAGCAAGATCCTCCATCAACTGAAGAAAACTCAAGCTAACATCACTCTATGGGGGCTTTTCATGTCTTCCCAGCAGCACATAAATGCTTTAATCAAGTTGCTCACAGGACCCATAGTTCCTCCTTTTACCACACCAGAAGAAGCGGTGAATTTAGTCGGGTCCTTGACCTCCACCCGAATGCTGTCATTTTCTGAAGAGGAAATCCCCAAAATTGGGCCGAATCACAATCATGCACTCAATATCTCCATCGAAGTCATGGGGAATGTTGTACCTCTTTCGCTCGTTGATAACGGATCCGCTTTGAATGTCTGCCCACTGAGAACCTTCAAATGTCTAGGCTTAAAAGAAAGTGACCTCGCTCCAACCTCCACTGATGTGCGCGCCTACGATAATACCCATCGGGAGGTGATGGGATCCATAAAACTGGCAATAGGGGTTGGACCTAAAAACCCTGTCGTCGAATTCCAACTCATTGATATCCCAACCTGTTTCAACCTGTTGCTCGGACGACCCTGGTTCCACAGTATAAAGGGTGTCTCTTCCCCATTCAATCAGAAATTGAAGTTCTTCGCCGATGGGCGAGTCATCACTATCTTAGGTGACGACGATAATGTCGAGGGTGAAAGCACCAACAGTCCAATCCTCGAGATACAACATAGTTCAAATGATATGCTCCTATCAGGATTTCGAGTTGAGCAACCTCTACTCCCGGCAGGGGACGATTTCAAAGAAAGGGTTTGTCCAGAATACGACCCTCATGGAAATGTCAATGTGATTTAGATGTTCAGAAACATGCACTTCATGCCCGGACTGGGACTAGGGCAAAGGCAACAAGGGATACTGGAGCCCATCGAACTGAAGAAAGCTTTCCCTCCTCACGGCTTGGGGTATCAACCATCAGAACCAGAGCTCAGAATGATCCGCCAGTATTGATCAAAGAAAGGGTTAGACTGCGTTCGAACTATCTCGGGAGATTCTTTAAATGGACGATTTATTAAAGAGGGTGAAGACTTCCCCTTTTGCGGCTTTCCAGAACCATGGTATGACCATACAGATAAGAAAATGAAGCCTGGAATGGAGATCTTTTTCGAAGACAACTACTCATGGGCTAGGAGTTACCAACACCAGGTGCCACCGCTTATCAAAGATACTGAAGAAATTGAGGAAAGTGATTTCGAAGATTCCTTCAACGTGCAGACACTAGGGCTGGCACTCTGCATGTTTCACTCCGGCACTGCATCACTGGACCCTTCTCATCTAATCAAAGCTGCTGATACACCTATCCTCAACTGGCATGCTGCGCCAGTTCTACCTCTTGAAATCTCCCTTAACCCCAATGTTTACCCTGTTTCTTCTACTGTTGTCCATCCTTGCTCAAATGTAATCGATACATCTTTTGATGAGGTTCTCAATGTTGTTTTTCCTATGAATGAAATAAACGAAGATTTTGAGTATCTTGTTGTGCCTTACATTAATTGTTTAGATTCTAATCAAACTTTTGATGATGATGATTTTGCAAATGAAAAATTCTTAACTGATTTAAATAAGGTTAATAACAAACAACATAACCGTGTTCAAGTTAATGAAGAAGAGACTGTTGCTATTAATCTCGGTTCTAGTAGCCAACTGCACGAGATTAAGATAGGGGCCACCCTTGACGAGCGTGAGCGCGCACAACTCGAAGAATTGCTAAAGGAGTTCATGGATGTCTTCGCATGGTCCTATGACGACATGCCCGGTATTGATCCTGAAATAGCTCAGCATGAGATCCCCACTCTCCCAGATTACAAGCCAGTTAAACAAAAGTTGAGAAAGCTCCGCACCGAATGGTCGCTCAAAGTCAAGGAGGAGGTGGTCAAACAGTTAAACGTGGGTTTCATTCGAGTGATCGAATATCCCACATGGATAGCCAATATTGTACCTGTACCGAAATCACGAGGAAAGGTTCGAATGTGTGTGGATTACCGAGATTTAAACAAAGCCTCTCCGAAGGACGATTATCCGCTACCCAATATCGACATGATCGTGGACAACACAGCCAGTCATGATCTCAAGTCATTCGTCGACGGGTTTGTCGGATACAATCAAATCAAGATGCACCCCGACCACCAAGAGAAAACCGCATTCATCACCCCATGGGGAACCTTTTGCTACACCGTTATGCCATTCGGTCTCAAAAATGCTTGGGCTACCTACCAAAGGGCTGCCATAACCATACTGCACGACCTGATTCATAAAGAGGTTGAGGTTTATGTGGATGACATGGTCATCAAGTCCAAAACTAGAGAAGGTCATGCTCCTGCTCTACGAAAGTTTTTCAAACGACTGCAACAGTATCAAATGCGACTTAATCCACAGAAATGCATCTTCGGCATTACAAAGGGAAACCTCTTAGGATTCGTGGTCAGTGAGAAGGGGATAGAAGAAGATCCCGCCAAGTTGAAGGCCATACTTGAGATGCCACCACCCCAAACAGAGAAAGAAGTCCAAGATTTTCTTGGGAAATTACAATATATTAGTCTGTTCATCATCCAGCTAACCTCCATCTGCGAACCAATCTTCAAGCTCCTCCGAAAGGATTTAACCAAGGTTTGGAACGAGGCCTGCCAAGAAGCTTTTGATCGAATCAAATAATATCTAACCCAACCTCCAGTTCTCATGCCACCACATCCTGGTCTCCCTTTGCTCCTATACCTAACCATAATCGACACTGCAGCTGGGGCTTTGCTAGCCCAATACCTTGAAGACTCCCGCAATGAAAGAGCCGTCTATTATTCCAGTCGCAAATTGGCCGGGTACGAGGTCAACTACATTGCTTTAGAAAAAGCATGCATCACGCTTGTCTGGGTCACCCAAAAGTTACGACACTACATGCTCGCCTTCCCCATTAAGTTTGTATCCCGAATGGATCCCATCAAGTACCTGCTCAAAAAACCCGCCTTATCCAGCCAAATGACCCGATGGTTGATGCTCCTAACTGAGTTCGATATCGTGTACGTCACACAGAAATCCGTTAAAGGAAGAGCCATCTCTGACTACCTCGCCGACTACCTTGTAGAAGAAAAAGATGTCTGGATCTTTGAATTCCCAGATGAAAATATCCTCTGCATCGCTCAAGACAGCCTCCGATGGATAATGTTCTTCGATGGCGCTGCCAACAAAAAGGGATATGGCATTGGGATACTCCTAGTCGCCCCAGATGACTCCCACACTCCTATCGCCATAAAATTGGATTTCTCTTGCACCAATAACATGACAGAATACGAGGCATGCACAGTGGGCCTCAAGGTCGCTCTTAAGAAAATTATTCAACACCTTGATGTACTTGGGGATTCTGCCCTCATCATCGGTCAAGTGCTCAGAAAGTGGAAAGTCAAGGACGAAAAGCTCCAAGCCTTTCATGCCCAATTAGAAGAGTTATCCTCCCAATTCCGAGATATCACCTTCCATTACCTGCCCCGAGCAAAGAACAACCTAACCGATGCTCTCGCCACTTTGGCCTCCATGATCGACATGCCCGAGGGAATAACAATGACCCCCTTCCTAGTTCAGAAGCAGGATAAACCGACCCATTGTTACCATATTAATCTTGTCACCACAGACGTCCCTGAACTAGCCGATTGCTGGTACTATTATATATGGTATCTCCTCAAACACGGTAGGTATCCCGAGGGTTCCAACAAGAACGATCGAGCTACCCTCCGAAGGCTGGCCGCCCAGTACATCATCTGTCATAAAGCACTACTCAAGAGGAATTTCGATGGAACTCATTTGCACTATATCGCAGGGGCTGACATTGAAAAGATAATGCAGAAAATCCACATTGGGGAATGCGGGCCCCATATGAACGGTCACATGCTTGCTAAGAAGATCATCCGACAGGGCTACTACTGGACCACCATGGCCCAGGATTGCACCGCCTATGTTCGGAGATGCCCTAAATGCCAACAGTTCTCCAACCTCCAACACCTACCTCCGCGGGAATTATACAACATGACTTCTCCCTGGCCGTTCTCCACCTGGGGTATCGACATCATAGGGAAGGTTATGCCAAAAGGGTCAAACGGGCATGAGTTCATCCTGGTTGCCATCGATTACTTCACCAAATGGGTCGAAGCTCAGTCATACGCAGTATTAAATGCCAAGAAGGTGGCCAAATTCATAAAAAAAATCATCTGCCGATATGGAGTCCCGCACGAGCTAGTGTCAGATAACGGTTTGCACTTCGAGGCAGAAGTCACAGAAGTTGTCAACGAGTATGGGATTCAGAGACACAAATCTTCTCCCTACTGACCTCAGACCAATGGTGCAGTTGAAGCCGCCAATAAAAACCTCAAAGCCATCATCAGCAAGATGACCAAAAGTTGTAGAGACTGGGCCGACCGGATCCCATACGCCCTCTGGGGCCATCGAACCTCAATCCGAACCTCTACTGGGGCAACCCCTTACTCCTTGGTCTACGGCATGGAGGCAGTCCTACCTGTGGAGCTAGAAATACCCTCGCTACGCGTCATGCTCGAAAGCAAGGTTAGTGAAGAAACTGGTGCTAAGGTCGTCTTGATGAGCTAGCCCTTCTGGATGAAAGAAGATTAAAAGCTCTTTATCACATACAGGGATACCATCGCCGAATAGCGCGTTCATTCAATAAAAGAGTCAAGGACTGTGGTGTCCAGGAGGGAGATTTAGCCCTCAAGGAGATAATAGAACCCATCTGGGACCCCAGAGGAAAATTCAAGCCCAATTGGAGTGGCCCTTACATTGTGAGGAAGATCTTGTCTGGCGGTGTCGCCATGCTCACTGACCTGGATGGGGAAGAGATGGCTCGTCCAGTCAATCTGGACTGTCTCAAGAAATTCTACCCCTAGTCCGAAATCTCGGTGCGCTACGACTCTTCTCATCCCCTTTCTATTCTAAAAAAAAAAAAACTCTTCATTTCCCTCTACCCATAACTACGTGAACCTAATCCTCTACAAAAAAAACCATTTTAAAACTTTAAAAAAAAAAAACCAGAGGTACGTAGGCAGCTCATACATCTCACATGAGCACGACCCTTTTCTTTTTCACAAAGTACTATTCTTTTCTTATCTCCGAGAACGGCAGTTCATTTCTAAACATCTACTTGAACAAAAGGATTATGTAGGCCTTAGCAACCGGTATAGATAATTCAAAACACAAAATTCATCGAAAGGCACAGCTGGATGATCAGAAACTTATTTATTTCATTAATGGGAAACTACAGTACGGATTACATAAGAAAAAGGAACGGATAACTCCCTTCCCCCTACTACCATAAGAACCAGATAAAATCCCCCATGTCTGTTACATAAATAAACTCCACAGGAGTCCTACCCACAGCTACCAGAAGAGCCTGCACCCTCATCATCTACATCCTGAGGACCCCAAGTTTCTCCTACCTGAATGGAGTGTCGCAAACATTCCATGGATCGATGAGGCTTAACCATTTTCGAAAAGACCACCACACCCCCTTCCATGGTGTCAGTTAAAATAAACCATCTTTGACCAGTCTCCACTGCCAACATCTTGCTGACTACCTGCCTCCACAACTACTTCATATAATCTTTGGGGACATGCCAAAACTTCCCAACAGACTGAGAGGGACGGGTCGACGGACGCCGATTTTCCCACAAAGATCCAAGCAACAGACGCAAGTGCTCAGTCAAATCTTCTACCGGAAATAAATTTGAGGTCCGAGGGGGCACGACCTGCGCCCAGCCAAATTGGCGCAAGAGCCGCCAAGGTAAATAAAAAGAGGTATGTCTGAGACCAACCGACCGCACATATGAATACTCTCCTAGCTCCAGAACAGGCTGCAACTGTTCCCACCAAGGCCCTGACCAATATAGCCCATGAGCCCCATATTCCACAAACCAATTCTCCCAGTTCTCAACATACAGGCCAACACGAATGAAGTAGCGTGAAAAGAAGTTCGGTACAGCCGATAAAGGATATTCTGGAGGAGTCGACAAGCGGAATCTTTTAGACAACCACATGAACAGCATCATAGGGCTACCCCTCAAAAAGTCAGAATGACCTTCTCTCCAGGCATCCAGGCCATTCAGAGTCTCTGCCAATATTACCGCCACAGGATTGCAACGATATGACATCTAAGAAGTAATGGCTGTAAGTTGTGGGTCCACTCGCACCTCCCCGATCACCAACAGCAATTTTGATACCAGGCCCAGAACAACGGCTCCAGCATAGCCAGCATCACATACTTCCCGCAAATGCACGGACTGCAACACCACCGAGAGGGAGATCATTCCTCCATAAACCAATGACCTGGCCGTCGAAGGCGAGATATGAAGAAGCCCGGCCAACAAATCCCTAGGGGAGCGGGAAAATTCGGGTAAAGTCGCAGCAACACTGGGATTCACACCTAGTATGGCAAAAAATTCCTCGTAGGCAGGACAAACTTCTTCTAACCCAAAGCGGAATACATGGTCTTCGGGGTACCAAAATTGTACTACCTCCATCAGCATATTCCACTCAAAAGGTCGATTATGCCACAAGGAGACTCGACGCATGTTGAAAGCATCATAGTCAACATTATAAGAGCACATAGCTTCCAAGGCTTCGAGGTAGTTGACAAACTCGGTGCTACCAGGGAGAGCCATCTTGTAGGGCAAAGAAATAGTAGGCAAGTGGATAAGGATGCAAAGGTGTGATGAAAATACTCCACCCTCACCCCCTTTTATACTTGAGAACTCTCACAAAAGACATAATCCCTGCAGAAATCGGAGGGAATTCTATCCCACAAGGTACTAAAGGCTGAAGAGGGTACCAATCAAAGCTTTCAATTGATAGGACTGGATGGAACTGCCGATAGGCAGGCCAGGGAGCTTGTCGATCGGTAACCCCCCATTTTTGGAAATTTCCTCCTTTCCTCTTTTGTCAAATCAGAAAACTCAATTGATATTCAGAAAAGGATTTCAAGAATCCTGTTTTCTCCTTACAAGATTTCCCTTTTTAATAAAACAACTTTCCTTCAAAAAATTCCAAAAATATTCGTTTTTATGGTCTCAGCAGCAAAGTTAAAAAGCACATGTGCATGCATTCATTCATCATTAAAATAAAAGATAGTCAAAAAAATTACATTGCATTGCATATATCTGTTTTCTGTGTTACATCATTTTGCAAGAAATAAAGAAAAAGCCATAAACAACGGGACTCAGCCCGAACCCACATTCTCTCTCTCTCTCTCTCTCTCTCTCTCTCTCTCTCTCTCTCTCTCTCTCTCTCTCTCTCAAGAGCTTCCACCCCTGCGACGTGCTCTCTTCCCCCTACGGCGAGACGACGTTCCCCCACTACCTGAGCCAGAGTCTTCCCCGAACGAAGCTGACAACACCAAGTAAGAAGGAACAGGGACAACATCTCGAATGTGGGCGGTCGCCGATGATATCCAATCCCTGATGTCTCTCAGCCAAGTGGTCGACACCCGGATTTCCTGCAAGGAAAATGACAGAATCAATATCAAGAAAAAGAAATCAAAAAGAGGAAAAGGACCGAAAGGTTTACCTCAGGACGAAGGACCTCCTGTGTCAAACCCAGCTCCTCCGGATCCATCGCAAGGGGAAGGTGCAACATCGACACTATCCCTCCATCAGCCCACCGAATGTTGTACGAAGGAGTGTGCAGCCGAACAAAAGGGACCTCCAATGTCGCCGCCACCGCAGGTGTCGAGGGACCACCACCACTGTGGGAAGACCCCACCGCCCGACTCTAACCAGCAAGAGGGAAAGGCAATGCATCATAAATTCTGGGCGCCATTAGCCAGCTCGTCACAAAGTCCATATAGTCATACGGCGCAGCCGTATCAGTGTATAAAGCATAGGACTCGTCAGTCATCCCCGCGATCCTCTCATCCTCCAACAGTTGTCGCTCCCGCCTCATAGACGTAGGAGGCTGCGCGGGTGGCACCACCACCTCCTCCTCAACAATCTGACGAATCACCCTCTCCCGGAGGTACCAGGAATGGCCGAACTCATGCACCAACAAGCGCCTCATCTGCGCGTTCACCCCAGTCATCCCCGTGTCCTGAATAGCTGTCCCCCAAGGATAAAAGATCACCTAAAATTCCCCAAGCAGGCATGAGTCAACACAAGATCGAAAGGTGCAAAAACCAAGACTGAAATGGAAAAAGTCTTACCCGACCACTGGTCAGGTCATTTAAGACCTGACGCACCGCCTCTAGAGAGAGAGATCCCTTCGACTGCCGGTTGTCCTTAAGACATCGGTACAGTCGATAGAAGTCCCCAACGATGTCGTCCTTCAGAGCAATCAGCTGGGTGTTGCACCCAATCACCTCATAGAACCACGTGTGAATTCACAAGCAAAAAGAGATGCATAAAGAAAATACGAATGCATGAAAGGAAAATGCACAAAGTAAAGAATACCTCAAGGACATACGTGGCTCCAGTAAAAGTCTGCCGGCAGCACCAGCTGAATGCATCCAGAGAAGAGTAAAGGGTTGCCAAGGTCAGACTCCCCCAATCATAGAAAGGGATGTTCGAAAACATCCTCAAGTATGGCGGAAACCACAAATGGACGACGTCGCCGCTCGACGCCACCATGAAACCTCCCAACACCAACAAGATGAATAATCGGGCCATCTGCCTCACTTGCAACCCGTCCTCCACATTAACCACCCTGCTCAGCAAAACATCCTTCAGCAAGGACAGCCGGATGGAATCTCCAGAAACAATCCTCCTCACATCACCAAGTACCGCATGCACCGCCTCCAGCCTCACCCGCAAGGAGAGATCCACCTCTATCTGTTCCCCATCACAATCCAACCCCAGCAGTTGCTGCACATCTATGGAAGTCACCGTCATCTCCCCGAAGCTAAAATGAAAGGTGTGGGTAGTGTCCCACCACCTCTCCCCTAAGGCACACAAAACTGCTGTCGAACGAGGCGTCTCATCCAGCGCAGCCGCCAACCTCCCAAAACCCGCTGATGATACCATCCAGCACACCACGGGTGGAAGATGCTCCCAAACATTCTTAAGCACCGTCGCCCCGTGGGCACGCATGTTCTTCAAAGAAATATCTGACTGGCAAACGAAAAATTCAGTCAAAGGTGAAGAAAAAGGAAAAATCACCCAAAAAGAAAGGAATGCCAAAGGTCAGGTTACTTACATAACCACCGGGTATCACTCTCGAAGAGCAATGACGTGACGGCTCCCGCAGCAAGGTCCGCTCATCCGCAACCGGCTCGAATGCATCAAAGGCATTCTCATTCCCCAAAGCAAGAGGCACCCTGTCCCTCCAATCCACATTCACCCAGTCATCAACGGTCAACCACTCCCGGTGGACAGCGGTGCTCACAAAGGTGGCCATTTCTTAAAGATCGAAACGTTAGAACAATTCGCAGAAAGAAATCGCAGAAAGAGAGAAGGCAAGAAGCTATGAAAAATGAAGGGGATTCGCCCCCTTTATATAGGAGGCCAAGCGCCATGCCGATCGGCACAGACCACTGCCATACCGATTGGCACTGTCTCCTCACCTTCCCGAGGCAGCCCAAAAGTCCATGCCACTGCCGAATGGCACCCCTCAGTCTATGCCGGCCGACACCCCCTTAAAATTTCGTACAGAAATTCCCCAAAAAATGCCAGAAAGCCTTGAAAAATCCCCGAAAAATTCCTAAAAATCCCAAGATGGATTTTGAACATTTTCATCAAGAAAATTTTCGCATTTCTTCAGGCGAAACCTCTTTTTCCCTAGCAGAACCCTCAAAATCCATGCAAATGACCTCTCGAGCGATGCGCCCAGATCCCCTAATCACCTCCTCAACAGAGTTTACGACCTCAAACCGGTTATCTCCCATATGATCAGCTCCTCCGCTCAAATCAAAGGCAAAACGCCTCCCCAGCCATCGGCTACCCGATGCGAACCAATATCTCCTGGTATTTTTCCCAGCAGAATTCAGAAGAATCACTCTCCCCAGACGATCTTTCCCAAAGGACGATCAAAATCTTCCCCAGCTCATTCATCGTTCCCCAACGGAACCTCAAATCCAATTCTTATCCCCAGTGGAACCTCAAATCCAATTCTTATTCCCCAGCGAAACCTCAAATCCAATTATTATCCCTAGTGGAACTCTTTTCTTTTCCCAAGGAAATACAATCACTCTTGGGTCAGAATTGACCCCGGTCTTGGATCATCACCTGAGTTAGGTCAGAATTGACCTCAGTCCTCAGTCGTCACCACTCTTAGGTTAAAATTGGCCCCGATCTTACATCCTCACCTAAGTTAGGTTAAAATTGACTTCGGTCCTCGGTCGTCACCACTCTTGGCTCAGAATTGACCTCGGTCTTGGATCGTCACCTGAGTTAGGTCAGAATTGACCTCGGTCCTCGATCGTCACCACTCTTGGGTCAAAATTGACCCCGGTCTTGGATTGTCACCTGAGTTAGGTTAGAATTGACCACGGTCCTCGATCGTCACCACTCTTGGGTCAGAATTGGCCCCGCTCTTGGATCGTCACATGAGTTAGGTCAGAATTGACCTCGGTCCTCGGTCGTCACCACTCTTAGGTCAAAATTGGCCCTGGTCTTGGATCGTCACCTGAGTTAGGTCAGAATTGACCTCGGTCCTCGGTCATCACCACTCTTGGGTCAGAATTTACCCTGATCTTATATCGTCACCTGAGTTAGGTCAGAATTGACCTCGGTCCTCGGTCGTCACCACTCTTAGCTCAGAATTGACCCCGGTCTTGGATCGTCACCTGAGTTAGGTCAGAATTGACCTCGGTCCTCGGTCGTCACCACTCTTGGGTCAGAATTGGCCCCGGTCTTGGATCGTCACCTGAGTTAGGTCAGAATTGGCCTCGGTCCTCGGTCGTCACCACTCTTGGGTCAAAATTGGCCCCGATCTTGGATCGTCACCTGAGTTAGGTCAGAATTGACCTCAGTCCTCGGTCGTCACCACTCTTGGGTTAGAATTGACCCCGGTCTTAGATCGTCACCTGAGTTAGGTCAGAATTGACCTCGGTCCTCGTTCGTCACCACTCTTGGATCAGAATTGACCCCGGTCTTGGATCGTCACCTGTGTTAGGTCAGAATTGACCTCGGTCCTCGATCGTCACCACTCTTGGGTTATAATTGACCCCGATTTTGGATTGTCACCCAAGTTAGGTCAGAAGTGACCTCGGTCCTCGATCGTCACCACTCTTGGGTTAGAATTGGCCCCGGTCTTGGATCGTCACCTGAGTTAGGTCAGAATTGACCTCGATCCTCGATCGCCACCACTCTTGGGTCAGAATTGTCCCTGGTCTCGGATCGTCACCTGAGTTAGGTCAAAATTGACCTCGGTCCTCGATCGTCACCACTCTTGGGTCATAATTGGCCTCGGTCTTGGATCGTCACCTGAGTTAGGTCATAATTGACCTCGGTCCTTGGTCGTCACCACTTTTGGGTCAGAATTGGCCCCGGTCTTGGATCGTCACCTGAGTTAGGTCAGAATTGACCTCGGTCCTCGGTCATCACCACTCTTAGGTTAGAATTGGCTCTGGTCTTGGATCGTCACTTGAGTTAGGTCAGAATTGACCTCGGTCCTCGATCGTCACCACTCTTAGGTCCTCAGAATCGACCTCGACCCTCTGAATTGGTCATCCTCTTTTCCTTAGGTGCTCAGAATTGACCTCGACCCTCTGAATTGGTCATCTTTGTTTCCTTAGGTCCTCAGAATCGACCTCGACCCTCTGAATTGGTCATCCTCACTTTCTTAGGTCCTCAGAATCGACCTCGACCCTCTGAATTGGTCATCCTCATTTCCTTAGGTCCTTAAAATTGACCTCGAACCTCTGAATTGGTCATCCTCGCTTCCTTAGGTCCTCAGAATCGACCTCGACCCTCTGAATCGGTCACACTCTCTCAGAAGCATCATGCGGTGTCTAATTGACGGCTATCATTTGTTCCAAATTCACCCATCGAGGGCTTTGTAGACACCTCATTCCGTTACCCTTAACTCTTCTTAGGTCCCTAGTACCTCCACTCATCACTGTAAACCCTAGTCACGTCCCGAGTACTGACCTAAAAGCTATCGGGCACTCCCCGGCTCAGTTTGACCCAAAAGTCAAACTCTTCATCTCAACCGAGAATCAATGAATCCTCAAAAGCCACTGAATACCCTTTCCAGTTGTCCACCCCGTGCGCGATTCCGACGAACCATGCGGACGAATGATCCATTTGCATCCGAAACCTGACCTAGAGGCCACCGGGCGCTTCCAGGCTCTGTTTGACCTAAGTCAACTCTTCAGCTCGACCGAGGCTGAATGAATCTTTAAAGGGCACTGAATACCCTTTCCAATAGTCCATCCCGTGCATGATTCTGACTTACCATGCAGACGAACGATCCATTCGACTCCGAGAGGTTATCGAATGCTTCTCGGGCCCAGTTGACCAAAGTCAACTCTCCAAACCTGGCCAAACTCTTTGGAATGTCGAAGTACACTTCCTAAACTTTCTAACGGTCCGTCCTGTGTGCGATTCGGACTTACCATGCGGACGAACGATCCATTTGCGTCCGAACGATTCCCCGTCCAACGGACCGACAAACGCTTCCGAGCCACATTTGACCCAAAGTTAACTCCCAAACTCGGGAGAGGTCCAAAGTACTTTTGAAGGTCTCTGAAATACCTTTCCAACCATATGCCCCGTGTACGATCTGACCAAAGGTTTGCCCTCAGCAGCCAATTTTTCGAAAAAGCCTGAAACACACTACCAAACGGCAGGTCCCAGAACCTGCCTATCGGCACCTTCCTGCCGACAGGCAGGAAGGGCTCTAAGCCATTCGATAGTCCCCTGGGTCTATAAAAGGAGGCCTTGGCCTCATTGCAAGGGGGATCAGATCAGAAGCGAATCACTCTTAACGAACCCTAGAAACCTCTCTCAAAGGCAGCGTGATTTCAACTTCCAAATCCCTTTTTCACTTCCACTTTTCATCATCCCTTTCATCAAGCTTGATGAATTAACCATTCTCCATCATCATCCAAGCATAAGGGCTGCTTCTCAACATTTAAGATCAAGCTCAAAGTCTCCAAGAAGGTCCATCTCTTTCACCTTTCTCTTCAAATCTTCTTAAATTTGCAATAACTTGTTTTATTACTTAAACACTTTTATCATCTTAGTTCACATATCCTAACATACTTTTATCTAGTAGTATTGCACATCTCCTATTTTCATATAAATAAAAAACCCAAAAAAGTAAGAAAAAGAGGGTTTGCTCATAAATTCCAAGTAGGGATTCTCACACCTTTTCCACACTTTTCTCACAACTAAAACACTTTTTTCTACATACACACACACACACACACACACACTTACAAATAAGAGATTTATCCATTTGGATTTATGGGTTAAACCCCACCCCTCACTTTACATGCGAACTACGTGGACTTTGATGCCTTTATAGGCTACGTAGGCGTCTCGGGGTAAAACCCGAGACTCGAGTCCTTTTCTCACTTTTCCTCTTATTTTCTATCTTCTCTTTATCTCATTTTCCATTATATTCTATATACTTGTTCTTAGTAACGTATTATTCCATATGCGTTATCGCTCCCTTATAACGATCAACGTAGGGGTAATCGCGCAAATCTTATTTTCTACACTAATCTCACATTCCTACGGATGACTCGCTTTGTCTTTTCCATGATACAAGTCGAGGATTCCTACCTCCATTATATATATACACATGCACACATATCACGGGGGGAAATATAAAGGAAAATAGCAAATTTCCATGAGAAATCGAAAGGGCGGAATGGGTGCCTAACACCTTCCCATTTCGTAACTAAGCCTCCGAACCCTTCTCGAATCATTTGGTTTCGCACGCACCAGTATGTCTTTGGATGCCATCCTTCGGGGTGGCTCTCCCTTTTCTTTCGTCTGTTTTGAGTAAAATAGACTGGCGACTCTAAATCTCTCTACATCTTCACACCTCACAAATCGATGCCGGCCGAAGCGCTCTCCCGAGAGGGGACGCGCGGAATCCGAAGGATCCTTCCTCCCTCCACGGCGGGGATCGGGGATGGGCACAGTAAGTATTTAAAACTGCATTAAAGCAAGTATTATGTGCATGTTAGATATCTAACTCTCACATGAGATTCTCACCTCTCATCTATTGTGCATGCCTAATGTACAACTAATCTCACCTAGCAATGCCACCCAGCCTAACCAGTTTGAAGTGACACTAATACTAACTATACTCACCAGTAATATTCCCGTATCGCACATACAATATGCTGTTAAATTAGTCTATGCCGAATAGCTAGTTAACATGTTTCTCAAAAGCATAATAAATATATTACACGCTAAGATTTATATTACATATCAATATTCCCATGTCTACTAACTATACACAGTAGAATGATTTACAAGTTCCTGTATATATAAATATAGTCACATCATCCCTATATATATACTAATTATGCACCCCCGGGCTGACACACATTAGCGCACTTAACCATATTAATCATGCACCCATGGGTTAGCACCCATTAGCACACTCATTAATAATATTCTTGCACCCTCGGGTTATCACCCATTAGTGGACTTAGCAAATAACATTCCTGCACCCCCAGGTTCTCACCTATTAGTGCACTTAACAATAATATTCTTGCACCCCCGGGTTATCACCCATTAGTTCTCTTAACAATAATATTCCTGCACCCCCAAGTTAACACTCATTAGTGCACACAATAATAATATCATATAATAGGCATACACACATCCAATTACAAACTAATAGGTATTCTCCCAACGCAAACGTATATTTTCCACATATTGAAATCTCTTATTACTATTCTGAATATAATTATTTCAAGTATTCTCTCTCGAAATTTTTAAGATTAATACATCTCACATATGACCAAGTCTTACGCCGCACTTGCCTTAATATAAAATCACTTCAAATATCAGTGCACTTCATTAGAATTCCTGCATTACAAGTCCCGAATGATGTCCTAAAGGTCCACAATTCAATTATGGAGAATACAACAAGGCGGTCTGGACCTATTAAGGAAAATGATTAGGACCCTTTTTTATGAAAAACGGTCCGGACCTTTTAATGAAAAAACTATCCAGACCTTTTAATAAGGAAAACGATCCAGACCTATTAAAAAGTGGTCCGGACATCTACCAGTAAAAAGGCAGCCCTACTCAGATACGTTCTCTTCACCATTTCAACACCTGTAACCGCTACGGATCATTCCCAATCACCAATCAACCATTCTCAATCATCTTCCTAATATGGATTTCTACTAATATAACATCATTAATTCGTTACTAATCATTAATATAATCTGGAATCCCCAAATAATTTAAGAAAACCCTAGAACTTCCAATTATCATCCAAGGACATAAAATTTCCGAATTTTCTTATCACAGAAAGTCATCTGTACGTGATTTCTAATCTACATGCATAAATGGTTCAACCTGAATTAATCTCAGAATTCAATTCATGTATATCTAATCTCCATTTTTCATCACTTTTATTTACAATACATGGGTATTTCATTCATATACTTGCATGAACATGGGTATTGCTAAAGGAAAGCAAGTAATAAACACTTGCCTGATTATGAAGGTTTTATTCGTCATTTGAAATTGGTATAGATGTGTTCTCCTCTTTTCGATCTACGCGTTGATGATATTTTTGGTGAGAGATAACTGGGTTTGGCCTTGGAACTCCTATGAACCTCTTCTTGTCCTTCCTATAAGACTCTCTCTTTTCTTTTACAGATAAAACCCTAAATGTAACTACGTAAGGGATATTAAAGCGCTCTAATTTTCGTCCATTAATTTACCCCAAAAATTCAATTTACCAAAATGCCCTCCTGGGATGCGAGTTAGGCCTAAGATTGCTCGGGGGCCCAAACTAAACTTCCGAGTACACTATTTTGACTATCTCAACCCTCTCGAACTCAACGGCACACTTGAAATTACCATATGAGTTATACAAGAATAATTTACCTATTTATTCCGGACAATCAGTTCAGACGCGCGTCTTGACTTAAAATACCAAATTACCAAACTGTCGTATTTTGCACTCCGACAACTCATAAAAATTATATAATTCCATATTACATATACCCACAATAATAATCAATGATTTTCGTCAATTAGTATGAACCCTTGGCATGCTACTTAATAATTATTTTAAATTCGGATTAATTAACAATTAAATTTCCCGACATTTTTAATTTAATTAATCCAACAATAATAATTAATCCCATAATTATTTAATATCATAAAAATACGGGGTGTTACATACTTCCCCCATTATAACGGAATTTCATTCCGAAATTCGAAAAAAGTATACCAAGTACAAACAATAAGGAATATATGTTACGCATCGCATCATTGCACTCCCAACTGAACTACTCCATACCACCCGTAGTACGCTATCGAATACTCTTAATAATGAACACTACACTTATATTTGTTCTAAATTCTAGGTTACCCTATCACGTAGGTTCCTGCCCAAGTTTTACCGTTCAGGTGTCACTACTTAAACTTTATTTTAGATATATAGTCGCTGTCTGTCTTTCTACTATTCTCACCATAGTATATTAATCGTTCTTTAGATACACACGATCTCCTCTCGCAACAATTTTTCACACGCTTCAGTTATTGGCGTTGTATATATTTTACACACATTATATACTGTAGATATCATCTCATCTCGAATCTTCTCAATAGGATTTGTTTCCCCCACCTTTAACCAATGATCGCGAGAACAATAAGGGTTACCGTGACATACCTCGATTGGCACCATTCTCAAAAGTGCACTTATATGAGTTATTTTACACAAACTCAACTTGTGGAAGGGACTACTCTCATCCTCCCCTTAAGATCCAAGGGTACACATATAACTTATTTTCCCAATCATCTGATTAGTCCCCTTATTCTGCCCATTTGTATGGGATCATAGGTCATACTCACCCACAACTCAGTATCCAAAGTCTTTTGAACACCTTTCCATAATCAAAAGATGAAGATCTTATCCCAATCGAACTCTATGCCGAGCGGTACCCCACCTAACTTAATTATCTTGATTATAAGGATACGCGCATACTGTCCTTTAGTATGACCAGTCCATACTGGCATAACGTGAGCTATTTTGGTCAACCGATCCATTATCACCCATATAGAATCGTATCCCCTATTGCGATAAAACCCTTGGGAGTACTCTCCCATTCCTACTTCGTAATCCTTAATGGTTGAAGAAACCCCTACCGATCTCGGGTGGTCCACCGTTTTTCCAACGGATAGGTGACCCATTGCAAAACGAATTTAGCAATATTTCTCTTCATTAAATCCCACCACCACTGTCATTTATAACATGATATATCTTATATTCTCTCAAATATGCCTCTATCTGTTACCCATGTGACTTGCCTCATTGCGTGTCACAGGTCCTTCCCCCGCTCTAATAATCGGTTTCTCGTTAGATGTAAGCCTCTAACAAATCTTACGGAATAAACTTCAACTCCCCTGGCAAAGTGTTATCAAATTCACATGGCAATCACAATCTACTATCTAATACAATACCATTCTCGTGAGCAAACAATTAAGTCCTGATATCTTCACTTCTATCTTCATTTTCCTTATCTCATACATTCTGAACGAAAACAAAGTCAGCTTCAATTGCTTAGGGCACCCATATACCCTATGCCTTACGCATTTTTTTCCACGAATAAAATATATCCTCACATTATAGTGGAATTATCCACTCTCGATTCCTCTCTTATATGTACAATTACTAAGGTACGAATCACATGTACTATCATCCAAACGTCTCTTCGACTTTCGACGTTCGTTAGTTTCGTGCGTGGGATGTCTCGCAAAGCGACCTCCCGATACATTACTACCTAACATCATCGGTCGTCGAGATCCGTAAGGCCCCTAATTCATAATATGTACCTTCACCCAATCCCCATGTATTTCCATAAAAGTCTGCTCGTCCACTCTAATGTCTCTTAAAGATAACATGAAATATGACACTCTCACTATCCCAAGTTCTTAGTGCGATATCTATATATAATTCTTAGTGCGATATCTATATATAACGAGTAATATCTCGCTGCTCGATAAAGGATAGAAAACATCCTGAGTCCCATTTGTAAATAAATCCCCACGCATCGGGATCACATATAACTAGACATCATACTCGTTGAGGTCTTGATATTATGAAGTTTTCATATATATATATATATATATATATATACTTATGGGTCTTGATAGTAAAATTACTATTTTAGGTGGCACTTCACAAAAGTAATTTTACTCACCCGGAGTATCTAGCACAATAGTTTTATAGCTTAATCTACTATCATTAAAACATTCGGTAATTATCACTACTCACTACCATAATAATCTCTACCTTGCTAACTCAATGCAATAGTAAATTATTTCAATAAAATATGCCTTTAGGGCCCACCCGGATCACTCACGCGCCACATCAGAAAACCTCATTGCCCATAGTAGATATGTTTGTAACCAGTCTATTAAAACTAACGTACCAACTGCACTCGACTCGCACGCAAAATTTTGTGTTAACAATTCATATATGTATTGTGATACACTCATGTCACTTGACCTAATCCTTTTCTTGCAAGGAAGAAGAAAAACTTCATCAGGTTCACCTGGTCATAAGATCCCAACATGTAGTTCCCAAAACAGCTATGAGTATCTGTAATTTTATCACATATAGTATTCCACCCCATAGTTTCCCCTTCCTTGCTGTGGGAAAATTTATTCTATTTTGCTTCTTACACACCCATCATTGAAACATTGACCTAAATCTTGAGACCTCAATTATGGCCTTACTGGCCACCCTATTTCATCCTGGGCCCCATCGACCCTGAAGTACGGTATGTTAATATTATCGAGGACTCTGCTGGTCCTCCTTGAACCCACCACTCTCGGGTTGTAACTTCTTGAGCTCAATTCTCTTGACCGAATTCCTCCTTCTGACAATCTCCCTCCTCCAATTGTTATGCCTAATTGACATGTTTTACTATCCTCAAATCTTATCGGTTGTACTTCTCAATGTGGAGACATTCAACATTGATAGTCACACTCTCTATACACAGGGAAACTTCCCGAGCCATTTCCCATCACTGGTCCCACTGACCATTTTATAATGTCCTTTCCTCGGACTGGCAGTCTTAGCTCCCAATTGTTCTCCCGTTGTCCCTTTAGCTATGCGGGCCTTTCAGAACTATAGTTGGCCGCTATAGCCCTGATTGACTTCATCATCACTTTGTAGGAAGTTAATCAATTAAAATGATATAAATGAGTTCCCTATTGGGCATACTCTCATGTGGTGTTTCACTAACACCGTTAAGTACATCTTTGCTCTTCGGTCAAATTCTCTAACCCTGCTGGTTCACTTTTTCTGGAAATGTTGAAATAACTTGCAAACATATAACTTTGACGATATCAACATTGGTCATCCTTATTGGATTTCTCATCCATACTTGTATTCTACACATGGTACTCTATCAACTATAAACCTTTATATATTCTTTGCCCCTTTTCCAGGTACGAAGTTTGTTATACAATTCAGCCTTTCTCTCATGGTCGGTCTCTATTTTTCTCACAATGCTAAGTTTCCAAGTTCCACTTGCATCTCTGTTACAACATCGAATGGAAGACCTCACGGTCAAATCGTGCCCAAATTTCTCTTTAAATTTCAAACATGCTACTTTATGTGCGGTGATTGACTCTAATCACTTTATGTCGCTCCTAAAAGCTACAATTTTAACTCCCAATTTAATTCTGAGTGTCGCTGCACTCCATTATACACAATTGCCTTTTGACTTTCTAATTCCATTGGCCTGTTACACTTTATCACTTTCTTCTCCGCATCTCCACCGATGTCTTTTTAAAAACCTCTGAGTTACCCCTTATCGACTATGCTAGGTGGTATTGAAATCACTCCAATGTTGTCTACGACTGTGCCTGGGGAACCTACTGTTCCCGAGTGATAATTCAATTATCACTGTCTTAAATATTACTCACGGTGACTTTAGTCACGATTACCATTCCTAGATTTCTCTATATCTTCTGTCGAGCTTCTTCTCCTGCAGTCCTTCTTACAGCCTTCGTTGATCGTTCTATAATGTTCGGGGATCGAAGAACACACGAGTTCGTATAATGTATCACATCCATTATAATTCATAAGAGGAGAACATAAGTCACACACGTCAGGGAATACAACAATCCTATAGTAAGGCTCTATATCAAAGAAGGCTACACTGAAACGTAATAAGCCGCACAGATCCTAAAAAACTATAGATACTGATGCTCTGATACCACCTGTGACACCCCGCCTAACTAAATACCGAGTGATATCTCCTTTATTAAATTAAAAACATAATGTTTGGTTGGTTCATTCTTAGCATCACTGTTGAAAAACATTTAACAAGTAAAACCGCCCAATACATAATTAAGCTAGTGTCAAAAATATTTTCCTTTTTAAACTATAACAAAATAATCCATTTTTCAATTCAAGTAATAAAATATAAACCATTCACCATACCCATGGATATAATAAATACTAAGTCTGAATCAAATACTAAAATAAATAAGACTAGATAAAATAATCCAGTTCAAAATCGCAAGCCAAATAACCAAAGTAAAACCCAGTCCAACTAAAATAATCGAAAAGTAATCTGAATACAATCTCTGATAAAAATGACTAAGGATGGGCGACACGTGCCCTAAATAAAAGTTTAGATATAACTGAATGAAAATAATAGCGGCGCCTAATGCAAGGACCTACAGCTTCCACAACAGGTGTAGCACGCCAAGTAATCCCAGTCTCTAAATATGGTGTCCCTGTGGCTGAGCACCTAATATAATACATATATAGTAAAAGAGAGAAGAGAGGCAAGAGACGGGTCAGAGCCCGATGTTTTAAAAATGATTTAGTAAGTATTTAAAACTACATTAAAGCAAGTATTATGTGCATGTTAGATATCGAACTCTCACATGAGATTCTCACCTCTCGTCTATTGTGCACTCCTAATGTACATCAAATCTCACCGAGATATGCCACCCATCCTAAACAGTTCGAAATCACATTAATACTAACTATACTCAGCAGTAATATTCACATATCGCCCATACAATACGCTATTGAATTAGTCTATGCCGAATAGCTAGTTAACATGTTTCTCAAATTCATAATAAATCTATTACATGCTAAGATTTATATTACATATCAATATTCCCATGTCTACTAACTATACACAGTAGAATGATTTACAAGTTCCTATATATATAAATATAGTCACAGCATCCCTATACATATATATACTAATTATGCACCCCCGGGCTAAGACCCATTAGCGTACCTCACCATATTAATCATGAACCCCAGGGTTAGCACCCATTAACGCACTCATTAATAATATTCTTGCACCCCCGGATTATCACCCATTAGCGCACTTAGCAATAATATTCCTGCACCCCTGGGTTATCACCCATTAGTGCACTTAACAATAATATTCTTGCACCCCCGGGTTATCACCCAATAGTGCACTTAATAATAATATTCCTTCACCCATGAGTCAACACTCATTAGTGCACGCAAGAATAATATCATATAATAGTCATACACACATCCTATTACAAATTAATAGGTATTCTCCCATCGAAATGTATATTTTCCACATATTGAAATCTCTTATTACTATTCTGAATATAATTATTTCAAGTATTCTCTCTCGAAATTTCTTAAGATTAATACATCTCAAATATGCCCAAGTCTTACGCCACACTTGCCTTAATATAACATCACTTCAAATCTCAGTGCACTTCATTAGAATTCCTGCATTACAAGTCTTGAAAGATGTCCTAAAGGTCACTAATTCAATTATGAAGAATATAGCAAGGCGGTTCAGACCTATTAAGGAAAACGATTCGGACCCTTTTTTTTATGAAAATGGTACGATCTTTTAATGGAAAACAGTCCGGACCTTTTAATGAAAAAATGATCTGAAACTTTTTATGAAAAACTTGTCGGACCTATTAATAAGGAAAATGATTCGGACCTATTAAAAAGCAGTCCGGACCTCTACCTATAAAAAGGCAGCCCTACTCAGATATGTTCTCTTCACCTTTTCAACACCTCTAACCTCTACGGCTCATTCTCAATCACCAATCAACCATTCTCAATCATCTTCCTAACATGTACGTATGATTCCCACTAATATAACATCATTAATTCATTACCAATCATCAATATAATTTGGAATCCCCAAATAATTTAATAAAACCCTAGTTCTTCCAATTATCATCCAAGAACATAAAATTTCTAGATTTGTTTATCACAGAAAGTCATCTATACGTGATTTCTAATCTACATACATAAATGGTTCGGCCTAAATTAATCTCAGAATTCAATTCATGTATATCCAATCTCTAATTTTCATCACTTTTATTAACAATACATGGATATTTCATTCCTATACTAACATGAATATGCGTATTGCTAAAGGAAAGCAAGTAATAAATACTTGCGTGATTATGAAGGTTTGATTCGTCGCTTAATATTAGTGTAGATGTGTTCTCCCCTTTTCGATCTACGCATTGATGATGTTTTTGGTGAAAGATGACTGGGTTTGACCTTGGAACTCCTATGAACCTCTTTTTCTCCTTCCTCTGGGACTCTCTCTTTTATTTTATAGAAAAAACCCTTACTGTAACTATGTTAGGGATATTAAATCACTCTAATTTTCTTCCATTAATTTACCCCAAAAATGTAATTTACCAAAATGCCCTCGCGGGACGCTGGTTAGCCCTAAGATTATCTCGGGCCCCAAACTAAACCTCCGGGTACACTATTCTGACTGTATCGACCCTTTCAGTCTCAACGGAGCACTTGAAATTACCATACGAGTTATTCAAAAATAATTTACCTATTTATCCCATACAAATAGTCTCGACACGTCTCACACGCGTGTCCTGACTTAAAATACAAAAATACCAAACTGTCGTATTTCGCACTCCGATAATTTATAAAAATTAAATAACTCCATATTACATATACCCACAGTAATAATCAATCATTGGCACGCTAGTTAATAATTATTTTAAATTCGGATTAATTACCAATTAAATTTCTCGACCTTTTTAATTTATTTAATCCATCAATAATAATTAATCCCATAATTATTTAATATCATAAAAATACGGGCTTTTACATTCCTGTCCAAATTTTAGACCATCAAGTGAAAATTGTTAGAAATAAAGAGATTCCCTTAATCTAGATACTTTCGAAACATCTAAATAAGCAAGAAACTACCTGGGAACCAAAAAAAGATATGAGAGAACATTATCTGAATATATTTGACAGTAAAATTTGAGGATGAATTTTCTTAGGTAGGTAAATTGTAACATCCATACTTTCTAGCGAGGCTAATTACTATTCATTATAACCAACAAATCCCATTATACACGTTATGGGGTATTAAAATTCAAAATCATCCTAAACAAAGATGAAACTACTCTATGAAACCTATAATTTTACTTAATTACCCAAGTACCCTTTGAAGTTTTAAAATTTTCAAAATTCCCCTTTAACTTTTCCAAAAAACATAACGTGACCTATAGTTAACCTCTAGATGAAAACTTTATATCAAATCAAACCTTTAGACTTCAATTAACTAGAATTTATCGCCCTAACCCCTATATTTTCATAAAATTATAAAAATGCCCCTAAAACATATAAAATACCATATTTAATACTATATTAATATAAAAACTTCAAACTAAGGACTAAAACATAAATACTAAATATTTACACGTTGCCCCTCACCACATCAGCCTCCATATAAGAAGTAGAAGCCAAAGACACATGGTTACACCATGTAGCCATATGAAGTTCTAGTTTCCACAATCCTATCTTCATTAACAAAGGAAGAATCCACATCCAAATTACTCAAATAGATTTCTCTTAGCTCCTACTATAAATCCCTCACGACCAGAAGTAACAAAACTCACCCCTTGAGCCTGCTCAAAGTTTGAAATTTTCCTCTAAACAAGTATTCTATTATTTAATGTGTAAAACATCATTGTTTCCAATTTCAATAATTTTCTCTGTTGTTAATAGGCTCATATGAATCCAAACATCCACGATTTTACGTCCAAAACAACTTGTGTTCAAAGAAACCAGAAAAAACTCTATTAAAGCTTGAGCTTTAATGTTGAAATTTGATTCCTTACCTTTGAACTAGTTTCAAAGTGAGGAAATGCTTCCTTATGAACTCAAAAGCTCCATTGCATAGATCGTTTATAAAAAATCATAACTTTTGAGCCTCACTTGCTCAAAGATGTTTTCTATTTCAAAAAAATAAAAACTTCAAATTCTTCACAACCAGACCACCACAATCCTTCAAACCAAATTCAAATGCTTCCTTAGGATAGTATAACACCCCATACTTTTGAATAATTATGGATTTAATTATTTCTGGAAATTTTAGATTACACATGTGCATCAATTTAATTAAAATAAAATATTGTGTATGTAATAAATACTAATTGGGTGAGATTAAAATTAATATTTATGTGGTAAATTTACTTAGTGTGTTTATAGTAAATAAAATACGATGAATTATTAGTACATCATAGTGAGTGAGAACGACGAAGTTTTTGATGGTATCTCAATTGAGGCTTAGAGTAGATTATTTGAAGGATGAGATATGAAGCTTATGTATAGGGACTCAGATAGTGATTTTGAGTTCAGGATTGGTTCCGAATGGGCTAAGATAGGCATAATTGAGTACTCATAAGTAGTATTTGGATTCCGAGGGCTTTTTAGACTAGCCCAATCTCATGTAAGGATATTTGGGTCATTTTAAAATAACATGATAACCTAATTTACGGATTAGTGGATTAAAATATAAATGTTAGGTGGGTGAGGCGGCCCTACCATTAGTTACAGACCCTAAAAGAGAGAAAGAATATGTAAGAAAGTAAGGAGAATTCTAGAATGGTTAATTTGGGAGGAAACTCAAGAGATTTTAGCATCAAAATCATCACACACAAAGGAGATCAGACCCTATAATCATTCCAAGGCAAGTAATTAACTTAATTTAAATTAAATTTTGATGATTCATGTTCATATCATGGTAGGGGTAGAACAACACAATTTTTAAGAAGGTTTTTAATAACAAAAATGGAGTTTTTAGTTAAATTTATATCATGGGTAGTTTTAAAAGACTAATTGATGATGCAATACAAATTTATATTACTGGAAGAGTTAGAGGATGATTATGTTTATTTGATGATTTTGAAACTAAATCTAGGGTTATGATGGAATGTTCTTCTTATAAACCCAATTCATGAATTTAATTGATGATATTAGATAAGCTAGCGGAATACCCATGCCTGAAGGCACGACGAATATTTCGTAAGCACGTAATTACAAAATGACGAAAATTTTCAAAATAAGTAATTGCAAAACGGCAAAAAAACAAAGTGTTAAAGTTTTAAAAAATTTGGGCAGAGTCTCCTTTGTTTATTGGACTATCCACCCTTCTCAAGGGATAACTACAAATCCAACAAAATAAAAAAAAATCGCCTAACAAAAGCTTCAATGAAACAAACATCTTAAAAAAATAAATATATATCAATGGATGGAAGACCAAATAATTATGTTCCACTATAATTATTGTCCGTTCTTTTCCAAATGCGACCTGATACAAAAAAAAAATATAGTTAGTAAATTGAAAGAGCTTGTCAAATATTATATAAATAAAGCTAATTATTAATTATATAGCAAATGCACCGTGTCTCTAGCGAAATATTGAATCATGTGAAATTGAAAATAAAATACAAAGATGATTTGTAACTTATCCCTTACATTAAGAGTTAAGTAATACCTTACATTACAAATGTATCTCAAATTTTCAAAAAATGGGGAATAACATTAAAGGGGGGGGGGGGGGGGGGGGATTAAGTAATACCTTGGATTTGACAGATTCTCATGAAAGAAAATGAGACTACAATGAAATATAAACTTCTGTTTGGATTTTGTAATAGGAACCCAACGCATCCAAATGCGCTCATATCTTTCATATTTCTGGAGGAAAAAAACACACCGCAGATCAGTAAATAAATAGAAATTTAGTAGACATGTTAGCAACCATACTATCATAGAAAAAAATTTATATCCACATAAATTCTTTCCTACTCGACTTACACCTTTAGTCATACTTGTTGACACTAAAAGTGTACAAAACTGCACAAAATGTATTTCGAGTGGGTGTCATCATTTTTAAAAAAAGGGCAGGTTTGTACGGATACACCTATGATTTCTATTCCAATTAATCAAAGCATGTATATGGGAATGTCTATGTGCCTTGAATTCCATTTAATCCCCCTTAAAACAAAATAGAAAAAAACCATTGAAAGGTTATAAACAAAAGGAAAAGTTCACGAACTAATCCACTACTTAGCATTATAATATGAATAGTATTTCCATATAATGAAAAGAATGCATTAAAAAGTTGAAAGAAAATAAGCATTGTAAGAGTTTCAAAACCTTGTATCTCGGAAGCTTTAAATCCAATGAATTTCCAATCTCAGATGCAGACTCAAATGGATTCTTCAACCTCATAAATGAGTGGCCTATCAAATATAGGATCCAAGCATTAAAAGATGAGGGGGGGGGGGGAAGAAGAGAAAAACAACCCCAAGTGAAGGTAAACTACAAAAAATTGAACACTGAAGTAGGAAATTGGAGTCCCTGTATATAAAAAAAAGCTCTTTACTAAATGAAAAAACAACTCATTAAATTCAAAAACCAAATCAATAGATGTGTAGTACCATGGAGTAAATCTTAGAAGACAACAAATATTCCCGAAATTTATTTATTTTTTAAGTGATAGGGAGAATATACCTTGAATATCAACACAGATTAACCATATTTAGGCCTACAAAAAAAATAATAAGATAAATAATTAAACACTACTTAGATTACATAGGTATTGCAACCGAACAAATGAAGCTCACGTTTTAAATCAAAAGTGATATTCATATATGCCATATGCATATATGCATATTGTCAAAATTCATCCAAATTGTCTAAATTCATCAAGCAAATTCACATATAAAATGAAATATACAATATAAAAAAAGTGTTAATTTTTTTAAAAAAATTGGACATAGTTTCCTTTGTTTATTGGACTATCCACCTTGTTTAAGGGGAAACAACAAATCCAACAATATAAAAAAAGAATCCAAAATTGGATGTAATCCAACAATATTAAAACATCCACAAAGTATCACATATTGATGTAATTCAAATAATAGGAATGGAAAAAATTGGATAAAAAAATGGGATTAAATAAACATCATAAAAAGTAATAGTAATTATCCATTCCAATATGGAGAAGATTTGGGAACAAACAATTAATAACTGCACCAAACATTATTTATATAAAAAGAAATTGGATACAAAAATGGGATTCAATAAACATCGTAAAAAGTAATAGTAATTATCCATTTAATAGTAATATCAACCTATGAAAGTAAGCATAAAATTTAGAAGTAGTGCATTTAATTCCATCTCTATATGATATAGAGTCCGTGAAAAATAAAGAGAGAATAACACATTAAAAAACTGAGCATATAGTAGGACCTAGATTACATTATTGTAAACATTAAAAAATCATTAAAAGTATTGAGTTTCCCAACAAAAAACAGGGGGTTGAAAACATAAATAAAAGCAGTTGTACCGTATTTTAAAATCAATTGGACTTTAAAATAAAATATCTTCGTATGAACGATTCAAATATGTTCATACAGTCTTTAATATTAATTGAACTGGAAATTGCATCTAGTTTTAATTTGATATTACAAAATATTAGAATGTGAACATACCACACAAATAAAAGTTTAGATCTGTGAAAAAAAATCTCACCAATTTTGAAGCTATATCCCCCAACACAGCGTGGGATTTGGATTTGTAAAAAAAACATACCACACAAAAATTTAGATCTGTAAAAAAAAATCTGTAGAAAAATAGATCTGCACAAAAGTAGATTTAAAAAAAAACACCTAAAACAAAATCAAGAATGTGAACATACCACACAAATAAAAGTTTAGATCTGTGCAAAAAAATCTCACCAATTTTGAAGCTAAATCCCCAAACACAGCATGGAATTTAGATTTGTAAAAAAAACATACCACAAAAAAAATTTAGGTCTATAAAAAAACATACCACACAAAAATTTGTGGGTGTGAGATGCGTTTGTGTGTGTGTGAGAGAGCTGTGCGTGTGTGGGCGTGAGAGATGTTCGTGTGTGGGTGTGAGATCTGTGCGTGTGTGTGTGAGATTTGTGGGTCTGTGCATGTGTGGGTCTGTGCGTGAGTAGGGGAGGAGGGGGAGGGGGAAGGCTGGAGACCGAAGAGCGAGAGGCCACCGACATATGTGGGTGTGTGCGTGTGTGGGTGTGTGCGTGAGTGGGGGAGGAGGAGGAGGGGGAGACCGTAGAGGGAGAGGTGTCCGGCTGTGAAAGAGAGAGAGAGAGGCGGCTGGCTGTGGCTGTGAAATAAAGAGAGAGAGAGCGGCAGTTTGTGTTGGGGGGTTTGAAATGAGGGAGACGGGATTTGGTTTGGGGGTAAATCTTTTTTTCTTCATTTTCCATGTCACAATGGTATACTCCTACATGACACAATCCCAAACCATTAGATCGTCCCAAAAAATTCGCTCCCAACCGTTGATTTTTTGGAACAGTATAACACCCCCTTCTCATATAATATAGATGCTTGGTATTTGGATGATCATTTATTGTTAGAACCATCTAGGAATAATTACCTTAGATTATGTACATTTTAATGAAGGTTTGGTATCGTATTAAAGGGGTTTGGGTCAAAATTGGAGAAGAATGTTCGTTGAACAGGGGCATCGAATCGATTCGCAGATCCAATCGAACTGGTTCAGATTAGTGGGCGAATCTATTCACAGTCTGGATAAACCAGTTCGATTTTCTGGAAATTTTAAGATTTATTATTTCATTAATGGGTGATTTTCGGAGGGCTCAAATGAAATTGATGAACTCATAAAGATAAAAGATAATTGATAATTATTAGGGTTATTTATAAAGATTATATTACCTAGGGATTAGTGGGTAATTAAATTTGGACTTAAAAATGTGAAACACACCCCTTTAGTGAATCAACAGAGGTTGTGTTATATGGGTGATCTTCCCTAGCGAAACACAATAGGAAAAGTATCAACCCCAGGTCATAACGCCGTGTTTATTCCTTATGTGATGGTTATTCTAAGTGATACGATTAGGGTATGGATGGGACTCACTATCGAAGGTCTATGACCGCTTCTAATATGTTTGCGATTCTATGGAGTCGGTATGAGAGTCTAACCTCCGGTAACTGAGATGAAGTGAGTATGCCCTGGATGATGATATCATCATAAAGAAAGGCCTCCAGTGAGTTATTACTCGAGGGATGGAGACATATAATGAGTTATTACTCGAGGGATGGTGACATCTAATGAATAATTACTTGGGGTATGGAGACTATATGCGGCATATGTGTGTTTGTTATAGTATATGTTTGCGTATATCATAGTGTTGTTAATTATTAATGGATTAACATATTAAGAGTGAACATATGGGTGTTTATTGTACTATCTCATTACGTATATAATAATGCAGTTAATTGTACATGGTCTTAATACATTAAGTGTGGATGTTTATATGTAATTGGAGTGAAGTTATAAGAATGATAAACGATGGAATGATTAATTAAGATAATAATGGAAATAGCTTTGAAATGAACGATAATCAATAATAGGGTTAGAATGGTGTAATAATGAGATTTGAAATAGGACTAGTTAGGTTGGGTAGTGTAAGTCTGGAGGTTAAGATGTATGCGCTAGGTGTGCACCATAGTTGAGAGGTGAGTGTGGCACCGACTTAAATATGGAAAGTTTTACTGCATATTTACTTACTAAATCTTAATTACTTACAACTATTTTTAAAAGGTTGTTGGCTCGAACCCATATAAAATCTATTTTCTATACACTTCTAGGTGTCCAGCTACAAGGATTCCATAAATGCATATTCTTTCCAGGGAAATGAAGTTGTAGTTGATGTGGAGGCTTGCAGGTTACTGGGTAGACTCTTCACTTATTGCATTCTAGATTAGTTCTTTGTTCTAGTATTGGTTAGGCGTGTTTCCCCTTTTCATTCAAACTTATGTATTTCAGAGTATTTTAGTCAGATGGATTGGATGTATTGGATTTTTCCCCGATGGTTTCTTTGGGGACTTTATTTATTTATATTTTCTTTACACTTAATATCGTGGTTTCATTTATATTTCTTATTGCTTATGGGATTATTGTGCTTTGGTTAATATTTTTGTATGTTAATGAAAGATAAAATTTGGCACAAACTTCTTCAATTAATAAGTGGTTAGTATATTGAAAATTGTTTTCAATAGTGATGCTAAGAATGAACCAGATGAGACTCCTGTTTTATTTTAGTAAATGATTGATCACCCGTGATTTAAATAGGTGGGTGTAACAAATGGTATGAGAGTATCAGGTTCTTGTATCCTTCGGATGTGTGCGGACTTACTACGTTGTCTACAGTGTTTTTCTTTGATATAGAGACCTATGATTAGTACTGTTGATTCATAATGAAACTTATGTTCTTTTTCTATTGAGTATAATTGATATGAATCATATACGAGTTCGGTTGGGCTTTGTATACCGAACCATAGAGGACAACCGATGAGGGACATTAGGAGGACTGTAGGAGGAGAGGCTCATCCGAAGCTACAGAGTATTCTGGGAATGGTGACCACGGTTGGAGTAACCACTAATATTGTTCAGGTAGTTGATGGTGTGATAACCATTAGGGCATAGTTGTCCCCAAGTACCTCTATAGTAGACGGTCCCATAAATTTAGACGCACCCAGTACAGTCGTTAAGGGACGAGTCCAAGGGGATTTTTAGAAGGGCCATTCGCAAGAATTCAGGGAAGTGTGAAAGTGTGATTGGACAATGGAAGGATATTATCCAGAGGTAATTACATAGGGTGTAATGGAGTGACATTGAAGATTAAATTTTGGGTGCAGTGTTTAGCTCATAGGAGAAACTTTGTAGTGATAGGAGTCAGTCACCACATCCAAAGATCAAGGAATTTGGGGTGCTGTTTGACGAAAAATCATTTCATCAACTATTTAAACATAGAGGTGAAGGAAATTTTAGTACCTATTGAAGGAGGATCGAATAGTGGACAAACATGAGCGAGAATTTTCTTGTTTAGCAAACTTCGGACCCGATCAGGTGGATATGGAGAATAAAAAGGGTCTTTGAGTTGAGGATGGACTCATAGGTAGAATACACCAGATTGCGGAGGAAATTCTGATTGGATGATTGATGGCGATGTCGTCAATGCCATACTTTTGCAAGGGAAATATAAATTCTTCAACGTGAAAGGAGCTAAGAGATTGAAGATTCTAGTCAGCAGAGAAAGAATTATTGTAATTGGTTCCAGTGAGGCACCACAAGGGGGATACCCAGCAGGAGACCCATTTAAATGATTCAAATTAATAGAGTTTTACGAAGTGATGGTTGATTCAGCTAGGGATCGTAGCGCCATCATTACTCTCTATAGGGCCAACACGGTTAAAGGAACAATGCGGGTATCAAGTAAGGCCAAGGCTATCGGGACCGATAGAAGGATAACCCCGATATGGCCACTAGGGTCAGAGATAGTGGAAATGACACAAAGAGGTGTCTTATGTGTGGAGAGTAGGGACACATATTTTGATCTTTTTCGCAGCGAGTTAGGGGACGGGAGCGAGATGCCCAACAGGGGAAATAGTTATAAAACTTTTTGTTTGGTTTGGAAGAGAGTATTATGTCCATGAACCATTTGAACTAACAGTCCTATTAGCAGTTAAAGGAATGAAATTTATCCATGGATTAATGGGATAATATTTATGTGACAGGAGTGAGTCATAGTATTTTGTCAAAACTAGATTCGTGCATGGAACGATTTTAGTGGGTGTATCATTAGTGTTACTATATTGTGTGTATATATTTACCGTTGGGTAGCGGAGCTCTCTCTGGTTCCATTTGTAAAGGAGCAGGTGCAGTCACTAAGAGGATATGTTTTAGTGGATTTAATCATTTTAGAAATATAATATGCAAGTATGATGTTATCGTGGGTATGGACTGGTTAGCGATGGTGTGAGCGATGGTGGGCTGTCACATCAAGGCTACCGTGTTCGTTGTTCCAGGACAGGATGTGTGGTTTTACGATGTCTCACCCGAAAATGGTAGAGCTCGTGTTTATATTATATTATGGAGGAGACTTCAAAGAGGATAGTTGTCTCATTATATTTGATCCCAATGTGTAGGGAATTTATTGATGTGATTGAGGGTATATAGTGTTTTCTCTTAAGCAGAGTGATTTACATTGTTATTGTTTTAGCACTGGGAACTTAGTGATAGTGCGAGCGCAATGTTATATTATTCATTTATAGATGTGGGAGTTTATGATTATACTTATACGACGAGGGGGGGGGGGGGATGCTTTTGAATGTCCTGGTTATATTCTGGCCATCTCAAGATCTCTCATTTTCTCCCGACCCCTGAGGGGGGGGGGGGTAGGGTTGGAGAAAAAGGCTTTGTGCCTGCTTTCTCTAAGAATTCTTCGGCCATCCTCAGTGTGGGGTGAATGTGAAGACATGGAGTCGCCATCTTATTTTGCACAAAACAGGAAAAATAACATGTCTCCACCTCGAGAGAGTGGCATTAAAGACAACTTGATGCTTACAAAACCAATAGTTCAAAAGTTTGGGGGCTAAGTTACCGAATGGGAAGGTGTTAGGCACCCATCCCGCCACTTCGGTCTCTTATGGGTGTAATAACCCGCGTAACTTTGGGCTATTTTAATTAATTTCTGGAATATGGAGGAAAATAAAGTTTTTGATAAAATTATTTTTATTGCTCAAATATGTTGGTTATTATTTTTAAAGGCGAGAATTTCAAACGGTTTCGAAAACGGAGTTAAAACAGATTTTAAAATGTTTTTAACTCTTGGAGTTGTTTTAATTTCCAACTCTTCATTTCTTTGCCTTATTTAAAGGAGTCTTTTGGATTCCAACTCTTCATTTCTTTGCATTATAAAAGGAAGTCGTGGGCAAAATTTTTAACATACTTTTGGCACAAATTTTGGTAGCAAATATATTTTATATTCCTCTTCTTTTTATGTACACATTGGCCCTTGAGATTTGTGAGTTCCAACCTTAGATTAGAGGTATTCTTGGGGCTATTTTGTTGGAGGTTCTTGGAGGAGCTTTTGTAGATCTTTTGTGTTGATCTTGAGGATGTGATCATTGGTTTCTCATCATGGTTTGAGGTATTGGGTTTTACACAATATGCTCCTTAAATCTCGCGAGTGTCATTCTCTTTGAAGTCTTGTTTAATTGAACTCATATTTGAATTGATAAATTCATTGAAATCTGGAAAATAATTGTTGAAATTATTTTGATTCATGTGGTATCATTATATTGTTGATGAGCACGTTGTCATGAGATTTTAATATGGCACGAATGTTGGGCACCCGCCCAAATTCATGTTTCCCGGGCTATGGCTTGATAAAGCATATACGAATGTGGTGAGGCCTAGTGGCCCGGTTAAAGTGTTGTTGAGAAATTATAATGATGAAATGCTATTGAGATTTGCATTTTGATTTGAATATTCGTACTCTTGTTGTTACGCTTTATTCATCGCTGACATATATTTGTTGAGCATCTTTCCTGTCGTATTGTGTGCTTCCCCATATTTTCTATAGTTGGTAGGTTAGCGTGGTTTGGGACGCTTTGGATTTGATTTGGAGATTGATTTTAGCGTGGATTATTGTTTGGGAAAGATTTGTATTATTTTGATGTATAGAGCTTTGGAGATTTGTATTTTATTTTCGAGTTAGTTGTTGTATTTTTTATTCGAGAGACTTGTTGTAATTGAAGAGATTGAGATTAGTGGATTTATATTATTGTGGGTTTATTTAGATGCTCTATACCTTGCCACTTGTGGATTTGGATTTATTTTATCGCATTAGTGCTCCGTTCGCTCTCCCCGGGCGGGCGGGGTGTTACAATGGGCTTGTGTTACTGTTTTCCTTTATTTCTCCGTGAAGAGTGTGTGTGTATAAATTAATATCGGAATAACCCAACTCACATCATGCAAAAGCTAGAGTGACGTCATCCATAAGAATGTTCCCAAAATAATATTTAGAAAATACGATGTATGCATTTTTTGAGATATTGATCGTTATAATGAAATGATAATATATATTGAATAAAATGCCAAAAAAGATCACAAATATAATATGTATCGAAATAATGTATAGATAAAAAGGATACAAATACAAAAGAATGAAAATTGGGAAATTGAAAAATTGAACTTGAGTCTCGGGTTTTGGCCCGAGACATCTACATAGACTATAAAGGCATTAAATTCCATGTGGTTCTCATGCGATATAAGGGGTGGGGTTTATCCCATAGATTCGAATTGGAATTTATTAGGCGTGTGTGTGTAGAACGTGTATTTTAGTTTTGGAAAATTGTGGTGGATAAACCCGTTGGAATTTATAGGTGTAACCCTTTTTTTTTCTTTTCTTTTTTATAGAAAATAAAGTATGTGCAATATAAACAATATATGATGGGATATTAATGAGTATGAACTAAAGTAAAAGATAAATTAAGAATTTATGTGACTAATGCGAAAATTAAGAAGTTAAGGAGAAAAATAATTTTTGGACCTAGTTTGGATAATTGAGGACTGATGTTGATCCTTATTGAACTTTCTTGAGTGTTGAGATGAATGTTGGATGAGAGAGAATGAGATTTTGCAAAATTGGGTATAAAAAGGATGCGAATGAAAGATGAAAAGGAATTTCACACAAGGAAACTTCGCTGATTGCAATAGAATGTTGTTAAGATCACTGATATTGATGGATTTGAGGTGTTATTTGAGAATTAGGTCATTCACTTTATTTATAGGGTAAGGGGGGTGCTAATTGGCATAGCCCTAGCCTTGCCAATCAGTAGGTAACCCTATAAACACTACCAATAGGCAGGGAAATGGACCTACCAATCGAAAATCCCGTGCAACTTTTTTGACAAAACGATCATAGAACACAATTCGTTAATCCAAAGAATGTATGGGGTATATAGATAGAAAGTTAATTCATAGACCTTCAAGAGTCCTTCGGTTCTCTCCCAGGTTCGGGAGTTGACTTTAGGTCAAATGGGGCTTGGAAGTGCTCGTCGGTCCTTTGGACGGGAGATCGTCAAACGGAAATGGATCATTCATCAAAATCGTAAGTCACGATCAGGTAAGGGGTGGACCGTTGGAAAGGTTATGCGAGGTACTTCAACATTCAAAAGATCTTTGCTCAGTTTGAAAAGTTGACTTTGGTCAAGTGGGGAGCCCAAAAGTGCCTGGTGACCTTTTAGAGTAAAATGGGTCATTTGTCCATACTGTAAGGCTGATTCATGCATAAAGAGGACCGTTGGAAAGGGTATTCAGTTCCCTTAGAAGATTCATTCAGTCTCATTTGAGCTGAAGAGTTGACCTTGGTCAAACAGAGCCTGGGAGCGCCCGGTGGCCTTTGAATCTATTTTCGAGGGAAAATGGTTCATTTTTCTGAAGGGTTATGGCATTTAGCACATGGGGTGGATCGTTGGAAATGGGTTTCAGTACCCTTCAAAGATTCAAATAGTTTTCTCTCTGGCGATGAAGTTGACTAGGGTCAAATTGGGACCAGGAGCGCCCAGTGGCCTCCAGATCAATTTTTGATGGGAAAATGGTTCATTCGTCTGAACCATTATGCCAATTCGTACACAGGGTGGACCTTTGGAAAGGAAATTGAGATCCCTTCGAGGATCCATTGAGCTTTCTCTATAACGATAGTGTTAACCACTGTCAAATGAGGCCCGGTAGCGCCCGATTGCCTCTAGATTGGTACTCGGAGTATGACCTAGTGTTTGTAGTGAAATGTAGAGCTTCTAGGGACCTAATGAGAGGCTTAAGGGGTCTTAGAATGTGGTGTTACATATATGCATTGGGACTACAAAACTTGATGACTGGTAATTCTAGATGATAGTTCATCAGGAGAGTTTCTTATTTGAGTTTCGTTTGCGGGACATTGTACGCATGAACCACTATAACTGTCGAGAGTGGGAACATGTTGTTGGATGCTAGGGCACCAGTTTTGAATGATAATCATTGAACGTATACATAAAACACTTTGACGTGAGGACTTTTATACTACATGACGCTATCGGAGCCGATAGTGTTGTATAGAAATCACTAAGGAACTTTTGCAACACTAGTTCATAAGTGAGGCAGTCTCGAGGAGAAATAAGTCATGATTAGTAGGAAAATTAAGTACGACCTTATTATATAGCCATGTCGAGAGTGTCGGGCCGAGCTTAAGATAAGTATGTTACATATGAAATGCTAATGATGATTGTGCACGTGTGCATGTGATAAGGGAGTGTGGAAATAAATATGTTGAATGTATGCCTTTGGGGTAGTTAGAAACATATGTGGAATGGTATGATGGACTGATAGGAAGTGTCAGGAGGAGATATTGTTGTAAATCAGAATGAAACCTTTGAGTCCTACCTCTGATAGGAAGTTTCAGGAGGCGATGAGGATAGAGTTTCATTTTGAGCTAGACGTGTCACCCATAGGCCGATGGGTATACGGGAGGTGGCTAGGATGTTAGAGAATGCGAGAAATGCGTATTCTGGATTTTTGGGAAATTGGGAGTATTGATTACCACTGGTAGCATCACATGTGATACCTCGTAGAAATTATTTATCTCCGTGATACCTTTTGAGGCTTCATATGGGAATCTTTCCCCCCACCCCTAGGGAATAACAAGCTTCTCGAACCTTAAGTGATTCATGGTTCATCGGTAAGGATTAAGTTAATCAACGTCATATTCATATAGAGTTTGTCATCGTGAACTGAAGTTTAATGGCCGACATGAGTAGTCAGTAGTGGTTGCGAGTGTCTCCCATGAAGGGAGTTTCATGATTTTGCAACAAGGTAAATTAACATGTATAGAAGTGGGGCCTTTTACAACTTAGAAATAATAGAGCCAGTGGAGTATAGGGTCATTTTTTAAAGCATTGTTAGAGACTTCACGATATTTTTGGGTGCCATTGTCTAAGAGAGACCTTAAGCATAAGGAAATATATCATTTTAGTGAGTAAACCTTCATTTAAAATAGTACCACGGGTGTATGTATAGTGGAAACACCAAAATATTATTACGAGTTAATTTTTCATACGTTAAGATGCATTGCGTATAAGGATTCAAAGTTCTTAGTACCGGGAATATCAAAATTATGGGGATGGAATTTCTTTGTAAGGTGGGAAGTCTGTAACACCCGATGTTTTTGAATAATTATGGATTTAATTATTTATGGTATTTTTAAATAACATATGTGTAGTAATTTAATTGAAATGAAATATTGTGTATGTAATAAATATTAATTGGGTGAGATCAAGATTATTATTTATGTGGTAAATTTACTATGTGTGTTTATAGTAAATAAAATACGATGAATTGTTAGTGCATCGTAGTGAGTTAGAATAAAGGGATTTTCGATTGTATCTCAACCGAGGCTTCGAGTAGATTATTTTAAGGCTGAGATGGGAAACTTATGTAGAGGTACTTGAATGGAGATTTTGAGTTCATAGTTGGTTCCGAATGGGGCGAGATAGGCAGAATTGAGTACCTGGGGATAGTATTTGGGTTCCAAGGGCTTTTTAGACTAGCTCGGACTCATGTAAGGATATTTTGGTCATTTTAAAATAGCATGATGAGCTAATTTCGTGATTAGTGGGTTAAAATATAAATTGTAGGTGGGTGAGGCAGCCTTACCATTAGTAACAAACACTAAAAGAGAGAAGGAAGAGTGGAGAAAGCAAGGAGAAGGCTAAAGGGGCTAATTTCGAAGGACACCCAAGAGATTTTAGCATCAAACTCGTCACACACAAAGGAGATCAGATTCTACAATCATTCCCAGGCAAGTAAAGAAATTACTTTAAATTAATTTGAGGTGATTCATGTTGATATCATGTTAGGTGTAGAACAACAACATTTTTGGGAAGGGTTTTCATATAAAAATGGGTTCTTGGTGAAATTGATATCATGGGTAATTGCAAGTGACTAATTGATGATGAAGTACAAATTTATATTGTTGGAACTTAAGTGTGGTTAGAGAGTTAGAGGATGATTATATTTATTGGAGGATTTTGAAACTAAATCTAGGGTTACGATGTAATGTTCCTCTTATAAACCCAATTCATGAATTTAATTTATTATATTAGATAAATCTTTTGTATGTGGATGATTCTTTACTGTTATAACCATTTAAGGACAATTCTCTTAGGTTATATATGTTTTAATTGAGGTTTAGTATCGTATTGAAGTGGTTTGGATCGAAATTAGAATAGAAGGTTCACTAAAAAGGGGTAATGAACCGGTTCGTAGGTCCAATCGAATTGATGTTGATTTTTGGGTGAGCCGATTCGTAGTCTGGCCGAACCGATTTGGCTAGCAGTTCCAAGATTGATTGTTTGATTAATTGGTGATTTTCATATGGCTCAAATGAAATTCATAAACCCGTAAAGATAAAACATAATTATTAGGGTGATTATTAAAGATTATATTACCTAGGGAAGAGTGGGTAATTAAAGTTGGAGTTGAAAAAATGAGAGAAATAATTAGCGAGAAATTCTCATAACAAACTAAGTGGGATTAATTTATAAATATTTGACGTACGGGGTGTTTGGGTAAGTCTGAGAGTTTTAGTGGAGTGAAGCTGCATAATAAACTTAATTATGATATATGATGGACTAGTTGGGGAGGCCCGAGCATTTTTGTTGGGTGACGCTACTTTACTTATTTAATCGAGGAGAACTAAAATAAATTAAGAGTCATGGAATAGACTCGAGATAAGTGAACTTGTGCTTCGGTTGGTAAGCATGGATTGACCGGACTTTGTGACAAGATATATGGGTATAGAGACAGTATGTATACGAATATGAATAATATCCATGTGTATGATATTTATGTAAAACATACCCCTCTAGTACTATCGGTGAAGGTTCCGCGATGTGGGTGATCTTCCCTGACTAAACACAATAGACTATAATGCCATGCTTATACCTTGTCTGATGGTTATTCAAAGTGATAAGATTAGGATATGGATGCGATTCACTATAAAAACACTATGATCTGCCTCCAATACGCTCACAATTTTACCGACTCGGAGTGAGAGTCCCACTATCAGAAATAAGGATGGAGAGACTTAGGGTTCTTAGAATGTGATGTTTACATATATGCTTTGGGATTACAAAACTTGATGACTGGTAATTCTAGATGATAGTGCATCAGGTGAGTTCCATATTTGAGTTTCGTTTGCGAGAGATTTTATGCATGAACCACTATAACCGTCGAGAGTGGAGAGACGTTGTTGGATTCTAGGGAACTAGTTTTGAATGTTAATCATTGAATGTATGGATAAAACACTTTGACCTGAGGAATTTTATACTACATAACACTATTGGATCCGGTAGTGTTGTGTAGAAAGCACTGGGGAACTTTTGCACCACTAGTTCATAAGTGAGGTAGCCTCGAGGAGAAATAAGTCGCGATTAGTAGGAAAATTGAGTACGACCTTATTGTATAGCCATGTCGAGAGTGTCGGCCGAGCTTAAGATAAGTATGTTACATATGAAATGTTAATGATGATTGTGCATGTGATAAAGGAGTGTGGAAATAAATGTGTTGTATGTATGCCTGCGGGGTAGTTAGAAACATAAGTGGAATGGTATGATGGACTGAACTTCCTTTAAGAAAAGGAGGTAGTTCAACTATGTGAACATCAAGGAGAACTATCACAACCGAGGCGAGTTGAAAGATGGTAGAGACACATGTAAAAGATATACCTTGACAAGGGAGAACCCAATAATTTTGGAAAGTAGAGCGTAGTTTTAATTAATCAAATGCCTAGAGTGGCTTGCTCATAGATAAGATGTTGATTTCTACCACATGAAAAAAAAAGACTATGAAGTGTGCAGTTTTAGAGAAGACGCATGGGCCAGAAAAGGGGAGTAAGATGTGCCTCGTGATGTGAAATGTTAATCATGTGGATCAGGATTGAGTGAGACATAGTGAAGTTATCTCCAGGTGCACCAATTGTAGATGGAAAAGGTTAGTTCGAGATAATCAACTAGAATTTTATAATAGATTGATGATTCCAGTGAGGGAATGGATATGCAAACTGATAAAGTTCAATATTGGGTTATCAAAATCGCAGAGACTTCAGGATTTCCTTCAGGTTTATGGAATAAATTTACCTAAACCAAATAATTATTATCCATTTGGCGTGAGTTATACTAGCGGGTAGTATGCCCAACATTTAATTGGAGAGAAGAAATGAATCGGCATATGGTGCCGTCCAATATTGTTGTAAATCAGGATGAAACCCTTGAGTCCTACCTCTGATACGAAGTGTTAGGAGACGATGAGGATAGAGGTGCATTTTAGCTAGACATGTCACCCATAGGCCGATGGGTATACGGGAGGTGGCTAGGATGTTAGAGAATGCGAGAAATGCGTATTCTGGATTTTTGGGAAATTGGGAGTATTGATTACCACTAGTAGCATCACATGTGATACCTTATAGCAATTTATTATCTGCGTGATACCTTTTGAGGCTTCATATGGGAATCTTTCCACCCACCCCTAGGTAATAACAAGCTTCTCGAACCTCAAGTGATTCATGGTTCATTTGTAAGGATTGAGTTAATCAACCTCATATTCATATAGTTCGGAACGTAGTGATAGTTTGTCATCATGAACTGAAGTTTAATGGCCGACATGAGTAGTCAGAGGTTGTTGCGAGTGTCTCCCATGAAGAGAGTTACGTGATTTCGCAACAAGGTAAATCAGCATGTATAGAAGTGGGGCCTTTTACAACATAGAAATAATAGAGCCAGTGGAGTATAGGGTCGTTTTTTGAAGCATTGTTAGTGACTTCACGATGTTTTTGGGTGTCATTGTCTAAGAGAGACCTTAAGCATAAGGGAATATATCATTTTAGTGAGTAGACCTTCATTTAAAATAGTACCACAGGTGTATGTATAGTAGAAACACCAAAATATTATTATGAGTTAATTTTGCATACGTTCAGATGCATTGCGTATAAGGATCTGAAGTTCTTAGTACTAGGCATATCCAAATTATGGGGATGAAATTTCTTGGTAAGGTGGGAAGTATGTAACATCCGATATTTTTGAATAATTATGGATTTAATTATTTCTGGTATTTTTAAATTACACGTGTGTAGTAATTTTATTAAAATGAAATATTGTGTATGTAATAAATATTAATTGGGTGAGATCAAGATTATTATTTATGTGGTAAATTTACTAAGTGTGTTTATAGTAAATAAAATACGGTGAATTGTTAGTACATCGTAGTGAGTGAGAACAAAGGGATATTCGATGGTATCTCAACTAGAGCTTGGAGTAGATTATTTTAAGGTTGATATGGGAAACTTATGTAGAGGTACTCGAATGGTGATTTTGAGTTCACAATTGGTTTCGAATGGGGAGAGATAGGCAGAATTGAGTACGTGGGGATAGTATCTGGTTTTCGGGGGCTTTTTAGACTAGCCCGGACTCATGCAAGGATATTTTGGACATTTTAACATAGCATGATAACCTAATTTCGGGATTAGTGGGTAAAAATATAAATATTAGGTGGGTGAGGTAGCCTTACCATTAGTAACAAACACTAAAAGAGAGAAGGAAGAGTGGAGAAAGTAAGGAGAAGGCTATATGGGCTAATTTGGGAGGACACCCAAGAGATTTTAGCATAAAACTCATCACACACAAAGGAGAAGAGATCCTACAATCATTCCCAAGCAAGTAATGAACTTACTTTAAATTAAATTTAGTCGATTCATGTTCATATCATGGTAGGTGTGGAACAACACCATTTTTGGAAAGGGTTTTCATATAGAAATGGGTTTTTGGTGAAATTGATATCATGGGTAATTTTAAATGACTAATTGATGATGAAGTACCAATTTATATTGCTGGAACTAAAGGGTGGTTAGATAGTTAGAGGATGATTATACTTATTTGAGGATTTGAAGCTAAATCTAGGGTAATAATGGAATGTTCCTCTTATAAACCCAAATCATGAATTTAATTTATTATATTAGAAAAATCTTTTATATTTGGATGATTCTTTACTAATAGAACCATCTAAGGACAATACCGTTAGGCTATATATGTTTTAATTGAGGTTCAGTATCGTATTGAAGTGGTTTGGGTCGAAATTAGAATAAAAGGTTCACTGAAAAGGGGTAGTGAACCGGTTCGTAGGTCCAGCCGAATCAATGTTGATTGATGGGTGAGATGATTCATAGTCTGGCCGAACCGATTTGGTTTTCTAGTAGTTCCAAGATTGATTGTTTGATTAATTGGTGATTTTCTGATGGATCAAATGAAATTGATAAACCCATAAAGATAAAAGATAGTAATTAGGGTGATTATTAAAGATTATATTACCAAGGGATGAGTGGGTAATTAAAGTTGGAGTTGAAAAAATGAGAGAAATAATTAGCGAGAAATTTTAATAACAAATTAAGTGGGATTAATTTGTAAATATTTGATGTACATGCTGGTTGGGTAAGTCCGAGTGTTTTAGTGGAGTGAAGTAGCATAATATACTTATTTATGATATATGATGGAATAGTTGGGGAGGACCGAGCCTTTTTGCAGGGTGACACTACTTTACTCATTTAATTAAGGAGAACTAAAATAAATTAAGATTCAGAGAATAGACTCGGGATAAGTGGACTTGTGCTTCGGTTGGTAAGCATGTATTAATCAGACTTTGTGACAATATATATGGGTATGAAGAGAGTATGTATATGAATATGAATAATGTCCATGTGTATGATATTTAAGTAAAACATACCCCTCTAGTGCTATCTGTGAAGGTTCCACGATATGGGTGATCTTCCCTGACTAAACACAACAGACTAAGTATCAACCATGGGTTATAATGCCATGCGTATACCTTGTGTGATGGTTATTAAAAGTGAGACGATCAGGATATGGTTCTGACTCACTATTAAAACACTATAGCCCGTCTCTAATATGCTCGCAATTTTACCGAGTCGGTGTGAGAGTCCGACTATCGAAAATAGGGATGGAGTGAGTATGCCATGGATGATGATATAATTGTAAAAAAGTCATTCAATGAGTTATTGCTCAGGGGATGGCATCTCATGTGTTATTACTCAGGGGATGGAAGCATTTAACGAGTTATTAATCGGGGGATTGCAACTATACGTGACATATATGTGTTTGTTGTAGTATATCTTTACGTATATAATAGTGTGGTTAATTATGGGCTTAAGATATTAAGAGAGAACATATATGTAAGGACATTATTTTATAAGTCCGTTATCAATTCAGTATGTTGTATACCGCCACACCGTCGAAGAGAATTCAAGAACATTTAAGCATCAAAGACGGATCCGAATATCAAGTTCTTCATTAAAAAGACTCCGCAAAGTTTACTTTGGTAAGGTTATGTTTTTAATACCTTAACTTTACACTTAGAGCTTTTGGGATATTTTTAAAAAATATTTTCTAAGTGTTGGAGCGGACTTTTTCGTCAAAAGTTGAGAATTAGTAATTTTTCTAAGCATTAGAGTGGACAATAAAAATAATAGTTTTTGATGTAACAGTCGTTCAAACGATATGGTATTGTCGCGCGATGTCGCTTTAACGACACGCGTAGGTCGTTCGGGCGAGACCTCTTTCTCGTTCGAATGAGCTCGTATAATGAGGCGCCGCGATTTTGTATAAATACTCATTAAATTGTTTCATTTTCATTAAGAAGTCCCAGCGTTTTGAAAGACAAAAAATTGCGAAACTACATAATCCTTTTGACTTCTTCTTTAAAGGTTTAATCCCTTTTTGTTTTCAATGAACAAAAATCCCATATGCTTTGGTGAATTGTTTTGGTGTTCAAGAACACACTTTTCTGTTGATCATTCATTGTGGAGAGAACTCTACAACTGGAGAGCTGCACGTTATTATGGATGGAGGCTCTACGGAGTTTCTGCACTGCGGTCCTTGTGGTATAGATGCTCGTGAACCACTATAGATTTCTAGCCGTTGCTTTGGAGGTTTAACGAAGACACCATGCGTTACACTTGTGGGCGAAAACAAGATGGTATGTAAGTCAATGGTCTTGTAAACTTTTCAAAGTTCTAGAAATAAAAGGTTTTGCTCTGCAGGGACTTTTTCTGAAATTTGTGTCTCATACTTTATTTATTTATGGGTTGACACACGCATACTCTTAGTTGCATGTTTAGGGGCTGAATTGATTGGGTTTAAAAATAGACTCTAATTAAATAAGTGTGCCAAATTAGAAATTTTCGAATTTAAGTTAAATCGGTATCACCGCCACTTTTACAAATTGGTATCAGAGCAAGTTACACTAATTTACTGCATGATCCTAATTTTTCAAGGATTTTTTTATACAATTTGACTTCTCACGTCATCAAATTGGTATCAGAGCCTATTGCATTAAGTATTGTGTTTTGATCCTATTTTTCAAAAAATGGCTTTTGGTGGTTTTGATAATTTTCGATGTCAACTTTTTAAAAAGGTTAATTGGAAAATTCACACGAACTCTTGTTTTAAATCTTCTGTTAAAAACGACTCTGAGAGGTGTCCTTGTTGTGAGGGTGTCGGTCACACATTAGATGAGTGTAACACAAATTTAAAGAAGAAATTGAATAAACCGGTTTCTCATGTTTCTACCCTTAGTGATAATGACTCGGAAGAAGAAGTGTTTTATGCTTCTAGTCGAGAGCTTCCCATCCGTGTGATTAGTGATGAGAGTGAGGGTGAAAAGAGTGAGGAGGAAGAAGAAGAATTGAGTGAGTTGCAATTTGCTTACAATAATTTGTATTTTGAATCTTTAAAGACAAAAAAGGCAAATTTAAAACTTGAAGCTGAATTGAAGAAACGTGCTTTAGATAATGATAATAATGATGCGTTGATTAAGGATCTTAGGGCACGTGAGGATATTCTTAAAGAGAAATTAGGATATGTTGAGGGTGGGAGAGATAGTCTTCGAGGTGTGATGGAAGTTATGAAAAATGAACTTTTAGAGTTTGAAGACTCTAGGAATTTTCTTGAATCTAGGATAGGTGAACTTGAGGGGAAATTGAAATATTCAAGTAAAGTGAAATTTGATTTGGGGTCTAGGTCTGAAAAAATTGATAATATTTTAGGCACCGACGATATAAAAAAGGATAGGGGTGGGATTGGTCTTGAAAAATATGTTGCACCCATTCCTACAGGTGTGAGAGAGCCTCCTAGGATTGTTAAGAAAGAGGCACCCAAGTTTGTTAGGAAAGAGCCCCTAGGAACATCATGAGAGAACTTCCTAGGATCATTAGGAGAGAGAAACCTAGGAAAATTTAGAGAGAACAACATAGGAATATGAGGATAAGGCCACCTTTAGGTAACACACACCGCCCAATTTACACTTGCACACATTGTGGTAGGCAAGGTCATCTTAGGCGTTTTTGTTACAAGCTTTTAAAAGGACCTAGGCAGGTTAATAGAAGAATAAATTCCATTCACCACACCCCCACATGTCGTTACAAATCCATTTGGGTTAGAAAATCAGATTTAGAGGTTTATGGTCTATTTGTTCATGACTCTCGTTTGATAGCACGTGATTCACCCCATGTGATATCGTTTTGTTGATTGTGTTAGATGTTTGTCATACACTAGCGATGCGTCATGTTATATTCTTTCTAGTGTTATGACTCACTTTGATGTAGCGCACATTGGTTTATTTGTTGCATTTGTGTGTTTCGCTACTGTTTTAGCAGTGTTTTGGATTTGTTTGCCCCTTACAGGTACTATTTTCACAAAATTTTTGCACTAGCCAAAATTATATGATTTTCTGGAAAGTTTTGGTTTTCTCGTTCGAGCGAGATCTATAGGTCAATGGAGCGACAAATCTGTCTCGCGCGAAGTCACTTCTCGCGACCTGGCCTTTTTGTTTGAGCGACATAGCTAAGTCGTTTCAGTGACCTGTTTGGAATTTTTTTTTGCTTCCCTTCTGATTTCAGTACCCAATGTTCATATGCTTAGGTTTTTGGTACTGATGGGTTGCTTCTGGTCAGTTTATATGCAGTTATTCTTGGTATCCATGCTTAAGTGATAACACTGCATTACTCATTTATCACATCTTCTTTCATTATGGATTCTCTTATGTGATTACTGTTTTCTAGCATATGATGTTGCTCATATCGATATTATATGCATATTGCTAGTTGTATCATTTTGTAGTTATTTTTCCCTTTGAAAATTTTTGAAAAATGTAAAAAGATTTTCTATTTTTTGAGTGTCCATTCATATTTTTTTTGGTCAAATTTGGAAATCCAAAAAGATTTTTGTATTTTGTTTTCACCATTTATGAATAAACACTTAGGATGACCGATTCACAATTTCATTCCATTTATCCATGTGACTATTTGATAGTGTTTTGAGACAATACATCATGTCATCTTTGTGCTTTATAATGTTTGAAGTCATTAAGATGTAATTAAGTGATACTTTCTACATGTTTGACTCGTGATTTCCTTAATTGCACACATGCACGAATTGGTTTAATTATTGTGCTTGTCGTATCACATGTTGGTTGGGTGTTTTCATCTCAATCTTGTCCTTAAAACGAACCAAGCACGATAAAACTTGATAAAAAGTTGTGCATGTAAGGGCCATTTGTGAGTTTGTGTGCTTTCTTTGAAAATGGGGAAGGGCTACGAAAGGTTCATTTGCCCTTTGTGAATACTAACCCACCGTTTAAATTGGACGGACCTACAAAATTGAGGAATTTTATTATACGAGGTCCAAAGAGGTTTAAAAGAGCCCCAAAAAATTTAAAGGAAATAAAAAGAAATTCATGCCAATTATGGGCTAATTAGATTTTTGCACCAATTCTCTAATGTTTGAGAATTTAGATTACCTCTAAAAAGAAAATATATATGAGGTAGTTTGGATGGAGAATTAAAATGGGTTTGCACGTACTTGAAAGTCTTGAAAAAGCATTAAATAGTTTTGGACGTTATTGGTGTGGAAATCACTTTGACTTTGATTTGTTGATTTGTATAAGACGCTGTCATCTAAATTCAACAATTTTTACACCTAAGGATACTTTTGATGTTCATTCGTTAGGAGTACACGTATTCATCATGCACATATGATTGATTGATTTTATTTACCTATCGAATGTGTTCACACCCATTCATTCCATTTTCATGACTTGGTTGTTTGAGTTTAAATCCATGGTGTGATCTTTGTATCATTATTTTTGTATGGAAAATTTGAAAAATAACAAATAGTTTGTGAAATGTTTGAGATATACCTTTGTATGCGCGTAGTTTGATTCATGTTTGCTATGCATTTTATAGTGACACTCCATATTTTGATAGTTTCTTCTCATTTGTCTATTTTGGGACATCATAAAAAGGGGGGAGACGGAATTATCATGTTATGGGGGAGTTTTTGCATTATGGGGGAGATTTGATTTATTAATAATTTATTCTTATATCATTTCAAAATCGATGCATCACGAAGGTATTTTCTTTATCTCATGTGTGTAGGTACAAAGATTGAAGATCATTATGTTGCAAACCCTAAAAAAAAGATTTGAGATTTGATGAAGATTTTGAAGAACAATTTGAGATCTTGCAAATTTATTCATGGGAGGGTAGATTTGTATAGGCATTTTGGTATTTGATAATTCGTATTTTTTGTGTATGTACCGGTGTAGACATAGGGGGAGATTTGTAAGGACATTATTTTATAAGTCCATTATCAATTTCGTATGTCGTATACCGCTACACCGTCGGAGATCGTTCAAGAACATTCAAGCATCAGAGACGGAAATGAATATCAAGTTCTTCATCATAAAGACTCCGCAAAGTTTAGTTTGGTAAGGTTATGTTTTTAATACCTTAAATTTACACTTAGAGCTTTTGGGATATTTTTACAAAATATTGTCTAAGTGTTGGAGGGACTTTTTTATCAAACTTTGAGAATGAGTATTTTTTCTAAGTATTGGAGCGGACATTAAAAATACTTTGCTCTGTCGTTCGAAAGACATGGCATTATCGCGTGATATCGCTTGAACGACACGTGTAGGTCGTTCGCACGAGACCTCTTTCTCGTTCGAACGAGCTCATATACCGAGGCGGCATGATTTTGTATAAATACTCATTAAATGGTTTCATTTTCATTAAGAACTCCCAGCGTTTTGAAAGACAGAAAACTGCGAAACTGTAAAATCCTTTTGCCTTCTTATTTTAGGGTTTAATCCCTTTTTGTTTTCAATTCACAAAAATCCCATATGCTTTGGTGAATTGTTTTGGTGTTCAAGAACACACTTTGGTGTTGATCATTCTTTGTGAGGATAACTCTACAATCGAAGAGCTGCATGCTATTGCAGAGGGAGTCTCTACAGAGTTTCCGGGCTGAGGTCCTTGTGGTATAGCTGTGTATGAACCATTGTAAATTTCTAGACATTGCTTTGGAGGTTTGACGAAGACACCATGCATTACTCTTGTGGGAGAAATCAAGATGGTATATAAGTCAATGGTCTTGTAAACTTTTCAAAGTTTTAGATATAAAAGGTTTTGCCCTGTAGGGGATTTTCCTTAAATTTGTGTTGCATACTTTATTTATTAATGGGTTGACACACGCGCACTCGTAGTTGAATGTTTAGGGGTTGAATTGATTTGGTTTAAAAATAGACTCTAATTAAATAAGTGTCCCAAATTAGAAATTTGTGAATTTAAGTTAAATTAGTATCACCACCACTTTTACAATATATGTGTTCATTATCGTATCTCATTACGTATATAATCGTGTAGTTAATTGTATATGAGCTTAATACATTAAACGTGGATGTTATAAGTAACTGGAGTGAAGTGATAAGAATGAAAAATGATGGAATGATTAATTTAACTAATATGAGAAATAGCTAAGAAATGAACGATAAACAATATTCGGGCTAGAATGGGGTATTAGTGAGATTTTCAATAGGACTAGTTAAGTGGGGTAGTGTAACTAGGAGGGTCAAGATGTATGCGCTAGGTGTGCACCATAGTTGAGAGGTGAGGGGTATCTCATGGGAGTGTGACACCGCCTTAAATATATAAAGTTTTACTGAATATTAATTACTTGCAATTGTTTTTTGAAGCTTTTGGGCTCTAACTTGTATCAAATCTATTTTCCAAAAACTCTTAGGTATCGAGCCACATGGACACCATGGATGAATATTCTTTCTAGGGACACAAAGATCCAGTCCATGTTGAGGCTTACAAGTTTGTAAGGACATTATTTTATTGTCCGACTTTCATTTGAGTATGTTGTATACCATTACAACCGTTGAAGACTTATTCAAGTTCAATCATGCATCAAGATGGATCCGAATATCAAAGTTCTTTAACATTCAAGCCTCCGTGAGATTAATTTTAGTAAGGTTGTGTTTTTATACCTTAGCATTTGACTTAGAGTATTGGGATATTTTTTACAAAATATTTTCTAAGTGTTGGATAAGATTTTTCCGTCAAAAGTATTTTTTAAAGTTTTGAGGCGGATTATTTTCTGGCCAAATAAAAAAAATTATTTTTCCGTCTCATTTGGGCGACATAGCAGCTCGTTTGAGCGACAGGAAGATCTCTTCCGAAGCTCGTTCGAGCGACACGCCGTCTTAACATTTTTATAAATAACGTGTTAAACAACTTCCTTTTTCTTAAGAGGACCTGATGTTTTAGTTTTCAGCAAACACTGTGAATCGGCAGAACACTTTGTCTTCTTTATTTATGGTATAATCCTTTTTGTTTTCAATTCAAAATACGCCTCAATGTTTATGTGAATTGTTTTGGAACCTAATGTACAACTTTGGTGAAGTTTTTCTTTTGTAGAGAGGGGAAATCTACAGTGGATGACTGTGTGTCTTTTGGGAGTGCTCAAGGGTGTTCCTGGATAATTTGGATGGTATGTTCGTGTGGATTGTTGCGATTGTTCCATTGCTGACTCTAGGGTGCGCAACTATGTGATTGTTCTGAGGAGTGATCATTGCAGATTTTATTGTAATATTTCTAAGTTATGATATACTATTTTATAGTGAAATAAATGATTTGTTCGAAAGGTATTTTTTCTGAAATATGTGAGTTAGCAATTTTATTTGTGATGGTTTGACACACACACACACACACACACACACGTAGTTGCATGTTTAGGGATGAATTAATTTGGTTAGATATTTGTCACCGATTAAATATGTATTTAATTAGAATCTTAATTATTTATTGAAATCGATATCACATTGGTGCATAACTATATGAATTGGTATCAGAGCAGGTTACTCAAATTTTTCGAGTATTCATTTTTCCGAAACATTTGTGTGATATTGATATTTTTTAAAAATCTGTTTTATGAAAAATCGGAATTTTTCAATGGAGCACTTATGTAATCGAATGCCACCCTTTGATGACACGAGTCAGAGTTTTGATAATTTAAATAGTTTGAATTTGACGTTTGCTAAAAGAATTAAAGTTTAAAAAAAAGAAAATCCTCATTTTAAATCCGTGATGGATCTTTTGCAAACGGTTCAAAATCAAAGCGATTTTTATCATGAAAAATTTGTTTATTTAGACCATGAATTTAATGCTTTAAAATTGTCCAAAAAGGAGAGTGGTGATGGAGTCCAAGTTTTATTAAAAGAATTGAAGGACTTTAAAAACTCTCAGATTTGGGTTTTTGCCAAAGTGGATGAAAATATTTTACTCGTTGAGTTTGTAGCACATGAGAAGACTCTTAGGGATAAGTGTGCATATTTTAAGGGAGAACGTGATAACCTTCTAGGAATAATTGAAAATTTAGAGAATAAGTCCCTAAAATTGGAAGAGTCTAACTTTTTTCTTGAGTCAAAAAATTTAGAGATAAAAAAGAATTTGGCAGACTCGAGTAGTGTTGGTAGAAATGGTAGTGTCTCGTCGTGTTCTAATGCTTTCGTTAATAAAGCCCGGACCATTATTTGTGTTAGAGGGTCAATCAATCCCAAGGACGTTAGAAACGTTCAACCCATAGGTGTCGTTCCACCCTTTAAAACATGTTCACAATTTGATAGGAAAGGTCACCTTAGGCATTTTGTTTAGATCATTGTAAAATTCCTAGGAACTTTGTGTCTAGTGTTCCCTTGGTTCCCTAAACACCCATGCATCATTGCACACCTATTTGGGTTAGGAAATCACTTTTAGAGGCACTAGATGTTAGACTAGTTGATTCTCGGTTGCTTACACATGATTATTCTCTTGCTATATCATATAGATGACTTTGCTAGCATATTTTTTATACTCTAGTTCTGATTTATGATATATGTTTTGCTAGTGTTATGACTTGTGTACCTTTTGTATCAGATTTTTTGTTTTTGAAAATTTTTGGAAAAATACAAAAGATTTTATTTTTGATAATTTTTTGGAAAAGACAAAGATTTTTGGACTTTTTTTTGCATTGTTTATGGATGGACATTTAGGGTGACGGAGTCAAAATTTTATTCCATATCCATATGATGATTTGATAGTGTTTTGATATGCGTCATCATTCCATTTATGTGCTTTACAATGTTTGGAAAAATTTGGATTTGATTAGTTGTTACCTCCTACATGTTTGACTCCAGAGTTCCTTTAATGCATACTTTCATGGATTTGTTTGACTATTTTTCATGTCTATCACAAGTTGGTCGATGTGTTTTTAACTCAATTATTTCTTCAAAACGAACCAAATGCGATAAAACTTGACAATGAAACTAGTTCATGTAAAATTATTTTTGCATTTTTTTGTTTGAAAAATTGAAAAATCAAAAATAGTTTGTGGAAGATTTTAAGTTACTCATTTGAATGAGCGTAGTTTGATCCTTGTTTTCTATGCATATTTGTCATGACACTCTATGTTGATTTGTTTATTCGTTTCCTTGTCTATTTCAAAAAAATAAAATGGGGGAGAACGAATTATGGGGCAGAATTTTTGTTTGATTTAATAATGATTTTCTTGAGCTTAATTCATGTTTATTTCTTATTATAAATATATTTTAAAAGGTTTCATGTCACGAGTATTGTTTCTTGTCTCATGTGTGTAGGTAAAAAACTTGAGGACTATTTTGGCAAACCCTGATGACAAAAGCTTAAAGATTTGAAGATTTGATGTTGAAGATTTTGAAGAAAACTTTGATACTTGCTTCTTTAGTACCTTTTGAATATTGGGTTCATGGGAGTGTATTAGATTAGTTTAGTCATTTTGATTTGATAATTTGAATGTTTTCATTTTTTACCAGCATAGACATAGGGGGGATTTGTAAGGATATTATTTTATAGTCCTCCTTTCATTTGAGTATGTCATATACCGTTACAACCGTTGAAGACTTATTGTAGTTCAATCATGCATTATGATGGATCCATATATCAAAATTCTCTAACATTCAAGCCTCTGCGAGATTAATTTTGGTAAGGTTGTGTTTTTATACCTAAGCATTTCACTTAGAGTGTTGGGATATTTTAAAAAAAAAAATTCTATATGTTGGAGCTGAGTTTTTCGTCAAAAGTATTTTTTAAAATTTTGAGGCGAAATATTTTCTGGCCAAATAAAAAAATTATTTTTCTATCTCGTTCGAGAGACAGAGTAGTTGGTTTGAGCGACAGGGGGATCTCGTTCGAGCGACGCGCCCCCATAACGTTTTTCTAAATAACGTGTTAAACAACTTCGTTTTTATTAGGAAGAGCTGACGTTTAAGTTTCTGCAAACACTACAAATCGACAGAACACTTTGTCTTCTTTGTTTAGGGTTTAATGCTTTTTGTTTTCAATTATATTTTCTCTTGGAGAGAGCGTAAATCTATGACGGACGACTGCGTGTCTTTTGGGAGTGCTCGAGGGTGTTCCTGTATGATTTGGACTTCTTGTTCGTGTGGACTGCTGCGATTCTTCCATTGCTGACTCTCGGCTACGCACCTATGTGATTGTTCTGAGGAGTTATCATTTAAGATTTCGTTGTAATATTTGTAACTTGCGATTTACTATTTTATAGTGAAATAAAGGTTTTGCCCGAAAGGGATTTTTCCTGAAATCTATGATTTAGCAATTTTATTTGTGATTGTTTGACACACACGAGTAGTTTCATGTTTAAGGGCTGAATTAATTTGGTTTGATATTTGGCACCGATTAAATAAGTATATAATTGGAATCTTTCTACTTTATCGAAATTGATATCACACCGACGCACATCTCTACAATGTTGCTGAGTAGCCGATTCTCTTATTGCTATCTAGATTAGGTTCTCTATTCCAGTATTCGTTGGGCGTGTTGCCCCGTTTCATTCAAACTTATGTATTTTAGTGTATTTTAGTCTGATGAATTGGATGTATTGAATTTTTACCCGTTGGTTTACGTGGGGACTTTTTGACTTAACTCCCTCAAAATCGCGCATAACTTAGAATATTCGCAATTATTATTGAAGAAATTAATGCTCATTTGTAGTGAAGAATCAATGTTCAAACAAACTGGCTTGTCACTTCTATTTTTATGTGCCTCTAATCTTTTTAGGCTCTTTCCATTGCAAATAGTTACTTTTAGTGCAAAGATTTATGTCCTATTTAGCCCCTTTCCATTGCTTAATATCTAACAAATTTTCTAAAAATATGGTTTAAATATGGGCAATGTTTCTTACAAGCACAATTTGTTTTCTCGTTTTTCATATTTGGTTCATCTTAAAACAAAATTGAGATGAAAACACAATGATCGACATGTGACAGGTAAGTGCAATACTCATATAAAAGCTCATGCTCATGTGCATTAAAGTAGACAAGGAGTCAAACATGTAACAAGTTATCAGCAAATTACAACTTAATGACTCCACACATTATTAAGCACATATATGAAATGATGTAATGTATCAAAAAACTACAAAACATTCTCGTGGATATGGAATGGATAGGTGATCCGAGCATCTTTAGTCATCATCTATGTACTGTGCAGAAAATAAATACTAGACTCTTTTTGCCTTTTTAAATTTTTTTATCAAAATAAATCTTTTTCCTTTTTCACTTTTTTCTTTAAAACCTAAAATCTTTTTGTAATTTAAAAAAAAAAATTAGAAGAAAAAAATTCTTTTTTGATTTTCTGAAAAACATATCATAATTAAAAATACAAGTACAATGATAGTAAACATTAACAATAAGGATATAAGGTATGAATAAGAAAATCACCCTATTCTAGAAACAAGTCTCAACCTCAATAATTAGGCCCAGAGGATCTCTCAAAGGGAGATGACATCATAAGAAATTTATCATTCAAATTTTGTAAAGTTTTGACTAAATACACTACTCGCTCTCGAAAACTCTCAAAATCTCTCAAGTGATGTGTGGGATCATGCATAGTAACATGTCTGGGAGTGTATACAGGAACTCGTGTAGGATCCTGCCGGGGAATATACCGCTAAGACACTTTCCCTAGCTTAAAACAAAACTCTTAAAAGTGACCTTTTTGTTTATAATGACAACAAATATAATAATATTGGGTTCACCTTTCTCAAAATGTCTGTGATGAGATCTCCTAGGTGGGTTAGGTCGAGGGCCATAAGGATCCAACATAAACTCAAAAATTAGCTCGGGTGATGCATGGAAAGTCGATCCACAATCATAACTTATTCCTTGCCTCTTGACGTTACATAAATTGGGACCAAGGAGCATCTATCCAACCTTCTTATTTGTGTCCTCTAAAGTGACTTTGACCCTCTGATCACATTCTAGATCACTCTTGAGTTGGAATACACGTGATTCATGTTTCTCATGAGTCTCTAATGAAGATTGAAGATCTCTCGTAAACTAGCCTTGGTGTAGGTCAAATAGATATTTTCTCGGCCTAAGATGATCAAGTTCTCACATAAAAAGACCTTCAACTTCTTGAGTTGACTCACCGACACCTCACACTCTAAAAACTTTCACCTCTCTCTAAATCTAATTCATTAAGAGACTAATCCTTATTAACCTTTTTCATTTTCAAAGTGTCGGTGTAAAGATCACTAAATGACTTTTGGAGACTACCTTTTCCCTCACTCAAAATATCATCCTCACTCTCACTATCTCCCGAATGAATCTAAGCATCATCGAGGTTTTCACGTTTAGATACGTCCTCACTGGTGTGGGACAAACTTCATGTGGTGATCCTCCCGTTGCATTAACCGAATCGACATGGCTATCACTATGAGTAGCTTTATTCATAACTTTCTTACCCTTTCTTTTAAGCTAAGTGGGACAGTCATGTTCCTTTTGCCCTTTACCCTCACGTTCATAACACCTTCCCTTTTCCTTTTTATCTCCCCCGCTCGTTCCCTCACTCTTATTTTTATTTTTCTTAACAAAAATTCTTTGGAAGAATTTTCTTATGAAAATTTTGAAAATTTCCGCAAATAGGGACAACTCATCAAAATCAAAATCAACCTCAGATTGGGACTCACAAACTTTTTTTTCTTAGTTTAACTCTTTAAAGAAATCCTTAATTCCTCAGGTTTCCTAGTTTTAAGGAACATATCAATCTCATATGTTTGAAGATCTCTTTCAAGTTTTTCTAATCTAAGAGTGTCTAGGATCCATAATAAATTAAGCACGATGACCTTAGGAATAAAGAGGGACCTCAAAATTTTCTTAACAACTCTCGTCTCAAGAATTTTCTCACCCAAATTGAAAGTATAATTAACCATATCCAACAAATGTGCATAAAACTCATATAAAGACTTGGACTCTATCATTGTAATGGTCTCAAATTAGGAGGTCAATTGTGTAGCTTTGATGACTTTACAGCATTGGTACCCTCGTGTGGGAGCTGGAGGTCATCCCAAGCTTCTTTAGACGTTGTGTATTCCATAATCAACAGAACTCGTCAATTATGAAGGCTCCAGAGATGGTACCCAAACCGTGAAAGTTAAAATTACTCCACTTAAACTCATAGTCAGTTAATCAAAAACGGGTTTAGGACTAACGACATTAGAAAAGGTGATAGTGGGTGGTGTCCACCTCTTTCACAGACTAACCAAACACGTTCATTAATGGGTTTTAAGGATGAACTCATCCTAGTTTTCCAGCATGCATGGTTGGAAGTATAAAAAATGGGCAATCGACTACATAAAATATCCATTAAAATTTCCCTTTTTAAGATCAACAATTTTTCAAAAAAATTGATATAAAAATTTTGCGGAAAAAGACCACACAATATTTTGTTTAACCGACTCTGATACCAATTTTAGAGTGTGCACGATCTTAATGGAATAGCTTATTTAACTATATGTCCAATCATAAATGGAATTTTATCTTATTATCCTAAGACAGGCATCTAAGTGATAAGACAGATAAATAAAATCTACAATCACAAGAAAATTAAGGAAAAATCCCTTTTCAAGGAAAAAGCTTTTATATCAACACTTTAGAAACATTACATGAAAGTCAACTTACAATTCTACCTGGTACATCCACAACTATAACGATTAGTCTTTATATAATCTCAAAAGAATACCACTTGTTCCTGAAAAGTCCACAAGCGACGATCCACCCTCGATATCCATCGATCAGCCTTCAGCATTCAACTTTAATCCCTCCGGGTTCACAAGTCAGCCATAGAGATGATCTCTACACAATGAGAATAACGCTACTAAGGTTAAAAATGATTCACGTAAATATTTTTGGGGATGTGTTTATGAATCAAATGTGTTTTATATAAGCAAAAAGTTTAAAATTTTTGTAATATGCATGTTGAAATCGTTCAAGCAAAAGTCTTAGAAAAACTAAACACAAAACAAGAATTTATAAAATGAACATGAAAATCGAGCTGGCGACTCATTCAAAAGATATTAGAACTCATTTGAATGAGACAAAAATATCATTTGAACCACTTTTTAACAAGCTTTTAATGAATTCCAATAGTGAGCCCCCATTAGATGTTCGTTCGATGTTGAGATAAAATGACCCTTCAAACGATAATGCCATTTAGTTCAGATGGGCATCTCGTTTGAACGAGGTTAAAAAAATTATTTTTAAAACTAAAAAATCCTCTTTCGGTTTCAACAAAAAATCATCATCCTATTTAAAGTTTATGAATAATTTTAAACACCAATTGTTTTATGCCTTTGTGGGATGTATGGAAGTCTTGAATGTTAGAGTCAGTTTGTTGTGACGGTACATGATGGTTTGTAACCAAATACGCCAAAATAGCCTTAAATATAGAAAGGCCTATACTATGAGCAATATAAGAAAACTTGATCTTACAAGTCTCCTTCAACCAAGGTGATAACTGTAATATAAAGGGAACTATAAGGAGAGCACGCACATGAATGGAGAAAAATAAGAATGGAGACTAGGCAGTCCTGTCAAAAAAATTTGAGATATTAACACTATTTTCATAGAAATGATCAACAAGATCATGGGTAAGATCAAAGACCAACAGGTCCTCAAGTGGCCAAAGATGATGGATGGAGACTCGAGTAAAAGAAATAGATCACTCAGGTGTGCCTGTCATAAAGAGAACGAGCATAAAATGGATAACTGTAAGTCCCTCAAGTCATATCTGGAGGAGTTGGACCAGGCAGGGTATTTGAACAAGTACGTAAAAAAGAAAGGTAAATAGGTCACTCCCAGTGCCGACCAAAAAATGGATAATATTTTAGAGGACGATGTAGGGCATGAATTCATTATTACCTAAGGTACCTTGAGTTCTAAATAGATTTAAGGAAACATTATTCGGATGAAGCTCAAGAAGTTAGCAGGAGGACTTTCAAATTGACCTTACAAAAATCTAAGCTAGTAGGCACAGGTGACCAAAAGACGTAGAGTAAAGCGTAGAGTCTCCACGAAATATCTGATTGGAGTGAGAACTATAAATCATGATGAACTTGTAATTACCATCATAATTTCAAACTAGGATGTGGATAAGCTATTACTAATTTAAGGGAGATCCAATGAAGTCACGTACTTGGAAATTTTTCACAAGCACAAACTAAGGTTAGAAGATTTGAAGGAAGTAACCAACCATCTGGTCGGCTTCACTGCAAAAATGACTATGCCATTAAGAAAGGTGGTCCTACCCATTTGGGAAGAGAACATGTCAAAACGGATCAAGTTCTTGGTGGTAAAATTTGACTCTCCCTATCATTCCATTCTTGAGAGAGTATGGCTACACTTCATGCAGGTTGTTCCCTTAAATTACCACTAAAAACTCAAGTCCATCACACATTGCAGACTAATAGAAATTAGAGGCAACTTGGTCGTACTCAAAGGTGATTTATCGCCACCTTCAGGCCTAAACAAAGGAAGATGAAAGAAAAAATTAAATTATTCCTGTAACATCTCAAGACAGAGATATACCATCCCAATAGAAACTAAAGCACGAAAGATTAGGAGTGGGATACATGAGAGTTGACCCCACAGATAGGGTCATGGATAAATTAGAGGAGGTAGTCTTTGATTAAGATCAGCCTAAAAGGAGATTGTTGTTCAATAACACACTGTTCGAGTAAGAGAAGGATCAATTGATTTTCAATTGAAGTAGAATCAAGATGTGTTTACATGCGAGCCGTATCATATACCTAGGATCAATCTCGAAGTTGCATTCCAAAAACTTCACATTAATCCCATGTATCCTCCAATCACATAAAAGGCTCACCGAACTACCCCAAAGAAAGCAAAGTCAGTGGAAATATACATAAGGAAACGTTTAGAGGCAACGTCCATCAGAGAAGTTTAATTCGCCAAATTTCTCTCAAACACGGTAGTGGTCGACAATAGTAGGGTAACTAAAGAGTGTGCGTGGACTTTATGATCTCAACAAGGCCTGCACCAAGACAGTTTTTCTCTTCTTAAGAGTGATTAGTTGGTCGATGTTATAGGCATCCATGAATGGATGAGTTTTCTGGATGCATACTTAGAGTATTTTCAGATGCCTTTGTTCATTCACGACTAAGACAAAACTTCATTCATAACCACTCTGGGCCTATATTGTTAGAAGGTCACGCCTTTCGGCCTTAAAAATATAGGGGAAACATACCAAAGATTGGGTATAAGGATGTTTAAGAAACTATCGGGAGACAAACTGGTATTATACAGTGAACCTAAGGTTATGAAAGCAATGAACCTTAAGAAGTTTTACTTTTAATAATACCTTAGTCTAATTATATTTTAAACTCAAGGACTTACGGTGTTTGTCATGAAAAACATGAAAACACATGAATTACTTAAGTAAAATCCCTATGGGGAATCCCTAGACACCAACCTGACGTTAGCGGTTTAAAATGCTAAGTGAGTGGATAACTCAAAAAGTATGTGCATCTTTGTCAGAGCTTTCTCAAAACCTAAGGTAGTGTGATGAGACAACCTAAAAGGTAAGAAAAATAATAAACACTAGTTGAACAGAACAACATGGAAAAATGCCAAGTATGAAATTATACGAACACTTATGTTATTTCACAAAATTCATAAATATAATACAATATAACAAAGATAACATGGTTATCACCCTCGGTAAGTGGTCGACCCAGTAAAAGATGTTCTTCAATTATCTTAGGGGTTGGTTCGGAACTCATCATCGCTATCATAAGATGTGAAGTTGATCTTGACCAGCTAATAGGGAACAAAACCAATGGGGACCCAACTCTCTTCACTTCCAAAGGGAAGGTACCAGTACACGGGACAATAAACATAGTACTAGTACCAAAGTTGAGAGTCCTCTAGGACTTTTAGGAGCCCCGAAGAATTAAACCAACCATGCTTATAAGCTAGATACTTTGCCTCATCTAGATTAATGGTGGCACCCATCCCCCCTTCATCATGACCAACAGTCCATGATGCACAAGGAACCATTATAAAGAGATAACAAAGCTTGATTTTGTCAGGACTTATTCCCATCATCAAGACTCCTTCCCTCTTTAGGTCTTCCTTGGCCTCGATACGCTTCTTCTTAAGAGAATCATTCTCAATATAGAGGAGAGAAAAATTGTCACCAATATTTTTGTACCTGGTGAGTTGTCCCCTTTAAGAATTCACCTCATCCTTTATGAGTGAACCAACATCATCAAGGTCCTTCACATAATCTTTTAGCTTAATTACTAAGGCAAGCTTCTCCTTGTAGTATTTGACTATCTCTTATAGAGCCTTTCAAATAAAAACAAACGTTTGACTATCTTGAGTGCTAGCCCCATGCCCAAGGATAGAGTTTAAGTTACCAAAAAATGAGGTTTCCAAAGGAACATTGATAGGCTACAAGAATAAAAGGACAAATCTCAGAAAATGGTAAACAAAAAAGTCAGGTCATTAAAAATATTATTTCATTGATAATAAAATAATGCAAGAAGAAATAAAAGATATAAAAAACCTATGGAACTAATCCTAACCAGTTAATGGTCTTCTCAAAAACATCCTAGGCCTTGCCCTTATCTGCCTCAGAATTTCCCAAGTCAGATTAAGGGGCTACTCGTCTATCTTCCTCGGCCCTTAGTGGTGAACATGGATTAATATCCCAAAAGATCCCTAACTTGATCGGGACGTTGGCCTTCCTTAGGGAAACAGCCCAACCTTTTTTAAACTTGGACCTCCTTATAAAGTTCAACTGATGCTTGGCATAGTTAAAGGACTCTTCAAACCTTGTTTGGTAGCCTTCATCCTTGTCAATATAAATGGCATTAAGTTATTCCTCCTTCAACTGATCATACTCGACCATCATCTGGTCATGATCAGTTTTTGTCTTACTAAATTCCACTATATACCGAGTAGGGTTATCCTTTAATCTAGTCATATCTAAGTTTGTCGATGATTTCTCAGCCTCATAGACCTTATAAATAGGATCCAAAATAGATTCAAAATTCTTCAAGGTGATTGTGAGATCATTCACCTTAGATTACTTGAAGAGCTTCTCTAGAATGGTGATAAAGTCAGGCTAAAAATGCATAAAGAAATAAAAGAGTAAGTGTCAACACTTGAGTAAAAAAAATATCAAAAGTAAGTGTCGTTCTTATTAAAGACAATGCCTGAGTGGCGGGAAAGGATAACTGAACATGAGTCAGCTTGCCAAATTGCTCGCGGTCAAGTGGTAGAACTCCCCCTTCAACAAACCAAAGGTCAAGGAGGGTTTTTTAGCCACCGACATCACTTAATGGCCTTTCTCAGAATTATGGGCATCACACTTTTTGGACGGTATCACAGTTATTGAAAATGAATGGACCTTCACCTTCTTATTTTTATCTCAGACTAGGGAGTCTGATATAGTTATGGGGATAAAATGACCCTTAAGATCAGTCCTCTTAGAAATATTAGCCTTAGGAGAAATGGGCATCATGTCATTCTCATCTACTAACAAAATTCTTATCTTAAGATCCATTATTTCGTCCTCACTAGAGAGGATGGACTTAAAATTCAGAGATTTTAAATAGGAGGAAGTAGAAGTTTTCTCGCTTATTGAAGGAATGCAGACGTTAGAAATTATGTCTATCGAGCGAGCAGTAAAGATACATGTAGAGTCTTTGCACTCAAGCAGAAAAGAGTTAGACCTTAGTGATCACCACTTAGATCAAGTGGCTTCTTATATCCCTAAACCTTGAGAAACTCTTCCCTGTTAAAATGAGAGGGATAGGATCCCTTCTTTCATCGAGCTAAATAAAAGATATAAAAAAGCCACCAGTAATGATATTATCAAATAAATCTCGAAGCAAGAGAAATAAAGGTTAACCTATGTCCCATCCCCTCTCTGAGAATAAAAACCCACGATACTGCTTGCCTTAAAAATAGTGGATTTTGCTAATTTTTGGCAATAAAACCTTAATTCCAATAGCCTTAATAGAATTAGGAAGGTTAATAGCTAAAGCCCTATCAGCCTTCCTCGCCTTCAAATAAAGTAGCCTGGCTGTTGTATGGGACTAAGAGTAGCAATACCTACTTTTTGGAATCCGTATACGGGTCCCATACAACTCATTAATTTTGTGGACATTGTGATGGTTCGTCAATTATTTGGGACACAGTGAGCATTCACCATTTCAAAAAAGTCGTAAAACTCTAGAAATAGTTGATTTAGGGGAAAAATTATCCCCCTAGCCACTGAGAGAGTCTTAATCCAATGTCCACCCGCAATTGAGTTACAATCGTTGGGAACTTCAGTACACTTAATAACTATCGGATGAGGAATCGAATATATCTTTTGAATTGCCCTATAGTCTTTTGTTGACAAAGTACACCATTTTATCAATGATAAGAAAAGAAACTCAAAGAGACAAAAATTCCTAAAAAATAAATAAATTATTTAGAATCAATGAATGAAAATGAAGCTAAGGATGAAGAAGACTTATAAGCAAACAGTATGAAGGTTGAAGCTCCACAAGTTTATTTTGAATGAATTTAAGTATGTAAACAATAATGTAGATTCTTTATTAAAGGCATAATGAAATCCCGAGTGTTTTAATCATATGGGAGTAGAACCCATGATTCATCAATGCAATTGGCAGTTCATTTTAAAAAGATTATCAACGTATCCTTATTATGATGGGATAATTATGAAGCATCACCCGCAGGACTTAGAGATAATTATGTGAGACAACCAACTGATTGGGCCAAGCAATGTCTCAAAACACTTTATCCCATTCATGCCAAAGAGTTTTGAAGGAGATTGTGGGGTGAAACTTGGAATGGCCAAAATCACCATGGCCCAAGTGGTCCCAACCTAGAAAGAAGATGCGTATTATTCAGGTCAAATGTCACGAGGGGAAAGTATGGAGAGGTCAATATTGTTATTAAAAATCTCTGAGGAGATTAACATAAATGAATAAATGGGCCAACCAACAGTTGGGATAAGTTCAGCATAACTCAACCACCTCTATTGTTATAAATAGAATCCTCACCCCGGGGGTAAAGTGGCATATAACTACCCATTTATGGAGGCAATTACTAAACCACATGAATCCTTTTATTGTAAGATTGTTTATTTCTTATTTGGTTATGATTTCATAGATTCATTATTTGTGATTACTTTTAGTCACAATATATGCCTAGGATTTCCTATAAATTTATCATCATATTCCTTGGTTGTATCCACATTGAGTTACATATTTTTCTATTTTTTCATTGTCCTTCGGCTGTTCATACCAAAACATTTTTGTTGTATAATTTGATTTTCTATCTTTTTCGATATACATATATCACATATGATTCATTTTAACCTACATGCATATATATTGTACCATATATTTCATATATTGCTAATTACATGCATATTATTTCATATATTGTAATGTATTGGTATTGTAACCTTATTGATTAGAGAGTATTTTGTCATTACGTATGCCCTTCAAAATACACTATAAATTGAGAAATTTCCATCAGAATATAATGAAAGGATTTGATTTCTACATCAAAATAAAACTAAAATTTTGATGTTGTATTAGATTAAGGGTGTCATTTATAAACCTTTGTATATGTTGGAATTTGATCACGGTTGAATTTGAAAAGGAAAATGTTATATATGAAAAAAAATGATGACAAAAAAGTGGTCAAGGCTATTACTTTGAAGTTATGGGATGTTGCCTTCAAAAATCGAAAATATTTACGTGAATTTTGAAAAATGGTGAAAGTCGTCACTCGAAAAAGCATTTTTAAACATGCGAAGTGAAAATATTTTATCAATCTTAAATTGTGTAACACCGAATATATGAGACTTTAAGCATTTGATTTTATAAATCGATAAAATGAAGATGAAAAAAGTGGTAGTTGAATAATATAGATTAAAATAAACTTCTTCTATGTTTTATAACCAAATTTCAAGAGTGACTTAAAAAAACTGTTTCAATTCTTTATTTTATTGGTTAATGCTCATTTTATTAGTCTATATCACGAGTCATTTATTTAAATCATCCTTGTTTACAATAGCTTTAATTTTGAGGACATTGAATGCTACATTATTCTTTTATTCAAGTATTTAATATAACCATACACGTTTAGTATGATTTTTGAAAGCACATTTGGTCATATCAAAGTTTTTTGGGGATATAGTATATTTGATTCAACTAAGATGTTCGTGATGTACATTTGCACATCCCTTTCTTCCCACAAATTTTGGAATCCCATCCTTTCCTCAGGACCTATGAAGATTTGATTTCACAACAGAATAAAAATGGAATACATAAAATTAGTCTGGAGTAACACTCCCCTGAATAAACCAAATATTGAATAAATCCCAATAGAAAAGTCTGAATAAGTAAATAAATCCAAAACAGATACAAAATTGAATGTTTGAGAATGCTATCTGTAAATGGAAATGGGCGACATTCCCTAACTGATGAGTAACCCTGAATAGAAACAAATGAAGAATGTGAAGGCGTCTAATACCGAGATCCTGTAACTTTCACAGCAGCTACATCACGTCAATGTAATGGAATCCCCAATGCTACGAGTCCCTGTGGCTGGGCACCTAAAAGGTTTTTACAAAAATAGATTTGGAATCAAACGGGTCAGAAATCAAGATGAAAACAGTTTAAAAATATAGCAAGTGTTTAATCGCAATAAATAGTAAATATTATATACATGTTAGTTGCTTACTTTCGCATGAGTTTCTCACCTCTCAACTAATGTGCACGCCTAACATAAACTCTTAACCCATCCTAGTTATGCCACTATCTAACTACTCCATACTAACTCCTGCTTTCACATTCTAATATAGGGTGCGTACTCGTATTAGTCAAGCAAGTCATATATATAACTCACATTCACTTTAATCAAAGTACTTATCTCAAGTGCTATTATAAATTTTCACATTTTTAACCCATTTAAATATCTTACTCATTCACATCTACTAAGCAACAGTGAACCAGTCACAAGTACATATACAAATCACTCTCAGTATACATATACATATAAGGCACCCCTAGGCTAAGTTAGAGTGCAGGCATACTCTACTATAAAATCCAATTACATCACATACATAAGTATCACGTGTTCCGAATCACTCAAGAATCGTCTCAATATAAATCACACATATCGGGGGCGAACATAGTTAACATACCCATAGGTCACGAACATACCTACGCTCCCATGGTCAGCTGACTTATCAACTCACAAATAAGTCATTCACAGTCCTATGTCCTTAAGGTACCAATCTAAATCCCCCTAAAGGCACACAAAGATAAGTGGGTCCTTTTCTAAAACTCGACCTCCCGTGATAACAAGTATGGTAGGTATGTCATACACACCATAATCCAGATACTAAGTAATCACACAACTTAGGTAATCATCACATTAATATAGGTATACACTAGACCTATATTTTAACTCTCATACGTATCATAGTTTCATCCCGAATATTCCACGTGATATGTTTACCACAAAAACTCTAGTCGTATAAGTCTGAATACTTAAACCTACCTCATAAGGTTACAAAGTCACACACTAGTCTCTCAGGTTATCTCAGTAATTACAAGTCCCTCTTCTACTGGTACTAATCTTAAATTAACATCCATTCCCATTATAGTCCCAATTCAAACGATTTCTAACTGTACCCCACTCTGTAGACCCTCGTAAGTGATAATATCTAATTCCATAAGGGAAACCATTTTTTCGAGCATCAACTAAGACCCGACTGACCTTAACTAAGTCCCACAATACTATATTAATCACCCTAAGAATCATTATAGTTTTTGGGATTTATATTAACCCTTAAAGGGGAAAACTTTCAAAAATCAGGAGAGATCGATCGATCGAAGGCAAAGAATCGATCGATCAAAACAGTCGATCGATCGACATTCTTGATTCGATCGATCGATCAAGTAGGTGGTTGCCCAAAAATTCTTTACACAGTTACGGGTTCTCCAAATTTACACCCCAAATCTTCCATTACAACATCCCAAACTCCCAATAAAGTATACTAGTCATTACACCAACATGTTTCCATACTCTCTAACGTTTTCGAATCATTCAACCATCATGAATTAATAGTTTCTTGGATCAAAAGTCATACATATTCCTCTAAATCTAGTTCTTCAATATTTCTTCAAGAACATCACATTTCTCAACATTAATTCGTAAATTTGTACACATGGATTATGATTTCATTGCCTCTACATACCAGAAGTTCATGTACATGCAAAGCTTACCAATATTCAATGTTTAATTCTCCCAATTTATAAAATTCTCAATTTTCCAAGTCTACTCTCCAATTCTAATCTACATGGATAATATATATTTTCTGAATCAAAACAAGTTAAATCACTTGCCTGGGAATGAAGATTCTGATCCTTTGAAGAAATTAAAGGATGGTTCTCTTTCACTTTTCGGTCACAAATCCGGTGATGGTGGTGGCGTGTGATGGTTATGGCTATGGAAAATCTTGGAACTTCTCCTCTCTATTCATGTTGCCCACTCTTTATTTTTGATAGATAATGGACCTAGTGGCCCTAAGATTGGATGATAAATAACACCTAATTTTCATAGGTCACTATTCATAAAAAAATAAAATGACTAAAATACCCTCACGGGTTGCCGGTTAGGCCTAAAAATGCCTCGGGATCCAAAATAAACCTCCGACTAGTGTTTTCTGACTATTTAGATCCTTCTAGATGCGTTGGCGCACTCAAAATGACCATACGGATGGTACAAATATAATTTACTTATAATTTCATTTAAATTGATTCTTGACGCGACTAACACGCACGTCCCAACTTAATTTTCGAATTGTCGTATTTATAACTCGCGATAATATTAAAAAATTCAATAATCACGTATTACCATAATCACTCAGTAATATTCAACATTATCATCATAATCAAATACAAACTCATTTAAATTCGAATTAATTTCCAATTAATTATCCCAAATTAATTTAATTAATACCACAATTAAAAATAATTTCAATTAATTAATCTCATAATTAAAAGCCACAAAATTATGGGTTATTACATACTTCCCCCCTAATAACAGAATTTCATCCCGAAATTCGAGAAAGTAAGGCATACCTAGAAAATTAGGTATCCTCCAGTACTCAAAACAAAGTTCAAAGTGAGGCTCAATCGCTATAGCCCCTGCTTCACAACAAGCTTGTTAAACACTCTCGACACTTTATCGGTTATAGGGTCACACCTTACTAAATGTACCTCACCTTGTGTTCTTAGTAAACAACTGTGACACCCTGCCTAATAAAATACCGGGTGATCAGTCCTATACCAAATTAAAACAGGAATCCCAGTTGGATCATCCTCATCATCACTGTCGAAAACTTTTGAAGACTTACTAACCACCTAGTATTCCAAAAGCTAGTGCCAATTTTAACTTTTTAATTAAACCAAAACAGTACATGCGGAATTAAAATATAAATAATTCACACAACTGAATGAAAATAAACTGAATCATAATTACACAACTTGCCGAATAAATCACCGGCCACCAAAGAAATAATCCAATACAAATATTCAACACCTGAATAAAATACACCTGAAAACTGTACCGAGAAGTCTGGGCGACAAGCCCTAAATAAAACTGAAACTGATACAAGATTCGTACTCTAGGAATGAATGAATGATGCGTCTAATCCAAACTCCTGCTAGCATCCACATATGCCGCAGTTTCGTGTCCCTAGAATAGAATATCAATCTTGGCGTCCCTGTGGCTGGACACCTAAAATGTTTTGAAAATAGTTTTATAGCAAGGGTTAGAACCCATAACATTTTGAAAATATTTAGCAAGTGAATTAACTGTAGTAATTTAAAAAGCATGAATGTGCTTCATATTTAAGTTAGTGTCGCACTCCCTTGTGGGCATTCTCACCCCTCCACTATTGTGCACACCTACCGGTTACCTTAACCCCACCTAGTTGTGCTACCCCGTCCAACTAGTCCTGGTATAACCTTGCTGTGCCATACTACTCTAACCCGAGTATAATGATTTCCTGAATTATAAGTTATTTCACAATTAACTTAATTAATTCCTTCTTAATGAATATCATATAACCGTAACACAAGTTATAAAAATTTAATACGTCACACTCTGTATTATTTCCAAAAATGATTAACTTAATTAATTTCTCATTAATTAACAGCATATAATTGTAACCCGAGTTATATAAAGTAAATACATCACACACTATATTATCTCCTACATATAATATTTGCTGCCATATTATACGTACCTTTACTAACATCCACACATATATCATACGTGTATCCATCCTTCCGAGTATACCCTCACCGGATGATTTCCTCTAAAATGCTATCTCACTATGTGTGCTCACAAAACCTAGTTCCCCAAGTTGGAATCGCGCACCAACATGGCCCAAAATATAAACATAGTGAAGGAGGTCATATTCCTTCCCTGAAAGTGAGATACATCCCTCACCCATATATACCGGACGCTATGACCTGGGGATATACTCACCCTACTCCTCAAGCTAGGGGATTCACCCACATCGCGCAACCTCCCTTGATAGCATTAGAGTATTTGATTTGAATAAATATCTAGTCACTGATATTTAATATCACACACAATATAATCACGTATATATATACTATCACTGTACCGTATATATATAATATAAACCCCGGCTTTACCATGTACTCAAAATCCCGTACACTGCGTGTAATTTAATATCACACACAATGTCTACACGTATATATATATATATATATATATACTATCACTATACCGTATATATATATTATAACCCCTGGCTTTACCGTGTACTAAATATCCCGTACACTGCCCGAAATTTCTTGAGTCTGTGGCCCGACTCAACGTAATTAATTTTCTCACTTAATAATTTATCGTCTTTCCGAGTCTATGGTCCGACTCTAATATATTTAACTCATACTTCAATTTATATAATATTTTCCCCGAGTCTATGGTCCGACTCCAATTAAATTAATTAACACACTTATTAATTTAATACCTCCCCGAGTCTATCGTCCGACTCTAATTAAATTAATTAACACACATATTAATTTAATAATTACCCGAGTTTACAATCCGACTCTTATTTAATTAATTTACACTTTAATTAATCAACAAAAATTCGAGTTTGCAATCCGACTCTAATTAAATTAATTATCACATTTATTAATTTAATCCTACCCGAGTCTACAATCCGACTCTAATTAAATTAATTATCACATTAATTAATTTAATCCTACCCGAGTCTATAATCCGACTCTAATTAGTTACTTTCTCTCAATAATTAATTTAACACTTAAATGTCACTTAACCAACATACCCGAACTCGCTCACTTGGTCCAATTTACATCTCATAACATCATACCCGCATTTTTGCCTACAATGTGTCACAACTGCATCTGCATAAACTCCCCAATTATATTTACCTATAATTATCAACATACCCGGACTCTCCCACTTAGTCCAAAGTTAAATATTTGTCCTCAATTCCTTTAATAATGTAGCGTCACCCAACTACTATACTCGAATATCAATCCTCGGCCCAATATCAAGAATTATGAATTATTTCTCCAAATTCGTTCATCTCATGACATACCGTTCACACCCTCCTAAACCCAATTATATCACCCTATAATTGTTAAGGAAATATGTGTCCCATATAAATTTATCACCAAATAAAAGTAAGGGATTAAAGTTGAAATAAAATCCTCATTATAAACAAACTGGCCGAACTGTCAAGTTCCTGGGATCGTCGATCGATCGATGGCCCCCGATCGATCGATCGATCGATCCTTCATGGGCAGCTCTTCTTCCCCACTGCATTACTCCATTAACGAAAATTCAAGGTTTGTAAACCTTAATTTCAACCCCTGGTCAAGTCATCCCATCACATAAACATATGAACTTTGATTCTATACATCATATACACCCTCTAGTATATAAATTTCTCAACTTATCTCACAATTTTCGAAATGGGTTTTCCATTAAAATTCATAAATATTGTTCTACAAACCAAATTCCAAATCTAGATTTTTCCCTTGTTTATATTCCGAATTCTTATTCCAATTAAACATCTATACTCAGATATGTTCAACACAACAATTTCTACTATGAACCTCATCCAATAGTTTCATGAACAAAAACCCCATTTTGTACCCATTTATCCCCAAACGAATTTTGGTTTACACATCACTACGATATGAATTTATTATCATAAATTTTGAAATCGTAACAGTTAACCACTTGCCTGTAAGTGTTCGTAGTGTCTGATCCGTTGGCGTAGTCCCTCGATTTGGCTCCAAAATCTCCAAATTGGATTTTGCTAAGCTTTCCCCCAATTTCCTCTCAAGCCCTAGGCTTAGATTTGTGATGGCTGATGATTTCCTAATCCTTCACTTAAGTTAAAACCCTCAATCCCGTTTTTCACCTAATGAGCTTAATTAAAGTGGCCCAACTCACCCCGTGTGGGCCCGGCTATGCCCAAAAATACTCTGAGAGCCAATTACTACCCCGGGTACTCTTTTCTGACTATCTCGATCCATCCGGAGTCAAACGCGCACTCAGAATTGACATTCGAATTAATTTATAAAAATCCTTATCTCACACCCAATTTAGTCTATACCGACTCCCGGCTGGGATAAGTGTATACCCCGTCATAATACCCGAAATGACGTAGTTAAATTATTACTATTTACTTAGTAAATAAATTTCCCTAAACATTAACCATTCACTCCCCGATTAATATTTAAATATATATATTTCCATAATTAATTCAATTAAAATTACAACACACAAGTAATTCAGAATTCCCGAATTAATTAAATATTAAATGCACAAAATACGGGGTGTTACAACAACATTCGAATAAGAATATCCTATACATCATTGGCCACATTATCTCAATATTATTGGGAGGTTACACCTCACTTCTTTTCAATTCCCGCATTTATCTAAACACAAAACTCCCATCCTGGGAGAAATCATAGAACATCTGACTACTCTTGTCCATTCTTCGAATCTCTGTTCCCAGCATTGTAACTTTTGTAAAAGTAAAAATCCACCTAAGAGTGTTTGTGGTTATTTCCCTTTAGTCAAATTACTCTAACTTCTAACTAATCCAAAATTCGGATAATCCGTTAACTTCTAAACATCTAGAGGAAGGATAGTAAGGTTTTTCTACCCAAAACCTTTGTAGGCACCTTGTCCACTATAAATAGGTACAAGTGCTTTCACATAACTCTACCATTAGGTAATATCCTCTCCCCATTACCATATTATACTTCACTTACTAGCTATTCCCGTTGTGGAAATAAAATGATCGCAATGAGTCCAAAATAACTTTCGTACAGCTCCACCATTCGTCAATAACCTTGCGCCTACTCCTCGGTATATAGGTGAGACACCCTTCTCAAAATGAAACTTTATCCCCACTATATACCCCATGTTGAAGGTGGATTTCGGGGATCTCATCCCAGTTTAGAATAATACTGGGTAGGACCACGTACCGGTGCTATCACTATCTAATCATGTAAATCACCCAAGGATATAACAATTACTTTCCTTCTGGACAACCCGTTCCACACGTTCGAAGGAACTCATTACATAACTTTAGGTTTTGCAAACCATAAAAGAAATTTACCAACTTGATTCTTCCACTACTGGAATCGTCGGTTTAATACAAACTATTTGGCTGATCTTTTTACTCCAACTGTTTTCTATCTATGAGCGGTGCACATGGATAATACTTATAATGTCCCGCTCAACATCGACTTTCACTTATAATTTCTCCCATTCAGTGGTACTTAATAACCCTCTTCTTCCTTCGGCGTATTCCCAAAAATTTTGACTCGTGCACTTTTTGCCACGATGTGAATCCTTATACCTTATTGACATCAGTATTCTATTCACGTGCAAGTCTCTCTCAATATTCTACTGGGTAGAACTCCGCTCCAATTTGTCTATAATAGCTAATTATTTTCCTTCTCAAGGGATACCCCTTTTTAAATGGCTTCCTTCCGCCTTTCAAACAAATTTGGAAATGCTACTCTGATTGCACATGAATATATAGATTGTCGTTCTTCTCACGACACTTAATCCACTCTACAACTTCCATTTTGTCATATTAGTCCCACATGCATAAATTTCACCCATCTATTTCCATGTCTCTTCTTCTGTCGATCCAGACACCAGCAAACCAAGGTGTCTAGACACCCTATAAATCGTGCATACGGTTTTAAACATAATACGCTTCATTCGTACTCCAAACTCTTTATACCCCTGTATTTGCAACGTGGATATACCACTTGGACGTTCTCAGTCACCCCCAACTTTGAAATTTCAAATCCTCCTAAGCATCATTCCATCCTTCAGCACGCCAGAATAAAATAAAATTTTCAGTACTTCTTCACTACATAACTGGCTCTACTGGCCTTATATCGTAATTTACCCCATTAAATTTCAGTTATAACTACATACTTCCATAATGACCGAGGTACCCAACTCATAGACGAATGACTAAACATTTCCCTACTACCAACCTTACGCTAAGTTTCATGCATGGGATGTCTCGCAAAGTGAAATCCAAACAAGGAAACCCCCAATACACTACTACCTAGCATTGTCAGTCATCGGAATTCATCAGGCTCTTTATCCATAAACATCATGCAAATATAATCGGGGCTCTCAAAATACCATCCCCAGACGCACAACTATGAGTATTAACTTCCACATCTCTAAAGGGTGATATAACAATGCACTCTTCCTATTACCACATCCTGAGCATTAATAATAATAACCATCTAAATCTTTTCGCTGAATAGTAAACCAAAAACACTCCGAATCATATCAATAAAGTCCCTACACATACCGGGATCAAATATTTGAGACCATTATACCTTTAGAAGTCTCAATAATATATATACATATATATAAATATATAAACGTGAGCCCGACCCTCTCGCAGATAGGGTCTCGCCAGAACAAAATATTCTACACCAAGGTAGTAACCTCGATAGACTTGAAACGACCGCACACTATCGATTTAATCATTATTATAAAACCATAATCAGGATAATATCGTACTCGTGTAACACATCACATAAACAATTAATTTCAATAAAGTATATACCACTATCGATATACCTAATCATCCTCCGCGGATAACACTAAAGGTAACCCCACTATACCAGGGAAAATATTCACATAAATAATAACATTGCCGATATATGCACTCTTACTAAAATCACCATCGCTCGGTAACTTTATTGCTATCCGGATCATTCAAATGGGTCCCTTGATGGGTCTCCCCCTTAGGGTGCTTCACCAACAACGTCTCACCTAGTCTTGCTTCCTGACAAAATTCTTCGATTCTTGTACTCCCCGTGCAAGGAAGCGTTAACATCCTAAATGACAAAACGTGACATTGTCACCATCTGCATTGACTGTCCAAGTAGAATTTCCCATAAGTGCTAGCAATTCTTCTTATGAGTTAATTTTTCCCTTTAAAATCCTCTTCTCCATTGTACCTACTTCATCCCATACAAGGTTTGCTTAATTAATTAAATTGCTCTTTACAAGGGATCTCTGTCTGGCCCTCTATGTGATTTCAGTACAACGTTCACATCTTATGTTGAACATCTGATGAAGGAACATGAGGTTAAAAAGTACTTAGTATCCTTCCGTTGACACAACTTTCCACTAATAAATGTGGTAATTGACTCCTACCATAATAACTTTGCTCCGACAAGCCAAGAAATTTTTACCCCAAATTTCACTTCCGGTTAGCCACACTCCGACATATGCCCAAGCCTTTGGATATTTTTCCTTCGTTGGCTAACACGAACGATTTTCGCACTCTTATAATTTCCACTACTGATTCTCTTCAATGTTTCATCAAACATTCTCCCATCCAACCTTTTTGTGTGAGTCTAATTCAACTCCACTTTCTACTATAGTGGTACCTGAAAGTCATATATTATGACCAAGTACCGTTTATTGTCTTGGCTTTCCACACCATAATAGGGGTGACCTTAACTACGATCATCTTTCTTAAATATACCCAATAACCTCAACTGAGCCATGACTCCTACTGTCCGCCTAACAGTCCTCGCCTGACATACTGCATTGCTCGACACATGAACACACCCGAATGCAAATAAGATTCACTATCATATACATTATAGCAGGAGAATGGAATCTCACCTAAGAAATCAAACATCCTAAACGTAGGGCTCTGTATCAAAGAAAGCAACATTGTAAGCATAATAAGCGACATAAATCCTAAAGGACACTTGAACCTGATACTCTGATACCACCTGTGACACCCCGACTAATTAAATCTCGTGTGGCTACTCCTTTATGAAATTAATACAGAATATCAAGTAGGTTCAGTCTTAGCATCACTTTCGAAAACATTTAATTTATTACTAGCCACCTAATATTTAAAAAGTGAGTTCCTAAAACTTATTAAATTCAATGAATATGCAACCAATTAAAATAAACTAACCATAAAACATCCACATCATAACCACAACAGAATAAAAATGGAAAACATAAAATGAGTCTGGAGTAACACTCCCATGAATAAACCAAATATTGAATAAATCCCAATACAAAAGTCCGAATAAGTAAATAAATCCAAAACTGATATAAAACTGAAAGTCTGAGAATGATATCTCTAAATGGAATTGGGTGACATGCCCTAACAGATGAGTAACCCTGAATAGAGTCAAGTGGAGAATGTGACGGAGTCTAATACCGAGATCCTATAACTTCCATAATAGCTACAACACATCAATGTAATGGAATCTCCTATGCTTGGTGTCCCTGTGGCTGGGCACTTAAAAGGTTTTTACAAAAATAGATTTGGAAGCAAACGACTCAGAGCCCGAGGTGAAAACAGTATAAAAATATAGCAAGTGTTTAATTTCATTAAACAATAAATATTATATACATGTTAGTTGCGTACTCTCGCATGAGTTTCTCATCCCTCAACTAATGTTCACGCCTAACGTAAACTCTTAACCCATCCTAGTTATGCCACTATCTAACTTGTCCCTACTAACTCCTGCTTTCACATTCTAATATAGGGTGCGTACTCGTATTACTCAAGAAAGTCATATATATAACTCACATTTACTTTCATCAAATTACTTATCTGAGGTGCTATTATAAATTTTCACATTTTTAACCCATTTAAATATCTTACTCATTCACATCTACTAAGAAACAGTGAACCAGTCACAAGTATATATACAAATCACTCTCAGTATATATATACATATAAGTCACCCCTAGGATAAGCTGCAGTGCACGCATACTCTGTTATCAAATCCAAGTACATCGCGTACGTAAGGATCACATGTTTCGAATCACTCAGGAACCGTCTCAATACAAATCACACATATTGGAGGCGAACATAGTTCACATACCCATAGGTCACACACATACCTACGCTCCCATTATCATATTACTTATCAACTCACAAATAAGTCATTTACAGTATTATGTCCTAAACTTACCAATCTAAATCCCACTGAAGGCACAAAAAGATAAGTGGGTCCTTTTTCCGAAAGTCGACCTCCAGTGATAGCAAGTATGGTAGGTATGTCATACACACAATAATCCATATACTAAGTAATCACATAACTTAGGTAATCATCACATTAATATAGGTATACACTAGCCCCATATTTTAAGTCTCATATGTATCATAGTTTCATCCCGAATATTCCACGTGATATGTTTAACGCAACAACTCTCGTCGTATAAGTCCGAATACTTAAACCTACCTCATAAGGTTACTAAGTCCCCACTAGTCTCTCAGGTTATCTCAGAAATTCCAAGTCCCTCTTCTACTGGTCCTAACCTTAAATTAATATCCATTCCCATTAAAGTCTCAATTCGAACGATTTCTAACCGTACCCCACTCGGTAGACCCTCATAAGTGATAATATCCAATTCCATACCATTTTTTCGGGCATCAACTAAGACCCGACTGACCATAACTAAGTCCCATAATACTATATTAATCACCCTAAGAATCATTATAGGTTTTGGGATTTATATTAAACATTAAAGGGGAAAACTTTCAAAAATCAGGAGGGGTCGATAGACCGAAGGCAAAGAATCGATCGATCGAAACAGTCCATCGATCGACATTCTTGAGTTGATCGATCGATCAAGCATGTGTTTACCCAGAAATTCTTTACACAGTTACGAGTTCTCCAGATTTACACCCCAAATCTTCCATTACAACTTCCCAAACTCCCAACCAAGTATACTACTCATTACACCAACATGTTTCCATACTCTCTAACGTTTTAGAATCATTAAACCATCATGAATTAATAGTTTCTTGGATCAAAAGTCATAAATATTCCTCTAAACCTAGTTCTTCAATATTTATAACTCGCGACAATATTAATAAATTCAATAATCACATATTACCATAATCACTCAGTAATATTCAACATTATCATCATAATCAAATACTCACTCTTGTCTCGCTAGTTATTTAAATTCGAGTTAATTTCCAATTAATTATCCCAAATTAATTTAATTAATACCATAATTAAAAATAATTTCAATTAATTAATCTCATAATTAAAGGCCACAAAATTACGAGGTATTACAATCTAGTGAAAATTCAACATATTGGTATGTTTTCTTCCCATATTTTAGGAATTTCTTGTTTTAGGTTTAAGGGTTTGGTGTTGTAGATTTTATTTGTTTGTGTATGAATTTGTGTCATTAATGGATTAGTCTACTTATCTGGTGATTAGATTTGTTAGCTTGGAGTAGTTATTCTTAAGTTTATCTTTATATTTGTTAATTTTCTATTTTTGACTCATTTTAGGATTTTGTTACTCTAATGTCAATTATTGGTTGGAATTCATGATTTTTTGACCTCCTGTCTTAGATGACACTCTCACATATATTTTTTTTATTTGATACCAAGGTCTAGATTATTTTCATACTAATTTTCATATAGTATTTCTCTATTTTTTTTACCTTAGTTTATGATTTTAAGTCTATTAATGTGTATCCTAAATTGCATTCCCATGCCTCATCATCTACCAATGTCGATTCTAGATTCAATATGATTTTTTCTTAGCACTCCACGCATTCATAAGATTTTGTTGATTTGAATTCTTTATCACGCACACGTGTCTCTCCATTGAGATCGTGATACCATTTTTTAATTATGATCATTTTCATATTTTTCCTAGAAAAATTCCCCTCAAATATTTCCAGCTAAGGATTATTACAAAATAATATATTAGTAACATCTTACATCCTACCTATTATCCACCCTCATGAGATGTACCATAATCATGCACGCTTCTTGTATGGTATAAGTAATGATTATAGGATGTGTTTGAAAAGAAAAATGTTTTTATCTAATGATTTCTAATTCTAAGGACGAATAGAAGTCTAGTTCATTACCCTTCGACCATCTACTATTTGATCGTGTGCTTACCTTAGAAGTAAAGATTTTTATTTGTATGATTGAGGTGATGGAAAGACTATAAGGTAGTAATATAATGAAACCCTATTAAAATTTCATCTCTTGGTTAGGTAGCTAAATGGTCTTCCATTTCCACAGCATATATCACCTCCAAGCTCTCCACATTCTTTTGGGCCATCTCGTGAACCTAGTTCCTGTTATATTTGATAAGAAGAGTATTGGATAAGATGGATTATTAAATTATGATTTCCATTGAATCTTGCCCTCTCCCCACATATGATGTGTAATTACAAATTCTTGTCCTCTATGGATATGAATTGTTCATACTCTAAGCAATCTTCTGACGAGTATCAACAGAGCACCAACGTTCAATTAGATAAAACTAAAGAATCCTTACAAGCAATGTTGTAAATCGCGTAGCACATCGCACAAGCAGTTCATGCATTTCAGACTTTAAATTCGAAAAACATGAAAAAAAATATAAATAAATAAATAATCTTAAACAATCACTCCAAATCATTTCAAATATAGTCATAAAACCATAAAATTTCATAAAATGATATTTTAGACGTGTAATAGTCCCTTTTGACCTATGATCACAATACCTACAAAATACGCCACTTTTCATATGCATATTTCCACACAAAATCCTTCTTAGTAGACATTATTCACAACTAAATGAAATTTCAGATACAATAAAAAAAACAACTTGAGATAAAAAAGAACTGTGTAAATTTTTACCAGAGTTAGATTGGGGCTGTCTAAATGAGTTTTTTTTTAATGGACGAAATTTAGATCGGTTTTCTTTTTAGAGTTGTATTAGGATGTGAAATTAGAGAAATGAGGGGTTTATGCTTTCAAAGTTAGATCAGGGCTGTAAATGAGAGAAATGAGTTTTTTCTCTTTTTTTTACTTACCAAAACGACATTGTTTTGTTAAGTTAGTGTGTTTTTAAAAAAACACATCTCGCGCAACGATAGCACCAAATCGCTCCCAATAGTGCACCTTTGCGCCCAATAATGCCTAATAACGCCCAACGCAAACCCAATATCCCGTATATCAGACCAATTAGCATGGCATTTTTTTACCGCAATTCACAATAGCGTGCTATTACATTCATAATAGTGCGCCTTTTAAAACATTGCTTACGATATGTCCAACATTGTTTTTAGGATATTAGGTGTTTCATAAAGACTATCAAAGGAGAGTGGGATGTGGACAATTTTCTTGCTTTGTACTCTGAGAGTTAGGATTTAGATTTATATTCTTATATCTTATGTCAATCCTACACTCTCGACTAATGGGAGTGACTATTAACTCCATAGTACATAAACTACCCCACTACAGGGATCACCCATTTCCAAATTGATACCTCACCTCCTTTGATGTGTCCCATCTAGGAGTTCTAGAATCTTAAAGCATACGAAACAACTATTACCGCATATCTTTGCCCATTACAAATTCCATTAGAGCATATTAACATGTTAACATAAAAGGTCAATCTAAAACTTTGACCAAAAATTCCAAAAATCCAAAAAAATAAAAAAATAAAAATATTTAAAAGCACAAAAATATTCCTCATCATCTATCACAAGCCTGTTAATACAAAATTCTGAACTCACTCCAACTCCCCATAATACTCCAACCCATATTCACGAAAACTCGATTGTTGAGTACGACACCCTGATAGCCCTCACACTCCTAACGCTCCACAATTATGGGTTCCACCTCCCACACCATCACACTCAATCGCAAATAACACTCCGTTTTCCCTCTTAGGACACACATCAGAGCACACTCAGAGTATACCATGTGAGGACACAGAGTCTTTGAGTGAGAGAAGTATGTCATAACACAGTAGTGCATTCGCCGATGAGGAAGTGGCCCCGTACCACCCTTTGAGAGAACTCTTATAACCCGAGCACACTGTCACTCCGGGATGCATTTTACTCCCGTATAATGCAAGGAAATTTCTCTTTAGGAATGGGATGATCTAGATACTTCCCACTTACCATGGAATGGACTCAAAAAATCCATATGCCCACATCACGGAATTTGAGGAGGCATGCGAGACTCTCAGCGATCAAACTTGTACAAAAGATGTGCTCCGCCTTAACCTCTTCCCATTCTCGCTAAAGGATAAGGCTAAGACCTCGCTATGGTCTTTACCTCCAAATTCGATTTCATCATGGAAAGAGTTACATTCTAAATTTCTCAAGAATTTTTTTCCTCCACATCGTACGAACTCCATCAAGGCTCGAATTCAAAATTTTCGACAATTAGAAAATGAGTCGTTCGATCGATGCTACGAGTGTTTCAATGAGTTAATTACTTCATGCCCCCATCATGGATTTGAAAAACTACAAATCATTTCCTTTATCCATAATGGGATGAACATTAATTCCAAGCAGCTGATTGAAACCATGTGTGATGGTCCATTTGTCAAATTAGACACCAACGATGCTGAGCTTCACCCGATTTATGTCGCCAAGACTACCCAATCTTGGGATATATCTGACCCTAATGCTCAAAATTGAAATTGCCAAGTGACCACCACTGCATCGGCGTCCGACCTATTTCACGTAGAATAGAATTATATGATGGACTGTCAACTCGATGTACTTGAGAAAGGAATGCAAAACCTACTTGAAGTATGTGGAAGAGGATTAACTGGATCCATCCCAAACCCCGTCGTAAAGGTGTGTACAATTTGTGACGCGGGTCATTCAACTGAGGAATGACCAACTATACCCGCCTACAAAGTTATGCTTCAAGAACAAGTAAGTGGTATAGGAGGATTCAAGGGTAATTTAGGTGCACCGAACGTGAATTCTTACAACCCTTTATGGAAAAACAATCCTGGTTTTAGCTATGGACAACACCATGCTGCGATGAGTCCCAATTCACATGTTTCCCCCCTCCACCACCACACTTTCAACAAGCTCCACACATGCAAGGACATGTGCAAGCACCACCACCTCAAGGAGGATATATCACTCCACCGTGGAGAAATCTCGAGGATACGATGAACCACTTTACCAATACCCAGAATTCAATTAATGCTAGGCATGAGCGCATGATCAACGACATAAATGCAAAAATTTCAAAGTTTCAATCATCGTTGAGTATCCAAGAGAAAGGCAAGTTTCCTGACCAGGTCTAAAGACCGCCCCAAGGTGAAACTAGTGTTAGTTCCACCTCGACAAAACATCAAGAGAAATGTAAAGCTACGACCACTCTTCGTAGTGGGAGAGTCGTTGATTTATCACCTCCCCCACATGACACAACCAACGATAAGGAGATTTCACCATGCATGAAAGAGGCCAAAGATGTCCCCTTGAATGAGAGTGATAAAGAAGACACTAGTGAGCTCAAGGTAGTAGTGAAACCACCGACCGCGGCACCATTTACTCAAGGGCTGGTTCCTTCCTATAAAGGAAACCCCCGTGATGAAGTGCTAGATGTTCTTAAGCAAGTAAAGTTAAATTTACCTTTCCTCGATGCCATTAAGCAAATTCTATCTTATGCGAAAGTCATCAAGGACTTATTAATAGTGAAGAGGAAGATAAAGGTAAAGAAAACATCTTTCTAGCACATAACGTGAGCTCCATCCTACTTAATGATTTCCCGCCAAAATTCAAAGATCCCGGTGCACCCACCATTTCCTGCATCATTGGAGAAAATAAAATTGAAAAAGCCTTACTTGACCTCGGAGCAAGTGTTAATATCCTCCCTTACGCCATCTATAGGTAACTTGATTTGGGCGACCTGAAACCCACAAAGATCACTCTCTAGTTAGCGGATCGAACCGTGAAGATCCCAAGAGGTATAGTTGAGGACGTGATCGTTCAAGTTGACATTTTCTACTTTCCAGTAGATTTTGTCATTTGCGACAGGGAACCCTCCTTCGCCTCGATCAATCATGTTCCCATCATTCTTGGTCACCCATTGTTATCTACGACTAATGCAATTTTCAATACTCGAAATGGGCAGATGAAAATCACCTTTGGGAACACATGACCTTAGAGACTAACATCTTCCATATAGCCCAATATACGGGGGAAGAAGATGATATTCACGTTATTTTAAGGAAAATTATTGTGGAGATGCCATAGGGTCCTGTTTAGTATCGAACCACTAGAATGAGGGAAAGTACACCGAATTCGAGAGGAAAGTTGAGGAGTTGAGAGAGTTACTTGATGAGAGAGTGTCGGACGAGGACGCGAGAGATGTAAGTTGGGTTTCTCGATTCGAGGAGTTACCACCAAGGGAGACATGCATGGTTCCCTACAGAGGCAAATTTTCGACTCTCGAATTGAAGAAACTACCCTCCCATATTAAATATCCATACCTAGGAGAGGACGATACATTTCCAGTTGTTGTCTCATCTAGCCTAGACGAAGAGCAAGAGGGTAAACTATTAAAGATTTCGAGGAAGCACCAAAGTTCTTTCGATTGGTGTATTGCCGATTTGAAGGGGATAAGTCTTTTGATTTGCACTCACAAGATTCACCTCGAGGAGGATTTCAAGCCCTCGAGAGAAATGCAAAGAAGGCTAAACCCCAATATAAAAGAAGTGGTGAGGACCGAAATAATTAAGCTATTGGATGTCGGGATTATCTACCCAGTTTCGGATAGTAAGTGGGTGAGCCCTATTCAAGTTGTCCCAAAAAAGTCGGGCATGCTAGTGATTGAGAATGCTAAGGGAGAGCTAGTTCCCCAACGTACCACCACCGGGTGGCACGTTTGCATTGATTACCGAAAACTCAATGCGGGAACTAGGAAAGACCATTTCCCATTGCTATTTATTGATCAGATGCTTGAGAGAGTAGTGGGCCACTCTTACTATTGCTTCCTTGGTGGTTATTTCAGATATAACCAAATTGAGGTAGATGTACTTTACTAGGAGAAAATGACCTTCACTTGCCCCTTTGGTACGTTTCCCTACAAACGTATGCCATTCGGCTTGTGTAATGCACCCGCGACCTTTCAAAAGTGCATGTTGAGCCTATTTAGTGACACGGTTGATAGAGGACTCGAAGTGTTCATGGACTATTTTAGAACTTTTGGAACCTCTTTCGATCTGTGTCTCACAAAGCTGGAAAGAGTACTTGCCCAGTGTGTGGAGAAGAACTTAGTTATAAATTGGTAGAAATGCCATTTTATGGTCACTGAGGGAATAGTTCTTGGCCACATAGTTTCATACAAGGGGATAGAAGTTGATAGAGCTAAGATACATGTCACAGCTGATCTACCCCCACCAAAATTTCTCAAATACGTTCACTCCTTCTTGGGCCATGCGGGGTTTTATCGAAGGTTCATTAAGGACTTTAGTTCCATCGCTAGACCCTTAAGCAACCTACACATGAAGGACACCCCATTTGAATGGAAAGAATCATGCCACAGTGCTTTTGAAAAACTGAAAACTATGCTTGTGTCCACCCCCATCATACAAGTTTCGAATTGGTCCTTACCATTCGAACGTATTTGTGATGCTAGCGACTATGCGATAGGGGCTGTTTTGGGCGAAAGAAGAGACAAACGGGCTCATGTCATCTACTACGAGCCGTCCCTCCCGATTGGACGTCGCAAGATAAGAAGAGGTTAATTACTTGGTCGCGCATGTTTTTCTATGATGAACCTTTCCTATTTAAATATTGCGTCGATCAAATCATCGAACGTTGTGTACCGGACGATGAGATCCCCAAAGTCATCGAATTATGTCATTCAAAAGCTTGTGGAGGTCACTTTTCAATGGAAAAGACGGCCGCTAAGATTCTTCAATGCGGCCTCTATTCACCCACATTATTCCAGGATGTGAATAATTATTGCAAATCTTGCGAAAGGTGTCAAAGGATAGGAGCGATTACCCGACGAGACATGATGCCATTAACCCTGATACTCATTATTGAGATCTTCGACTGCCGGGGTATTGACTTTATGGGCCCGTTTCCCCCATCTTTTGGTTTCCTTTACATCCTTGTCGCGGTAGACTACGTTTCTAAATCGGTGGAATTTATAGCTACCAAGACCAATGACATCAAAGTGGTGATTAGGATCCTACAGGAACACGTACTTTCCCGCTTCGGTGTTCCAAAAGAGATAATTAGTGATAATGGAACGCACTTTTGCAACAGTCCATTCGCGAAGCTCATGAGAAAGTATGGCGTCGTTCACAAGGTTGGAACGACCTATCACCCACAAACGAATGGGCAGGATGAACTAGCGAATCGAGAGATCAAGGACGTTCTCGAGAAGACCGTCGATCCCACCTGGAAAGATTGGTCACTTCGATTGAATAATTCACTATGGGCCTATCATACCGCATACAAAAACTCGCTCGACATGTCCCCATTCTGCTTTGTGTATGGCAAATCTTGCCATCTTCCCATGGAATTAGAGAACAAGGCGTATTGGGCGATTAAGAAGTTTAATTATGACATGGATAAAGACGGTGAAGCTCGCAAGATTTAATTAAATGAATTAGAAGAGATACGCAATGATGCGTATGAGAATGCAAAAATATCCAAAAAAAAAGGATGAAACTCGCTCACGATAACATCATTCGACGCAAAGAGTTTCTTCCCAGATAAAAAGTTCTTCTCTATAACTCTAGGATTCATCTATTTTCGGGCAAGTTACGGTCACGATGGAGTGGCGCATTCATTGTAAAGAATGTTTTCCTTCACGAAGCTCTGGAATTAGACGATTTAAAAGGGGAAATACGTTCAAGGTAAATGGACAACACCTAAATCCATATCTTGATGAGTGTGTGGAAGAAGTCGACACCGTTTGGTTATCGAACCCCATTTACGGGGTCAATTGAGCTTTAAATACAGGTCTCCGCATGCCCGATGCGTATGGGGTGAATTCTTGTGTTTAGTAATTGTGTGTGAGTTAGGGTATTTTTGAGTTTGGAGTACGGTTCATGAGAGGGATTGAGTTAACACACTTTTAAAGAGAGTTTTCACACATTTCAAGGGCTTGGTCAAGGAAATTTTAGGGTACCCGAGGGTCTAGAACATTTTTAAGGGCAATACGCACGAGAGGAGATAGGAGAGTTGTTGAGAGAAGAGAGAAACCAACCTTTCTGGCCAGCACCCTGCCCCGAACACCAAGGTGCACTGGTTCAGGGGGCGAACCGATTCGGGGTACCCGTGAACCGGTTCGGGGTACCAGGCAGATTCCCCCCTTTTTTTCCAAATTCATTCTCTTCCCTCCTCTTTTCCCTCCATTCATTTCCCCTACGTTTTTCCCCCTCCAAAACCTTCCCCCCTTCCACTTTCAATCCCAATTCCTTCCCTCCTTTCTCTCCCTCCAAACCCATTCCCATTTCCCACCAAAAGTTAATCCCCAACACCTATAAATTCACCCCCACCCCTCATCCATTTCTCACACAAAAATTCACTCTCCCTCTCCTCCATACCATATCCTTATTCTCTACCTATCTCTATCTCACCATGTCGCGTCCCCGTCGAGCCAATTTTTGCCCAAAGAAATATGAGGACACCACCATACTTGATGACAATGGTAAGGGGGTGTTTCGAAGCATCTAAGAGAGCCATTGGGCCGAGAAATACTTCTCGGCCACATGCCCTGTCCACATCAAGCATTTTGTTAATTGGGAGCAACTTCCCGGCAACGTCACCACCCTATTAAATTGCTGGGGGTGGTGCTCTTTCATCGCTCCTACAAGAAATCATGTGTTTGAAGCCGCTATCCACCAATTTTATGCAATGCTCATTCGAAAATCCTCCACACTTCACGAGGCCTACCTTGACGGTATCCAAATTCCATTTTCGGCGGCCATCATCGCGCGCAAAATGCGTGCCAAAGGGATTGTCCTCCCCGTGCCTTTCCAATACCCCACAAATGGTGCCCTCCGCACCAAAGAAGAATGCATTTCTCTAATGGCACCCGGGGAGGAATGGATGGGGGATTCTCTTCCCATAGTAAGTCTATCTGATACGGTACGATTCACGCAACTAATTGCTTGTGCAACAATCCACCAAACCACCAATGACTCGGTGGTCCGGCTGCGTCACGCCAACTTCCTCTTCCACTTCCTCGACCCCGAGAGAAAAATAAATCTATCCCAACTCTTCTACGCGGATATCATCAATGCCACCTACGACTAGGGGGGAAAGTCCACTCTCCCTTACGCTCGCTTCATTACGGAACTATTGATGGATGCCGGGGTAAAAGACCCCGGGCAGCAAATCCGAGTCCCTCGCCCAATTGGCGCCACCTCCACCACTCGGAGTGAATGCTAAATTCGGGTGTCTCACCCCGACTGTCCCATTCTCGATGAGGGTGTGGGGGAGGAGGGACATGATGACCCTATGATGGATGTGGGGGAGGAATAAGAGGAGTATGAAGAAGAAGATGATGATTCGAATTTCGAGCCCCCGGGTGCAAATTTCGATAGGCGCCTTTAGATAGTGGAATTCCGCCTTGACGGGTTCATCACCCAATACAATCAAGATCAATCCGCCTATCAAAGGGATCAAGAGGCTTATCGGAGGGACACAAGTATGATGCACCGACTCCAAGCCCACCTTTATGAGCTCAACTTCGGCAGACCCCCACCATCTTTCTTTTATGATCCTTATGATCCGAGCACACCTGGCCCCTCACATCCTCCTCCCCAATGAAGCCCATGACTATTTTTTATATGTTTGTTGGTTTTGTATTGTTGTCAGTGGTTAAAAATTCTTACTTATATGTTCTCTCACCTCTTTTGTAACACATGCTTCTCCGTTGTTATAATAAAATTATGCATTTATGTTTTAATTTGTTTGTTTTATTTTCTCGCACTTTTCATTCGCTTTGAGTTAGATTTTAGTCCTTTTTGATTGAGGACAATGCAAAAGTCTAAGTTAGGGGGGGGGGGGGGTAACAAGTGTGTTTTTCTAAAACTTCACAAATTTTAAAAAATGCCAAAAATTTTAAAAAATCCAAAAATATTTTTCTTCAAAATAAATAAAAATTGGAATTCAAAATGTTCAAAAATATCATTAAAAGTCGGTTTAAAGTTTCAAATTCTAAAAACCCAATGCACAAAGCCAAAATTGACCAAAGATGAAAATTGTGCGAAAATTGACGACTTAACGAATAAGTGTGGAGATTACCAACCCCGGTGAGATTCGAGCCTTTCAATTTGGTGAAATTTATAAATCAATTCGAGTAATTGTTAACTCAAAGTACTTTTCAGTGGTCTAACAAGTCGTAGAGGGTCTCAAGTCTTTCACCTTGATCAGTTTAGAGAAATGTGTATGACATTGCCTTGAAAAACGTGCCAAAGAAATCTCTAAATTAAATTTGGGCCAATCAGAATAAAGGAGCAATTTCGAAATGCATATGGTAACGCAATTAGTATTTTGGACAATGAAGTAGGCCATCGCTTGTTACCTAAAAATATTGGCCATAAAAAGTTGTGAAAAATCATCCCTTTTGCAACCCATTTTGAGCCAAATAAAAGTTTTTCCTTTCATTTGACAACCCGAGCCCAGAATTGTGAAAAATGGAAAAACTCAGAATTTAAGTCCGAAAAGTGCAACAAAAAGGGGCAAGAAAAAATAGAAAAATGCTCAACAAAAATAGCAAGAAAAAGAAAAATAAGAATAGAAAAGCGCGAAAATAGAAAAAGAAGAAGAAAATGTGCAAAAGCCCGAAAAAGCACTAATGGACGTCATAAGAAAGATTTTATAATTTTGAAATTCTTAACCTTTTCCAATTTTACCCAATACACCTTTAACCCGTAAACGTCCTAACCGAGTCCAAAATTGCGAAATTGGTTACCGCGTGGAGAGCTAAAACACCAAAAGATAATAAATTAGATAAAAACGTGAATTAGAGGCAATGGTCCCGTTTTCTTATACCCGCAATCCTTTGATGATATTCGATTACCATAAAATTTTCGTCTTTCTATTTGTGTGCGTGAACTTGGTTCTAATATATTTACTCTTATAAATCACGCACATCAAGAGAATAGCCACATTCCGAGTGATTCGTTTGTGAGAGCATCCCATGAGATTTTAAAATCGAAACGAATTTTCGGATAAGTAACGCAATGGTCAATCGGTGGAAATTCGCGGTTAAATTTTTGGCTTCACACACACTCACTATGACTTGAGACTCTTGAACATGAATTGATGATGACTATTTTCGGGAAAAGTTTGAGTTATACAATTTTTACGTGTTTTCATTTTTCTTTGAGTCAAATTTTGTGGGTACATTCACTGAAAACCCTCACGAGACAATACTCGTCCTACTAGGATAACCTAGGGGTTTAACGGCTTGTTGCATACTCTAAATGCAATCGCTTGCCCACAAAAAAGGTATTCTATCCCAATAAAGTGTTTAGAAGTGTTGTGACTTTTTCCTTTTTATTTTACACTGTTCGGGACGCACAAAGTTCTAAGTTAGGGGCCAAACACTTGACGCGACTCAGAATATGTCTCAGAAGTGCGTACACTCTAGGATCAAGTGCAAGCCTGTCGCTCAAGTAGTAATCTGATAAGTCGGGTATCGATCCTCAGGGAAATAAGACAATAGAGTTTTAAGGATGTTGGACAGATGAAGAAAACCTAACTTTGACTCTAAGGAAAAGAAAAAGATGATTTTATTAGTGGGATAACTACAACTATATGCAATTTTGAACTAATTAACTAATGAACTAAAGTATGAATCGAATGCAACTATCCTAAATTACCTAAAAGACTGATGATGAATGCCTTAAAACTTAAACTAGATGATGAGAAAATAGGTCGGGGATACAATTCCTCAACCCTAGTGTAATGCAGGTATAAAACTAATCGTAAATTTAAGTGATTGATTAGACCCAGACTTTATTACTCCCAATCATTTCGTATATGAGGTTCAAGCCCACACCATACGAAATCAGAGGATGAGTAAAGCGGTAACGCGCGATAGTGACACTCACATTGTATTCTAAAACATCCCGTTACCAGAAAGCAAACGAGATCCAAAGATCTACAATGGTTGTGTTGCTACGCAATACGGTTGTAATAAATCATTAAATTTAGAGGATTAATTTTATACACATGCAACTAACACATTAGGTTGAGTTCATGCATCCCGACCCTTTTAAATCTAGCTGGACATGTTAAACTGAATGATGCATGAAATAATTACGTTGCATGTGAAAGACTTCATGATAAAACTATATTGAAACATGAAAATATGTGTTTTGAACCCAGAAATTGTTTGAATCAAGTAAGAGAAATAACCATGCAAGAACAATAATAAGAAGAAGAATGAAACTTGTATTAAAACATGAAAACAATCCCGGAATGAATTAGTCTTGAAGCAAATAATTCAAATTATGTTCCTAGGTGATCTTCTACCTTTTCTCTCTCTCAAAAACTATGAAAAACTATCAAGAACTCTACTTCCTAAGTCATTAGCTTCGTACAAATACGTTTTAAAATGAGTTATAACCTAATTGAACTCTTTGGGCCAATCAGAATAAAGGAGCAATTTCGTGTACCAGGACCCCCGAACCGGTTCGTAGGGACTCCGAACTGGTTCGACCCCCGAACTGGTTCACCTTGGGTTCGGGAATTTTCACTCGTTTTGGGTGCCTTTTTCTCTTTTTAACACTTAGAATTTTCTCATATTTTCTTCTTTTTTTTCATGGATTTTTCCTCAACTTCAATTGATCACAACTGTTCAACCGTAACTCGGATTTGGATGCCGTTTCTTTCCTGGTTCTCGTTGTTCCGAGATTTTCAACTCTCCGGTTGACTCCTTCTCCGGGATCTAGTTACAATATTACCAAAATACACTTGGACTTTCCTTCCTAGCCTTTCTTTCATTGTTTCGATTTCTCTGTTGCATCGCTTGCATAATTAACTTGTAAAACACATAGGAGAAACACGAAACACGAAACATGAAAAACTTAACAACGAAGGTTAGTCGAAAAAATGTGAGTTAAATCCATATCAGTTGCATCACTCGGGTTCACAAAGGTACCGAAATTAAGGGGATAAATATACAATATTTATGCCTAATCACAATCATTGTAAGTCATTCATACAGACCTTTCATAGTTCACAATAGGCATTCATCCTTTCCCTCAATTCCAAACATCCCATTAACACCATATCATATGGTATACTAAACTAAGAGAAAAGTTATCACTAGTTATAAGTTCACATAGCCATCCAATGGTCATACCATGAGTGCGCTTTACCTCATATAATCTCATAATGAAAGGAAGAGTGTATTGCTAATTACCTAAAACACCTAACCACTCAATATATTATTTTAGAATTAGACAATACTGCATGTGATCTGATGCTAATAAAAAGCGAACACTACGTACATACATTATATCATAATACAATTACTTATATTCTAAGTATTCATATAAAAGGATATTTAAAACATTAGTACACGCTACCTATTATTATAATATAAGGACCATCATCCCACCAATAAATCAACAATATATATGCCACTCACATAGCCCACTAATATATCGGTAAGGAAATATATAGGGAACTCACAAGGACCCAAACGCACCAATCCTATGGCACCACTACGGCCTACAAGAAAATATCTTAGCAAGGTATGTCCCTACACCTCCTTGTATCACTTGTGCCTCTAATGTTCTTGACTGAATAAAAATATCCCCACTCGTAAAGTCCAAAAAATACACAAGAGGGGGAAATCAACACATTATCATACTAATCATGTGACCCTGAGTCTACATGCAAAACAATGATTTCTCAACATGTAGGAGTTAGATAAAAACATAGACATGTGCATTATCAATGTCACTAACTATGGATCTGTATGCGACCTCGCCCATGTTGTCCCATCAAATCCAACACTAGTAAAATTTTCCACACTCTTAGGCTCACACATGTGGGATGTTCATGCATATAAGTTCATACAAAAAAGAACACATGATCTAATTCACATAAGAAAGTTTGTGTGAGGTCCCATATTTTTATTTGATATTATTTATCTTAATTTTATTAGACAATCTAATTTTTATGTATTTATAACACGTGTGGTAGTAAATAAGTTGTAAAATATAGTCTAAGATATTATTTTAAAATATATGTGATTACTTTAATTTTATTTGACTACTTCTATAATTCAACTAGTATATCACATATGAGATATTATGAACATATGTTTTGTGCTAGTTAGGCTTGATTGGATAATGCGTATATTATGATATTTTATATGGATTATTAAAAGAAAAGGTAAATTAAAATTAAATATTAGTTATCAATAATTAAGGGATTAGTTGCGAGTGAAGTAAGTGTGAATGTATGAGGAGATGTTATGGTTATGAGCCGAGATGAAATGAGGGAAGGAGATTTTTAAGGTCATTGGCATGTTTTTTATCCCTTATGTGTGTATAAGAGAGTTTGAGGAGACTCGGGTGAGGCGGAGAAAAGTTTCGAGAATTTGGAGAGAAAAGACGAGAGATAATTTGTGAGAGAATAAGAGATATTTTTAGATAAATACGTATATATTTGTTTAGTATAGACCATGTAAAGCATAATTCAAGAAGAAGAAGAAAAGGAGAAGACAAGGTAAAGTAATTATTTCAAGAAAGTATTTTCTTGCTATCTAAACAAGGTGAGTGAAATTAACTAACACCCAATCCTTTCTATCATTTATATCTTTAGTTATATAGATATCAAAAAATTATGCATATAATTCCTCCCTACAAACATATAATTGGTTCATGAAATCTTAATACGTTCATATTTTAATGAAATTGTAGAGAATGTATAGTGAAATTGTGTTGTGAAATGTAAAGAGTGGTATAGGTAAAGTAATAAAAGTATATGTATAATTTATAAGAAATATATTATTGTGATTTAGTGATATTTTTTATGCAATTACATGTTAGTGTATTTAATTACCTGCCTATATTTTCTTTAATTACAATTGTACATCGCATACACTTTATTAATAGATGTGAAAATTATGTTGAATTGAGTAGAGTTGAAAATGCACTAGGTTTAGTCAATTGCTCTTGTTTGCCATTATCATATGCATTATTGGGACTTGTTATACATTAAACATGTATAATATATGATTTAAATTTTTTAAATTTGGTTAAATTGAATTATAGGACTGTTTTAGAAAATTATGAAAAAAAAAAAGCAATTTGTATTACTTAGTGGGGTTTGGTTACTTTTCATTACAAGATAAATGATGAAATATTTGAGAAATATAAATTAGATATATTATATTATTGTTATTTATTATATATTATGATTGAATTAAAGGTATGTATTAAATTTCTTAATTACTGTATTTATGTTGTCTTTTTGACAAAAATTACCTTATTTGTCATTGAGAGAATAACATATAATTATTTTTTAGATGGCGAATTGTAATATACATGCTTGCTTAGATAAATTATCTTTATAATTTAAGTTAAATGTACATTATTTGAAATTCTAAGTCGTCTCCACTTCAGATTTTGTTATCAAACGTTCTCCTATGTTAGGGCCTTGCAGTAGTGGGTTTCCCATGTTCAATAGAGAAAATATTACATAGGTCTCGTGGTTTGCATGTCGGGATATATTTTTTCCTTGGGTAATCAAATAGTGAGTAATATTTATCCGTAAAAAATGTGACATTGATGTTATGCATGCTATTATATTTTGGCTCATATGGCATGGCTATTCGGGGAAACCACTACTGGGTAACATACCTTCATAGCGTATTGAGATAGACCTAGAGGAGTGGTTGGATTATGATAGGGCATGTGGGTATCTATGTATCGTGAAGTGATGGCGCAGTTATGTTTAACAGTTTGACTTGATACAAAGATAGAAAGAAATTACGTAATCTTATAATTATATTAAACACTATAATTAATATCAAAATCATTATTTTGGGATTACATTAATATGATAAAAATGTGGCACTAAGTATTTACATATAATATATAATTTTGACACCTTTTATGTTTTATATTTTGGTAAACAAGGTCCTTTAGAGACTCAAAAATGGGTGTTTTCACTGTTATATTTTTCAATCGATGCTGAAATTTGATCGTCTTTGTTTGTTTAGGAATAACGTAAATAAATCTTACTCTGTTCCCTTTTGTATCTGGACTTAACATTTTGCTACAAACTTTTTTCTTTTACACTTTTCAAAAAATGTTGTTACTATCCGAAAATTGGCATTTTCTACTGGATGGTCTCACCGGACAAATTGTGTAATTTTGGGTAAATGTCCATTTTAACTTATATGTAGTCCATAATGTATTCCAATTACTTTTTAACATATACACCTTTCTAGGGAAAATTTGTTTTTTCTCAATTCACCCCAAAATTATCTATAATAATAACTTAATTTTTTTTTTTTTGATAAGTAAATGCTATTATAGAACCAATGCTAAGGGAGCGAACCCGTATACAGGAAGTATACAAAACAGAAAACAGGAAAAAGGAGAACAACGAACAACACCTCGAATACCAGAAACCCAAGCTACCGAATCAAATGAAGCTCCTCCACAAACTCAAGAAACTCTTGAGTCGTGACAGCGAGGCTCTCCTTATACCAACAAAGCAGGGTGCTCACAAACAGATACCAAAGCCTCGAAGGCGCCATCTCGATGCCCTGAAAGCATCTCGCATTCCTCTCCTTCCAGATTGTCCACAAAATGCAATGAGGAACTAAACGCCACACCCTCCTGTTCCCTAACCACCCCCCGGGGGTATCCACCCCTCTAGCCACCTTACAATGAAGCAGAAGATGATCTGTCTTCTCCTCATTCTCCTTACATAACCAACAACGACTAGCCAGATGAAGACCTCTCTTCTGAAGCCCCTCGTAAGTCAGAATGGCCTGTCTAGCCGCTGTCCACACAAAAAATCTCACTTTCGGTGGAGCTTTAACCTTCCATATATTCTTCCAAGGGAAGCAAGCCCTCGGCGACCCACTACCACTCAAAATTGAATAGTAGCCTCTGACCGAGAACACTCCAGCCCCACCCCCCATCCACCGCAAAGAATCCTCACTAACCGTCGGCCGGGGGGTCGAATCCATCCAGTTATAGAACCTATCTGCATCCTCAAGCTCCCAATCCTAAAACCTTCTTCTGAATTGAGGGCACCATGTCACCCCTTCCACGCTAAAGGTCAAATGTCCCGCCACCAACCCATCCTGATCTCCTCCAAGATTATACATGCCTGGGAAAAGCTCCTGTAAGGACCCCTGAGCTCCCCACCTATCCTTCCAGAATCTGATCCTGTCACCCCTCCCCAACCTAAAATCTGTGTGCCTGGAGAAGTCCGCCCACCCCTTCGCAATGTGCTTCCACAAACCCATGCCATGAGAAAAATTACCAACCACCGGTCCCCATCCCCGCTGTGAGGTACCCCCCCAAGGCCCTACAACTCTCCTCCATAACCTATGTTCCTCACGAGAAAACCTCCATAACCACTTCCCTAACAAGGCTCTATTAAAATGAGCCAAATTCCTCACTCCCCCCCCCCTTCCTTCAATGGCTTACACACCTCCACCCAACTCACCAAACAATATTTAAAACTCACCTCAGCACCTCTCCAGAGGAAGTCTCTCATGAGTTTCTCCATCTTATTTCGAATCACACCAGGCAACGGAAGAATGGACATGAAGTAAGTTGGCAGGCTAGACAGGGTACTCTTGATGAGAGTCAGTCTCCCCCCTTTCGAAAGAAACCCATGCTTCCATCCCGCCAGGCGCCTACGCATACTCTCCAAAACTGGGTCCCAACACGAGGTAGACTTATATTTAACCCCAAGAGGTAGGCCAAGATAAGTATTAGGAAGCGACCCGATACACCCACCCAAAATGCCGGCTAAATCTTCAACACCGCCCACACCACCAATGGGGATCATCTCGCACTTCCTCGCATTGAGAAATGCATAATGGCCTTTGTAATTGTTGATGTAAAAAATTAGATATATCTAATTATTTAATCACTAATAAATAAAATGAGACAAAGAACTTTTAAAGTGGTTCAGCCTTATAAGAATAGCCTACGTCCACTGTTTTTGTTATTGCTGACTGTTTGGGAATTCTCGATTACAAGTTTTCTCAAGAAATTCTGGTCCCCTTACAATGAGGATAATAGAATGTATTTATAGCCCTAAGTCTGTAATGTGAAAGAGTAATATATTAAATGCCCCTTAAGCGTATACATCTGTATGATAATAAGCATTTAATGCGCAGTCAAACTGTTGGGTTATCCTGCTATTAATGCTTTGTTCGAGGTGCATCTCGGACTGCCTAAGCTGCTCGGACCGCCTAAGTTCCTCGGTACTCAAAAGTTTCTCGGTACTCAAAAGTTCCTCGGAGATTTCTTGTGGGTCGGAGCGTCTGAGTTGATCGGGGAAGAAGAGTTCCTCGTTGCAGTATGGTTCCTCGGAGTCAAGGTGTTGTTTGTAAGTGTTTATTGTTGCCATGTACATTGCCACATGTCTTCACCCAATTGAGCCATGTCAGCAGACTAAATTTGGTATCAACAGAAGCCCCCAATATTTCATAGTTCGAAATTTGAGGAGTGTGGAACATTCTTTCTTGATATATGGCGGTTTTAAATGGTTATCCTGAAATTTAGGAGTATTTTCTCTTGTATTTATTTCTTCTTCCAAATTCGTAGAATCGGTATTTTTTGAATTTTTCTAACCGCTTCGATTCCCGCGCCCCTTTTGTCTGTTTAGCCGCCGGTAACGTAACCGGCTCTTTTTGTAATCATTACTTTTACCATTTCCCAAGGCAAAGTATTTAAACGTTGCAGAAAATCCCATCATCTTCTACTTTTTCAAATTTGTCTCTTTGAGTTTTCCATCATCTCTCTCTCTCCTGTGCGTTCATCTCTTCTATCGTTTGTTGTCAACAGACTCATCCCTTTCCTGTAAGATTTTCTTCTTTCTCTTTGATTTCCTTCTTTCATCATGGTTTATCCTATAGAAACGATTGATAAGTTTCGCTCTGATTTCTTCATTCCCTCATGGGTTATTTTGGAAGAGCTTTCTGAGCCTTCAGACTATTTTCGTTTGACTTTTGTTGCTGAGTGTGGCTTTTCTTTTCCCCCAAACACTCTATGTCTGGAATTCTGTCAATACATTGACGTGGTTCCTGCACGAATAGCCCCCAAGACATGGAGAATAGTTAACGGTGTTTATAGATTAAATCAAATTCATGGAACCCGTATAGGAATTCCTGAAATTATGTTTTTTTATAGATGGGTCGTGGGTGATAATACTTTTTATTTAAAAACTAGGTTTCTAAATAGAGCTTTAGTAGTCAATCTCCCAAATGCCAATAGGGATTACTTTGAGCATGGGGTTGTTATGAAAAATTGGCAACACCCTCCATTAACTGGAGATGATGTTTACCAGGGTCCCAGATGTCCTCCCTATGGCAATGGGATAGGTTGTTTTTATTTTATTTTATTTTCAAAATTATGCTTCCTTTGTGTTTGATAAAATGTGCCACTGATATTTTAATTTTGATTTTTTTGGAGTTGACAACAAAAGAAAGTGTCTAAAAGAGGCAGACGTTAATATAAGACACTTAAAACTTATCTGGAGTTTGCATCAGACTGTTGCTGACGAGCATATTAGGTCAGCTTCATATTTGCTGCGGTACAAGAGTTACACCTCCTCTTTTACTGCTCGTCCGGTGATAAGCGACGCAGAACCCATACCAGCCTCTACAAGTTCTTCACCTGAGTCACACATTCCTTTGAGTGAAAGGATGAAGAAAAGAAGACCTCCTACCCTTTTCGAGAAACCTGCCTCTGGTTCTGGAGAGGCAAAAAGAAGTAAGCTTGATGTCCCAGGAGAAGGGACAAAGAAAATTGATGCACCTCCCTCGGCTACTCTTGTGAAGGTGGTAGAGAAGCCCCTAGTGGCCCCAAGCAAGGCTGCTGCTCCAGGCGAGGTGATTGTTATTTCTCCGACTAAGACTACAACGTTAATCGAGAAACTTGATGCTCCTCTGAGGAGGCTGAAGAAAAGCTCCTCTGTCAATTTGGCTGAATCCATCTCTCAGCCCCCGACTAATGGTGTTCCCACTTTTGTTCCCCCGAGCTCTGATATGAGGTCGGTGAAGACTTGGATCATTCCCGAGATCCAAGGTATTGAAGAAAACCTTTATTGGGACACAGTTACCAAATTAGCAGCTCGTCACATTGCTTCTGTAAGTCCAATAGTCTTAAATTTCATTCTTTCCTTTTTGTATCTGTGCATTAACTTGCTTTCGTTTTCTTTTCACAGTTGGTGAGCTGTTTTAATACAATTTTGAAAAAAGATGAAGCTATTAAAGCTTCAAGCTCCTCGTCTAGTGTAGAGGAAGCTTTGGTAGGCCTGGCGCAGTCTCTGAAAGATTCTCATTAGAAATATGATGATGATAAGGCAGTCTGGGAGAAAAAGATTACTTTGACTGAGCAAGAGAAGGCTCAAGTTATTGAGGTCTCCAAGGGGTTGGAGAAAAAATGAATGATTTGGAGAAGAAGAATAAAGAGCTCGAAGGGAAGCTCAAAAATGTTGAGGAGTTTAAAGATAAGCTCAAGGCTGCTGAGGAGGAGTTAGGTCGACTTCGGGAAGTAAGTCATCAGAAGGAGGAAGGTTAGAATAAACTGAAGGCTGCAGACAATCTTCTTTCCGAGAATCTTTCCTCGGAGAAGACAAAAAGGAAATTGGCTATGAAGAAATCTTTCAGCGTTGGCTGGGATAAAGGGTGGAACAAAGATTTGGATGCCATGATGTCGTAAGTAGAATATGGCAGCCCCAAATACTTTAGAGATGGGTGGGTCGCTGCTCTGCAGGAGATGAAGGTTGATGAAAATTCTGAACTCTTTCAGCGACACATCCCTGGTCCCCCTCCAACTCCTGAAGACGAAGAAGAGGACGAAGCTGCCTCTGAGGAATCTTCCATGGTGATGGGAGATCAAGTTTCTCATCCCCCAGCCATCTAGCCCACTAAAGAGGAACTTCAGCAACTCGCTACTTCCTCCGAGCAACCTCCAGTAATTCCTGAGCAACCCTCTGCTCCATCCGAGAAACCTACCTCCTCGTCCCAGCCTCCCGAGAAAGTTTTGGGAGACAAGGAAAAGGTGTAGAGTTGTTCGAATTTCTCTCTATATTTTATTTTTCTTTGTCAAATGTAACTTCTGAACATGTAACTCTGAACCTTGTACTTCTGAACTTTGTGATGCAATAAAATTTAAACTTTTGTTTATGCATACTGTTGATTCTCTTCTTCATGCTCTGTTTGTACTCTTATTGATTATTACTTTTTCTTCCTCTACTAGTTTCTGGCCAGGATGGAATTATTGTCTGCTCATGATACAAAGCTGTTACGGCAATGCAATGAATATTTTAAAGCCGGTCATACATACATGAGTGCAGCTCAAATCACTGACATCCTCGGTCATGGTGCTTCAGAGCAAGCAATTGAAGCATATCAGTATTTGAAGTGCCTACTCGACCGTGCAGTGGCTAACAACGTAGCATACTATGATATGATTGAGGATCTCCAAGGAACTCTTGAAGAACTTCAGCAACAATATAAAGAATCCACTACCCTTTTGCACGAGGGGTACGAGAAGAAGTATCAGCAAATCTGTGCCGATAAGGGATATGATAAACGGTTTGCTTCTTACGACGTGTGGGAGAGAACTTTGAAGGCTGAGGTCGAAGAGCACAGACAGATAGCTGATTTATTAGAATAAGAAAATAATAACCTGCAAAGAGAGATGTCTTAGTTTAAGTCTGCAGCTTCCACCTCAAATGCTTTGATCCCAGCGACCGGCGAGGGATTATCTTTCTTGGAGGTCGAAAACGCCAACCTGAGAGATGAGTTAGAAACCTTGAAGAGGTCTGGCTCTTCTACATCTGCTCGAGGACGAGCAAGAGCTCCTCGGGGACGAGCAAGAGCTGCTCGGATTCCTGTCAAGGAACAGAGGACTCAATCTGCTCTAGAGAACCAGGCCTTCCAACTGATGGCAAAGAACCAGGCATTGGCTGAGATGTCTAAGAAGATCAGGGATCTCGAAGAGCAAATTTCTGCGCAAAAGTCTATCTTGGAGAATAAAGAACTCTTTATTAAAAATCTCCACGATCAGTTGGAAAGATTGACATATCAATTCCACAAGCAGCCCAGAGAATTCTAGATGGCTGGCTACAATGAGGCTCTCTACCATTTGGATGATCGTATCCAAAATGCAAACAATGAGGGTTACAAACAGGGGTGGTTGAATGCCTTAGGTGTGCTGCAACTGGAACAGGGTCATTACCTGTGGGATTACCATAATCCTGGGTTGTTCGACCTACCAGTGCCACCATTCAAGCTTAATATGAGTTGGATCCCTGCTCAGACCATCCCTCGATGTCTGCTTTCCAAATACCTCGCCGATTATAATCTCCATTCCAATGTCGAGATATCTCATCCCGAGCACCTACTAGATCGACCATCTGTGATGAATATCAGGATGCTTGAAGATCTTAACTTCATAAATTCCCCTCATGCTTTAAATGATCCACCTGCTGGCGAGGAACCTGTTTCAAAAGAAGAGGGGAAGAAACCAATAGAATAGGAATCTTAATGTAATAAATTTGTATTTCATTCTTGATGTATTTTGTTCTACATTTAATGAAATAATTTTATTTACAAATCTTGACTGTTATTGTCTTGTAATTATAAAATACTTTACATTTGTGCATGTATATCTGTTAAAAAGATAACAACATTGTGTTATTTGTCGATCAACTAGAGTTTGTTAAAACTTATTGTTGACTATCTTGAATTTGTGGTAATCATTTGATGACTAACCAAAATTGATGATATTTTATTTCTCGACTAACTTGGTAGTAATTTAAAAAGTCACGAGTATCAAAAATTTTGCTCGATCACTTTCTCGTACTCATAAAATATTTCCGACCAACTCTTCTCGACCAACTACAATTAGTGGGTTTTTCTTACCAACCAATATTTGGCACTTTTTAGAATAGTTTTACTTCTCGACCAACCTTAGTTGGCATTTGCGAGAATATATTTACTTCCTGACCAACCAAGTTGGCATTTTTAGGAATAGATTTACTTCCTAACCAACCAAGTTGGCATTTTTAGGAATAGTTTTACTTCCCGACCAACCTTAGTTGGCGTTTTTGAGAATATATTTACTTCCTAACCAACCAAGTTGGCATTTTTAGGAATAGTTTTATTTCCCGACCAACCTTAGTTGGCATTTTCGAGAATATATTTACTTCCTAACCAACCAAGTGGGCATTTTTAGGAATAGTTTTACTTCCCGACCAACCTTAGTTGGCTATTTCGAGAATATATTTACTTCCTAACCAACCAAGTTGGCATTTTTAGGAATATGTTTACTTCCTGACCAACCTTAGTTGGCGTTTTCGAGAATATATTTACTTCCTAACCAACCAAGTTGGCATTTTTAGGAATAGTTTTACTTCCCGACCAACCTTAGTTGGCATATTCGAGAATATATTTACTTCCTAACCAACCAAGTTGGCATTTTAGGAATAGTTTTACTTCCCGACCAACCTTAGTTGGCATTTTCGAGAATATATTTACTTCCTAACCAACCAAGTTGGCATTTTTAGGAATATATTTGAGTAGTCCGAGATCTGCTGAGTAGTGTGTAGCACTAGAATTCCGCAAAAAATTTCCAATAAAAGGAAAGAAACTGGGCAGAACATTGTCACTTTATTCATACTGATGAAACTGCATTACATGAGAGTTTACATTACTGATAATATTTGCGCAGGTGCTCTTCATTCCATGCATTCTTAAACTCCTCCCCCTCTAAAGTTTCTATTTTGTATGTCCCTGGTCGAACAACTTCCTTAACTCGGTAGGGTCCATGCCACTTGGCTTCCAGTTTGTTATGCTTTTGAATCACCTTCTTTAGCACATAGTCTCCTTCTTTCAAGTCGCACTTCTTCACTCTCTTGTTGTAGAACAAAGTTGTTCGTTGCTGGTAAGCAGCATTTCTAATGGTTGGTTCTTCCCTAACCTCTTCGAGCATTTCCAAGTCTAACCTTCTCATTAAATCGCTGACAGGGGAATTGAAATTTAGTATTCTTTGTATTGGGAGACCCAATTCGTCGGGTATAACGGTTTCACTTATAAATGACAGCATATATGGAGATTCCCCTATTGCTTCTCGGGGAGTAGTTCGGTAAGCCCATAGCACTGATTGTAGCTCGTTGATCCAGTTTTCTTTCGCGTCATTCAGTCTCTTTTTTAAACCATTCAGCAGCGTTCTGTTTGTAACTTTAGTTTGTCCATTGCTTTGAGGATGGATTGGTACCGAGTGGATCTTCAAGATATTTGACTGATGACAATAGGAAGCGAACTCCTCGTTGTCAAATTTTGTTCCATGGTCTGTGATGAAGGCATGAGGAAAACCATATCGACAAATGATGTTCTTCCAAATAAATTGGTACACCTTGTCGTACGTCATATCAATGAGAGGCTCAGCCTCAACCCATTTAGTAAAATAGTCCACAGCGACCACGAGATACTTAAATCTTCCCCTGGTCGTCGGCAGTGGCCCAACCAAATCTATTCTCCATATGGCAAATGGCCAAGGGTAAGTAATAGGTGTCAGTAATGCTTGGGGAGTTCTTCGGATGGAGGAGAAGCGCTGACACTTGTCACATTTCTTAGCATAGGCTATGCAATCAGCCCTCATCATTGGCCAGTAGTATCCTTGAGTCATTATTCTTTGCAAAAGAGTCTGACCTGCTACATGGGCTCCACAGGACCCTTCATGGACCTCTTCAATCAAATCTTTCACCTCGGTGGGATGCACACATCTTTGCAAACCTGCTATAATTCCTCATTTGTATAAAATACCATTGGTCAAAACATAACGAGCAGCCTTAAACTTCAGTTTTGTTAGCTGCAAGTTTGTTAGTTGGTAATTCCCCTTTCTCAATATATGCTCTGATGGGATCCATCCATGATGACCCTAAATCGAGGGTATTAAAGTTTATCGTCAGATCTTTATCTATACTCCGACCAACTAAAACTTCAATTGGGATTGTTCTTCGTAGCTCGGTACGAGTAGCTGATGCTAATCGAGCTAAGGCATCGACTCTTGCATTCTCCATTGTTGGTATTCTTACCAGTTGAATAGCAATAAATTCTGACCCCAATTCCTTTGCCTTTGCATGGTATCTGATCATTAATTCTCCTTTAGCTGCATATACTCCCATCATTTGATTTATGACCAATTGCGAGTCATTGAAAACAATAACTTGTTCTGCCCCCATGGTTTTTGTCAAACTAAGTCCTGCAATCATGGCTTCATATTCAGCCTCATTATTCGAAGCTTTGAATTGGAAACGTAGGGCGTATTATATGTCGACCTCATCCGGACTGTTCAAAACTATCCCTGTGCCACATCCTGTAGTGCAGGATGAACCATCCACATACAGACTCCATATAGGCAACTCGTCTTCAAATTGCTAATCTGACAGAGTTGCTCGGTGGAAAATTTGCTGCTCCCTTTCACCATCTCCTAATATTTCTTGTTGTTCGTCGATCATCTTTTCTTGCCCTTTTACCAACCTAAGCTGGTCTGGGCTTGTATTTGATGATCCTGTAACATCTACTTTCCCTTTTACCAAGCTAAGTTGGTCTGGGCTTGCATGTGATGATCCTATAATATCCACAGGTTGATTAGTGAGCAAATTTTGCTCCTCGGGGGTATCAGGATAGGTGAGCTCTGCTATAAAATCTGCTACAGCTTGCCCTTTTAGCGATGATCTGGGTTCATAAACTATATCATATTCACCGAGTTCTATTGCCCAACACATCAACCTTCCTGACTTTTCTGGTTTATAAAGGCCTTGCCTCAATGGCATATCAGTATATACTACTATGGTATGAGCCTGGAAGTATGGCTACATTCTTCTACTTGCTTCTATCAATGCTAGTGCCAATTTTTCCATCCTTGGATATCTGATCTCTGCACCTCGGAAGGCCTTACTTGTGTAGTAGATTGGTTTTTGTACTCCATTCTCCATTATTATCAATGCCGAACTAACTGCATTCTCGGACACTGCCAGATATAAGTATAATTTTTCTCCCATCATTGGCCTGGATAACAGTGGAGGTGCTCCCAAATATTTCTTCAAGTCTTGGAAAGCCTTCTCACATTCATTATTCCACTCAAAAGTTTTTCGGAGCATCTTGAAAAATGGGAGACATCGATCAGTTGCTCGCGATACAAATCTTTTGAGTGCTGCTACTCGTCCTGTAAGACTTTGCACCTCTTTCTTCGTCGTTGGGTATCGCAGCCCTAACAGAGCTTTAATCTTTTCAGGGTTAGCTTCAATGCCTCGCTGATTGACAATGTATCCGAGAAATATGCCTTCTCGTACTCCAAATGTGCACTTCGTCGGGTTCAACTTCATTTGATATTTATCTAGTTGATCAACGGTCTGGCCTAAGTCAACTAGATGATCAACAGCTTTCTTGCTCTTTGTCAGTATATCGTCAACATAGAATTCCATATTGCAACTGATTTGTTCTGCAAACACTTTGTTCATCAGCCGCTGATATGTTGCACCTGCATTTTTCAAACCAAAAGGCATAACATTATAACAATAAGTTCCCCTAGGGGTAATGAAAGAAGTACTCTCCCTATCTCCAGGTTTCATTTTAATCTGATTGTAACCTGAATAAGCATCCATGAAGCTCAGCAGCTCGTGTCCCGAGGTAGCATCCACTAGTTGATCAATTCGGGGCAGCGAAAAGTGATCCTTTGGGCATACTTTGTTGAGGTCGGTGAAGTCTACACACATCCTCCATTTTTTGTTCTTCTTTTTCACCATCACCATATTTGCTAACCAGTCTGGATATTTAACATCTTCAATAAAACAAGATTTCTGGAGCTTCTCGACTTCCTCCTGTATATCTTGATTCTTCTCGGGACTGAATACACTTCTTCTCTGCTTCACAGGCTTGATCTCCTTATTCACATTGAGTTCGTGACATAAGAAATTTGGGTATATGCAGAACAAAGTCTCCCTCCCATTTTTGCAGAACAAATCAGTTGCAATATGGGTGTAAGCATGGGTGCGTGTTGCAATATGGAATTCTATGGAATTCTGCAAACACTTTGTTGCAACTGATTTTTGCTCTGCTTACACCCATTGTTGCAAACACTTTGTTCATCAGCCTGTGTGTGCTGTTTTCAGCGTGTGTGTGTGCGTGTGAACAGTGTGTGTGTGTGTTGTCAGCGTGTGTGTGTGTGTGTTCTATACTATGTGTGTGTATATCTATATACATATATAAACATACATATATATACTGATATACATATATATATACTTCCAGCACATTTTTTTTGTTGTTAAAAAGTTTTGGACTTAATTTTGTTAACTGGACACATTTTTTTTGTTTGTTTGTTTATCTTTGTGTGATTGATCAAAGAAATCTTTACATCTGTTTCTTGTTGGCTTGGTGGTTTGAACAAAGTTAATCCATTTTTTTATCCACACTTTGAGTGTCTACTTTGAACTAAATTTTTGTTCACTGAATATTCCTTTTGGATTGTAAAGATTTTGTTTGGACTAAAATTTAATTTAGGACTGAAATTTTTGGTGTGTGATTAATTGGACTATTTGGACTAAGTCTTTTTGTTGGGTGTTTTTTTTTGGAGCTTATTTTACACCCAACTCATTTAGTGTGTGTACACCTTTTTATTGGACTTAGATTATTTTGTGCCACACACTGTTTATAAAAATAATATTTTAATCTGAATTAAAATTTATTTGGGTGTTGGGTATTTGTTGTTGGAGCTTATTTCATACCCAACTCATTTAGTGTGTACACTTTGTTTATTTGGACTGTGACTTTATTTTGAGCCAAATTTTATTTGGTTAAATTTATTTGAACTAAAATTTGTTGGGACTGAATTTTAGTAGGCTTATTGGGTGTTTGGTTTGTAGAGTTTATTTACACCCATTTCAGTTTGTGTGTACACTTTATTATCAAGACTTATTTTAGTGTGTCACACATTTTTATTTATTACTATAATCTGATTTGATTTATTTGGGAATAAAGATATTTGATTTTTGACTAACTACTTACACCCTCTAAGTTGAACTTTTGTGTGTTCACTTTATTTAGTTGGGTTTAATTAGTGTGTAGTCTTTATATCACATCTTTATTTATTTAAATTTTATTTTAGTTAAACCCAACCTATTTTAGTGAGTCGAGTGCTACACTCTTTATCTCGTACTCACTTGACTTGGATTGGACCATTTGACTCGTACACTTTTTATTGCCTAAGTTGAATACTTTTTGTTGTATTCTTTTATAACTTAAGGTAGTGTTTATGTGTGTATGAGTATTTGATCCAACCCTTGTCATAGTATTGGTTTATACTAAAATTGAAATTTAATTCTTGAAACCTTATTTTATTTATTTTAATTAAGTCTCAATTTGTATGAGCTAAGTGCTACACTTATTTATCTTTTGCTCATTTTACTTGGACTTAATATTTTTAACATAACACCTATTTAAATTGATTCATATTATATTTGGTGTTAGGTTAATTTTTATCTTAGTTGCGCGACACAATTGTTGGAATTTATTTCCTATTTTATTTGTGGTCATTTGCGCCAACTAAATTTATTTTTGGATTAATCTTTACTCGAATATTAAATATTAAGGAAGACCTTACTTGTGTCTTGGGACTTAATATTTAAGCATTCTTTTTAGTATTGATTAATTCAATATTGTCTTACCTTTCAATTAGTCCTTGATTGGTAATTTGTCTTGTCAATTAAAATAGATTTAAACCTTGGTTGTTTGGTCTATTTTTAAACAAGATTATTTTTGTTGTTTTGATTAAAACAATATCTATTATTATATTTGTGTGTTGCACAACTTCACGGGGTCTCAGGTTTGAGTGTGTCGTTGTGCTTGTGTAGTGAGTGAGCGATAGTCTCTATTACCGGCGTGTTATTGGGTTGACTGATTTTCAGTCAAGTTGGGTTGTTTTAGACTAGGCTGGGTGTACGGGTTTGTATTTGCTTAGTTTAAGTCATTGTGGACTTGGAGGACTGTAATTTGTAACCTATAATCGGTAATAGTGGACTTGAGTGCACGGGCTGTCCTAGGACTAGGGACACGGGGTTTACCACTAAGGTGGGTTCCTCGATAACATATATTGTGTCACACTCTACTTTTCCTCATCTCATTCTTAAAGGGAATTATTCTTTACTTCTAGCATCATCACCTTTACTAATACTGTGCGTGAGTGTTTTCTCACTTAAAATTTATAATAGATTTTTTATCAAAGATTAAAAGAGTTGAAGAATTTTTTAAATAACCTAATACGCATTAGCAAGTACTCCTTGGTTCTTTCTAGTGTGACCCTTGGGTCCTTTTTCAAGTGGTATCAGAGCCTCAGGATTCACTTTATAAAAGTTTTTATTCCGCAAAGATCCTGAACTCCTTTTAAAAATCTATATTTTATATCATTTAAAATCTTTTTTTATCATGGGAAAACAAATTGGTGATGCTATTTTTTCTTTGAAAAAATCCCTTTATGAATGTTCTAATGATGAAAAGCTTTACTCTCAATATAACATTCCAAAATCTTCTACATCTTTGTTTAAAATGTGGGATGATATGTCTGATAGTGATAGTGATGGGGATAATTTTAACCATATATTATCTCCTACTACTATTTGTGGCACTAAATCTGTTGTTGCCCCACTTACTTTATCCAAATGCATTTATGATTGCGTATCTACTAGTTCGGATGATTCCGATTTATGTGTAGATAATTCTGTTTTAGACAAAGTAATTTTATCTCGTACCTCACCTACTCCATGTCACCCTACATTCACAGCTTCTATATCTAATGTTGATGATATTTTTGGTGATGTTGATGAATCTGAAAATGAAGACAATGCTGTCACTTTGGAAGGGTGCGTGAGTACAAATTTAGAGGATTGTGTGAGTAATAAATCTATTGAGAACACGATTGAGGATTACAATGACTTAGGTCAAATTAATTCTAGTTTAATGGCTAAAAATGACATTTTATGCGATCAAATCAAGTTAATAACCGAAGAATCCGTTTTTCGTATTGATGAACTTGAAAATGATGTTTCGTTTTTAGACAAAAGGATTGTCATGTTAACCGAACTTAATCATTCTCTTGAAACAAAAAACAAGGAAGTTTTGTGTAAATTTGATGATTCTCAAGTTGAACTAAAAGCCATTTTGATTAAATTTGATAAATGTAAAAAGGAACTAGAAGTGACTTTGAAAAAGTTAAAGAGTTATTGGAATGCCGGTGATGCCGTCAAAACTATTAATGAAAATACATGTTATGATCCAACGAACTCTTATTCTGATTTTGTTCCTACTAAGGGGCTTGGTTTTGAAGGAAAATAATTTGATGTTACCAATTTTATAAACTCTAAGGAACAATTTCCCGATTCAAACGAAATTAAGTTGTCTTGTAAACATTTTGAAAATGAGGGTTGTTCTTCAAGTGGTAAATCTGTTCTTAAATGTGATTTTTGCAATAAAATTGGGCATTTAGAAAAGTTTTGTTTCAAGAAATTAGGGCAGAATAGTTTTGATTTAGGCAAAGTTAGACAAAATCAAAAAGTTGGAAATAATCAATTTGTCAAACCTAATTTTCAGTGTAGTTTTTGCCATAAGAATGGTCATTTAGAAAAATTTTGTTTTAAGAAATTAGGACAAAACAAATCTGATCTAGGCAAATTTAGGCAAATTCAAAATGTTGGGAATTTCAAAACTGCAAAGCCTTCTCTTAAATGTAATTTTTGCTCTAAAAATGGGCATATTGAAAAATTCTGCTATAAAAGACTTGGGCAGAATAATGCTAATATAGGCATTTTTAGAAAAATTGAAAATCAGAGAAATGTTAAAACTGCCAAACCTATGCTGAAATGCAGTTTTTGTTCTAAAACTGGCCATATTGAAAAATTTTGTGTTCAGAAATTAATGCAGAAACAAGCTGTTTTAGGCAAAAATAGTCATTTTGATAGCAATAAACATGCTGAAAATTCTGTTTTTAGGTGTAATTTTTGTTTTAAAATGGGTCACTTAGAGCAGTTTTGTCATAAAAAGTTGAATTTTGATTCTGAAAAGCTGCCCACTATATGCAGAAATTCTAAATTGCCTTTGAATGCTAAGTGTAAACAAGCTGTTAAACCTGTTTATAAATGTAATTTTTGTTCTAAATTTGGTCATTTAGAACAATTCTATTTTGAGCGTTTGAATTTAACTAGAAAATCTGCATATGATAAAAATGTGAGCTTTCATGATAATGCTAAATCGAATGATAGGCATGTATTTAAATGCAGTTTTTGTCTTCAAAAGGGTCATTTGGGACAGTTTTGCTATAAGCGTTTAAGTAGACAACAAAATGGTTGAGAATGCGTGATAATTGATTAACTTCGCAAGTTTCCAAGTAACCCTTATTTAACTAGCGTCTACTTTTAAACCAAATAAATTCAACCCTTAAACATGCATCTAAATCAACCCATCAAATATAAAGCATGCGACACAAAGTTAAGGAAAAATCCCCGAAGGGCAAAACCTTTTATTTCTAGAACTTTAAAGAATTTACAAGACCATTGACTTACATACAACCTGATAATCGCCCACAAGTGTAACGCACGGTGTCTTCGGTAAACCTTCAAAGCAACGGCTAGAAACAGTGTGACACAGAAATACCCGCAGGTGTCGGTTCCTATGTCGGCGGCTGGAATTTTCCCTTTCCAGGAGGGCAGCAATGAAGAGGAAGAAGCGGTCCACTTCACAAGGGTTGAACAACAGTAATGGTGTTCTTGGGTTACCAAACTTTGATTCACATAGATATGGAAGATGTGTGAATCTAAAAACCTAGAATCATAGGACTCAATAGGTGAAGACTTTAGGGTTGATATGCTCTGATAATCGTGGGAAAGTCTTAAGAAAACCAACTGCTGATCGTGGTTTAAATAAGGGATCGAAACCCTACAAAATCGGCTGCACGATCTGGCAGTGATTATCCTCACCGGATCGGTCCGGTCGATTAGGCGGATCGGTCCGGGTAAGTCGGATCGGTTCTTTTTCTGAAACCGGATCGGTCTGGATGGCATCGGATCGGTCCGGGACTTTTGCCTTCATCGGTTCGCTATGGATCCGGTGGCTACTGGAGTCTGACAAAACGGATCGGTCCGGTAGATGGTCGGATCGGTCCGGTAAACCGGATCGGTTCTTTTTCTGGACCGGATCGGTCCGGCCAGGTCTGATTCCCAAATTCTTTCTTCTTTTGATCTTCGGATTTTGTTGATGACGATGTGATCTTTTCAACCAACAATCTTGTAACGGCGTATGACATAACATATACATAAAGATGGACAAATTGTCCTTACAAATCTCCCCCTATGTCTATGCCGGAACAAACATAAAAAATCCGAATTATCAAATATGAAATTTCCTATACAAATCTACCCTTCCATGAACCCAAAACTGAAAAAGTACAAGTGAATAAGACTGCATCGTTTGTTCTTCAATTCTTCAGGAATCTTCACGCTTTTCTCATCAGGGTGTGTATTATGGGATTATCAAGGATGTACCTACACACATGAGATAAAGCAAATACCAAGTGACGTATCGAGTTTGAAATGAGATAAACATAAGCATATATATCAATGTAAGATGGTATTCTCAGAATTTCAAAACTCCCCCATAATCAGATAATTCATTCTCCCCCTTTTTATGATGTCCCCAAATAGACAAATGAGAGAAATAAATCAAGTAATCAAGAACCGGGGTGTCACAAGGCATAAAATCACACCATGAATGAACATAAAACAACCAAGTCGGTGATAGCGTAAAAGAATGGGTGTGATCAAAATTCGATAGGAAAATCAAAGCATACAAACATGACATATGTGCACGATAAATATTGGATATTCCTAACGAATGAACTCAAATGCTTCCTTTGGTGTAAACGAGTGACAGTATAAGATATTGACTCAATCAAATCATCAAATCAAAGCTCAAAGTGATTTCTACACCAATAACGTCCAAAATGATTTATGCTTTTTCAGGACTTTCAAGGAAGTGCAAACCCGTTTTTCAATCTCCAACCAAACTCCCTCAGATTTTATATTTTGAATAGAGGTATACTAAATTCTCAAACTTTGGAGAATTGATGGTGAAACCTAAATGGCCCATATATGGCATGTATTGCTTTTTATTGCCTTTCAATTTTTTCGGGCTCTTTTAACCTCTTAGGACCTCGGATATTACAATTCCTCCATTTTTTAGGTCCTTTTTAACGGTGGCTTTTGCGCAAAGGATTAAAATCAACTTTCGCAGCCCCTCCCCGTTATGCAAATATGCGCACAATCTCACCAAACGGTTTTTACATGCAATCCAATCTTGTCAAGTTTTATCGCATTTTACACATTGTATAGACAGGATTGAGATGGAAACACTCAAGCCAACATGAGATTGACAAGTGCAATAATCAAATATAGCCGTGCATGTGTGCAATAAAGGATATAGGAGTCAAGCATGTAGGAAATATCACTAATTACATCTCAAGGACTCCAATCAATGTTAAGCACATGGATGAAATGATGTAGCCTCTCAAATCTCTATCAAACAGTCACATGGATATATGGAATGAAGTTGTGACTTGGCTATCTTAAATGCTCATCCATAAAAGGCAAATCTCTTTTTGAATTTTTTTTTTTTTTTTCAAAGAATTTTATCAAAATAAAATCTTTTTGTGCTTTTCTCAAAATTTTTTCAAAAAAAAAATCTTTTTGTATTTTTCAAAAACAAGAATATATACAAAAATGATACATACTAGCAATAGGCAACCAATGACATCATGAAAAAAAAAAACACCCTATGCTAGTAAACAAGTCAAACCTCAATCATTAGGCGCGGAGGGGTTTTCCAAAGGTGGTGACAACTTATGAAAAACCTCTATCAATTCTTGTGAAGTTTTGACTAAAAACTTAACTTGCTCACCTAAATGAGCAAACTCTCTCATGTAGTCTCCGGGAGCATGTAAAGTAACATGAGTGGGTGCATGTGTGCCAGAAACACGTGTAGAAGCAAAGCGTGACACATACCCCAACTTAAAGCAAAATTCCCTAAGGTGTCCTCTCCTCTTGCAATGTGAGCAAACATAAATAGGCCTAGGAACACCTCTCTCAAAAACTCTAGGACGCACTTTCCTAATAGGAAAGGGACGCCTAGGTGGGTTAGGATGAGACACATGTGAAACAGTCACTAAAGTGGGAACCGGCTCGGGTGCTAATTGAGAAGCAGAAGCACCGTCATGACTTATTCCTAACTTCTCACCTTTACCCTTAAGAACCACCTTTTCAACCTTCTTAGGTGCGTTCTCAAACTTGACTTTGACCTCCCGGGCACGTTCGAGATCACTCTCAAGTTGGGATACACGTGTCGTCAGACTAGACAACGTGTCGGCCAAATCACACTTCTCCTTTCTCAAAACCTCCTTCTCTTTCTCCAAATCTAAAACCCGACGACCTAAATCCCTATTATACTTCTTTGTTTTCAAGGTCTCAAAGTACAAATCTCTAAAAGCTTTTTGGAGCTCACTTTCATCTCCACTTTCACGCTCACTTTCTCCCTCACTTGAATCGCTCAAAACATCACTATCACATTCGTGTGCACTATTGTGGGACAAGGTGGTTGTGCTCACACGACTAGAAAAAGCTACACATTTTTCACCACTAGTCTCATCACCCTCATCTTCACTACTATCACTGAGTGTGGCGGGCATAGCAGTCTCTTTTCCCTTTCTCCTTATCCTAGTAGGACACTCTCTAGCTATGTGCCCTTTCCCTTCACACTCAAAGCACCTGATCTCATCCTCCTTTTCACTATCTTTGGTCTCCTCTTTCTTTTTATTTTTCTCAAAGAAATTCTTTTTGTTCATGTTGAGAATTTTTTTAAAATTTTTCGCAAGCAAGGCCATATCATTAAAATCAAAATCTCCCTCAGAATCGGACTCACAAACTTTTTCTTTCTTTTTCTTAAAATGAGTCTTTAAAGCAATCCCATTATCCTTAGCCTTAATGGTTTTGGGAAACATGTCAATCTCATAGGTTTGAAGATCTCCTACAAGTTCTTCCAACTTAAGTGATTTCAGATTTCCCAAAGAGTTCAAAACAGTGACTTTAGGAATAAAGCGTTTTGGGAGAGATCTCAAAATCTTTTTAACGACACGCGTGTTATCAATCACCTCACCCAAATTAAAACTAGTGTTAACAATGTCCGACAAACGTGCATAAAATTCATCAAAGCATTCGGACTCAGACATGGTGATAGTCTCAAATTGGGTGGCCAGATTTTGTAACTTAGACTCTTTAACAGCGTTCGTACCCTCATGTGTCAGTTTCAAAACATCCCAAGCCTCCTTAGACGTGGAGCACGTCATGATTCGGCGATACTCATCAGGAGTGATAGCACCAGAAATAGCACTCAGACCACGGGAGTTAAAATTGGACAACTTATAATCATCCTCAGTCCAGGCTGACACGGGTTTTAGAGAGGTGATGTTATTAACAATGACCGTGGGAGGAGTCCAACCATTTTCACAAAGTAACCAAACACGCTCGTCAATAGATTTTAAAATCGATTTCATACGAGCTTTCCAGTAGGCATAATTAGTCCCGTCAAAAATAGGCATCTGATTATATAAGTGCTCCATAGGAAAAATTGCGATTTTTCACAAAACAGATTTTTAAAAAAAAATCAATATCACACGATTTTGCGGAAAATAGGAATACGCGATAAATTAGCGCAACCTGCTCTGATACCAATTTGAGAATGCGTGATAATTGATTAACTTCGCAAGTTTCCAAGTAACCCTTATTTAACTAGCGTCTACTTTTAAACCAAATAAATTCAACCCTTAAACATGCATCTAAATCAACCCATCAAATATAAAGCATGCGACACAAAGTTAAGGAAAAATCCCCGAAGGGCAAAACCTTTTATTTCTAGAACTTTAAAGAATTTACAAGACCATTGACTTACATACAACCTGATAATCGCCCACAAGTGTAACGCACGGTGTCTTCGGTAAACCTTCAAAGCAACGGCTAGAAACAGTGTGACACAGAAATACCCGCAGGTGTCGGTTCCTATGTCGGCGGCTGGAATTTTCCCTTTCCAGGAGGGCAGCAATGAAGAGGAAGAAGCGGTCCACTTCACAAGGGTTGAACAACAGTAATGGTGTTCTTGGGTTACCAAACTTTGATTCACATAGATATGGAAGATGTGTGAATCTAAAAACCTAGAATCATAGGACTCAATAGGTGAAGACTTTAGGGTTGATATGCTCTGATAATCGTGGGAAAGTCTTAAGAAAACCAACTGCTGATCGTGGTTTAAATAAGGGATCGAAACCCTACAAAATCGGCTGCACGATCTGGCAGTGATTATCCTCACCGGATCGGTCCGGTCGATTAGGCGGATCGGTCCGGGTAAGTCGGATCGGTTCTTTTTCTGAAACCGGATCGGTCTGGATGGCATCGGATCGGTCCGGGACTTTTGCCTTCATCGGTTCGCTATGGATCCGGTGGCTACTGGAGTCTGACAAAACGGATCGGTCCGGTAGATGGTCGGATCGGTCCGGTAAACCGGATCGGTTCTTTTTCTGGACCGGATCGGTCCGGCCAGGTCTGATTCCCAAATTCTTTCTTCTTTTGATCTTCGGATTTTGTTGATGACGATGTGATCTTTTCAACCAACAATCTTGTAACGGCGTATGACATAACATATACATAAAGATGGACAAATTGTCCTTACAATGGTGTTAAAAATTTGTCCAAGATCCATTTAAAGTCTAATGTTGTTGAAAATTGTTCTCATACTAATGTTATTTTTTCCCTATTTAAGACCGTTATTCCTAATGTTAAATCGAAGTGGGTTAAGAAAGATGATTTAGGTACTCAAATGAGGAGTATTGAAATTTCAAACTAATTTTGCTTTAGTTTGTTTTAGTTTATTTGTTAGTACATTTTAAATTGCATATTCATGTTGTACTAACTTTTATTTTGTAGGATTCTTCCCTACCCTTTGTCCCTTTGAGACAAATAGGGGGAGAATTGGAGACTCTTTTGGTATTGTATTTTGAGTCTTTTAGGTATTCGTACTATTAGTAGAGTTATGTTTGATTAGGACTCTTGTGGTTAGTAGAAGTTATGTATCTTCTTTTGTTTTAGGGCTCATGTGTATAGTTGAGTTATGTAATTTATGTCGTTATTTGTTTTTGAGTCTCGGTTTTTGTTTGTCTCAAAATTGGCCAAAGGGGGAGATTGAAAATCTCATTCTTCTTGTGTTGGCGCAATCTTGAGACAAACAATTTTTATTTATATGCTCTTGCATTTTGTTATTTTTATTCAAATCTATTTTTTTATATCTTAAATCATATTTTCCTATATTGATTTATTATATAAATTATTTTTTTGAGAAAAATATTTGTTGTGTAATGTACAAATTATTTTTTGTGTCATATAATTTATTTATTTTTTTCTTGTGTGAGTTTTGGTATTTTCTAAATTTAAAGTTTATTTTATATTTCAAGTCTTTTATTTTATTTGACTTGATATATAAAATATTTTTTTTATTCAGAATATTTTTTTTGGTTTCATTTTTTTTGTTTTATTTTTTATTTCTTATTTTCGGATTTCATTTTTTTTGTGTGTGTTTTTATTTTTTTGGGTTTTTAAGTTTTGGGCTTTTTATGCTTTGGGCTTTTGGAGAGAACCCTTTAGGGTTTTATGTTTGTGGTATAAGTTAGACACAATCTCTCTCTCTCAAACACACAATTTTTTCAGCCATTTTTTTTTGTTTGGAAGAAACACTCTCTCTCCCTCATTTCTTTTGGTATAATCTCTCCCTCCCATTTTTGGTTTAAAGTCTCTCTCTCTCTCGGTTTGGGTTCATTGTTTAAGGAGATCGGAGGTAGATTATTTGGGTGTTCCTGTTTTTTTTTTTTTTTTTGCCGAAAGTTCCAGCTGTACCGGCGTTTTTTTGTGGCTCCGATTTTGCTCCGGTTGGTCTTTTTTCGGTCTGGCGTTGGGGGTTTTCGGTGGAGGTTTATTTCCGACGTGGTTTCCGATTTCGGTTTAGGAGGTTTGAGATCGGAGTTGCTTTGGATTGGTTTTGGTTTGAGGTTGAATCTCCTGCGTTTTGTTCCGATGGTGCGTTTTTCCGGCTGATCTATTTCCTATTTCCGGTGCCACTGATTTTCGGCGGTTTCCATTTTTTCCGGCGACCTTGTTTTAGGTAACTGTTTCTTATACATATATACATATTTATATACATATACCTATACAGTTATATATATATATATATATATAATCTGCTATATATACATACTGATATATATATAAACATACATATACATTGTCTTGTTTGTTTTGAATTTTTTTTTGTTTAGATCTGTGTACTGTGTGTGCGTGTGTGCTGTTTTCAGCGTGTGTGTGTGCGTGTGAACAGTGTGTGTGTGTGTTGTCAGCGTGTGTGTGTGTGTGTTCTATACTATGTGTGTGTATATCTATATACATATATAAACATACATATATATACTGATATACATATATATATATATACTTCCAGCACATTTTTTTTGTTGTTAAAAAGTTTTGGACTTAATTTTGTTAACTGGACACATTTTTTTTGTTTGTTTGTTTATCTTTGTGTGATTGATCAAAGAAATCTTTACATCTGTTTCTTGTTGGCTTGGTGATTTGAACAAAGTTAATCCATTTTTTTATCCACACTTTGAGTGTCTACTTTGAACTAAATTTTTGTTCACTGAATATTCCTTTTGGATTGTAAAGATTTTGTTTGGACTAAAATTTAATTTAGGACTGAAATTTTTGGTGTGTGATTAATTGGACTATTTGGACTAAGTCTTTTTGTTGGGTGTTTTTTTTTGGAGCTTATTTTACACCCAACTCATTTAGTGTGTGTACACCTTTTTATTGGACTTAGATTATTTTGTGCCACACACTGTTTATAAAAATAATATTTTAATCTGAATTAAAATTTATTTGGGTGTTGGGTATTTGTTGTTGGAGCTTATTTCATACCCAACTCATTTAGTGTGTACACTTTGTTTATTTGGACTGTGACTTTATTTTGAGCCAAATTTTATTTGGTTAAATTTATTTGAACTAAAATTTGTTGGGACTGAATTTTAGTAGGCTTATTGGGTGTTTGGTTTGTAGAGTTTATTTACACCCATTTCAGTTTGTGTGTACACTTTATTATCAAGACTTATTTTAGTGTGTCACACATTTTTATTTATTACTATAATCTGATTTGATTTATTTGGGAATAAAGATATTTGATTTTTGACTAACTAGTTACACCCTCTAAGTTGAACTTTTGTGTGTTCACTTTATTTAGTTGGGTTTAATTAGTGTGTGTCTTTATATCACATCTTTATTTATTTAAATTTTATTTTAGTTAAACCCATCCTATTTTAGTGAGTCGAGTGCTACACTCTTTATCTCGTACTCACTTGACTTGGATTGGACCATTTGACTCGTACACTTTTTATTGCCTAAGTTGAATACTTTTTGTTGTATTATTTTATAACTTAAGGTAGTGTTTATGTGTGTATGAGTATTTGATCCAACCCTTGTCATAGTATTAGTTTATACTAAAATTGAAATTTAATTCTTGAAACCTTATTTTATTTATTTTAATTAAGTCTCAATTTGTATGAGCTAAGTGCTCCACTTATTTATCTTTTGCTCATTTTACTTGGACTTAATATTTTTAACATAACACCTATTTAAATTGATTCATATTATATTTGGTGTTAGGTTAATTTTTATCTTAGTTGCGCGACACAATTGTTGGAATTTATTTCCTATTTTATTTCTGGTCATTTGCGCCAACTAAATTTATTTTTGGATTAATCTTTACTCGAATATTAAATATTAAGGAAGACCTTACTTGTGTCTTGGGACTTAATATTTAAGCATTCTTTTTAGTATTGATTAATTCAATATTGTCTTACCTTTCAATTAGTCCTTGATTGGTAATTTGTCTTGTCAATTAAAATAGATTTAAACCTTGGTTGTTTGGTCTATTTTTAAACAAGATTATTTTTCTTGTTTTGATTAAAACAATATCTATTATTATATTTGTGTGTTGCACAACTTCACGGGGTCTCAGGTTTGAGTGTGTCGTTGTGCTTGTGTAGTGAGTGAGCGATAGTCTCTATTACCGGCGTGTTATTGGGTTGACTGATTTTCAGTCAAGTTGGGTTGTTTTAGACTAGGCTGGGTGTACGGGTTTGTATTTGCTTAGTTTAAGTCATTGTGGACTTGGAGGACTGTAATTTGTAACCTATAATCGGTAATAGTGGACTTGAGTGCACGGGCTGTCCTGGGACTAGGGACACGGGGTTTACCACTAAGGTGGGTTCCTCGATAACATATATTGTGTCACACTCTACTTTTCCTCATCTCATTCTTAAAGGGAATTATTCTTTACTTCTAGCATCATCACCTTTACTAATACTGTGCGTGAGTGTTTTCTCACTTAAAGTTTATAATAGATTTTTTATCAAAGATTAAAAGAGTTGAAGAATTTTTTAAATAACCTAATACGCATTAGCAAGTACTCCTTGGTTCTTTCTAGTGTGACCCTTGGGTCCTTTTTCAAGTGGTATCAGAGCCTCAGGATTCACTTTATAAAAGTTTTTGTTCCGCAAAGATCCTGAACTCCTTTTAAAAATCTATATTTTATATCATTTAAAATCTTTTTTTATTATGGGAAAACAAATTGGTGATGCTATTTTTTCTTTGAAAAAATCCCTTTATGAATGTTCTAATGATGAAAAGCTTTACTCTCAATATAACATTCCAAAATCTTCTACATCTTTGTTTAAAATGTGGGATGATATGTCTGATAGTGATAGTGATGGGGATAATTTTAACCATATATTATCTCCTACTACTATTTGTGGCACTAAATCTGTTGTTGCCCCACTTACTTTATCCAAATGCATTTATGATTGCGTATCTACTAGTTCGGATGATTCCGATTTATGTGTAGATAATTCTGTTTTAGACAAAGTAATTTTATCTCGTACCTCACCTACTCCATGTCACCCTACATTCACAGCTTCTATATCTAATGTTGATGATATTTTTGGTGATGTTGATGAATCTGAAAATGAAGACAATGCTGTCACTTTGGAAGGGTGCGTGAGTACAAATTTAGAGGATTGTGTGAGTAATAAATCTATTGAGAACACGATTGAGGATTGCAATGACTTAGGTCAAATTAATTCTAGTTTAATGGCTAAAAATGACATTTTATGCGATCAAATCAAGTTAATAACCGAAGAATCCGTTTTTCGTATTGATGAACTTGAAAATGATGTTTCGTTTTTAGAGAAAAGGATTGTCATGTTAACCGAACTTAATCATTCTCTTGAAACAAAAAACAAGGAAGTTTTGTGTAAATTTGATGATTCTCAAGTTGAACTAAAAGCCATTTTGATTAAATTTGATAAATGTAAAAAGGAACTAGAAGTGACTTTGAAAAAGTTAAAGAGTTATTGGAATGCCGGTGATGCCGTCAAAACTATTAATGAAAATACATGTTATGATCCAACGAACTCTTATTCTGATTTTGTTCCTACTAAGGGGCTTGGTTTTGAAGGAAAATAATTTGATGTTACCAATTTTATATACTCTAAGGAACAATTTCCCGATTCAAACGAAATTAAGTTGTCTTGTAAACATTTTGAAAATGAGGGTTGTTCTTCAAGTGGTAAATCTGTTCTTAAATGTGATTTTTGCAATAAAATTGGGCATTTAGAAAAGTTTTGTTTCAAGAAATTAGGGCAGAATAGTTTTGATTTAGGCAAAGTTAGACAAAATCAAAAAGTTGGAAATAATCAATTTGTCAAACCTAATTTTCAGTGTAGTTTTTGCCATAAGAATGGTCATTTAGAAAAATTTTGTTTTAGGAAATTAGGACAAAACAAATCTGATCTAGGCAAATTTAGGCAAATTCAAAATGTTGGGAATTTCAAAACTGCAAAGCCTTCTCTTAAATGTAATTTTTGCTCTAAAAATGGGCATATTGAAAAATTCTGCTATAAAAGACTTGGGCAGAATAATGCTAATATAGGCATTTTTAGAAAAATTGAAAATCAGAGAAATGTTAAAATTGCCAAACCTATGCTGAAATGCAGTTTTTGTTCTAAAACTGGCCATATTGAAAAATTTTGTGTTCAGAAATTAATGCAGAAACAAGCTGTTTTAGGCAAAAATAGTCATTTTGATAGCAATAAACATGCTAAAAATTCTGTTTTAGGTGTAATTTTTGTTTTAAAATGGGTCACTTAGAGCAGTTTTGTCATAAAAAGTTGAATTTTGATTCTGAAAAGCTGCCCACTATATGCAGAAATTCTAAATTGCCTTTGAATGCTAAGTGTAAACAAGCTGTTAAACCTGTTTATAAATGTAATTTTTGTTCTAAATTTGGTCATTTAGAACAATTCTATTTTGAGCGTTTGAATTTAACTAGAAAATCTGCATATGATAAAAATGTGAGCTTTCATGATAATGCTAAATCGAATGATAGGCATGTATTTAAATGCAGTTTTTGTCTTCAAAAGGGTCATTTGGGACAGTTTTGCTATAAGCGTTTAAGTAGACAACAAAATGGTGTTAAAAATTTGTCCAAGATCCATTTAAAGTCTAATGTTGTTGAAAATTGTTCTCATACTAATGTTATTTTTTCCTTATTTAAGACCGTTATTCCTAATGTTAAATCGAAGTGGGTTAAGAAAGATGATTTAGGTACTCAAATGAGGAGTATTGAAATTTCAAACTAATTTTGCTTTAGTTTGTTTTAGTTTATTTGTTAGTACATTTTAAATTGCATATTCATGTTGTACTAACTTTTATTTTGTAGGATTCTTCCCTACCCTTTGTCCCTTTGAGACAAATAGGGGGAGAATTGGAGACTCTTTTGGTATTGTATTTTGAGTCTTTTAGGTATTCGTACTATTAGTAGAGTTATGTTTGATTAGGACTCTTGTGGTTAGTAGAAGTTATGTATCTTCTTTTGTTTTAGGGCTCATGTGTATAGTTGAGTTATGTAATTTATGTCGTTATTTGTTTTTGAGTCTCGGTTTTTGTTTGTCTCAAAACTGGCCAAAGGGGGAGATTGAAAATCTCATTCTTCTTGTGTTGGCTCAATCTTGAGACAAACAATTTTTATTTATATGCTCTTGCATTTTGTTATTTTTATTCAAATCTATTTTTTTATATCTTAAATCATATTTTCCTATATTGATTTATTATATAAATTATTTTTTTGAGAAAAATATTTGTTGTGTAATGTACAAATTATTTTTTGTGTCATATAATTTATTTATTTTTTTCTTGTGTGAGTTTTGGTATTTTCTGAATTTAAAGTTTATTTTATATTTCAAGTCTTTTATTTTATTTGACTTGATATATAAAATATTTTTTTTATTCAGAATATTTTTTTTGGTTTCATTTTTTTTGTTTTATTTTTTATTTCTTATTTTCGGATTTCATTTTTTTTGTGTGTGTTTTTATTTTTTTGGGTTTTTAAGTTTTGGGCTTTTTATGCTTTGGGCTTTTGGAGAGAACCCTTTAGGGTTTTATGTTTGTGGTATAAGTTAGACACAATCTCTCTCTCTCAAACACACAATTTTTTAAGCCGTTTTTTTTTGTTTGGAAGAAACACTCTCTCTCCCTCATTTCTTTTGGTATAATCTCTCCCTCCCATTTTTGCTTTAAAGTCTCTCTCTCTCTCGGTTTGGGTTCATTGTTTAAGGAGATCGGAGGTAGATTATTTGGGTGTTCCTGTTTTTTTTTTTTGGCCGAAAGTTCCAGCTGTACCGGCGTTTTTTTGTGGCTCCGATTTTGCTCCGGCTGGTCTTTTTTCGGTCTGGCGTTGGGGGTTTTCGGTGGAGGTTTATTTCCGACGTGGTTTCCGATTTCGGTTTAGGAGGTTTGAGATCGGAGTTGCTTTGGATCGGTTTCGGTTTGAGGTTGAATCTCCTGCGTCTTGTTCCGATGGTGCGTTTTTCCGGCGGATCTATTTCCTATTTCCGGTGCCACTGATTTTCGGCGGTTTCCATTTTTTCCGGCGACCTTGTTTTAGGTAACTGTTTCTTATACATATATACATATTTATATACATATACCTATACAGTTATATATATATATATATATATATATATATATATATATATATATATATATATATATATAATCTGCTATATATACATACGGATATATATATAAACATACATATACATTGTCTTGTTTGTTTTGAATTTTTTTTTGTTCAGATCTGTGTACTGTGTGTGCGTGTGTGCTGTTTTCAGCGTGTGTGTGTGCGTGTGAACAGTGTGTGTGTGTGTTGTCAGCGTGTGTGTGTGTGTGTTCTATACTATGTGTGTGTATATCTATATACATATATAAACATACATATATATACTGATATACATATATATATACTTCCAGCACATTTTTTTTGTTGTTAAAAAGTTTTGGACTTAATTTTGTTAACTGGACACATTTTTTTTGTTTGTTTGTTTATCTTTGTGTGATTGATCAAAGAAATCTTTACATCTGTTTCTTGTTGGCTTGGTGATTTGAACAAAGTTAATCCATTTTTTTATCCACACTTTGAGTGTCTACTTTGAACTAAATTTTTGTTCACTGAATATTCCTTTTGGATTGTAAAGATTTTGTTTGGACTAAAATTTAATTTAGGACTGAAATTTTTGGTTTGTGATTAATTGGACTATTTGGACTAAGTCTTTTTGTTGGGTGTTTTTTTTTTGAGCTTATTTTACACCCAACTCATTTGTGTGTGTACACCTTTTTATTGGACTTAGATTATTTTGTGCCACACACTATTTATAAAAATAATATTTTAATCTGAATTAAAATTTATTTGGGTGTTGGGTATATGTTGTTGGAGCTTATTTCATACCCAACTCATTTAGTGTGTACACTTTGTTTATTTGGACTATGACTTTATTTTGAGCCAAATTTTATTTGGTTAAATTTATTTGAACTAAAATTTGTTGGGACTGAATTTTAGTAGGCTTATTGGGTGTTTGGTTTGTAGAGTTTATTTACACCCATTTCAGTTTGTGTGTACACTTTATTATCAAGACTTATTTTAGTGTGTCACACATTTTTATTTATTACTATAATCTGATTTGATTTATTTGGGAATAAAGATATTTGATTTTTGACTAACTAGTTACACCCTCTAAGTTGAACTTTTGTGTGTTCACTTTATTTAGTTGGGTTTAATTAGTGTGTGTCTTTATATCACATCTTTATTTATTTAAATTTTATTTTAGTTAAACCCATCCTATTTTAGTGAGTCGAGTGCTACACTCTTTATCTCGTACTCACTTGACTTGGATTGGACCATTTGACTCGTACACTTTTTATTGCCTAAGTTGAATACTTTTTGTTGTATTATTTTATAACTTAAGGTAGTGTTTATGTGTGTATGAGTATTTGATCCAACCCTTGTCATAGTATTGGTTTATACTAAAATTGAAATTTAATTCTTGAAACCTTATTTTATTTATTTTAATTAAGTCTCAATTTGTATGAGCTAAGTGCTACACTTATTTATCTTTTGCTCATTTTACTTGGACTTAATATTTTTAACATAACACCTATTTAAATTGATTCATATTATATTTGGTGTTAGGTTAATTTTTATCTTAGTTGCGCGACACAATTGTTGGAATTTATTTCCTATTTTATTTCTGGTCATTTGCGCCAACTAAATTTATTTTTGGATTAATCTTTACTCGAATATTAAATATTAAGGAAGACCTTACTTGTGTCTTGGGACTTAATATTTAAGCATTCTTTTTAGTATTGATTAATTCAATATTGTCTTACCTTTCAATTAGTCCTTGATTGGTAATTTATCTTGTCAATTAAAATAGATTTAAACCTTGGTTGTTTGGTCTATTTTTAAACAAGATTATTTTTGTTGTTTTGATTAAAACAATATCTATAATTATATTTGTGTGTTGCACAACTTCACGGGGTCTCAGGTTTGAGTGTGTCGTTGTGCTTGTGTAGTGAGTGAGCGATAGTCTCTATTACCGGGGTGTTATTGGGTTGACTGATTTTCAGTCAAGTTGGGTTGTTTTAGACTAGGCTGGGTGTACGGGTTTGTATTTGCTTAGTTTAAGTCATTGTGGACTTGGAGGACTGTAATTTGTAACCTATAATCGGTAATAGTGGACTTGAGTGCACGGGCTGTCCTGGGACTAGGGACACGGAGTTTACCACTAAGGTGGGTTCCTAGATAACATATATTGTGTCACACTCTACTTTTCCTCATCTCATTCTTAAAGGGAATTATTCTTTACTTCTAGCATCATCACCTTTACTAATACTGTGCGTGAGTGTTTTCTCACTTAAAATTTATAATAGATTTTTTATCAAAGATTAAAAGAGTTGAAGAATTTTTTAAATAACCTAATACGCATTAGCAAGTACTCCTTGGTTCTTTCTAGTGTGACCCTTGGGTCCTTTTTTAGTTATGTGAGAAATGACGAGAAATCTTACCGTGAAGATATTTCTTTATCACTTTAGATGCATGCTATAGGATTAACAAGATAAAATTTGGCTAATCAAATTTTTCTCACAATATAAGTTTATTAGTGATAAGATAAAATTGAGATTTAAAAAAAAAATATTGTCTTTGACTAAAGATCACTTCTTAGGGGTCTTTTCAAATTGGTATCAGATCCAGAACACTAAATCACTGTGTCTATTATCCCGTGTCTTTAGGCATGAATATTTCACGGTTTGATGGCTTTAGAACACCAATGTTTGATGGGAGTAAATGCGTCTGAAGTCAGCACTTAAGGCTATAGATTAGAGGGTGTGTTTAGATTTAATTCAGGGGTGGTCACCACCAATCACGAGAGGTGGAGAGGCTATTCACTTAACAGCTCTTGAGTCACGGACTGATGTTGAGCATAAAATATAGCAATATAATTCTACTGTGTTAAATGCCCCTTTGTGTTCTGTTACCCCGGAGGAATTTCGTCATATTATGACGTGTGATACATGTAAAGAGGCTTGGGATCTACTCTACGGAATTAGTGTTGTTAGGGATTCTAAACTCCAAAACCTCACCACTCAATTTTAGACAATTAAGATGCTAGACAAAACTTTCAAAGCCCTGAAGGAGGAGACAAAACTTTCGGATGATGAGTCTAACATCTAGTCCGAACATGTGGTCGTAATGGTAAAGAATCTCAAGAAATTTCTTAAATATTGAAAGAAATCGAAAGATGAAAAAAGGTTTGAGAAAAATAAGAAAATTAAGTCCAATCTCTTCCCTAAAAACCGGAGTGAGAACATTAAGAGGGATTAGTAGGATGGATGTTATGGTTGTGAGGGTTATTGCCATAGGTTAGAAGAGTGCCCACAATAAACTAAGGAAAGAGGCCATGAAAGAGTGTGTGATAAAGATTTAAACCAATGCGCAAATTTCAACCACAAACTTATTTAAGTAGAGTCAATTTTTGAATTAAATTAAGTCTTCCCTTTATCAAAAATCTACGCGTGTGCATGTGTCAAACCAACATAAACAAAAATAATCTAACTCGTAGAATTCAGGAAAACTCCCCGAAAGGAAAAACCATTTATTTTACTATAACTATATCGCAATTCACAATTGCAATGAAATCTATAATAAGATTACCTTGACAACCCTATATAGACACGCAGTCTAGAATCAGCAATAGGTCACACACAGTGACACCATACGAACCGCATTCCAGTCTTCAACAAAGAAACACCCTTGAGCGCTCCTCAATGAGAAGCAACCATATGATGTAGATATCCTTTCCACAAATGTTTGAACACTTGCAAATTGTGTTCTTAAACTCTAAAACAACTCACATGAACAATTGAGATTTTGTGAATTGAAAAAAAAGGGGTTTAAAGCCCTAAATGAAGAAGTCAAAGTGTTATGCTAAATTTTACTACTTATAGAATGAAAAATGAAAAGACTTCTCGAGAAAAATTCCTCGTTTAACGCACTATTTATAACCTTAGGGGCGGCAGGTCGCTCGAATGAAATCAGATCTCGCTCGAACGGTGACATGCGTTGCTCGAACGAGCTTCGTGTGACACCACACAAATCGTAGTGTGTCAAACAAACATAAACACAAATATAAAATGTTCAATAATCTACGTGTGTGCGTGTGTGAACCAACATAAACACAAACAAGCTAATTCCCAAAATTCAGGAAAAATTCCCAAAGGGCAAAACCTTTTATTTCACTATAACTAAATCGCAATTTACAATTACAATTAAATCTGCAATAGGATTACCTCAGCCACCCTACGTAGACACCCAATCTAAAGTCAACAATGGTTCACACGCAGCGACACCACACAAACCGCAACCCAGTCTTCAGTAAAGAAACACCCCTGAGCGCTCCTCAATGACATGCAACCATATGATGTAGATATCCTCTCCACAAATGTTTGAACACTAGCGAAGTGTTTTCTTAAACTCCAAAACAATTCATATTAACAATTGGGATTTTGTAAATTGAAAAAACAAGGGCTTAAAGACCTAAATGAAGAAGCCAAAAGTGTTATGCTGAATTGCATTGTTAGCAAAATGAAAAATGAAAAGACTTCTTGAGAAAAAAGCCTTCTTTAACGCGCTATTTATAAAAACCTTAAGGCAGTAGGTCGCTCGAACAAAATCAGTTTTCGCTCGAACGGTGACGCGCATCGCTTGAACAAGCTTCGCACGAGATGACATGTTGTTTGAACAAATGGGGATGTCGCTCGAACGACCCATTAAAAATATTTTTCTTTTTCTTTTCTCAGAAAACACAACACCTTAAAAATTCGAAAAAATAAATTTTGACAAAAAACTTTAAAACTCTTCATCAACACTCAGAAAATTTTTGATGAAAAATATCCCAATATTCTAAGTGAAATGATAAGGATTAAAAATAAGAACTTTTACAAAATTGTCTCGGGGAGGCCTGATTGTCGAAGAATCTTGAAATTCGGATCTGTCTTGTTACATATGAGATCTTGAACATTCTTCGATGGTTGTAGCAGTATACGACATACTAATTGATAACGGACATTTATAAACTCATGTCCTTACAAATATCCCCCTATGTCTATGTTGGTAGAAAATAAAAAAGCCGAATTATCAAAATTTAAAATGCCTATACAAATCTAACACCCTCATCAACCCAAAAATGAAAAGGTACTTGATGTGTAAGTATCATAACTTTTCTTCGAAGTCTTCATAATCAAATCATCAAACCTTAAAGCTTTTCTCATCAGGGTGTGTAACATATGATCTTCCATTGTTGTTCCTACACACATATGACAAAGCAAATACCTCGTGACACATCTAGTTTAAATCATAATCGAATCTCTCCCATAATGCAAAAAATCCCATAATTCGTTCTCCCCTTTTTTATTTGTCCAAAATAGACATGAACACAAATAAAAAAAATCAAGCATGGAGTTGTCTCGACTATCATACATATTTCACAAATTATTTTTGATTTTTTAAATTTTTCATACAAAAACCAAAATCACACCATGAATTTATACTAAAACAACCAAATCATGACAACGGAATGAATGGGTGTGAACATATTCAATAGGCAAATCAATGAAATCAAACATAATATAGGTGCACGATGTATATGTGTGCTCCTATCGAATGAATCTCGATATCGTCCTTAGGTGTTGAAAGTATTGAATTTAAATGACATCGACTTAATCCAATAACACATCAAAGTCAAAAGTGATTACCAAACCAATAACGTCTAAAACTATTAAAGCTTTTTCAAGATATTGTCAGGGTGTGAAAACCCATTTTTCATTTCTTTCCATCCAAACTCCCTCATAAATAATAATCATTATATATTTCTTTTGAGGAGGCCCCTTTTGGGCATATTTATCTTGTTATTGCGTTTAAATTTTTTCGAGCTCTTTTTAAACGGTGGCTTTCCTGACGAGTTAATTTTGAACTCTCGTAGCCCTTTTTTTGTGATTCACTCATCATATTTTGTTGTAATTAAATTTCTCACGATAAACAGTTTTTACACGCACTACTTGCATTATCAAGTTGTATTGCATATGGTTCGTTTTAAAGGCAGAATTGAGATGACAATACTCTAACCAATATGTGAAACCAAGTACAATAATCAAACAAATCCGTGCATGTGTGCAATCAATGAACTTATGAGTCAAACATGTAGGTAGTAACACTAAATTACATCTCAATGACTCCAAACATTATAAAGCACAAAAATGAAATGATGAAACATATTAAAATACTATTAAATCATCACATGAATATGGAATGAAATTGTGACTCGGTCATCCTAAATGTTCATTCATAAATGTTGCAAAACAAAATACAAAACTCTTTTTAACTTTTTCAAAAATTTATCAAAATAAAATCTTTTTGTATTTTTCAAAAAATTTCGAAAGCAAATAAAAAAACTAATACAAAAAATGATACATTCTAGCAATAGGCAAGAAAATTAAATCAACATGCAAATAAACCTATGCTAGCACAAAAGTCTAGTCCTCAATCGATAGGTACGGTGGAGTTTTCCAATGGTGCTGACATCCTGCGGAAAACCTCCATCAAGTCATGAGAACTCTTAACCAAAACAAGTACATGATCCCTAATATGTGCAGACTCTCTTGCATAATATTCCGGAGCATCAGGTGTGGGTGCGTGTGCGTGAACACATGAAGTATCAAAACGTGACACATGTCCCATCTTAAAACAAAACACCCTAAGGTTTCTTCTCTTCTTGCAATGCATGCAAACATAAATATGTGTAAGGAAATTTTTGTCCATTATCAATTTGTATGTCGTAAGCCGTTACATCGTTGAAGATATTCAAGATCACATCTCCATCAACGGATCCGAATATCAAAGCATTTTCTTCTTGGAATTAATTTTCTGCATACCCGGACCGATTCGCCCATTTGGAAAACGAACAGATCCGCCACAAACCAATCTGCCCTCAAGTCAGACTGATCCTCTATTGCTTCAAAACAGAGAACCCCGGATCGAATGCAAACCGAAGAGGCCCATTTGGAAAAAGAACCGATCCGCTATTGGACCGGTCCGTCATCATAAGCGGATCGATCCGCCTAAGATAAAATCGATCAGATCTGCTTGAGATTTTTCGGCCGAGGTTTCCTTATTTAAGCCAACTTCAGGGAGTTGTTTTGTAAGACTTTTGGAGATGAATTTGAGAGTCCTAATTACTCTAGTCTTCACCTTTTTGAGTCCCAAGACTCATGTTTTGATTCACACAACATTTCATACCTTTGTGAATCTTTTGCAACCCAAGAACAGAACATTGGTTTGTTCAATCCTTGTGGAGAAGCCGTCTCTCTTCTTTATTGCTGACCACCTGGAGTTCCTGCGGGAGATTCCAGTTGACACTGTTTATAGCCGTTGATTTGAAGGTTTGACGAAGACAACGTGCGTTACAATTGTGGGCGATTATCAAGTTGTATGTAAGTCAATGTTCTTGTAAATTTTTCAAAGTTCTAGAAATAAAAGGTTTTGCCCTGCGGGGATTTTTTTTTCTTAATTTTGTGTCGCTTGCTTTATTTTTTTATGGGTTGACACTTTCACTTTAGATGCATGATTAGGGGCTGAAATTAAATAAGTGTGTCAAATTAGAAATTTGCGAAGTTAATCAATTATCACACAGTCATCACACTTTTTAAATTGGTATCAGAGCGGGTTACGCTAATTTATCGCGTGATCCTGATTTTTCGAGGATTTACTTTCTGATACAATTTGTCTAAGTCTGAATGCTTTGATGATTTTTATGCACGTTTGTCGGACATTGTTAACACAAGTTTTAATTTGGGTGAGGTGATTGATAACACGCGTGTAGTTAAAAAGATTTTGAGATCTCTCCCAAAACAATTTATTCCTAAAGTCACTGTTTTGAACTCTTTGGGAAATTTGAAATCACTTAAGTTGGAAGAACTTGTAGGAGATCTTCAAATCTATGAGATTGACATGTTTTCCAAAACCATTGAGGCTAAGGATAATGGCATTGCTTTAAAGACTCATTTTAAGAAAAAGAAAGACAAAGTTTGTGAGTCTGACTCTGAGGGAAATTTTGATTTTAATGATATGGCCTTGTTTGCGAATTTTTTTAAAAAGTTTCTCAAAAAGAATAAAGAAAATTCCTCCAATAAAAAGAAATCTTTGAGTCAAACAAAAAGAAAGTGGAGGCCAAAGATAGTGACAAAGAAGATGAGATCAGGTGCTTTGAGTGTGAGGGAAAAGGGCACATAGCTAGAGAGTGTCCTACTAGGATAAGGACAAAGGGCAAAGAAACTGCTATGCTCGCCACACTTTTTTTTACGAGGGTGATGAGGGTGATGAGAGAGATGATTCCGATAAAGGTTTAGCACATGATATGGTTGTCGCCTTTTCTAGTTGTGTGAGCACACCCACTTTGTCTCGCGAGAGGGCACACGAGAGCGATGATAGTGATTTGTGTTCTTTGAGTGAGGGAGAAAGCGAAAGGGAGAGTGGAGATGAAAGTGAGCTCCAAGAAGATTTTAGAGATTTGTACACCGAGACCTTGAAAACAAAGAAGTATAATCGAGATTTAGGTCATCGGGTTTTAGATTTGGAGAGAGATAAGGAGCTTTTGAAAAAGGAGAAATGTGATTCGACCGACACATTGTCTAGTCTGACGACACGTGTATCCCAACTCGAGAGTGATCTCGAATGTGCTAGGGAGGTCAAAGTCAATTTTGTGAATGCACCTAAGAAGGTTGAAAAGGTGGTTCATAAGGGTAAAGGTGAGAAGTTAGGAATAAGTCATGACGGTGCTTCTACTCCCGAATTATCACCCGAGATGGTTCCCACTTTAGTGTTTGATTCACATGAGTCTCACCCTAACCCACCTTGGCATCCCATTCCTATTAGGAGAGTGTGTCCTAGAGTTTTTGAGAGAGGTGTTCCTAGGCCTATTTATGTTTGCTCACATTGCAAGAGGAGAGGACACCTTAGGGAATTTTACTTTAAGTTGGGGTATGTGTCACGTTTTCCTTATACACGTGTTTCTGGCACACATGCACCTACACATGATACTTTACATGCTCCCGGAGACTACATGAGAGAGTTTGTGCATTTAGGTGAGCAAGTTAAATTTTTGGTCAAAACTTCACAAGAATTGATGGAGTTTTTTCATACGTTGACACCACCTTCGGAAAATCCCTCTGCACCTAACGATTGAGGTTTGACTTTTTTACTAGCATAGGATACTTTTCATGATGTCATTATATGCCTATTGCCAGTATGTATCATTTTTGTATGATTTATTTTTCTTTTGAAATTTTTTAAAAATCCAAAAATATTTTTGTATTTTGTTTGCACCGTTTATGGATGAACGCTTAGGATGACCGAGTCACAACATCATTCCATTATTTTCATGTGACTATTTGATAGTGTTTTCAGACAATAGGTCAATTCATCCTTGTGCTTTATAATATTTCGATTCATTAAGATGTAATTAAGTGTTACTTCCTACATGTTTGACTCACTTTATCCTTTATTGCACATATGCACGGATTTGTTTGATTATTGTGATTGTCTTATTACATGTTGGTTGGGTGTTTTCACTTCAACCATGTAATTAAAAAGAACCAAGCGCGATAGTTTTTATAAGGAAATTGTGCATATAAGAACCATTTTGTGAGTTTGTGTGCTTTGTTTTAAAACGGGGAATGGCTGCGAAAGGTTCATTTTTGCCTTTGCGAATACTAAATCAGCATTTAAATTGGACCTAAAAAATTGAGGAATTTTATTATCCGGGGTCCAAAGAGGTTTACAAGAGCCCGAAAAAAATTTATTGGCAATAAAAAGAAATTCATGCCAATTATGAGTCAATTAGGTTTTTTGCACCAATTATCCAATGTTTGAGAATTTAGATTACCTCTAAAAGAAAATATCTATGAGGGAGTTTGGTTGGAGATTTAATAACGGGTTTGCACGTCCTTGAAAATCTTGAAAAAACGCTAAATAGTTTTGGACGTTATTGGTGTGGAAATCTTTTGACTTTGATTTGTTGATTTACATAAGATGATGTCATCTAAATTCAACAATCTTTTCACCTAAGGATACTTTTGATGTTCATTCATTAGGGTTACACATATGCATCGTGCACATATGATTGATTGAGTTGATTTTACCTATCAAATGTGTTCACACCCATTCATTCCATTTTCATGACTTGGTTATTTGAGTCTAAATCCATGGTGTGATTTTTGTAGCATATTTTTTTTTCAAATGTATCTTATTTTTTGTTTGCAAGAATGAAAAATCAAATATAGTTTGTGCATTTGTTTTTGAGCATCTCCTTGCAAGAGCACGTTTACCATATTATTTGATGCCCTGTTTTGTGTACCGTGACACCCCAATTTTGCTTATTTGATTCATTCGTCTCTTTTGTCTGTTTGGGGACATCATAAAAAGGGGGAGATTAAAGAATTATCATATTATGGGGGAGTTTGATCTTTGGAGGAGTTTTTGAGATTTATTTTATGTTTTTATCCTAAATTGGTACACATGTTTAGCTCATTTCAAACTCGATATGTCACGTGGTATTTTGCTTTATCTCATGTGTGTAGGTGCGAAGATTGAAGATCAATATGTTGCACACCCAGATGAGAAAAGTTTTGAGGATTTTTGAAGATCTAAAGAACAAATGATGAAGACTTATTCATTTGTATCTTTCCAGTTTTGGGTTCATGTAAGGGTAGAGTTGTATAGGCAAATTTGTTATTTGATAATTCGTTTTTTTATGTATGTACCGGCATAGACATAGGGGGGGATTTTTAAGAAAATTTTTGTCCATTATTAATTTGTATGTCGTAAGCCGTTACATCGTTGAAGAAATTCAAGATCACATCTACATCAACAGATCTGAATATCAAAGCATTTTATTCTTGGAATTATTTTTCTACATACCCGAACCGGTCCACCTATTTGGAAAATGAACCGATCCGCCACGGACCAATCCGCCGTCAAGTCAGACCGATCCGCTATTGTTTCAAAACAGAGAACCCCAGATCGAATGCAAACCGAAGAGTCCCATTTCGAAAAAAAACCGATCCGCTATCGGATCGGTTCGTCATCGGAAGCGGACCGATCCGCCTAAGATAAAATCGATCAGATCCGCTTGAGATTTTTTTGGTCCAGGTTTCCTTATTTAAACCAACTTCGGGGAGTTTTTTTGTAAGACTTTTGGAGATGAATTTGAGAGTCCTAATTACTCTAGTCTTCACCTTTTTGAGTCCCAAGACTCATGTTTTGATTCACACAACTTTTCATACCTTTGTGAATCTTTTACAACCAAAGAACACCACTTTAGTTTGTTCAACCCTTGTGGAGAAGCCGTCTCTCTTCTTCATTACTGACCACTTGGAGTTCCTGCAGGAGATTCCAGCCGACACTGTTTCTAGCCGTTGCTTTGAAGGTTTGATGAAGACACCGTGCGTTACACTTGTGGGCGATTATCAAGTTGTATGTAAGTCAATGGTCTTGTAAATTTTTCAAAGTTCTAGAAATAAAAGGTTTTGCCCTGTGGGGATTTTTTTCCTTAATTTTCTGTCGCTTGCTTAATTTGTTTATGGGTTGACACTTTCACTTTAGATTCATGATTAAGGGCTGAAATTAAATAAGTGTGTCAAATTAGAAATTTGCGAAGTTAATCAATTATCACACAGTCATCGCACTTTTCAACATGCCTAGGTACATCTCTATCCAAACATCTCCTGCGTGATGTCCTAACAGATACGGGATGCCTAGGTGGGTTTGGTTGAGAGCAATGTGAATGAAACATTAAAGTGGAAACCGGTTTGGGTGCAACAAGTGAAGTAGATGCATTGTTATGACTTATTCCTCAACTCTCACTACTACACAAAATAGGATTGAGAAACATCTTTCCTTCCTTCGTAGATGCGTTCTCTAAAGGGACTTTTACCTCCCGGGAATGTTCGAGATCACTCTCGGGTTAGGACACACGTGTCATCAGACTAGACACCATGTCAGTCGAGTCACACTTTTCCCTCCTTAAAACTTCTTTCTCTCTCTCCAAATATAAAACTCAACAACGTAAATCCTTATTATACTTATTTATTTTTAAGGTGTCGGCATACAAATCCCAAAAAGCTTTTTGGATATCACATTCATCTCCACTCTCCAACTCGCTCTAACCCCCACTAGAGACACTCGACTCATCATCGTCGCTCTCATGTACACAGTTATTGTTGGACAAACTGGGTGTGCTCTTGTCACTACCTAAAAAGGAAGCAAACCTTCCTTGTGAAAACTCATCCCCGAAATCTTTCACAATATCCTCACTTTCACTAAGGGTGACTGGCATAGCAACTTTCTTACCCTCTCTCCTAAATCTAGTGGGACACTCAAATGACTTATGCCCTTTGCCCTCACATTTAAAACATGTCACTTTTTCTAAATCAACCTCACCCTCTCTCTTACTCTTTCTCACCACTTTCTTTGGACTAATCTTACTTTTTCGCAAAAAACTTTTTATTGGAATAATTTTTTTTCGAAAACTTAAGAATTTTTTTAAAATTGTTTGCAAGCATGGCCATATCAAAATCAGACTCGTCCTCAGATGCAGACTTACAAAAATTCACTTTCTTTTATTCTTAGACTGAGTTTTAAGTGTTATACCTCTATCCTTACGCTTGACAATGTTAGGAAACATGCCAATCTCATATGTCTGGAGGTCACCAACTAACTCTTCTAATTTCAGACGATTCAAATTAGATAAGGTATTTAAAACCCCTAACCCTTTTATTTCACTATAACTAAATCACAATTTACAATTACAATTAAATATGCAATAAGATTACCTCGGAAACCCTACATAGACACGCAGTCTAGAGTCAACAATGATTCACACGCAGCAACACCACATGAACCGCAGTCCAGTCTTCAGCAAAGAAACACCCTCGAGCGCTCCGCAATGACAAACATCCATATGATGTAGATATCCTCTCCACAAATGTTTGAACACTAGAAAAGTGTGTTCTTAAACTCCACAACAATTCACATGAACAATTGGGATTTTGTGAATTGAAAAAATCAAGGTTTAAATCCCTAACTAGAGAAGCCAAAAGTATTCTGCCGAATTGCACTGTTTGCAAATTCAAAAACAAAAAGACTTCATGAGAAAAATGCCTCGTTTAATGCGCTATTTATAAAAACCATAAGGCGGCTGGTCGCTCGAATGAAATAAAATCTCACTAGAAAAAGATTCACGCGAGATGGCATGTCGTTTGAACGACAGGGGATGTCGCTCGAATGTGCCTTTAAAAAATATTTTTTTTTTTCTTTTCACAGAAAATGCAGTGCCTTAAAAATTCGAAAAATAAATTTTGATTAAAAAATTTAAAAATACGCTTCAACACTTATAGGGCAAGAAATGCTAAGAATTAAATACATGACCTTTACCAAATTCATCTCGCAAAGGCTTATTTGTTTAAGAAAATTGATATTCGGACCCGTCTTGTTGCATATGAGATCTTGAACATTCTTCGACGGTTGTAGCAGTATACGTCATACTAATTGATAACAAACATTTATAAACTTATGTCCTTATAGGAAAGACACCCATAACTTATAATGCCATCCTTAGTGATAGTGATTCGGAAGAGGGAAACAATTCCCCCGACGAGCGTAACTTTACTGCCTTCATGGCTAGTTAAGTGAGCAATGGCAATAAATCTTCCTCTAAAAATATTTCCTTGCACGACACTTGCGAGGCCATGGTTAAAAAATCCCAAGTGAGTGTGGATAAAGAAGTGGAGGAGAGTGAGTTGTAAGTTGCGTTCCATGAATTGTATGTGAAAACTGTGAAGGTAAAGAAGGCTAACTTGAAGTTGGAAGCTAGGCTGAAACAACGTGTCATAGGAAATGATAATAATGTGTTAAGTGAGGATCTTACACTATACCAAAATGGGTGATTTGCGAGTGTTGTAAGCAGTCACAATTGACCTGTATATCTGGTATTTATGGTCATAATTTAGGGGGTGTAGACACCACATTCTAGGACCCCCCTTTCCAACGCAAACTTAGGTCGCACTCAGAGTACCGATCTAGAGTCCATTGGGCGCCCCTGGGCCCCATTTGACTCAGGTCAGCTCCACAAATAGCAATAACTATTTGAATCTATGAAGGGATCCGAATACCCTTTCCATCGGTCGGCCCCATGCATGAATCAGCATAACGTTTCCAACGAACGAACGAATTCACTTTAAAAAATTGATTCAGAGGCCATCGGGAACCCCCAGGCCCCGAGATGACCCCACTCAACTGCACCATCAGAGCAAAAGATCTTTGATTCTTCGTAAGGTACTGAAAACCCTTTCCAAAGGCCCGCCCCATGCGCAAACTAGCATAACCGTTCAGACGAACAATCAGTTTTCCCCCGAAAATAGATCCATAGGCCACCAGGCGCTCCCGAACTTCATTTGACCAAAGTCAACTCTTTAGCTTGAATGAGAATGAATAAATCTATTAAGGTCACTGAATACCCTTTCTAACGATCCACCCTGTGCGCGATTCTGACCTATGGTACGGATGAATGATCCGTTTTACTCCGAGAGGTCACCGAACGCTTCTGGGCCCAGGTATACCAAGGTCAACTTTTAGAACCAAGCGAAACTCTTTTTAATGTCAATGTACATCTCTTAACCTTTCCAACGGTCTACCCCGTGCGCAATTCTGACTTACTATACGGACGAACTATCCGTTTGCATCAAGTGATCTCCCGTCCAAAGGATCGACGTGTGCTTCCATGCCACATTTGACCCAAAATAAACTCCCTAACCCGGGATCAGTCCAAAAGACTGTCGAAGGTCTCTGAAATAACTTTCTAAAGGTATTTCCCGTGCGTAATTTGAATCAACGGTTTGTGCGCTACGATCATTTTTCCAAAAAAGTACGCACGAGACTACTAATTGGCAGGCCGTGAACCCTGCCTATCGTCACAGTGTCAAGGGTGAACTTCCGTTGGGCACCCCGTGGGGTAGACAGATCATCACCCACCTTTTCCCTGGGGTAGACAGATCATCACCCACTTTTGACTTATAAATAAAGGTCATGACCTCACTCCAAATCACATAGCAAATCCATTAGCATCAATGATCTCAGTAGCATCCTCTCAAAATCAGTGAAATTCCATATGAGAAATCCCATTCAAGCCTAAATATGCATACTTTTCACACCCAATTTGGCAAATATCCTTCTCTCTTATCAACATTCAAGGGAGTTCATCCAATATCCAAGCTCAAGCTTCAAAGAAGGTCCAATTCCTTTTCCCTCTCTTTTAATTTCTTTTTTTTGTCATAAGTTACATTAGATTCATAATCTAATTTATATTAATATCTACGCTTTTATTAGTATATTGCACATACTTTATTTTCCAATTTTCCAATTTTCCAACTTCACTTATTTTCCAAATTTCTCCAAATCCCTCATTTTCACACACACGCACACACACACACACACACACACACACACACACACACACACATATATATATATATATATATATATATATAATATGCTTGCTCGCGTCTCATCCCACATATATTGCCGTTTCCTAATAAAAATCAATATCTCGATGAACGCTCATATTCTATCTTCTACATTTACTATTATTTTGGGAATATTCTTGTGGGGTAACTCACCCTATCTTTTCCATGTTATGGGTTAAATGAGTCTAATCTTCATTATATAAACAGATAAACACATCATGGGGATAGAGGAAAATATTAACATTTTCCCATGAGAGACCGAAAGGGTGGTATGGGTGCCTAACACCTTCCCATTCCGTAACATAGCCCTCGGACCTTCGATCTATTGGTTTCGTATGCATCAGTTTGTCCTTGATGCCGCTCTCTCGAGGTGGCAACATGTTTTTTGCCTGTTTTGAGAAAAATAGGATGGCAACCCCATCTTTTTACATTCACCCCATACCGACAATGATTGAACCACCTTTTCGAAGAGAAGGGTGCGAGACTGAGATGCAGTGATTCTTCAAGGGATCCTCCTCCTTCCCCCCGGAACGAACGCCGTGCCTCCCGGGATGGCCATAATGGTGACTCCGATGGGGACTATTTTTAAGAGGGCTAGACTTTGTTTACATGGGTGTTTTATTTCTTGTATATCCCCATATTTTCCTTTTTATTATTCATATGTACATCATGCTTATAATTCTATTCACAAACTTGTAGAAGATTCTCCATGTACACTTCACACCACATGTACCTAGGATCATGAATATTCACATATTGCACATATCACCTAGAAATCCTTGCTTGGGTGTCACCAACACACACACCCACTTGTATATATCCATGTTCACTTATCAGACACTCACTTATAGATAGTTACAAATCACTCACACATCATTTATCCTTTCTTAGTATAGCTTTACTATTTGTATTTATACCTTGCTCCCTATTGGAATGATCAAGAAACTCTCTCCATAAGATACAAATAAATGAATCATGCATGATTCACCCGACATCAACGAAGTGCATTGTTATTTACCTAAATTTTGTCCTGTAACTGGGGAGTCACTTCGATTTGGGCGCTGGTCCGGCAGGTCGCAGTTAGCCTAAGAGATATGACTCTTACCTTCCATTGGCCAAGTACCTTCGACGTATATCGAACGGTTCCCCCGTATTGTACCGCGTAACCAAAGTTATGACGAGAGGTATATGCAGGGAACTCGTTCATGGACGTCGAGTATATTGAAGTCGCTCTCACACGTACCATATAAATGAGGTATATAGTGAGTCAATTCACGTACACTCGGGTATATCAAATGGCTTGGCCACACGTACTGATTTCCCTCAAAAGAAAGACGTATATCATGGAAGTCACGCCAATAGGTGGAACCCTTTCCAATTCACCCAACCAACTGCATACCTACATATAGGTGTCAAGCCTAGGACACACATGTTAGATTGATGGTTTCAACCCAAAACTCTATCGAAATTCCGGGTTGGCCTGCTGCCCAAATTTTCACGCAATTTTTGAATACGACATCCTTCCTGTGAGCTTGGTGACAAGTGCAACCTTAGCTTTACATCTATTGCAAACCCAATTTTTCTAGGCTCAGTTCCCGTACGACATTTTATTTTGCCTTTAGGTAAACTTAATACAAGTGAGAACTTAATAAACATAATAATCATACTGAAACCCTTCTCTCGTCTTTTCCTCTCTCTATCCAAAAGTGTCCAAAAACATTTTTGCTCTTTTATCAAAAATACCAAAAACATCTTCGTCTTCTTCTCCAAAAATGTCAAAAATGTTTTCCTCCTTTTCCAAAAATAACAAATTCCCTCGCTCTTTTTCGAAAATAAATTCTATTTTTTTTCTTTCTCACGTCGATCACATACCCTTGGCCTGGTTCCCTATTGGCTTTGGTCTTCAGTAGGATCGCCCCGAAGTTCTGTCAGTCCCATTACTTCCTCTGATTATGAGAATCACATGCCTTCCATGGAGAACACGAATCAAGTGTCAAATGTACAACCGAATTTATTGACAGTTTTGGCTGAGCTCACTGCCAAAATTGACAACCTTCAAATCAAGGTTCAAGAGATGCAAAAAAATCGGGTCCCTGTCCCCGAAGATCCTGAGGTAATTTTCCATCGCGCCATGGGTCCGCTTGCACCAGAGACAATTTGGGTTCCTAAAGAATACCATCATGCTCCACGTGTTCCTCTTACTCATGGACTGCCACCAGCCAAGCTTCCTATACCAAACCTTACTGAGACTGGGGCTAATTTATCAGTAACATTTTATTTGAAAGAGGAAGAACTGAAAAAGGTTAAGGAAGACCTCAAGATGTTAAGCAAGAAGTTCGACCAAATCAAAGTCTCTAGGAACTACATGGACTGCACCCACATGTCTCCCTATCCTAAAGCCAGGTTACCAGAAAAATTCAAGATGCCCAATATCGAGAAGTTTGGAGGTAATGGACCGCCGATCGTTAATCTCCGTAGCTATTACCGAGCCATGAGTATCCTAAGGGTTTTCGAAGAAATAATAGCTCGGGTGTTCCAAGAAACTTTGAAAGATAGCGCCCTTCGTTGGTTCCTATCTCTTGAAGAATATAGGATTCACCGTTGGGAGGACGTTGCTCATGAGTTCATGTCACAATAAGTACAACGAGCAGCTAGAGGTTACCCGCCATAACTTAGAGATACTTAAACAGAACCCTGGGGAATCAGTTAGCAACTTCATAGTAAGATAGAGACAAAAACAGTTACATGACCAATCAGCCTTCCGAAGAAGAACAAGTCAGCATTATGAAAAAGAACTTCCTACCCCATGTCCAACCAACAATGGGAGGATAGTACTACCCTCACTTACGAGCCCTCTAAGAAGTAGGAGTAGAAATCGAAGAAGGTCTTTCCAAGATAGAAGTTTAACAAAATAAAACCTCAGGAGAGTTTTTACCTAGAAAGTTTGAGAAACCTGCTAGTACCGCAGTTTCTACTATCAACAACATCTCTCATCCTTCCGCTTCGTGGGCCCAAGAAATTCTCCCAAACCTAATTCGAAAGGAATATACTGAGCTTCATGCTCCTCTGTCCAATGTATACTAGGCTCTCTTAAATAAAAACTTGATCAAACTTTTGGACCCTCATCAATTGCCAAATCCACTTCCGAAAAACTTCAAACGTGATGCCCGTTGTGACTTTATCCAAGTAGATGGCCATACCACCGAGTAATGTTTCCATCTTTGAAACACAATCCAAAGCCTTATTGACCAAGGTATCATCACTCCACCAGTTAATCCTAAACCAAACACTACCCATAATCCACTCCTGAATCATGCAAATTCCATCTTCCTAAAAGAATACTTAGAACTCGACCCATCTACTGAAATCATGCCAAGTAAATCACCAGTCATACCCAAATACTCTCCTAAACTTCTCCAAACATGTCCATATTTCCTCTTAAACCCTACCATCATTGCCGATCAAAACTTATCACTCCTCACCAGAGCATGCATCGCTATCCATACTCGTTCTGGAGGTAAAGATATGAAATTATCCGAAGTGCAGAACTAACTCCTAGAGTTCGGTCAAAAATAACCCTCCGAGATGACCATCGACTGTCAAAGATTCAGTGGGTTGTACTTTATAGGAGGGTACTTTAGATAAGATGGAGGCGTAACCCATTTGAAGTATAGTAATGATAAGTTAATTAGCCAAAACGTTGGATTAGTGATAGAACATAAAAACACAAACTTAAGTGAAGATAAGACTCAGTTTAAACTCACAAATCTCTCGTGTATAACTCAGGAAGATAATGAACTTAGAAGTAACTTAGCTAGAGGTAAAGAGAAGTAAGCACCCTAGATACACCTTGGCAGGCAACCAAACACAACAACCACTCTTAAGAATCTCTATCAAGTTTTAAAAGCTTCATAATAAATGACAATGGTGAGTGAGTAAGACCTCTGGTTTGTAATAACTCTCTTTGATGTGTATTCTCTCTAGTAATAACTCCTTAAACTCTCAAAAGATCATCCTCTCCTCAAGGGTGGTTGGGGTCCTTAAATAGACCCCACACCATCCTCGAGGCAACTCAGTCATTAAAGACTATGAAAGATATCCCTCATACTTTATGTCACAACATTAAACACCTGATGCACTAGTTGTCTCCACGTCATAAACATTAAATACCAAGACATGCCTTTTGCCTAACCACTGTGTGTCAGGGGGGCTGTTGTCGCAGAGGTGGCTCACGAACTGCCTGACAGCCCCAAATACCACGGTGGTTTACTCAAGTGTAGGTCTAACATTGTTTAGCTGGCTAGTGACATCAACTACAGTAGTTATGACATTAAGTAGAGGATCATTTTGTTAACATCTCAACGCCCGATGGAGCTTCGAGCTGCTCCTCCCGAGGTTCCATGGTCAGGATCCTTTGGTGTTTTACGAGGTGTATCTAAAATGGTCAGGACAAGCCCCAACGGTGCCTCATTTCTCAATTCTCCAAACCAAGTCCCTCTAATGTTCCCACGGTGAGGTCATTCGGTAGAGCATGAAATCTCTCCCAAGCCCTGCCAAGCCTGGTCTCTTGCGAGTACCGTTTGACATCACTCTAAAACTCATTACTATTCTCGTTACATCATTACAACCGTTATAGATTACAGTCAATATAAACAAAGATACAATATGACTAATAAGACAAGCTAAAATACAAGTTGTCACGTTGAGCTGCCTCGCTTGAGCTGCCACGCTGAGCTGCTACGGTGCCTTAATCCCAAAAACACTGTTGCTAATGTGGAATTACTTTTAATATCAAAATTACCATTAAGCCCCCTCTACATTTGCCCCTTCGTGGATAGATTTTTTGGAACAAGAAATGTCTGCACGAAACTTCTCAATCCGGTGAACCTTCTCTGCGTGAAAAAATTCTGGCCTCCTTTCCTTCATTAGAATCGTAACGTTATAATCTCTAGGAAAAAGTAAAATTCTCCTCAATATACATGAGTCGAAGCGCCACGACTTATTGGGGCTTGGACGAAGGGACATCGCCACTTTTTCCTTATACTGAGCTTCAACCGTTCTAGCTTTTTATTATTTGAAATTCTCCCGAAAGGCCTGCTAACCTTCTCAAATACTCGTTTTGATTTTTGGCAAGTGAAATTATCCCTTGTAATGCTTCAATATGTTCAAAAAGTAGAAATTCTCCTCGATATAGCCGTGTCACCATTTAAACAACGTTTGGACTTGTAGCGAGGGAACATCGTAGCTTTTTTGAACTATTGGGACATCTTTTCTGTTAGGAGTTATTGGATATGTCTGACAAAAATTCTAGCACCAAAACTCAAACTTGCTGAAGAAGGCAACTTCTTCTATTCCCCAGGCGTCGCTATGGAATGACGTGGTGCTGTCTTTTCAGCTGTCAAAACACTTCATAACAACAAAAATACTTGTTAAGGTTTTTCATAAACTCCACATATATCGGTGACTTAACAACGAAAACACTTGTTAAGAATTTTCACAAACTCCACCTATATCGGTGACTTAACAACGAAAACACTTGTTAAGATTTTTATAAACTCCACCTATATCGGTGACTTAACAACGAAAACACTTGTTAAGATTTTTTCATAAACTCTACCTATATCGGTGACTTAACAACGAAAACACTTGTTAAGATTTTTCATAAACTCCACCTATATCGGTGACTTAAAAACGAAAATACTTGTTAAGATTTTTCATAAGCTCCACCTATATCGGTGACTTAACAACAAAAACACTTGTTAAGTTTTTTCATAAACTCCACCTATATTGGTGACTTAACAAAGAAAACACTTGTTAAGTTTTTTCATAAACTCCACCTATATCGATGACTTAACAACGAAAATACTTGTTAAAATTTTTCATAAACTCCACATATATCGGTGACTTAATAACGAAAACACTTGTTAAGATTTTTCATAAACTCCACCAATATCGGTGAATTAACAACAAAAACACTTGTTAAGTTTTTTCATAAACTCCACCTATATCGGTGACTTAACAACGAAAACACTTGTTAAGTTTTTTCATAAACTCCATCTATACCGGTGACTTAACAATGAAAACTCTTGTTAAGATTTTTTCATAAACTCCACCTATATCGGTGACTTAATAATGAAAATGCTTGTTAAGATTTTTTTCATAACCTCCATATTTCCTCTAACTGTTCTTCTTAGGCGCCTTCCTCCCATCTGCTCCCTCGGTGTACCCTACTCGTGGGGGCTGAGACCTCCCCCCAAAGGTTGTATCGTCTGCATTAAGTTCATGGGCACCACCACCTGATTTTGTCGTATGAGCAAGGAGTTATTTCTCGCTGCTTTTAAGAATGCCACAAAAGTCCCCTCGCGCGTCTCATTGATAAGATGGCAGATGTACTCAGGAAGCAGCCCCTCAGCGCAGATTTGCAATAACTTGGATTCCTTGGCTTCCTCCCTCTCATCGAGGGATCTTTCCCTGAACCTTCGAACATAGGCCACCACTTCTTCATCAGGCCATTGCATCTCCTTACTAGTTGGGTCAAAGTAGACTCATTTTCTGCCAGAAAGAACTTCTAGACAAATAATACATGCATCTCTTCCCATGTAGAAATGTTGTTGGGAGCCAAATGGGAATACCAAAATATATGATTTATCGATCAAGGATTTAGAAAACTCCCTCAACCTGAGCCTCTTATATTACAATGCGTCCCTAAATGTTCAACAAATCGCTTAATGTGCTCCTTCGGGTTCCCTGTATATTTTTCAAAAATAGGAGGAATATGGTCCTTCGGGTAGGGCTCATCGTTGTATTCCTAGGGATAAGGTGTTCGAAAGTCATCATAAACCGAAGATACCGCGCCAGTAGATTGCGAGGAGGCTTGCATGAACTTCAACATGTCTTTCTGCATCTCCTTTCTCATTTCCTCCATGGGTGGTGCCATTGGGGCAACAACCAATGGGGCCGTGGGCTGAGTGTTCATTACAACTGGCACAAACATCACAGCTAGGGCGATTGATACTCCTGAGGTTCCCACTGCTGGATTCACAACAGAGGGTATGCTTACTGGGATCGTTCCTGCTACACCTTCACCTGGTGGGGCCATTGGGGCTACCCCTGGTGTTAAGAAGGAGTTTGGTTCAATTCTCCCAACATCGTCGAAGCCACCGGAGTTTGCAAAAACTCATAAAACTTACTCATGAGGAGTGCCACCTGAGTGGGTCCCAACCCTCCGTGGAAGCCTGTATCACACCTGGAATGCCTGTCGTCGCCTGAACTGGAGGTACATCTATCTTAGGAGCTCCATCCCTTAGATCCTCTAGTTCTCTCGCAGCTTGTTCTTCATTGTGTTGGATGTCATCGAAGTTGAGCCTTCGATTAGAATTATCTTGCACCATACTTCCTACTTAGAAGAATGCCTCCCCAACAAAGTCGCTAAATGTAGGAGGGTACTTTAGATAAGATGGAGGCGTAACCCCTTTGAAGTATAATAATGATAAGTTAATTTGCCAAAACCTTGGATTAGTGATATAACATGCAAACACAAACTCAGTGAAGATAAGACTTAGTTTAAACTCACAAATCTCTCGTGTATAACTCAAGAATATATTAATGAACTTAGAAGTAACTTAGCTATAGGGAGAGAGAAGTAAGCACCCTAGATACACCTTGGCAGGCAACCAAACAGAACAACCACTCTCGAGAATCTCTATCAAGTATTAAAAGCTTCGTAATAAATGATAATGGTGAGTGAGACCTCTAGTTTGTAATAACTCTCTCTGATGTGTATTCTCTCTAGTAATAACTTCTTAAACTCTCAAAAGATCATCCTATCCTCGGGGGTGGTTAGGGTCCTTAAATAGACCCCACACCATCCCCGAGGAAAATCAGTCATTAAAGACTATGAAAGACATCCCTCATACTTTATGTCACATCATTAAATGATTGATGCAATAGTTGTCTCTACGTCATAAACATTAAATGCCAAGACATGCCTTTTTCCTAACCACTGTGTGTCAGGGGGGTTGTTGTCGCAAGGGTGGCTCACCAACTGCATGATAGCCCCAAATACCACGGTGGTTTACTCAAGTGTAGGTATGACATTGTTTAGATGGCTAGTGACATCACCTACAGTAGATATGACATTAACTAGAGGGTCGTTTGGTTCACAACTCAACGCCCGATGGAGCTCCAATCTGCTCTTCCCGAGGTTCCACAGTTAGGGTCCTTTGGTGTTTTACCAGGTGTATCTAAGATGGTCAGGATAAGACCCAATGGTGCCTCATTTATCAATCCTTCAAACCAAGTCCCTCTAAAGTTCCCACGATGAGGTCATTCGGTAGAGCATGAAAGCTCTCCCAGGCCCTGCCAAGCCTGGTCTCTCGCGAGTACCGTTTGACCTCACTCTAAAACACATTATGATTCTCGTTACATCATTACAACCGTTATAGCTTACAGTCAATATAAACTAAGATACAATATGACTAATACACAAGATTAAATACAAGTTGTCACGTTGCGATGCCTCACTTTAGCTGTCACGCTGAGCTACCTCGCTTTAGTTGACACGCTGAGCTGCCAAGGTGTCTTAATCCCTAAAACACTGTTGCTAATGTGGAATTACTTTTATTCTCAAAATTACCTTCATGCCCCCTCTACATTCTTAGAAGATAAAAAATGATCCCGTGAGTTGGACAACTGGGTAGTGCCAGCCGACGAAGTCCGTCTAGATAACCTGGACCAGATCATGGTAGATTTGTTTCAACAGACTGGTGATATTTATAGCATATCTGAGTTACTCGACGCTTTGAAATTACAAGGGCCCTGGTCCCTTCAGTCCTGAATTTCCCTACAGAACTGGAAGAGTTATACAAAGAAGCCATAGAAGTTGTACAGTGTATTGACTTTGCATGGAAAGACAAAATCGTTGTCACCAGATGGGGGGGGGGGGGATGGTTCTGAGGATTCAGATGAAGATCCAGATTCAAGAAAGACTGGTCTGATGTCCAACTTATACAGAGTGATATCATTCGATGAGGTTCTTGGAGAGACCAACTAGGTAGCTGAGCAAACCGATATCGATGAAGAAATGGGGTTTCTATTTTTCCCCTCTTTCATGAACCACATGACCAGGTCGGGGAGACATTACCATAACTCAAACTTACAACCATCAGCATGCGATAAAGGGAAAGGTGTTAAGAATCTCCCTATGCCAGAAATAATTCTTAAAGAAAGTAAGGTCCTTGATCAACTAAAGAAAACTCAAGCTAACATCACTCTATGGGGACTTTTCATGTCTTCCCAACTGCACCGAAATGCCCTAATCAAGCTACTCACAGGACCCATAGTTCTACCCTCAACCATGCAAGAAGAAGTAGTGAACCTAGTTGGATCCTTGACCTCTACTCGAATGCTATCATTTTCTGAAGAGGAAATCCCTAAGACTAATCCCAACCAAAATCATGCTCTTAATATCTGTGTCGAAGTCATTGGAAAAACTATCCCCCTCTCTCTCGTCAATAATGGATCAGATCTAAATGTGTGACCACTAAGAATCTAAAATGTTTAGGATTGAAAGTGAGCAACCTTTCTCCAACCTCAGCTGCCGTACGTGCCTAAAAAAACACCTATGGCGAAGTAATGGGATCTATCAAGCTTGCAATGGGGGTTGGACCTATAAATCCTATTGTTGAATTCCAAATCATTGACATCCCAACCTATTTCAATCTGCTTCTCGGATGACCGTGGCTCCATGGCATCAAAGGGGTGCCTTCTTCCCTTCATCAAAAATTAAAATTCTTTGCCAATGGACAAGTGATCTCCATCTTGGGAGACAGTGACAACACCGATAATGCAAGCACCAGTAGCTCGATACTCGAGATATAATTTGGGGTGAACGATATGTTACTATAAGGCTTCCAAGCCGAACCACTCCTAGTCCCAAAAGGGGACGACTTCAAGGATAGGGTTTGTCCAGAATATGATCCCCATGGAAACGTTAATATAATCCAAATGTTCAAGGACATGAACTTCATGCCCGGACTGGGGCTAGGTCAAAGACAACAAGGGATAACTGAACCTATTGTGTTGAAGGAGGCCTTTACTCCATATGGCCTGGGCTATCGAGCATCAGAAGAATAACTCAGATGGATTCATCAGCCTGGACTAAAGAAAAAGTTAGAATGCGCCAGAATTATCTCAGGATATTCCCTAAATGGAAGATTCATCATAGAGGGTGAAGATTTCCCCTTTTGCAACTTCCCAGAACCTTAGTATTCCCTTAGAGACAAGAGTATGAAACCAGGAATGGAGATATTTTTTCAAGATAGCTACCCATGGGCCGAAAGTTCCCAGCACTGTGTGCAACCATTCACTGGAGAGACCATAACTGATATCAGGTATTCTGAGGGCACTGACTCTAAGGATTCTTTTAACTTGCAAATACTGGGGCTGGCACTCTCCATGATCCACTTAGGGACTACATCATCCGATCTATCCCACCTCATCAAAGATGTTGATATACCTCTTCTAAACTGGCATGTTCCACCTGCTGATATTCAACCTAACCCTGATGTTTATCCCCTTTCCCCTGTTGTTGTTTCCCCTCACTTTGATGTAATCGAGACCTCCTTTAATGAGGTTCTCAGTGTTATTTTTCCTATCAATGAAATAAATGAAGATTTTGAGTATCCTGTTCTGCCTTACATTAATTATCTTGATTCTAATCAAAATCTTCATGATCATGACTTTGCAAATGAACAATTCTTAACTAATCTAGATAAGGTTAATAACAAACAACATAACTGCGTTCAAGTTAATGAAAATGAAACTGTTGTAATTAATCTCAATTCTAGTAGTTAAATGCGCAAGATTTGGATAGGGTCTACCTTTGATGAGCACGATTGCACGTAACTCGAAGATCTACTGAAGGAATTCCTAGATGTCTTCGCATAATCCTATAATGATATGGCCGTCATTGACCTTTAGATAGCACATCATGATATTCTAACTCTCTGGGAATACAAACCAATCAAACAGAAGCTGCGAAAGCTCCTCACCTAATGGTCACTCAAAGTAAAAAAAAGAAGTAGTTAAGAAACTAAATGTGGGCTTCATTCGTGTGATCGAATATCCCACCTGGATATCTAAGATCGTACACGTGCGTGCTGAAATCAGGTAGAAAGGTCTGTATGTGTGTCGACTTTTGAGACTTGAACAAGGCCTCTTCAAAGGATGATTACCCACTACCCAACATCGATATGATTATGAATAATATGACCAGTCACACTCTCAAGTCATTCTTTGACGGGTTTGTCAGATATAACCAAATCAATATGCACCCTGATCATCAAGAGAAAATCTCAATCATCACCCCTTTGGGAACATTTTTCTACACTTTCATGCCATTTGGTCTAAAAAATGCAAGGGTTATCTATCAAAGGGATGCCATAACCATTACGCATGATCTGATAAACAAGGAAATAGAGATCTATATAGATGACATGATTATCAAGTCCAAGACTAGATAAGGTCATGTTCCCACTCTCTGAAAATTCTTTTAACGAATGCGATAGTACCAAATTCGGCTTAACCCACAGAAATGTGTCTTTAGTGTTACTTAAGAAAAACTCTTGGGATTCATGTTCAGTGAAAAAGTGATAGAAGCCGCTCCTGCCAAGATGAAAGACATACTTGAGATGCAACCCCCTAGAATGGAGAAAGAAGTTTGAGGACTCCTTAGAAAACTACAGTACATCAGTTGATTCATCAACCAATTAACTTCCATCTGTGAACCCATCTTCAAACTCCTCTAAAAGGATTCAACCAAAGTCTGGAATGAATCTTGCCAAGATTCTTTCGAACGAATCAAGCAATACCTAACGTGACCTCCGGTGCTCATGCCACCGCAACTTGGTCTATCCTTACTATTATACCTAATCGTGACCGATACTGTAGTCGGGCTATGCTAGATTAATACCTTAAAAAAACCCGCAAAGAGAAAGTCGTCTACTATGCTAGTCAAAAATTGGTTGGTTATGAAGTTTACTACACTACCTTAGGAAAAGCATGTGCCACTCTTGTCTGCATTACCTAACAGTTATGGCACTACATGCTCGCCTTCCCCATCAGACTCGTATCCCGAATGGATCCCATCAAGTACCTACTCAAGAAACCCACCCTATCCAGCCGAATGGCCTGTTGGATGATGCTTCTAGCTGAGTTTGATATCACCTATGTCGTAGAGAAAGCCACAAAAGGAAGAACCATCTCTGACTACCTTGCTGGCTACCCGATGGAAGAAGTCGATTTCTGGATTTTTGAATTTCTAGATAAGAATATCCTTTACGCCTCCCAAGAAGATATTCGATGGAAAATGTTCTTTGACAACGCTGCAATTAAAAAATGATTTGTCATTTGAGTCCTCCTAATTTCCCCTGATGACTCCCACACTCCCATTTCCATCAAATTGGATTTCCCCTGCACTAATATCATGAATGAATACGAGGCATGCACGGTAGCCCTCAAAGCTTCCCTCAATAAAGTAATTCGATACCTCGATGTGTATGGGGATTCAGCCCTCATCATCGGACAAGTACTCAGGAAATGGAAAGTCAAGGATGAGAAACTCTCACCCTTCCATGCCTACCTTGAAGAACTGGCTTCCCAATTCCAAGAAATCACCTTCCATAACTGGCCCCGACCAAAAAATAACCTAACTAATGCCCTTGCCACCTTAGCCTCCATGATTGACATGCCCGAAGGAATAACCATGGACCCTTTCCTTGTCCAGAAATAAGAAAAACCAACCTGCTGCTACCATATTGAGCTCAACACGGAGGAAGATCCCGAAATAGCCTGATTATGGGACTATAGGTCTCCCCAAGGATCTGACAAGAAAGATTAAGCAACTCTCCACAGACTGGCCACCCAGTACCTTTTTGTGATAAAGCACTATTTAGCAGAAACTTCGATGGAACCAATTTACACTTCATCGCAGGGTTTGATATCGAAGAAATGATTTAGAAAATCCACAGCAAGGAATGCGTACCCCACATAAACTGCCATATGCTAGCCAAAAAGATCATCTGACAGGGATACTATTGGACTACCATGGTTCAGGACTTCACAACCTACATTCAAAGATGTCTTAAATGCCAACAGTTCTCCAACCTACAATATCTACCTCCGTGAGAATTGTACAACATGACCTCTCCTAGGTCATTTTCCACATGGGGCAGCAATATTATAGGGAAAGTTACACCGAAAGCATCCAATGGGCATGAGTTCATCCCAGTCCGTATTGAATATTTAACCAAATGGGTCGAAGTCGAGTCATACACAGTTTTGAATGCCAAGAAAGTGGCTAAATTCATCAAAAAGAACCTCATCTACCGATATAGGGGCCATACGAGCTGGTGTCAGATAATGGGGTACATTTCGAGGCAGAAGTTACGGAGGTGGTTAACGAGTATGGAATTCAGAAACACAAATCCTCCCCATACCGACCTCAAATCGATGGGGAGGTCAAATCAACCAATAAGAATCTCAAAGCTATCATCTAGAAGATGACTGAGAGTTATCGAGATTGGGCCGACATCATCCCTTATGCCATCTAGGGCTAGCACACTTCAATTCGAACCTATACTTGGGCTACCCCTTACTCTCTAGTCTACGGCATGGAAGCAATCCTACCCGTAGAACTGGAAATACCCTTGCTGCGCATCATGCTTGAAAGCAAAGTCAACGAGGAAGACTAGCACCAAAGTCGTCTTGACGAGCTGTCCTTCTTGGATGCGGGGAGATTGAAAGCTTTATATCACATACAAGGGTACCATCATCGTATATCGCGATCCTTTTATAAGAGAGTCAAGGACCGTAGTGTCCGAGAAGGTGAGTTATCCCTCAAAGAAATATTAGAGCCCATCTAGGACCCCAGAGTAAATTTCAAGCCTAACTAGAGCAACCCTTACAATATGAAGAAGATCCTATCGAGCGGCGTCGTTGTGCTCACCGACCTCAACGGAGAAGAAATGGCATGATCAGTCAACTTGGACCATCTTAAACAATTCTACCCCTAGTCCGAAATCTCAGTGCGTTACGCATCTTCTCATCTCCCTTCTATTTTTGAAAAAAAATCTCATCTTTCCCCTACCCAGAACTACGTGGGCCTAATCCTCTAAAAACATTTTCAAAAATGAATTTCAATTTTTTTCAAAACTCTCAGAGGTATGTAGGTAGCTCATTCACTTCACATGAGGGCGACCCCCCTTCTTTTTCACAAAATGCTACTCTTTTCTTATCCCCACGAATGACAGTTCATTTTAACATATACATGAACAAAAGGATTATGTATGCCTTAGGGCTTGGTATGGATAATTCAAAACGCAACTAGATAATCAAAAACATATTTATTTCATTATCTAAAATTTTCGTACGATTACATCGGTGTAAGGAGTCAAACGACTTCCCTTGCTAGCACTATACCTACTAAAAAACCCAGATAATAACAAGCCCCACTACTCCTGAAAATCACCCTCCAATTATTCCTACAAAGCACAAAACAACACCTATTACAAAAAGCTTCCCAAATCCCTACCCGTAGCTACCAGAGGAACCAGTACCATCATCACCTTCATCGTGGGCTCCCCAAACCTCCCCTGTAATAATAGAGCATCGCAAATGCTCCATAGAGTGATAAGCCCGGACTAGCTTGGGGTAGACCACAACACCTCCCTCCATAGTGACAGATATGGCAAACCACCTTTGACCAGCCTCCACAGCCAGCATCCCGGACACTACCTTCTTCTATAACCACTTCATTTAGTCCTCGAAAACATGCCAGACTCACCCAGTAGACTGAGAAGGAAGGGTCGATGGATGAAGATTCTCCCATAAAGAACCATACCGCATGCGCATACACTCTGTCAGGTCCTCCACAAGAAAGAAGTTCGGTGTCCGCGATGGCACGATTTTCTCCCAACTAAATTAGTGCAACAACCACCAAGGAAAGTAAAAATAGGTCTGCCTAAGGCCTAAAAACCAAACATAATGGTACTCCCCGTGTTCTAGAATGGGTAGGAGCTCCCCCACAAAGGGACAAACCATCGTAAGCCTCGAGCCCCGTGCTCTACAAACCAGTTCCCCAACTCTCAATGTCTAGGCCTACACTAACGAAATATCACGAGAAGATGTTTGGCACCGCCGATAAAGGATTCTCAGGGGGACTGCCATACAAAACCTCTCTGACAACCACATAAACACCATTACAGGCCTACCCCTCAGAAAGTCCGAACGACCCTCCTGCTAAGCATTCAGACCGTTCAAGGTCTTCGCCAGTATTACCTCCATAGGATTTTGACGATATGACATTAAAGAAATGATAGTAGATAATAGGGGGTCCACTAGCATCTTCCCGATCACAAATAGAACTTTTGAAACAATGCCTAGAATGACGGCCTTGACATATTCGGCATCACCCATGTCCTGCGAATGTATAAACTACAACACTGTTGGGAGATAAATCATTCCCCCCGTAACCTACGGCCTAGCTATCGAAGGCGATATATTAAGAAGCCCAACCAATAATTCCCTTGGATAGTGGGAAAAGTCACGCAGAGCCGTAACAACACTAGTATTTATGCCCAGCATGGCAGAAAATTCCGCGTAGTTAGGAAAAATCTCATCCATACCGAAGCAAAAGATATGATCCTCGGGATACCAAAAATCGATAGCCTCCATCAGCACGCTCCACTCAATGGGACGGTTGCGCCACGAAGAGACTCGACGCATGTGAAAGGTGTCATAATCAACATTGTAAGAACACAATGCTTCCAAGTCTTCGAGTTAGTTGACGAACTCAATGCTACCAGGGAGATCCAACTTGAAGATAATAAGTAAGTAAGAATTGGGAAAAGGAAGAAAATGAAAGTGTGAGGAGGAAAGCCCCATTAACCCCCTATTTATACTTTGAAACTCTCAAGAAAGGATAAGAATTCCTCCTGAAATCGGAGTAAAACTTTCCCCACAAAGTACCAAGTAATTGAAGAAAGTGAAATCAAAGCCTTAGATTGATTGAACTGGACTGATATGCCGATAGGCAGGACAGGGGTCATGCCGATCGGCGACCCCCTATTTTGGAAAAATTCCCTTTTTCCTCTTTTGTCAAAATTAAAAAAAACAACAAAAATAAATTTTATCTTTAAGAAATTCCAGATTTTCTTTATAGTCATGCTTTTACGAATGCTTATTTTAAATAAAATCCTTCTCAAATCAATTTTCAAAATTCTTTTTACGGTCTCAGTAGCTATGTAAAAAGAGCGTGTGCATTAATCACTAAATCAAAGAAAATGAACAAAAAACTTCATTCTTCATATATTTTGCTGTATTACATTAACATTTTGCAGGGAAAGAAAAAGCAGAAAAATAAAGGACTCATCCCAAACCTAATTTTCATTATCTCTCTCTCTTTTAATCTATCTTCCCCCCCCCCCTCTCTCTTTCTCTCTCTATTTCATCTCTCTTCTCTATTTCTCTATCTAGGATCCCCCATCCCTACGGTGCACCCTCATCCCTCATGGGGCGAGACAATGTGAGCCCACTTCTAGAGCCAAACCCTTCCCCGAACAAGGCAGACAACACCAAGCTAGAAGGCACCGGAACCACCTAACGAATATGAGCAGTCACTGAAGTATCCAGTCCTGATGTCCTTCAGTCAGGTGGTCGGAACACTAATATGCTGCGAGGAAGTATGGAAAACATCAGATCAGTCAAGCATGAGGAAATAACAAGAAATTGAGGAAATCAAAAAAGACAAACCGCAGGCCTAAGGACTACCTCCGCCATACCTAACTCCTTCGGGTTCATCGCATGAGGGCGATGCAGTAGATGCACCTATCCCCTATTGGCTCACCGAAGGTTGTATCTAGGAGAGTGCAACCTCATAAAATAAGGCCCTGATATCATCACTATCGTCGCTGACGTAGTTGCACCACCTGCGTATCAGCTAACTAGAGACGAAGTCTAGATAGTCATACATCATTACTATGTCAGTGTACAGAGAGTATGGTCCTCCCATCATCGCAGCCACCCGAGCATCCTCAAACATCTCCCGCACTCGCCTCATGAACATAAGGGGCCTCGCTAGCGGTACTGCAACCTCATCCTCCATGATTTGCCATACTACCCTCTCCCCAAGATACTATGAGTAGCCAAACTCATGCTCCAGCAGGCACCACATTTGCACGTGTCCCCTAGTCACCCTGGTGTGCTAAATAGCCTTCCCCCAAGGATAAAAGGTCACCTGTAAATCCCCAGTAAAAGCTAAGGATTAGTATCAATGAAAGACCATCAAAGGAAAAGGACAGTCTCAACAATAAAAGAATTCTTTCCCACTCGCTCGTCAGGCCATTCAAGATCTGACGCACTATCTCTAGAGAGATATTCTTCTTTGAATGTCGATTTGACCTCCGCCACCGGAACATCCGGTAGAAATCCCCCACATAATCATCCTTCAAATAAATTAGTTGTGTGTTCAACCCAATCACCTCATAGAATCACGTCTGGAAAGTCCAATGATTCGCATTCAAGAAAGAAAAAAGAAGTGCATGAATGGAAAATACGAATAAATAAAGGAAAATGCACAAAATACAGAATACCTCTAGAAGACACGTGGCCTTGGTAAAAGTCGGCCGGTAACATCGGATGAATGCATTCAAGGAATAATAAAGGTTCTCCAAAGTTAGGTTCCCCCAGTCATAGAAGCAGATGTTCGAAAATACATTCTGTAAGGACATTTTTGTCCATTATCAATTTATATGTCGTACGCCGTTACACCGTTGAAGAAACTCAAGATCGCATCTACATCAACGGATCCGAATATCAAAGTGTCTTCAACATCATAGCCTCTGCAAGAATGAACTTGGTAAAATTTTGTTTTTCCGTTCCTTAAAGTTCATAATTAGTATTGGGAAATTTTTATAAAATGTTTTTTTATAAAAATAAGAAGTTTTTTAGTTTTCTGGGAAGCCGGACCTGTCCGCCTCTATACCGGACCGATCCGCCACCGGACCGGTACGCCCCTCTACCGGACCGATCCGCTTGCGGCAGATCCAGTAAACCCCGAATCGAAAGAGAACTGAAGAAGCCAATTTTTAAAAGAACCGATCCGAGGTCGGACCGATCCGCCTCCAAGACGGATCGGTCCGCCTGGGATAAATTCGGCCAGATCTATTCGAGATGTTTTAGGCTCAAAGTTTTCTTATTTAAGCCAACTTCGGGGAGTTGTTTTCCAAGACTTTTCAAGACGATTTTCAGAGTCCTAAATACTCTAAGTATTCACCTTTTTGAGTCCCATGACTCTTTTTTATTCACACAAAAAAATCCCAATTACTTTTGTGAATCTTTTGGAACCCTAGAACACAAGCTTTGCTATTGTTCAACCCTTGTGAGGAAGCCGTCTGCCTTCTTCATTGCTGACCACCTGGAGTTCCTGCGGGAGATTCCAACCGACACTGTTTCTAGTCGTTGCTTTGAAGGTTTGACGAAGACACCGTGTGTTACACTTGTGGGAGATTATCAGGTTGTATGTAAGTCAATGGTCTTGTAAATTATTCAAAGTTCTAGAAATAAAAGGTTTTGCCCTTCGGGGATTTTTCCTTAACTTTGTGTTGCTTGCTTTATTTGTTTATGGGTTGACACTTGCAGTTTAGATGCATGATTAGGGGCTGAAATTAAATAAATGTGCTATATTAGAAAGTTGTGAAGTTAATCAATTATCACACAGTCTTGTCTTCTCAAATTGGTATCAAAGCAGGTTGCGCTAATTTATTGCGTATTCCTATTTTCCGCAAAATCACGTGATATTGATTTTTTTGAAAAATCAGTTTTGTATAAATTCGCACTTTTTCTTATGGAGCACTTATATAATCAGATGCCTATTTTTTACCGGTCTAATTATTCCAACTGGAAGGCTCGTATGAAATCGATTTTAAAATCTATTGACGAGCGTGTTTGGTTGCTTTGCGAAAATAGTTGGACTCCTCTCACGGTCACTGTTAATAACATCACCACTTTAAAACCCGTGTCAGCCTGGACTGAAGATGATTATAAATTGTCCAATTTTAATTCCCATGGTCTGAGTGCTATTTCTGGAGCTATCTCTCCTGATGAGTTTCGCCGAATTATGACGTGCACCACGTCTAAAGAAGATTGGGATGTTTTGAAATTGACACATGAGGGTACGAATGCGGTTAAAGAGTCAAAATTACAAAATTTGGCCACCCAATTTGAGACTATCACCATGTCTGAGTCCGAATGCTTTGATGATTTTTATGCACATTTGTCGGACATTGTTAACACATGTTTTAATTTGGGTGAGGTGATTAATATCACGCGTGTCGTTAAAAAGATTTTGAGATCTCTCCCAAAACTCTTTATTCCTAAAGTCACTGTTTTGAACTCTTTAGGAAATTTGAAATCACTTAAGTTGGAAGAACTTGTAGGAGATCTTCAAATCTATGATATTGATATGTTTCCCAAAACCATTAAGGCTAGGGATAATGGCATTGCTTTAAAGACTCATTTTAAGAAAAAGAAAGAAAAAGTTTGTGAGTCCGATTCTGAGGTAGATTTTGATTTTATTGATATGGCCTTCTTTGCTAAAAAATTTAAAAAATTTCTCAACATGAAAAAAAATAATTCTTCCAATAAAAAGAATTTTTTTGAGAAAAATAAAAAGAAAGAGGAGGCCAAAGATAGTGACAAGGATGATGAGACCAAGTGCTTTGAGTGTGAAGGGAAAGGGCACATAGCTAGAGAGTGTCCTACTAGGATAAGGAGAAAGGGGCAAGAGACTGCTATGCCCGTCACTCTTAGTGATTGTGAGGGTGATGGGGGTGATAAAGGAGATAAGTCTGATAAAGGTTTGGGACATGGGATGGTTGTCGCCTTTTCTAGTCGTGTGAGCACACCCACTTTGTCTCACAAGAGTGAACACGAGAGCGATAATAGTGATTTGTGTTCTTCGAGTGAGGGAGAAAGCGAGGAGGAGAGTGGAGACGAAAGTGAGCTCCAAAAAGCTTTTAGAGATTTATACACCGAGACCTTGAAAACAAAGAAGTATAATAGGGATTTAGGTCGTCGGGTTTTAGATTTGGAGAAAGAGAAGGAGGTTTTGAGGAAGGAGAAGTGTGATTTGGCCGACACGTTGTCTAGTCTGACGACACGTGTATCCCAACTCGAGAGTGATCTTGAACGTGCCAGGGAGGTCAAAGTCAATTTTTTGAACGTACCTAAGAAGGTTGAAAAGGTGGTTCATAAGGGTAAAGGTGAGAAGTTAGGAATAAGTCATGACCGTGCTTCTACTTCCAAATTACCACCCGAGTCGGTTCCCACTTTAGTGTTTGATTCACGTGAGTCTCACCCTAACCCACCTAGGCCTCCCATTCCCATTAGGAGAGTGCATCGTAGAGTTTTTGAGAGAGGTGTTCCTAGGCCTATTTATGTTTGCTCACATTACAAGAGGAGAGGACACCTTAGCGAATTTTGCTTTAAGTTGGGGTATGTATCACGTTTTGCTTCTACACGTGTTTCTGGCACACATGCAATGCTCCCGGAGACTACATGAGAGAGTTTGCACATTTAGGTGAGCAAGTTAAGTTTTTAGTCAAAACTTCACAAGAATTGATGGAGGTTTTTCATAAGCTGTCACCACCTATGGAAAACCCCTCTGCACCTAATGATTGAGGTTTGACTTGTTTACTAGCATAGGGTGTTTTTCATGATGACATTGTTTGCCTATTGCTAGTATGTATCATTTTGTATGTTTTATTTTTTTTAAAAAAATTGAAAAATACAAAAAGATTTTATTTTGATAATTTTTTTTTTTTTAAAAATCCAAAAAGATTTTTGTATTTTGTTTGCACCGTTTATGGATGAACACTTTGGATGACCAAGTCACAACATCATTCCATTATTTTCATGTGACTCTTTGATAGTGTTTTGAGACAATAGGTCAATTCATCCTTGTGCTTTATAATGTTTGGAGTCATTAAGATGTAATTAAGTGTTACTTCCTACATGTTTGACTCATGTTTCCTTTAATGCACACTTGCACGGATTTGTTTGATTATTGTGCTTGTCTTATCATGTTGGTTGGGTGTTTTCACTTCAATCATGTCCTTAAAACGAACCAAGCGCGATATATTTTGATAAGGAAATTGTGCATATAAAAACCGTTTTGTGAGTTTGTGTGATTTGTTTGATATCGGGGAGGGGCTGCGAAAGTTAATCATCTATCCTTTGCACAAAATCCACCGTTAAAAAGGACCTAAAAAATTGAGGAATTTTATTATCCGAGGTCCAAAGAGGTTAAAAAGCCCGAAAAAATTGAAAGGCAATAAAAAAGATATTCATGCCAAAAAGGGGTCATTTAGGTTTTTCACCAATTCTCCAAAGTTCGAGAATTTAGATTACCTCTAAAAGAAGATATACATGAGGGAGTTTGGTTGGAGAATTTAAAATGGGTTTGCACGTCCTTGAAATGTTTGAAAATGCGCTACATCATTTTGGACGTTATTGGTGTGGAAATCACTTGACTTTGATTTGTTGATTTGTATAAGACGATGTCATCTAAATTCAATAAACTTTTCACCTAAGGATACTTTTGATGTTCATTTGTTAGGGGTACACATATGCATCGTGCACATATGATTGATTGAGTTGATTTACCTATCGAATGTGTTCACACCCATTCATTCCATTTCCATGACTTGGTTGTTTGAGTCTAAATCCATGGTGTGATTTTTGTATCATATTTGTTCAAATTGGTATCTTATTTTTGTACGAAAAATTTGAAAAATTCAAAAATAGTTTGTGAAGATTTGTTTGAGCATTTCCTTGTAAGAGCACGTTTACCATATTGTTTGATGACCTATTTTGTGTACCGTGACACCCCGATTTTGCTTATTTGATTCATTCTTCTCATTTGTCTATTTGGGGACATCACAAAAAGGGGGAGAAAGAATTATCATATTATGGGGGAGTTTTTGAGATTTAGCTTATGCTTTTATCATAAATTGGTATCTATGTTTATCTCATTTCAAACTCGATACGTCATGTGGTATTTTCTTTGTCTCATGTGTGTAGGTACTACATTGATGATCAGTGAAATGCACACCCTGATGAGAATAGTTTTGAGATTTGATGATTGTTGAAGATTGAAGAACAAACGATGAAGATTTATACCTTTGTATCTTTCCATCTTTTGGGTTCATGGGAAGGTAGATTTGTATAGGTCATAAGTTGATAATTCGGATATTTTTTATGTATGTACCGGCATAGACATAGGGAGAGATTTGTAAGGACATTTTTGTCCATTATCAATTTATATGTCGTACGCCGTTGAAGAAACTCAAGATCGCATCTACATCAACGGATCCGAAAAATCAAAGTGTCTTCAACATCATAGCCTCTACGAGAATGAACTTGGTAAAATTTTGTTTTTTCGTTCCTTAAAGTTCATACTTAGTATTGGAAAATTTTTACAAATTTTTTTTTATAAAAATAAGAAGTTTTTTAGTTTTCTGGGAAGCCGAACCGGTCCGCCTCTATACCGGACCGATCCGCCACCGGACCGGTACGCCCCTTAACCGGACCGATCCGCTTGTTGTAGATCCAGTAAACCCCGGACCGAAAGAGAACCGAAGAAAACAATTTTTAAAAGAATTGATCCGAGGTCGGACCGATCCGCCTCCAAGACGGACCGGTCTGCCTGGGATAAATTCGGCCAGATCTGTTCGAGATTTTTTAGGCTCAAAGTTTTCTTATTTAAGACAACTTCGGGGAGTTATTTTCCAACACTTTTCAAGACAATTTTCAGAGTCGTAAATACTCTAAGTCTTCACCTTTTTTAGTCCCAGGACTCTTTTTGATTCACACACAAAAATCCCAATTACTTTTGTGAATCTTTTGCAACCCTAGAACACAAGCTTTGCTATTGTTCAACCCTTGTGAAGAAGTCGTCTCCCTTCTTCATTGCTGACCACCTGGAGTTCCTGCGGGAGATTCCAGCTGACACTGTTTCTAGCAGTTGCTTTGAAGGTTTGACGAAGACACCGTGCGTTACACTTGTGGGTGATTATCAGGTTGTATGTAAGTCAATGGTCTTGTAAATTATTCAAAGTTCTAGAAATAAAAGGTTTTGCCCTTCGGGGATTTTTCCTTAACTTTGTGTCGCTTGCTTTATTTGTTTATGGGTTGACACTTGCACTTTAGATGCATGATTAGGGGCTGAAATTAAATAAGTGTGCTATATTAGAAAGTTGCGAAGTTAATCAATTATCACACAATCTTGTCTTCTCACATTCGAAAAAGGCAAAAACCACAAGTGGCCGCCGTCGCCACTCGTCACCACCAAAAAACCTCCCAACACAAAAAAGATAAACAAGGGGTCCATCTGACGCACCTACTGCCTGTCGTTATCATCAACCCTCCTCCTCAACAAAACCACCCTCAAAGAAGACAAGCGAAGATAATCTCTAGAAACCACCCTCTCCATGTCACCCAGAACCCTGTCACCGCCTTGGCCATCACCCTCGGCGTCTTGTCCACCTCAATCTAGGCACCCTCATTGTCTAACCCCAGCCACTGTTAAACATAAATGGAAGTCACCATCATCTCCCCGAATCCAAAACGAAGGTGTGGGGAGTGTCTCGTCACCTCTCTCCCAAAGCACAAAGAACCGAAGGGGAGCGAGGCATCTCATCTAAAGCCGATGCTAGCCTCCTAAAACTTGGAGAGGACACCATCCAGTGCACCACAACAGGAAGGTTATCCCAAACATCCTTAAGCCCTGTCATACTACATGCACGAATAATCGACATAGAGACGTCAAACTGTCAAGAAATAAAGAAAATCCTTGCGAGATTCAAGAAATAAATAAATCTAGTCAAGAAGATAAGAAAGGAGTACCAAGAGTCATGTAATACATACATAGCCACCAGGTTTCACCACCCTTGAAGAGATATGACGCAAAGGTTCACATAGAAGAGTCTGATCATACGCCACCAGCTCAAATGAGTCAAAAGAGTTCTCACTATACAATACGAGGGGCACCCTAGCCCTCCACTCTAACCTTGCCCAGTCATTGGCATTAAGCCATGGCATATGGGTCGCCCTGCTTGAGAATTCAACCATTTTGGATGTTAGGATGATTTTCAGAGGTTTATAGTAGAAGAAATGAAGTCATAAAGCTGTGTAAAATGAAGAGAACTCGCCCCCTTGTATAGGAGGCTAAGGGTCATGTCGATCGGCTGTCCCCTGCACCCACCGATCGACACTGGTCCTTTCAACTACTCTAGGTATCGCAAAAGATCGTACCAATGACAATTGGCACACCTCCATCCATACCAGTCGGCGCAACCTTTAAAATTTCGTACAAAAAGTTTAAAACAATACCAAAAAATCCCGACTACTTCTCAAAAAATTCCTAAAATTTCCAAACCCATTCTAGCACCTTGTTCACTAAGGAAAATATATTTTACACCCCCTGCGGAATTCTAGAGAATTATCCTCCCCAACAACGTCTCCAAAAGACACTCAAAATTTTTCCCTTAGCTACAAAATCCTCGGATCATTCACTATTCCCCAGTGGAACCTAAAATCCAATCCCCATCCCTAGTGGAGTCCCTAAATTTACCAAAGGAAATGAACACCTCTTTTAGGTCATAATCGACCTCGGTCTTGGATCGTCACCTCAGTTAGGTCATAATTGGCCTTAGGCCTCATTCATCATCTCTTTCAAATCAGAATTGACCTCGGTCTTGGATCATCACCTCAGTTAGGTCAGAATTGACCTCGGTCCTCGATCATTACCTCTTTTAGGTTAGAATTGACACCGATCTTACATAGTCACCTCAATTAGGTCTGAATTGACCTTGGTCCCCTGTCATTACCTCTTTTAGGTAAGAATTGATCTTGGTCTTGGATCGTCACCTCAGTTAGGTTAGAATTGACATCGGTCCTCGATTGTCACCTCTTTTAGGTCAGATTTGACCTCGGTCTTGGATCGTCCCCTCAGTTAGCTCAGAATTGACCTCAGTCCTCGGCCGTCACCTCTTTTAGGTCATAATTAACCTCGATCTTAGATCGTTACCTCAGTTAGCTCAGAATTGACCTCGGTGCTCGATCGTCACCTCTTTTAGGTCATAATTAACCTCGATCTTTGATCGTCACCTCAGTTAGGTCAGAATTGACATTGGTCCTCGGTCATCACCTCTTTTAGGTTAGAATTGACCTCGGTCTTAGATCCTCACCTCAGTTAGCTCAGAATTGACCTTGGTCCCCGGTCATCGCCTCTTTTAGCTCAGAATTGACCTCGATCATGGATCGTTCCTCTATTAGGATATAATTAACCTCGGTCCTTGATCGTCACCTCTTTTAGGTCAAAATTAACCGCGGTCTTGTATTATCACCTCACTTAGGTCATAATTGGCATCGGTCCTCGATCGTCACCTCAGTTAGGTCAGAATTGACCTCGATCATGGATCATCACCTCAGTTAGGTCAAAATTGGCCTTGAAACTCGATCATCACCTCTTTTAGGTAAGAATTAACCTCATTATTGGATTGTAGTTATGTTATAATTGACCTCGATCCTTGGTTATCACCTCTTTTAGGTCAGAATTGACCTCGTTCTTGGATCGTCACCTCAGTTAGGTTAGAATTGGTCTCGGTCCTCGGTCGTCACCTATATGTGGTTAGAATTGGCTTTAATATTAGATTGTTAGTTGAGTTAGGTCAGAATTGACCTCGGTCCTCAGTTATCACCTCTCTAAGGTCATAATAGACCTCGTTCTTGGATCGTCACCTCAGTTAGGTCATAATTGACCTAAGTCCTCGGTCGTCACCTCTTTTAGGTAAAAATTGACCTCGATTTTAGATCGTCATCTTAGTTAGGTCAGAATTTACCTCGGTCCTTGATCGTCACCTCTTTTAGGTTAGAATTGACCTCGACCCTCTAAATCGGTCATCCACATCCCCTAGGTCCGTAGAACTGACCTCCCCCCATTAGGTGGTGTATTTTTGTCGTCACCACTTATTCCAAGCTCACCCATAGAGGGGCTCTGTATACACCACATTCGAGGACCACCTAAGTCTCTCCTTATAACCCCAGCATGTCCACCTTCCACCACAAACCTAGGTCGCTATCTGAGTACCGATCTAGAGGCCATCGAGCTCCCTTGAGCTCCATTTGACTCTAGTCAACTCTACAGACAGAGAAAACACTCTTTGAATCTTTGAAGGGCTCCGAATACCCTTTCAAACGGTTCGACCCATGCACTAATCGACCTAACATTTTGGACGAACAAACCATTTTACTATCAAAAAGTGATTCCGACGTCATCGGGCACCCCCGGGCCCCGAGTTGACCCTAATCAACTTCACCATTAGATCGAAAGATCTTTAAATCTTTGAAGTTCACTAAAACTCCTTTCCAAAAATCCACCCCGTGCATGAAAGAGCAAAACCGTTCGGACGAACGATCAGTTTTACCCTGAAAATTGATACGGAGGCCACGAGGTGCTCCCGAACTCCGTTTGACCAAAGTCTACTTCTTAGATCGAAAGAGACTGGATGAATCTATGAAGGGCACTGAATACCCTTCCTAATGATCCACCATGTGCACGATTCTGACCTACAGTACGGACAAACGATCTGTTTTACTCTGAGAAGTCACTGAACACTTTCGGGCCCCGATTGACCAAGGTCAACTTTTCGAACCAAGCGAAACTATTTTTAATGTCGAAGTACATCTACTAAACTTTCCAACGGTCTTCCCCATTTGCAATTTTGACTTACCATACGGGCGAACAATCCATTTGCATGCGACGATCTTCCGTCCAAAGGATAGACGTGCCGTTTCTAGCCACATTTTACCCAAAGTCAACTCCTGGACCCTGGAGTGGTCCAAAGGACTCCCGAAGGTCTTTAATATAAATTTGTAATGGTATGACTAGTGTGCAATTTGAATCAACAGTTTGTGCGCTATGATCATTTTTCCAGAAATATTCGCACGAGACCGCCAATTTGTGGGCCCTGAACCCTGCCTATTAGCACAGTGTCAAGGGTGACCTGCCGATCGGCACCCACCTTTTGCCCTATAAAACTGGGTCCATAATCTCACTCCCAAGCACACAACAAATCCATCAGCATAAATGATCTCAACAACATTATTTCGAAATCAGCAAAATTCCATATGAGAAATCCCATTCAAGCCTAAATACCCATCCTTTTCACACCCAATTTGGAAAATATCTTTCTCTCTCATCAATATTTCAGGGAGTTCAACCAAGATCCAAGCTCAACCTCTAAGGAAGGTCCAATTCCTTCTCCCTCTCTTTTAATTTCTTGTATTTTCATAAGTTACATTAGATTCATAATCTAATTTCACTTTAGTTCATACATATTAATATCTATGCTTTTATTAGTATATTTAACATAATTTATTTTCCATAAAAAACAAAATAAAGTAAAAGAGGGTTACACTCGTACATTCCGAACGAAATTATGCATCAAACTTTTTTCAAAAATTGAAAATACATTTTCTACATGTACAAACATAATAAAATTTTGTTCAAATCTATGGGATAAACCCCCACCCCAATTCTACATTCGAACTATGTGGAATTTGATGCCTTTATAGACTACATAGGCATCTCGGATTAAAATCCGAGAGTTGAGTCCAATTTACCAACTTCTCTTTTTTTCCAAATTTCTCCAAATCCCTCATTTTCATAATTATCATACATATATACATAATATGCTTGTTCGCGACTCATCCCACATATATTGTTATTTCTCAATAACGCTCAATATCTTGATGAACGCTCATATTCTATCTTCTACTTTTATTATTATTTTGGGAATATTCCTATGGATAACCTCACCCTATCTTTTCCATGGTATCGATCGAACAATTCCAATCTCCATTATAAAAATACATACACACACTTCACGGGAATAAAGGAGAATATTAACATTTGCCCATAAGAGATCGAAAGTCCGAGATGGGTGCCTAACACCTTCCCATTCCGTAACTTAGACCCCGAACCTCCGCTCTATTGGTTTTGTATGCATCAATTTTTCCTTGATGTCGCTCTCTTGAACTGGCAACATCTTCTTTTGCCTGTTTTGAGCAAATTAGGCTGGAGACTCCATTTCTTTACATTCACCCCACACCGACGATGACTAAAGAACCTTTTCAAAGAGAAGGGTGACAGACTGCTATGCAGTTATTCCTCGAGGGATCCTCCTCCTTCCCCTCGAAATGAACGTCTAACTGCCCGGGATGGACACAGGGGGTGACAAAAGAAATATTGTAATTCGTAATAGAAATCATAAATTTTTATGACCCCTATGGGGGTTATGAGTGGTGAACCCAATTAGTAACTACTGTTTGCAACTGTTGTCAGTAGTTACGAATATGATACTTGTAATTGTTGTTAGCAGTTACGAATCTTATGTTTGTTATCGCTATCAGCGATTACAAATCTTATATTTGTTACTGCTATCAGCGGTTACAAAATTGACATTAGTGATAAATTCCTGACTGCTATTAGCGGTTACAAAAGTTAAATTTGTTAAATGTGGTAAGAGTTGTTACAAATATCAATAGATTTTCATAAAATGATGAAATGATGAGAGTAGAATAAATATCATTAACCTGTAACAAGTCTAAAAAAATTGGCAACATTTCATTTAAATTTCTGATATTCCAAATATCCGGTACACATAAAAACCTGTTTAGACTTAATTTAACATCAAATAACCCCTTCTTGGGCGCCATGTACAAAATGAACATAGAATAAAAGAAAATAAAAAATAACGACACCGCACTTCGATGGCATGAAATGTCATGAACATATAACAAATCATTCTAAAACTAGAACAGGGATCACCACGTGGTGGATATGCTTCGTGAAGTCTAGGTATATCAACCGTGGGGGGTATTGATGCGGTGACATCCTCCCACATGTACTCGGAGTACAGCGCCTCAATATCCATAAACATGTTATATGATATATAACAGTTATGTTATATAACATAACACTAATGTTATAAATCTTATGTTATATAACAATTATACAACACTGTTATATAACATATAACATTTATATAACGGTTATGCTGTATAACCTATGTGACATAACTGTTTTTATATGAGGCAAAAATAATTAGTAATCACTTCAATAAGAAACAATTAGTAATCATTTCAATTGCTAGTCACTTCAATTAGCTATGTTGCACGGATGTGGATATGCATTACAAGATATGATACATATGACCATAGGAAAAAAAATGAAGTACGACAAGTATACAACAATAATATATATAATGTGGAGGCTAGACCTGCCGGTAGCCCAAGTCTAGTTTCCCCAAAATTTTCAATAGCACAAAAAATGTTAACCTAATGTATCTTATCCCACCCATTCAAAGTCATAGCCTAGTGCAAAACTCAATCCAACTTATTTTATAACAAAAATTCAATTCAATTCACAGTACATAAATAGTTTCTAAAAAACTGCAAACAAAATTCAAGATAAAACTCTCAATGTAAAACTCTCAATGTGGATGATAAGGATATGAGGCAGAAACATGTAAAAGTCTCAACATAATCACCCTACTTAAAGGTGAAAATTAGTCTGAATCATATTGAATATAATGAAACTAATGGAGGCAAAGGATATATCGAAGATAAAAGATATGGGCAACTAAATTTCATGAAGGTAAAGGATATAACGAAAGAGTGGATGCAAACAAAATTCAAAAGAAAAGATTCTCAGAATTATATACCAATTAAGAAAAAGAAACATAATGGAGAGAATGAGCATCAAACCAAAATAATGGAGGGAAATAATAACATGCCCATAAACCAGCCCTAATCAATTGTGTTATAGCTATAAATGATGCAGAAACAGAGCAGGGGATAAGGGATTAGTTGGTACATATCATGGGGAGGAAGAATCAATTAGCCTTAAAACAATTATGCTATATAACTAATGTTCATAACTGAAGTTCAAGTGGAGTTCATAACTAAAGTTCAAGTGGAGTTTAAGTGAAGAACTAAAGATATCTTTAATAGTTATGTTATATAATAGTTATTTTATATAACATAATTATGTTATATAACATAACATTAAACAGATATCATCAAATAATACCAGGATATATATACAAAACAGACTACAGTTCAGTTCAAGCAATTCAAAATAAAGTACAATTGTTCATAGCAACAAACATTCAAAATAAAGTCCAAACATTGCTAATTGTTCACTTTGACAAATTGTTCAAAATTTTTAAAACAAAATACTCTGGATCACTTGAGGCAAAGATAGAGCAACCACTTAACCACCCAAGATTTCTCGACATCCTTAATAGTGTTCTCCCCTTGACTTCGATGATACAACAGATGATTCTCTTATCCTAGCCCAAAACTACTAACGTAAACCTTACGTTCAAATATCAACACTTGATGGACATGCACCACCATTCCAGTTTTAGCCGAAGCAATAAATTTTCCACTTGTAATATTCCTTTGACTTGAAAAATCTAATAACTCGACATATGGATCATGTGGAGGATAAGTTAAATCTCCAAAGTTTGGCTCAATTGAATCTTCAAAGTTTGGCTCTGTTGACGTGGTGATAGGAGTGTTATCGTGGGGACTTGGATGAAGGACTGGAGTATAATCATGAGGACTTGGATGTGGGATATGAGTATAATCGTGAGGACTTGAATTTGGTATTTTTAGTCCATTCCATTCAAAAGAACTTAAAATCATGGCAACAGATGATTTGAGAAATTCCAGATTCTCATCGTGTTTTCCTTCTCGTGTCTTTTCTCTAGTCAACTAAGATACTATAGGATCAATGGCCTTAAGTTTACATTTTGAAATAGTTCCAACACCACGAGTTTCCCCTAGTGTCTTTTCCTTTAAAGGTAGTCAATGCCTCTGTATTAATACTACTTTGGCGTGAAGATCCTTGACTACTTTTCAACTCACTTAATTTTTTCTGCAAAATTATTGATGAATCGATTAAAACGATTGAACGACTAAACTTGAAGGAATTTAAAAATATTAACTGAGATTATGCAACTCACCATATCATCAGCTGCCTTTGGGTGAAACTCCCTAGTTTTTCGCTTATGACTTTCAATATACAGTTCTGAATGATTAATAAGTTTAAGCACCTATAAATCAATCTTCCATTAACTATTTGATAAAGACATGTTATATATATATACATATTAAAGTAAGACAGTGTGTATATCATCTCCTCGATTTTCATAACATATAAGATTCTGCTAAGACAATGAACATCACCTGACCTTTATGTCTTTGTTTCAATTTTTCTATAGATGCTTCGCGCAAGACGAATTCATTTCACTCATGGACAAGGATATGCACTTTCTCCGGTACTCGATACTTCAGGGCCTTTTTCCCATCACTATCCAATCCTTTGAAATAAGCCGAGCAAAGGTTACTTATAAACGTCTTCAATTGAATCCCAATGGCTTTCACGGACCCCTCCTTCTAGTCGACCGAAAGATTAAACTCTTTCATGAGCGTGTATCACAAGTCATATATTTTTACTTTGCTCAATTGTATCCCAACTCTCATATTTTAAGTCGATTCATGATTTTAATAAAGACACGGATCGATCTCTCAAAGGATTCTTGCCACCTATTGGCAAACCAAACAGGTTAAGAGAAACCTGTACACGAGAATTAATTGCAGAATGTTCATCATGACTGGATGATTGAATTGCATTCTCGGATGCCATTTTATGCAATTATATATTTATGAATTAGTCCATATGTTAATTCAAGAGTAAGGAAATAATGTAAACAAAATATAATGTGAGTTATACCTTTTCAACATATTCTAAAGTTTTGAAAATTCTACCAAGTCATAAGTTTCATACTTTATCATTTCACGCAAAGTTTTTATTGGCCATGTTTGCAAATGTGTGTTGACAATAATATTTCTGACACTAAACATGTTAGGAAATATGCCTAAGCTGATAATTTATGTTAACTTTGTTATGCATATGTTTTCTCATGGTACATTCTTAACGCATCCTTATCCTCTTCAGTTCTATCCATAAAGGATGCATTTTTCTTCCTTCGGGTTCTTAAAACTCTACTAACTGCATCACATTACTTGGATTGTGTTTTATGAAAACCAATCCAGCTGCTCCATTCCAACTTTGAGGTAGTGTGCCTAGTATTACTTGAAATAAATATGGTTCGGGTATGTTCCAGCCATGATCTCATAAGTAATTGCATTGTTTGATTTTTCGATAGCCGGGACGAAAAATTGATGTGTTATCTATAAAAGACATGTTTTGAAATTCGTTGCATGTACATACAATAAATGACATCATGGAAAAAGTAATAATAAACTTGTGAACGAAAGGCACTGTGAATACGTGCTACGAACTTTGAATCTAGCATTTAAAATAACAGAACATGCTATAATTATACATAATTTTGAAGGAAATATTTAAAATAATATAACATGTTGCGATTAAACATCTACTCCTCTTAATGTCTCTAATAATTTCTTTAATTCTGGGTTGTCATCCATAACAAACCGAATCTAAACAGGTGCCTCTATGTCGTCTACCGATGTAGTCAATCACTTAGGAGAATGTAAAATAACAGACCATGGATTGTTTATAAGGCTCTTTGCATAAAACACTTGCTTTAAGTTTTGAAATGCACAATTGAATGGCTCATCATTCACATTATCTTTACTCTTAAACTTGGCCAAATCAATCTTCACCATGTGGGTGTCAAGGTCGAACATACATATATTCTTGTCCTCCACTCTCACCCAATCACAGTAAAATATATATGTACGATGAAAGATATATAATCTAATTACATAATTTGTCTTATAATCCCACAATACGTAATCTCATCTTCTATCAAGTTTTTATTTTTCGCGCTTGTCCTCAAATGAGTTAATGCTTTTTATGAAATGTCAATATTTTGTTTCCCAATGAGTTTTAGCTCGTGTGTGCTTGAAAAGAACATAAAACCATTGAAAAAATATTGTCCAAACTCCTTGGCTATAACACTAGGTCCATTTTCTTGACGTGCAAGCCTTATCGATACTCCATCAACTTTCAATAACTGAAACCAAGAAATTATTTACATTGTGAATATGTTTCAAAGATAGTAAATACAAGTGAATTATTACTGTAGTCACCCCAGAAGGTACCTAATGCCTAAATTCATTGTCTGCACCCGTGCCTCCCTTTCTACTCTTGGCACTCCCACACTCATTATATTGCCTAGGTTAAAATCATCGACATTAACTTCTTATGAATATAACATCGAACATATTACATTATTTTACCAAATATTTTAAATAACTCACATTTTCCATTTATCTATGGCTTCATGCGTCTCGAATACAAATTGAGCCACCTGGTTATAATGTGTCCCTGTTATCTTCACTACCTTACCCTTCCCCAGAGCATCCTTATCTACAAACTCTTCTAATTCATCAATAAAGTGAACATGATCTCCAATTTTAGGGTTAAGCATATATTCCTTTGCATACAAGGAATCCTCTCCTATAATGTACTCCTCAACAATGGACCCCTCAACGTATCGTGTTTTCTTAACATTATCTTTAAAACTGTTCACTAATCGTTTGAATGGATGCATCCATCAGTACCTTACTGGTCCATATAAAAGTACGTCATTGCATAAATGCACTTACATGTGGATGCTTATGTTAAAGAATGAGGGAGTTAAATACTTCTCCAAAACACATGTAGCCTCGACAAAAGTTTCTTTCTCTACCATTATGTGCTTCATGTTGACAACTTTCTCACATAATAGGGAGAAACATAAGTTAATTTGTACAATATCCCTTCAAAGAGCCTTGTGTTTTGAAAAACAATGTTCGAACAACAGAGGGACAAGTTGCATTAGCACATGACTATCATGAGACTTCCACTTTTTCAAATCTTTTATTGCATCACAAACAATCCTGCGTAAAATGGATGAGAAATAAGAAGGGGCCTTCAAGCCCTTTAATATTTCTAAGAACATATTTCTCTCTTCAATGTTCAATGTATAAAATGCTACTGACATATGCTTTTTTCCAATATTCGGATCTTCTTTAAGTTATAATAATATTTTAATCTTCAAATCACAAAGATATTCAACTATTTTTTCTCCATCCTTAGAATGAGAGACACAAATGCATATGCCTACAAGACGCTCGATAATATTTTTCTCAGCGTGCATAATTTCTATCACGTTCCATATAGGATGTTCCTTCCAGTATGGCAAATTAACAATTTTTTATCTCCTCGACCTCGCCGTCTTCACATCAACATCCTTTCTTTTACGCTTCTCGGCCAAAATTATGGGGTGTTTATCCCTCAACTTTTGATCAGCCTTTAATGAAATTTCTTCAATTTCCAAACCAGAAAGTCTTAGTAGAGGTGGCCTCGTCTGGGTGCCTTATGGGAGAAAATTTCTTTGTATTAACTGAATTTGTGACTTTGGGGCAAAAATATCCAATGATATCATAAAAAAGTTTACCACTTTTCTTAGGCTAGTTGGATTTAGTCTCCTCTCCACAAATAGGACAACCATACATTGCATCCAGATAAGGCCCCATAAGCAGGAAAATTATGAATTGCCCATATTAACATAGCTCTCAAAGTGAATTTCTCATGTTTGTATGAGTCGAAAGCTCTCACATCTTCAACCCATAACTTATTCAATTCATCTATTAGTGGCGCTAGGAAAACATCAATGTCACTACTCGGTGCGTTTGGACCTATTATCAATAATGATAAGACTGAAAACTCCTTTCTGATGCACAACGACTGGGGAAAATTTAAAGGCGTCATAAACACATGCCATATACTCTTTTATGTTCTCAATTTTGCCAAACGGGTTAAACCCCTTGGTTGATATTCCATGGAGAATGTTGCGTATTTCTTTAGAAAAGTTCGGGTATCGTTGATTTGCATATTTACACACAGATGAATCAATCAGATGTCGCATGATATTCTCACCCACCTCCGCTCGACAATGCCAAGTTATTGCCTCTTATATCTAAAGTATAGTGTAAATTATCTTCGATTGAGGACCTAAAGGGAAATACTTTAACACCTTCTTAGGTATTTGTGTATCTACTTTCAATAAACGTTTATCATTTACTATCGTCTTTTGTTCATATCTAGATCCCTTACATACAGGGTAAAACCGTTTGTCCTAATGCTCTTTATTGTATAAAACGCCATCATACTTGCAACAATGAATGGATTTGTATTTTACACACAAACCTTTAAAATTACCCTTCATGATTGGATAATTGAGTGGTAGTGTATTTTTATTCGGGAGAAAATCTTTTCTTTAAAGGAGTAATGCCATCTCACTTTTCCCTGACAAGCCAAATTGGCTCTTTAAGTTGTGCATCCCAACCATGGCATATAACATTGTGTGTTCGGGGTTGGAGTGATGGTATAATGGTGTTACGGCTACTACTTTTAACCGTATATAATCCTTATCTTTGTTAGTATTGTTGTGAACATGTTCCTCACAACCTAAACCATTCTATCTACTATCTTTATTTTCTTGTGCTACATTCACTTCACATGTATCATTTATGAGACCACTATCTCTGTGAACCGCTTCCTTTACAAGTATTTCTTCTTGAATATATGTAAAATCCATCTCCTCGTGGAATTTCCAAAACATGTAGTCAACTTGTATACCACAATGGATCAAAGGTAATTTTACTTTCGTACCTTTCAAACATTTACAATCTCTACAACAAATGCACGGGCATGGGATAATATCAATTTTAAGATTTTTCATTGCATAATTCATAAAGTCTTTCACCTCATTAACGTATACTTTCCCCACTCTATAACTTTCACCCATCCACTCTTTATAATTTGGAAACCCAATTAATTCTACAATACAAACAAATAAAAACTCATTAAATTATAAAACTAAATGAGTATGTCCCTTATAATGAAAAATAATATACATACATATATGTGTAGCACAAGTATTTTAGTTATTACATATTTTGCCATATATTTGAGTAGGGATATATTTATTATTATATGTATATATATTACGTGTGTAATTTAGGATTCTACATGTTGTGCTAAAACATATATGTATGTAAACAAAATGAAGTGATGTTATAAGAAGATTGAATTATTATAATTCATATCCAAACCACTTACTAATCCGATTACCGGTTATCAAAATGCAAATAATAAAATTCATATCAAATCAAATAAATTGAATTCGTATTAAAACACTAATAATTAATAATAATAAAATTGAGTCATTAAATTGCAAAACACGAATCCATACCCAAGCAAATAAAACACCAGAATATTCAATCAGTAGCATTTACGAATGAACCAATTAAAGTAAACATAGGATTTTTTTATCGACCCAAAGCAGTTAGGTTAATAAACCTAGAAAAACCTTAAATGATAAAAATGCCTAGGTCCAACCAACTCAATGGCTACCAAATTGTTCAAATTCACCAGGCAATAACAATTCAAGAATCATTAATAACAATATAATCACTATTCGGCAGATTCACAACCCAAAAGTAAGAAAATTATAGAAAATCAATAGCAATAATTAGTAGCATTTCCATTCATCATACCTGATTAGGGCTGAAATCGGATGGAAGAAAACCTTGAAACTTTGAAACCTTAAAAAAAATGCAAAATAAAACTTCAATCAGTACCCAAATGAAAAAAAAAACTTAAATCAGTACCCAAATGAACAAAACATTAATTATAGCCTTTAATCAGTAGGTATATGCAACAAATTAAAATGTAGCGAAATATAAAAAAATGCATACCTAAAAACACAGCGAAATCAAACAAATGAAATCGAAATGTTCAAAATCATTTCAAATGAAACATCCAATCCACCTTTAAACCCAGTGAACCTGTGACCTTAAACCATCCTGATCTAAACCTCTCAAATCCCTCAAACTCAAAACCCACGAACCACTAACTGTGTTTTAAAAACCATAAATCTATCAATGCTTCCACCTCAACCACCACAACTTTGTCCACCACCCACCTGAATCCGCCTATACAACACCATATCCACCCGCCGATGACCTCAGCCTTCACAAAAACGGTGACTTACCGAATGCAAACCCATCCACCCCGAATCAAAACTCGAACCAACTTAAACCTCTTACAAAATTAAACCCATTTCCACAACTTGTTAACCAACTTAAACTCCCTCTATACCCACAGCCCACCAACCAACTTAAACCTCTGCACCCATTTCCGCAGCCTCCGGCACATTTCTATCTAAAAACCCAAAACTCAAACTCAAATAAATTCTATCAAAAACCCAAAACTCAAAATAACAAATAAGAATACAAACAGAAAAACAAAATGTTCATAATAATGAAATCGAAAACTCACGGCGAAAGAGAGAGGGGCGGGAGCTCTTCACAACAAAATCAAAAACTCACATAGAGAGTCATGAGAAAGATTGAGAATAGAGAGCAGAGAGAAGAGGGAAATTAAAGTAGGTCAAATTTTTTTTCACATCTCGTAGTGGACACAAATTAAAGTAGGCCCAAATTTATGAGTGTCAGGAGCATTTATAAATTTATGACTATCAATAGTAGTTATAAATTAAGTCTTACAACAAAATTTATGAGTGTTGCTAGCAGTCACAAACTTATAACTGTCATTAGTAGATATAAATTTAGTACTAGGTCAAAATTTGTGACTCCTCATAGAATCTATAAATTTTTGACTACTCGTATGATTTATAAGTAGGCTTACTAATAAATTTGTGCCTGCTTATGACAGTTTTAAATTTATGACTTCTAATAGGAGTCATAAATTAATTAAATGGAAACATTTGTGAATCTCATTAACAATGACAAAGTAATTGACTCAAAATTTTTATTATCCTTAATTTTATTACTCCTAATGAGAGTTATAAATAATTTTACGATTGCTTCCGAGAGTGATAAGTTTCTCACCCAAATTTGCAGTCACAAAAATGCAATCACGATATTAGAATTTTGGTGTAGTGTTAGGGCACGTGAGAAGACTCTTCGAGAGAAGATAGAGTATGTTAAGGGAGAGAGAGAGATAGTCTTTCTGGGTTGATAGAGACTATGAAAAAAGAGATTCTAAAGTTTAAGGAGTCTAGGTGTGTACTCGAGTCTAGGCTCGTTGAGCTTGAGAAAAGATTGAGAGATTCGAGTGGAGTCAAATTTGATTTGGAGGCCAGGTCGAAAAAGCTGGATTGAATGTTAGTCACCAACCTAATCAAAGATGACAAATGTGGAATTGTCTTCGATGATCGAATTTTTCCAATTCTTAATGTTAAGACCATGCATACGAGAGAGTCGACTAGGAATGTTAGGAAAGGGCAACATTTAGGTAAAACTCCTCACTGTGTTTACACTTGCACTCATTGTGGAAAGAAGGGTCACCATAAACATTGTTGCTATGATTTTAATAACGCTCCTAGGAAGCCTAAGAATAAATTCGCTTCAGTTCCCAAAACCCCTATTCGTCGTCTCACACCTACTTGGGTTAAAAAATCAGATTTAGAGACTTTAGGCATTCATTACACCAAATCTGTCGAATTGTCACGGTCATTGACCTTAACAAGTTGGACTTTTCAAGGTTAATGGGCGTGACAATTCTAGGGGTGACAAATTTTTTTATCACAGACTTCTCATGGTCATTGATCGTGACAAGTTTGTTAGACTTCTCACGGTCATGTCACGGTCCCCGACCTTGACAAGTTTTATCACAGTTAAGGACCGTGACAAACCTGTGACAATGTTTAAAAAATTGTCACGGTCAATGACCATGATAATTCTGGGAAATATTGAAAAAAAAAATATGTTGGGCAGTATGGCCACTGCCATTGCCCAACAGTATATTTGTACCTGTTATAGCAACGTTGTACCTATTTAAACATTATATATTCAAATAAAATAGAGATAATGCAAATATACATTCAAAACTATATGCATCACGATATAATTGGAATATAATTCAAATATAACAACTTAAAATAACAATTCAATTCAGATAATGTCACTAAATGTCTGGGGTAAGGTTAACTCTGAGGAGGTGAGTAGGCGACACGATATACGAATTGACACACCAAGCAATATAAAACGTGCCGGATTATTCGTACAACGACAAGGGGGAGTTCTCCTTCCCGGGTATCACATGTGTGATGAGAACCTTGGACTCGATGTCTTGAAGCAAACGTTCATAAACTAGCATACCCTGGACGGTATTCGGGTCCCTCAACTCCCGCCCTATCCACTGGCCATCAAATATGTCCAGTATAAACACGATCGGCCAACCAAGTGTCGACATCTATCTATTGAAGGGAGCCAAAAAAGGGAGTGGATCATTAAAGTCCGCACATGTCGGTGATGAAGCAGCGAGGTCCACATCCTCTTCTTCCTTCACCTTGTCCTCCTGCACCTCCTCCTCCACCACTTCCTCCTTCCCTTTACCCTTATGATTTGCTACCAACGAACGATTCATGAATGCGAACATATCTTGGACTGTCGCCTCCAAACGGTACAGCTTCGCGTCATGCGAGTCCACCGTTCCATCCAACCCGGTGTCACTCGTCTCCAATCTAATGATCCTAGATTTGGCCACCCGAGAGCTCACCGCCTTGTTCTCCCCTTACGATCAGCGCCAAGCACTTGGTTGTGTGCTTCTGTGGACAAAGATGCCTTGTTGACATCAGACTGCAACTCATGCACTTCCTTAAGCTTTGCCTGAAACGATAAAAAGCACATGATTAGTAAAATAAGTAAATAAAAAAATTATAACCTTATTAACAAAAAGTAAATTATCAAATTACTTACAATTGTGGCCGCGACCCTCGGGGACACCTCCTTATCCTTCCCCTTCTTCTTTCGAATAGCCACATAAGTATCGAGCCTATACGGCCTACCCCTAGGTCCACTCCCTGTCCCCTGAAATAAAATAATGTAAAATTGGTATCGGCCCTGTAAAGTAAAATAATGCAGAATAATATATTTCTATAGTCCTAGAAAAATTAAATCTTACCATCATTCGATGCTCCACCTCGGCGTAAGACGTCCGGTCGGAGTAGGGCACGTTCGTCTTTTTTTTCCAATTTTGCCTCCTCGATTGGCGAGATGCCAATTGTCGCTCCCCGATACCATTGTCAATGAACTGTTCCCATTTTGCCAATGAGATCGGCTCCTTCGGCGGGAAGGATTTACGCATTTGGATAATGGACTCTCGGGTCTTTCCAAAGTACCGGGTCCGCATATTTTTCTTCCAGGTCTTGTATTGCTCCCTCAATTGATGCAAGATGGAATCACATAGCTTTGGATCCAGGTTGAATTGTTCATATCCAAAAAATATAATGTTAGTTGCAAATAAATATAAATATAAATATAAATATAAATATAAATATAAATATAAATATAAATATAAATATAAATATAAATATAAATATAAATATAAATATAAATATAAATATAAATATAAATATAAATATAAAATGAAATCGAAATCGAAATCGAAATTGAAATTGAAATTGAAATTGAAAATTTTAAATTGAAATTAAAATATTCATATAAATATAAATATAAATACATTACCTGTAGTTCCCCCTAAACAGCTACTCATTTGGCACCTCCCTCCAACTAGTGTACCTCGGCCCGCTGATCGTCTTTACCATCTTGAGGGATCTCACTAATAGCCCTGTCTTGTTCTCGATGGCCATCCCGAATTTGTCATATTTGGGGAGCCTAGGGGCCGAGGAGCCCTCGTCGCCTCCGCTACCTCCGAGCCCAGATGACATCATCATAACCAGCATCATCATCCTCGCCTTAATACCTGAAGGAGACATTTGCTGTAAAAAAAATTTGTTATTTGTACAAGTCAAAATGAATTAGAAGAAGACATGCAAATATGTACAATTACTACAAATCCAAATGAATTGTTACTGTTTAACACCTCAATTCTGAATTCCGAAACAACAACATCTAGCTCATAATATGCACAATTACTACAAATCCGAAACATCCCCACCCCCACCCCTACTACCCACACACATGCACACTACACAAGAGAGAAAATGATAAAGTGCAAATCAATTAAAAGCATTAAAAATGGATTGATAAAGTACAAATTGGAATATTTATTACAAATTGAAAAATTATTTCAAATGGATTGATATTCGGTAGGAGCAGCCAAGTCATTCACACTACTATTTAGACGCTTTGGCACGTGTAGGACAATTGACCACGACTTGTTATTGATATACTCCGAGTAAAACACTTGGTTAACCTTTTTAAATGCACAAACAAACGGCTCATCGCTCACGTGGTCGTTGCTCTTCAACTTGGACAAGTCAACCATGATCAAATTGGTGACATGATCAACTTTACAAGCATTTTTATTCTCAACTATTACCCAGTCACAATAAAATACAACCTCTTTGAAGCTTATATAATCCAATTCAAATATATTTCGAATTACACCATAGTAAGTCATTTCAGCTTCAACGAGGTTTTTATCTTTTGCGCTCGCTCGAAAGAAAGTAAGATCCTTGTATGAAATGCCCGAGTTCGGTATATTTGTACTTTCCTCGTACACTTTAGCATCGAAAATATAACCGTTTAATCGATACTTTTTGTACTCTTGTGCATCGAACAAGGGTCCAGTGGCTAGATGAGCAAGCCTTGATGTCGCATCACTCGTCTTTAGGAGCTTAGAATATATAAATTAATTACATTAGTTATAAAATTTGAGTGTACTGTAACGTTATATAACGACCATTTTCATTATAATTACCTCTTGTGTCAAGCACAACCTAAATTCGTTGTCTGATTATACCTTTATTTTTCGTCTTTTATTGTTCTCAAAGGCTTCATATTTTTTACATATTACAATTGATCAATTGAAATAACAGTCACACTTGTCAATCAAGTATGTACCCAGAGAAAATTAGGATACGACTGCAGAACTTCCTCCAAAAGTAACAAATTTAAGCCACTAAGAATATTATTATACAGAAAGTATGCAGTCTCAAACTATCTAAAAGAGACGATTCGAGAGATCTCATTACAGGGGTAATGACTCTCGAATGGGTCTAAGGGATATTGAATGCGTACGCATAAGAACTAGAAGGCTAGTATCTATGCGCACTATATGTAATTTCAAGTATATATATATTGTTCATTATACAAAGTAATTTTTAAAAAAAGTTGAAAAATCCCACCCCCATATGGAAAATAATCCAGTGGTCATGCCACTTATAAAATTAATCGACCCAACATCTATCCACTATAATCCAACCCTAATGGCAACAACAAATGTGTATCCCGTACTCCTTCTAATACGTCTACTCAATTAATTATTTTCATCAATTAAACTAACAATTAAAGTATACAATTATTAATTTACTAATTTACAATAAGGAGAAATCCTACTTTCTTATATTAATTTACTAAAAAAACTAATAATGAATCAATTTGTTTACAAGGGACACTACTTACATATGAGGGAAAATATCTAATAAACCAATCAAAATTTAATAAAAAAATTAATAAGCCCCACCCGCGCCCCATTTCCCCTTGCCCCACCCCCATCCCCATCCCCCTTCCTCACACACACGCGCGCGCGCGCACACACAGACACACACACACACACAGGCACGCACGCACGCAGCCCCACCCCCCGTCACACCCCCACATCATTTCCCCCTCCCGCACATACGCACAAACACGCACACACACATACACACACACGCAGCCCCACCCCCACCCCGTACCTCACCCCCCACCCCCCAACCATGCCCCCTCCCCCCACCCTGGCCCACCCCTGCCCCTACCACACACACATGCACACCCACATACACCCACCTCCCCTCCCCTCCTCACCCCCACTCCTCAGCCCCCACCCACCACACTCACATGTGAACTAACACACACGCAGATATATATACACACACACACACACACAAATATATATATATAAATGGAAGAGAGAGATAGATAGAGAGAGAGAGAAAGTGAAGGCAAACAAAGCGGTGAAAAAAAGGAGGGGAAAGGGTTTCTTGCTGCTAAACTTGTCACGGACAAGTCATGGTCTTTGACCGTGACAATATTATAAAAATTGTCACGGTCATTGACCGTGACAATTCTGGCCGGCTAAAGGGTGCCAATTTGGCCTTTTTGGTGTAGTGATTAGACTTCTCAATTCTTGTTTGCTTGCACATGATTCTCCCCATTTTAGATCTTATGGTTGAGTATGGTAGACATATTTGTCATACTCTAGTTGAGTCTTTTTTATATATCCTGGCTAGGGTTATAACTTGTGTATATTTTGTATTTTTATCCTTTTCTTTCTTGAGTCATTTTGAAAAAATACAAAAATATTTTATTTTCATATATTTTTAAAAAATACAAAAAGATTTTGTTTCCATATATATCTTAGAAAAAACTCAAAAATATTTTTAGTTTTTGTGTCTTGAGTTTTACACTTATGGTATGGCATATTGGTGTGCTTGAATCCCCTTCACTTCTCAACTTCCTTATGGCTTAGACATTTGGTTATGACTTTAGATACTTAGGTTGATCTTAACAGTTATATTCGTGGAGCTATTTCATACTTGACTTACATTATGAATCTGTATGTCCATATTCCTCCACATACACATGCACAAGCTATTTTGAACGTTTAATTTCTCAATTACATTTGAGTTTGGTGAGAAGTTCTTCTCTCAATCTTCTCATATACACATATTAATGACTTAGGGGGAGTTGTGCATGCAAGAACCATTGCTCGTGAGAATATTTGTTTATTATGAAAAATATTTGTGTTCACAGGAAAGGGCTGCGAAAGACAGGCTGACAATGCGTGAAAGCCACCAACTAAGGCAATAAAAATAGTAAAAATTCCCCAAATTGCCTAACTTAGAATATCATAAGTGAAAAGAAGAGAATTACCTTCAAAATAATCATGGAAAAAATAAAATAATAGAAAAATATGATTATTTATCTTTTAAGGGAGTTTAGTTGATGAACAACGGGTTTGCAAAATGAATCCTTGGTTTAATGGTCATGTCATGATGTTATTCATTGGTAGAATCATCTAAATCTAGACATGTGTACATTCTGATTGTTTTGTTTATTAAGTTCAATTTTTTATTATCACTTGAGGCTAAACCATAGTTTTGATAATTTTTTGCGATCAATTAGAGCTTTTTCAATGTATTTAAGTGTTTGGGTCATTATTCATTTGTTGTAGTTCACGCCTATTCACCCCCTTCCATGTTTATGCACATTGATACCATATTACTATGTAATTCTTATGTTTTATTATCGTTTATTTATTTATTTTCTTCTGGTTTGTATCTTAAGTTTTACCTTTTTGGGTCCAAGTTTCATTAGTTTAATAGGAGTTTTCGAGATTTTTGTGCCTTATTCGAACGATATGGTGGATCATTCGAACAAGTTTAGGTTCTCATTTGAAGTGGACATCAAACGAACATCGAACGACCCCACACTATTTTGGCTTGTTTAATATTTGTTCGAAGCTACTTCAGGTAAAGTTTGACTTTTGTTCGAAGGAGCTTCTTTTGTGTTCCAATGAGTCTTATTCTCATTCGAATGATCACAAATTTCATTCATACGAGGGTAACATCAGTGTTTTAGGTTTTACTGCTCTCGTTTTCGATGTTTTAACGTATCTCTAAACATTGTCTTCCACTACACTGCAATAGCTGTCAGCTAATTTTAGCTCCATTTTTCTTAAATGCTTCAATTTTTCGTGGTTTATAGCTTAACCGTTCATCCCGTTGGTTGTTATTCTACTATATCTCTTGATATTTGTCCATTTACGTAGTTTTTGAGGATTTTTGAAGATAAAATTGTATGGCTTGATTTTCTTATAATGTATCCGTTTTTAATTCTCCCTTTTTATATACATGATTATGAAAATTGTTTCAACCCAATTTTTTTAAAAAAAATCATATTTTGGGGGGTATTTACCGCTTTTTTTTTTATTATGTCATTCATTGTTGTTTTACTCCTTCTGTGTAGAGTGAGCCGCAAAAATTCCAAAATATTATCCTATTTTTTTTAATATTATTTTTTTAATTATTTTGGGATATTTCTTTTAATATACACCATATTCTAATTTCACACGCTTTTAAACCGTGCCAGATATTGAAACTGACACGCTTTTGGCACAATTTTAAACCATGCAAGATTTTCATTTATTGGCACGCTTTTGGCACGGTTATAAGAGTAGCATATTATTTTATAATAGTACTCAAATTTTATCATTTCTTACGGTTGTGGCATGGTTATAAACCGTGCCAAAATTTTCAATTAATAAAAAAATAATATTTGAAAACAAATAAGGAAAATAAGGCAATTCCAAATCTTGAAGGAAAAATATTTATTATTTGTAAAAACAATCAAGAAAAGTCAAAAATTACGAGTCTCGCACGTTGTTGATAAACTTATGTATATGCACAGTTCCAATATTACAAGTTTTAATAGTCCACTGACCAAAAACAATTGGGCAGAATTTCATCTATTTTCTTGATATTATAAAACCTGCTAATATAAAACTTTTATAATATAAAGCTCGCATGGCCATAAAATATAACAATAAATTACAAATGCCCGCGCGGCCATAAAAGTTAACAATAAAACTACATAAACCTGCATGAGCATAACACAAAAAAACTGAATATTAACGACCTTAAATAAATGATCCTTTTGTTGTAAACCATTTACTTCTTCGTGTGTTCCACGTGGTAAAAAGCTAATAACAAAATATTATCCTGTAAAAAAGTAGGATACTAAAAAGAGATGATACTAGTAACCTAGTAATTTAATAAAAATCGTATTCAAGCTGAAAAATTGCATATACGAGTTATAATTATCATTATATTCTCAAATCGAAAGTCTTATGACTACGTGGTCAGTTCCTACGAGTTATATTGGTCTCATGTGAGGTGTTAGTCCCTCTTACGAGGCCGTTTGGGGGACGGTTTGAGTCTTCACCCTCTAAAGGCATATTTTTAAGCCTAGTCTAGATATTTTTAAATTATCATCATACTGTCAAATTGGGAGACCTGTGACTATGCGATAAGTTCCCATAAGTTATATTTGTCCCTTGTGAGGTGTTCATGCCTCTTACGGGGCCGTTTGGGGGCTGGTTTGAGTTTTCACCCTGCAACAACTTATTTTTAAGCTTGATCTAGATATTTTCAAACTATCATATATTCTCGAACCAGGAGTCCCGTGACTACGTTTTAAGTTCCTATGAGTTACATTGGTCTGGTGCAAGGTGTTAATGCCTCTTGTGGGACCGTTTGAGGGTTGGTTTGGGCTTTCACCCTCTAACGGGAAGTTTTTAAGGCTAATATAGATATTTTTAAATTATCATCATATTCTCAAATCGAGAGACCCGTGAATACGCCATCAGTTCCTACAATTTACATTGGTCTTGTACGAGGTGTTCATGCCTATTACGAGGACATTTGGGAGATTATTTGGGCTTTCACCTCTTAAAGACTTCTTTTTAAGCATAATCTAGATTTTTTCAAATTATTGTCATATTCTCAAACGAGGAGTCCCACAACTACGCAATCAGTTCCTTAGAGTTACATTGGTCCCATGCGAGGTGTTCATGCCTCTTACAAAGTTGTTTGGGGGTTGTTTGGGTTTTCACCCTTTAACGGCTTATTTTTAAGCCCAATCTAGACTTTTTCAAACTATTGTCATATTCTCAAATTGAGAGAACCATGATTATGTGGTCAGTTTCTATGAGTTACATTGGTCTCGTGCGAGGAGTTCATGCCTCTTACGGGGTTGTTTAGGTGTTGGTTTGAGTTTTCACCCTCTAATGGCATATTTTTAAGGTTAATCTTGATATTTTCAAATTATCATCATATTCTCAAACCGGGAGACCCATGACTACGCGGCCAGTTCCTACGACTTACATTGGACCCGTGCAAGGGGTTCGTGACTCTTACGGGACTGTTTGGGGGATGGTTTTTGTTTTCAACCTTTAATAACATTTTTTAAGCTTAATATATATATTTTGAAATTATCGTCGTATTCTCAAATCGGGAGTCTCATGACTATGCGATCAGTTCCTACAAGTTACATTGGTCTCGTGGGAGGTATTCATGCCTCTTATGGGTCTATTGGGGGCTAATTTGGGTTTTCACCCACAAATGACATGTTTTTAAGCCTAATCTAGATATTTTTAAATTATCACCACATTCTCAAATCTGGAGACCCATTACTATGCGATCAGTTCCTACTAGTAACATTGGTCCCGGGCGAGGTGTTCATGCCTCTTACGTGATCATTTGGAGGCCGGTTTGGGTTTTCACCCTCTAACGAGTTCTTTTCAAGCCCAACATAGATATTGACAAATTATCATCACATTCTCAAATTATGAGACCTATAACTATGCAGTTTGTTCTTATAAGTTACAATTGTACCATGTGAGGTGTTCATGCCTCTTACGGGTTTAGCGGTTGGTTTGGGCTTTCACCCTTTAAAGGCTTGTTTTTAATCCTAATCTATAGATATTTTCAAATTATTGTCATATTCTCAAACGGGGAGTCCCGTGCCTATGCAGTCAGCTCCTATGAGTTACATTGGTTCCGTACGAGGTGTTCATGCCTCTTACAGGGCCGCTTGATGACCGGTTTGGGTTTTCACCCTTTAACAGCTTTTCTTAAGCATAATATAGATATTTTCATATTATGATCATATTATTAAACTGGGAGTCCCATTAAGGGAGAACCGTGATTACGCGATCAGTTTTTACAAGTTACATTGGTCCCGTACGAGGTGTTCATGCCTCTTACGGGACTGTTTGGAGACTGGTTTGGGTTTTCACCCTTTAACGACTTGTTTTTAAGCCAAATCTATATATTTTCAAGTTATCGCCCTCTAACGGCATTATTATTTTAATATAGGGACAATGTCAAATATTCTAAGGTTGTTTGTATTTTAGGGTTACTAGTTCTTCACAAAACACTTTAGGGTCCAAAATTTTTCACTATTCTCACATAAGTCCTTTTTTGTTTCTAAAAGTTAACACTAATGATCATAAACTTAGTACCTAAAATAAAACTATAAAGACAATAACAGATGATCATAAACCACATATTATTTTCTATTTCAAAGCTATAAAGTCAATGGTTTTGAAAACTGATAGATGGTCATGACCTTTACCAAATCAAAGTAATAAAATATAGATAAAAAATAAAAATAAAAAATAATTATGAATTATGAATTTGACTTCTTTTTTTAACATTTTTCAATTGTCCTTTAAGAGAGGTCATTAGTTAGTTTTCATAACAAATGGCCTAGTGTCAAATATAAGGATAGTCTTTTCATTGATGTGGTCCTTGCCCAGGACTATCCCTCCTCGACTAACTTTAATGGTAAGGCCATAGTAGATATAGCCTCAACCTCTGACCAAAAGACTTGTCAGTCATTTTGATATAAAAAAATCATACTAAACATTTTTTCTCACTAACTCCAGAATAATGAACACTATTTAAAGCAGTTAGAATAATGACTCTCTATTCATAGTGTGGACAATATAATCCAAAAATTTGGAATTAATTCCTTACATTACACATTTTAAATCATAACAACAAACTAAACATAAAGAATTTGCACACAAGATGAAGGGAGGCGATCCGAATGATATCATCATTATCGCAATTGCACACAAGATGAAGGGAGGCGAGCCAAATGATATCGTCATTATAGTAGTTGCACACATAAAACAATTGCACACTATAGCAGTTGAAAACATAAAGAAGTTTCACACATAAACCAGTTTCACACTAGTTGATCAAGAACGTATTTGTGGTGCCAATAATATTCACAAAATTTCGGTGACACCCCACCAAATTAAATACCAGGTGATCAGTCCTTTATTAAATTCAATTAGAATATCCAGTTGGTTCATTCTCAGCATCACTATTGAAAAACAATTTTTTTATTAATTCACCTAATAAATAATTAAGCCATTATCAAAACTTTCCAATTTTCAATTTAATTAAAACCATTCCATAATACGGAATGATAATTTAGTAACATCACTTCACAACTGAACTAAAATCAATAAAAATAAATGTGAGTGGAATAAACTCTCCAATTTAAATATATCATTACCAACAAACCAAAACTGATATCCACAGTAATGACATAATTGATTACAACCTCTAGAATCTTAGGTGACATGCCCTAAATGAACATCTTGAACACCTGATGTACAAGATATAATAGATAAGAGAATATGCAAGGAAAAGGGTCAGAGCCCGAATATAAAAGATTTTTTAAACAACAACTCAATAAATGCTACAATTAGCAACTATTATATACATGTTAAATTCTCGATCTCTCTCTTAAGATTCTCACCTCTCATCTGGTGTGCATGCTTAACGCATCTCCGAATTATTTAATATTCCCACTTTCACTAGATTATATCATTATGTCAACTATCCATAGCCCTTATCTTCACCACGTATTTTTTTCGCAATACATGTAATTAAATAAGTATATATTTGTTCAATTCTCAGTATAATTAAGTGTTCTCAAACTTAATTAATTTAAGATTTCACTATCTTTCATGTCTACTTAAATCACACATTAGATAACATCGCAAATGTGTGTGTGTGTGTGTATGTGTGTATGTGTGTGTGTGTGTGTGTGTGTGTGTATATATATACACTGAGACACAACTGCGGTGCATGCATACTCTGATATCTAGTCCCAATACATCTTGTCACTGTATAAAGGACGGTTGGTTCGATATATCCCTCGAACCACAAATATCAAAACACAAGTATTAGAAGGGAACATTATCCTAAGCCTTTGGGCTACGCACCTAAATGATCGTTCAATACCATTGTTTCCACTAATGGAAATCCAACCTAAGTCCTATTTTCTAAGGCAACAATTCAAAAATCCCCCATAAGGATCATCAGGATATGACTTCCCTTAATACGCAAACCTCTCGTCGATAACAAGTAGGATAAGTATGACATACACATAAATCATCAAGCAATAGGTATATACTTAACCTATATAATAATAGTTACTTAACCTATATAATAATAGGTACACACTCGACTTAAGTCTCATATTAGGAATTCATCCTACTCCAAGTACCCATTATATTTCTCGAATACTACCCTTACTTCATATTTACGATTTAATCTCATTATCATACTTTATTATGTAGTTATCACTCACATAATTTCATTCTTAATTCAATATATAATTTCCCAACGTTCACCCAAGACTCTCACTCCTTGTTAATATACAAAAAATTATTCAGAACCTATTATGGGCCAAAATATGAATTTCCAAACTTTTCTGGGCTAAAATAGGATTTTTGAAATCTCATTAGAAGTCCCTGAATTCTCGTTCAAACGACATCAAGTCTCATTCGAACGAGTTCAAATGACTTCCTAGTTCATTCGACATTTCAACAGTTCATTCCCAGCCTTAGTTTTCTGCGTTTTTCTCAATTTTCTTACACCCAAACCCACATGGAATATATTCTAACGAATCCCAATTATCTCAGCATCATTTATACATGTTTATGGGCGATTACAACACATAGAAAATATCGGATTCCTTACTTTCAAGAAGGGTTTTTATCTAAATCAATATAATCTTTAAAATCCTCAAATTCTATATTCACCATTTATGTTCTTCATAAAACCTAGAAACAATACATAAATCCCAGCTTCAAACGATCCCAACTAATGAATGCATTATTTGTCTTATTTATACCGAAATTTAGGCCTTGTTAGGCCCTTTGCGTCATAAATAAAATACTTTTAGAGTCATTTTTATTATTCAAAAGAAAAATGCAAATTTCAGAATAAATGGGGTTAATAATGCAATTTTGATAACTTCACGCTCACATCTTATATTCATTGCTAATCTCTTCGCAAGTTTGTTTTTGAGTATTAACAGGTTTAAAAAGAAACAGGTGAAGTCCGAACGCAAATTGAGCATAAAAAGGTCACTTACACACCTTCAGGGGCAGTATTTTAAATTCAGATGACTTAAATGGGCTTGGACCAAATATGGAAATTAAAGGCCTTGAATTAGTGGGCGCCTGGGTTCAAACGACGTATTAATCGGAGTTTAAACCAAGAAATTATGGCTGTGCAAAGTTCAAAACTAAAAGAAAGTCAAAAGTCGTACCCGAAGTCAAAATCATTCCCCTAATCCAAGCCAACCCTTAAACCGAGCCCATCCCATACGTACACCTTGTGTGTGCGTGTTTAGTTTGTATTTATATATTTTTAGATTTTATTTGAGTCATGCACATATTTTTTAAGCTGTTTTATTTTTGTGCGTATCATATTTATTTTTTTTTATTTTTTTTAGAGTCTTTATTGTCACTTTGACTGTCTAATTATTTTATATAAATATTATTTAGAGTGTGTAATTTTATATGTCTTAGTTCTATTTTAGTATTAGTTATTTTATTTGATTCATTGTATATTTTTATAATGTCATTATATATTATTGTTTCAAGATTTATTCTTTAAGGTTCATTAATTTATTTTTATTTATTTATTTATTATTTTATAGGTTAATTTATTTATTTTTATTTTTATTATTTTTGTAATTTTTAATTGAGTAGTAAATAATTTGGTTAATTTTTATTATGGGTACAATTAAACACACACGGACACACTATCTCCATACACCTTACTTACACCCAAACCTACACCCACTCACCCTAATACCCTACAAAGTCCCACACACAAACTCTCGCAACCCCCATCTTCCACATCCCACGTTCTCTCTCCTCATACCTCCATTAACAATAAACCTCAAAATCCACTTACCCATTAACTATCCAACACCATTTTCTCATACCTTCATCAACCTTCAGTCCCAATTTCGACCAGACCCACCTATTACCAACCACTCCCACTACTCCCACCAAGACCCCCCTACTATATAATGTTTGTTCTCTTTCGACAGATACATTTTGAGAGATAAAATCTGTGTAGATAGTATTTTTTAGACAGACCTTGAAGGAGCATATTGTGTATTGTAACTCACGTTTTGGACGCGATTTTTGTAAGTTGACATTAGTTATTGAAAATTGTTATTTCATCTTGCAATATTTGTGTGTCAAATATGATGTGTGAGTAGTTTAATTACTAGGACTTAGGTGACATTTATCATGACTAATTAAATTACGCATGTTAATTTAATTTCGTACATATTCCGATGTGTTTTAATTTGAAATAAAAAATTCGGTATTCGTTTATAATTAAACGATAGTGTAATTTTAAACCTCAAGAATTAATTAGAAAATTCATGATTTAAAAATTTTAAGTTGTCATTTTTTATGGGTTATGCTTGCACATAGATAATTTGATACATCATGCTTAAATACACATTAAAAAATTTGAATGTGATATTTTCGAGGGAATATAAATTTATAGTGTCTAATTCAAAGAGACGTTAAAATATTTTGAAGGCATGTAATGTTTTATTCTCCGAAATGTATGCGACGAGGGTCAGTATATTTTGTGTTTATAAATTCGAAATTACGAAATTAAATTAATGTATAAATTTAATTAGAATTGAAAATCGGAACCAATGTCCTAGTTTCTTTCACACTTAGGTTTATCTCTTATACTTGTTCGTTTATTGTACTTTTATTTTTTAACTCAATCACATATGTATAGTCATATGTCTTGTTCGACAATCAATACTTTATGAAAATTGAGAAAATCTCTGTGGGTTCGACCCGTACTTACACCGGCTATATTTCACTAGCCCGTGCACTTGCGATAATTTTAACATTTAAGATTTGACAACAAGTTTTTGGCGTCGTTTCCGGGAATTTCGATTTATTTTAAACGTATTGACTTTCGAACTAGTAAAAAAAACATAATATTTATATATATAAAAAATAGTAGCCTTATTTTTTTTATTAAAAATTGGATTTGAGCCTTTTATGGGGTAAATAGTTGTTTTTTACACTAGTTATGTCATAAAAGTACCAAAATTTTGAAGAAAGAGAAAAAAAAATGAAATAATTTTTTTTTTATCTTTCTAAAAATTTCTAGATTTCAAGGTTCTTTAATTTTGAGCAAAAAATATATATATTTAAATCGGATTTGTGTCTTCCATGAGTTAATAGTTGTTTTTTAAACTAGTTATGTAAAAAAAGTACCTAAATTTTGAAAAAAAAATGAAATAATAATTTTATTTTTCTAAAAATATCCGGATTTCAAAGTTCTGTAATTTGGGGGTAAAAATAAATCCGAAATTCTATTTATCCTTATTTATTCCAGCAATAATTTTTTTTTATTTGTAGAATAAAAAAATATCTATATCAAATTTAATTTCTTTAGTTCTTAAATAGTTTTTTTTTACACTAGTTAAGTGATAAAAGTACCTAAATTTTTTTTAAAAAAGGTAGCATATAATTTTATTTCCCTTATAGTGGAATATTTTTTTCTTGTTTTATTTGTTCTTTTTCACTTGTTTATATCGAAGTAGGCCGTAAGTGCATGTGTAATTATTCTTGTATTTGATCATTTTTGTGCAATTTACCCATGCTATAGTTTTGTATTCTTTTTCAGGAAAAAAATATTTAAAAAAATGAATAAAAATCCCGAAAAATCAAGCAAACGTGTGAAAGCGCTCAGGTTTCTTGTGCAATCTTGTCACGTGCACAAGGTACTCAAGGAGACGACGAAAATGTAAGCTACGTTTCCCTCCGATCGACGTCAAATAAAACTTCGACCTGGCGTAAACAAGTGACTGTTAAAAGTTCACGCCGGAGGTAAGTCTTGTGTGGTCTTACGTGAAACTATTTTTGCAAATTTCCATAAGCACGTTGCATAATTTGACTTAAGGGAAAAACCCAATTTTAAGATAAGGGAGGGAAAAAATCACCCTTCCTTGGCCCAAAAATCACTAAGCTACCCGAGCATTTGCATTACCCGAGCCATCATTCTTAATTTAAAATAGATTAGACATTGTCCATAAGGTATAACATAACATAGGAAAACTCTTAACAATGCTAGGATTAAAAGCTAATCCTAACGCGAAATTGTCAAATTTGTTCCATTTTGACCTTGAGGAGGATTGCTGTTTTTTAATGAGTCTTCGTACCAACCACCTACCTAGGAGGAGAAATTTGGAATTTGAAGCGATACTCCTTTGTTGGTACTCTTTTAAATTCTCCCTCGGATAAGAGTAAGAGCTTTCTAATTAGGGAGATTATCTCAGAGACCCCTTGTCAATGAATAATCCCGGGAAACTAGATATTAAAAATTGAATTTCCCCTTACCTAACTTAAATAAACTCAAATTGCTTTGTGCTAGTTTACGAATTATGTGGTGTTAAGTCGGATTAATTTGCTTTCCTTATATATTGTAACACCTCGCCTAATTAAATATCGGGTGATCAGTCCTTTATTAAATTAATTCAAAGTGCCCGGTTGGTTCATTCTTAGCATCATTGACGTAAAACAATTTTCTTTATTAACCTACTAATAAATAATTAAGTTAAGTGTCAAAACATTTTATTTATAAATTAAGACCTAATGTTATGATTTAATATGAAACCATTTTTATGAACACAATTAATAATATTAAACCAAACCATCCAAAAGAAATACCAAAGATAGATTAAACAATTCAAAAAATAATTCCCAATTGCAGGACAACGAAATAAATAAAACAATCCCAACAATAACTAAAACTGAAATGATAAAGAGTACAAATCTCTCTCTGAACTAAAATGAAATATGAAAATGGGTGACACATGCCCAGTCTGAGAATAACTAGGTAGAATACTGAAAAATCAAGAATGGAGTTGTCTACTGCAAGGACCCGCAACTTCCACAATAGCTGCAGCACGTCGATGGTCCAAAGGTCTATGATCGACGCCCCTGTGGATGGGCACCTGTAATATATATATATATATATATATAATAAGAAAAGATAATAAGAAATGGGTCAGGGCCCGAGTGTAAAAGAACTTTAAAAATGGTTTAGCAAGTATTTAAAATGCTTACTAGCTGATATGACACACAAGTTAGTACGCGACACTCTCTTGAGAATTCTCACCTTTCATTTAGTGTGCTTGCCTATCATACTACTAAAATGACTCATAAGTCTGAACCTATTCTCCTCCCATAAATCCTTATTCGCGACATCGTATGACTATGATTTATTTAAGATACCATATTTTTATGGATTATTTAAGTCAATTTTGCATTTTATGAACACCGTTGTGAAGTTTCAAGCACTTACCATAATTAAGAGCATTTATTCAATATTTATCTACATATGCGCACAGTAGAAGGATTCTAGGTATATGTATATATATATGATAATCACTCATGATATGCCCCAAATGTAACCTCAGCCTAGAGACACCAACCTCGGCCGATATTATGACCGACGCTGGGCATGTCTTGGACACGCGATATCACCCCTCGGCCATATCAAAGTCGGCCCAGGCCGACACTACCATGAGCCTCTCCAAGGGACGTCACAAGGATCGGTAACATTCTCGTATACCCTTGGAATGGTAACCTCGGCCAGATGTAGGTCGATCTCGCAGGAAGCCACCAGCAACCTCATCAAGCCACCAGTTGAACCTCGTCTCAGGCCGACCTTGTCCATTGTCTCGACCAGGATTAGGTCGAGACCTCCATGGAATACTCGGACTGAACAGGTATCAAGACTCACCAACCTCGGCCTCACCAAGTCCGAGGTCATACACCAGACGCGATAGCCGAGCACCTGCTGACATTTAGATAAGGACACGTGGACACAAATCAGTTATAACAAGATTATTCCCCACACGTGGGGAGAATATTGCATCATCATTCTCTACATGTGACAGTGACAGATGGCACTCCCATATTGTTGAGGTAACCACACACATGCTCATTGCATGCATGGAGGTTACATTACACCCCCTAGGTACTATATATAGAGGTCATCCTCTACCTTGCAAAGGGATCCCCCATATATTTAACCCTAGCTAAAACCCTGTCTAGATACACAGTAGAGAGAGAAAGCTTGAGAGATTGTATCCATAGCCATTAGTGCCTTATTGTAGTGAGGTTATTCACACACACAGAGTGGACGTAGGCCAATCTAGGCTGAAACACTTATATCCTAGTGTACTCTCCCCTTCTCCTCATCTCATTCTCTTACCTTTTACATAACTACGCAACCATTGTTGTTCTTAGATTGAGCATGAAAACACCTTATCTGGTGGTGCTGATTTTGGCATCATCAATTTGGCGCCGTCTGTGGGAACAAAAAGCTATCTCTTCCTCTTTTTCTGATTAACCTCACCGGAGACTCTGGAGGTGAACCAGGCCTCCCCCTAGCGCGGAGCTGTTTCACCATTGAAAGAGGTCCTGTAAGGTACTAAGCTCATCTTCTACTAAAGATCTATAGTGTTAACAAATGGAACCAGACTTACCACCGCCTCTTCCGTCGCCCGGGGGAGGGGGGCCTAGTTCCAGTCAGGCGCCTCCCCAGTCCGAAATGGCAGAAGTAGTTGCAGCCTTGAGATCTTTAGTTGTAACACAAGCATCCATGCAAGAGAAATTTGCACAGCTCAGCCAAACTATGATGAGGCCACCTGGAGTCTCACCGGACATGATCACTTCGACGGCAATTGAGCCTCATCCTGACGCCAGGGGACCACCCCAGGCACCAATGAAGGACCAGCCTGCACCCTCGCGGAGAAGGGACGTTGCTGACCCTAGGCGCTTGCGCCTGGGGAGGTAGGGAAACCCTTACCCAGAGGACAAGTATGATGATCTAGAGGTGGAAGAAGCCCCGGAAGACTGCTGGGAGCCCTATGAGGTGTCAAATAACACTGTACGGACTCTTAGGCAAAGTCAAGGTTGTATCGGCCGAAGAGGTGAAGAGGCCAAACAAAGAGGGTCAGCCTTTGATAGGTTGAGCAGAGGGTCAGCCTTCGAGAGACTGGGCCCGATAAATGACCTAAGACAGAGACTCTTGAGATTAAGGAGTGCAGTAGGCTATCAGAGAGGGAACAGGCAGGGTCAGCTAGACCAAGGCCTACACGGTGAAAAAATAGGCAGGGAACAGGAAGAGGTCAATAGCCAACGTGTCTTGGCAGGGGAACCCTCGGTCCATCCCAGGGAGATGGCAGGGGATAACCTCGGCCAAGTCGATGGACGAAGACCATGGAATGATTATATCCAACGCCTTGAGGAGAAGATAGGAGACCTCATTAAAAGCAGGGACCCATTACAAAGGGTTTACTCAGAGGGCTCCCCATTTGTGGCTAGGATAGTGGGGGTCCCAACCCCAGCTAAGTTCAAGCCTCCTACGGTGTCTCCCAAGTATGATGGCAGCACTAACCTTGTGCATCATATCGAGATGTATCAATCAACAGCATACATCTACTCGATACCCGATGAGATGAAGTGTAGAGCCTTCTCTGGGACCTTAACAGGGGCTGCACACAGTTGGATCACCTCCCTTTCGAAGAACTCAATTGAGAACTTCAAAGGCCTGACTGAGCGGTTCATCCATAACTTCTGCTTTGGGGTGAGGCCTCAAAAGAAGACTACCCACCTGCTGTATGTCAAGAAGGCCAAGGGTGAGAGCCTAAGAGACTACATAGCAATATTCAATAAAGAAAAGATGGAGGTCGAAGATTATGAAGAGAACATAGCCATGACCGCCCTTATAGGAGGTCTCCAGAAGGGGAAGCTATTGTGGAAACTGGCGGAAGAGCCCCCTAGGTCTATGGCGGAGCTGCTGGCAACCGCATGGAAAGTAATGAATGCGAAAGAGGCAATGGCCGCCAAGTATGAGGATGAGAACCGCGGTGGCAGTGGAAAGTCTCAAGGCACATCCTCAATGAGATTAAGAGTGACAGGGCTCTGAGATGGCCAGAGAAACTGAAAGCCCCACCACATAAGAGGAACAAAAACATATGGTATGAGTTCCACCAAGATCATGGTCACGTCACAGATAGATGCTTCTCTTTGAAGGATGAGATTGAGATATAGAGCTGCCAAGTTCTCGATGATAGGATACGTCTTGTATAAAAAAGGGTTTGTGTTGCCTCTCCTTAGGTGCGTGCATCCCACGGAAGTCTCCAGGGTCTTACAGGAAGTCCATGAGGGTTCTTGCTCCAGCCACATAGGGGAAGGCCCTTGGACAAGAGGATTATCACTCAGGGATACTGGTGGCCTTCCTTGTCCAAGGACGCCGCAGACTACGTAAAGAGGTGCGCCAAATGTCAAAGGTTCGCCACTATCCCTCATCAACCCCATCAACCTATGACATCAATCTGTTCTCCATGGACATTTGCGATATGGGGAATTGACTTAGTAGGACCCTTGCCAAAAGCTGTCAACACCTATAGATTCTTGATAGTTGCCATTGACTACATCTCGAAGTGGGTGGAGGCAGAGCCGATGATAACAATCACAGAGCAGAAGACTTTCCAGTTCATTTGGAGGAATATCATATGCAGATACGGCCTCCCAAACACTCTCATCTCGGACAATGGGACCCAGTTCAAGAACTCCTCTTTAGAAAAATATTCCCTAAGAGTAGGAATAAAGAAATTGTTCTCATCTCTTGGCCGGCCTCAGGCAAATGGCCAGACCGAGGTCACAAACAGAACTATCCTGGATGGGATCAAGAAGAGGTTAGAGGATGCGAAGGGAAGATGGGCTGAAGAAGTCTACGCTGTGTTATGGTCCTATAGAACCATGGCAAGGACACCAACAGGAGAAACCCCGTTCATGTTGGCATATGGCTCCGAGGCCGTCATACCAACGGAGGTAGGGCTCCCAACTCATAGGATTGAGACTTATGACCCAGACAATAATGGGGAAGAGAGGAGGCTAGACCTAGATCTTATCAAAGAAAGAAGAGATGACACAGAGGTCAGACAAGCAGCCTACCAACAGAGGGAAGCAAAATTCTACAACCAGAGGGTGAAGTCAAGACCCATTGCAGTGGGAGACCTAGTGCTAAAGAAGACCCTACAGAAAGCAAATAAGCTTCACCCAAACTGGTATGGCCCCTACAAATTGACAGAAGAGGTTGTGCCTGGCACCTACAGGATAGAAAACCTAGAAGGAGAACCTTTCACTAACCCATGGAATGCTGATCACCTAAAGAGATATTACATATGATGTTGCAAAGAGTTTTATGTAAATGTACCATCTTATTATGAAGAGGTTATTAATAAAGATCAGTTCCCACGACAGTTCTTGCTTCATTCTTAGATCAGAGACTAATTATGGGGGTAACATCTTAGGTGATGACCTCAGACCCTCATAACACCATTCAGTGGTGACGAGGTCTGAGCTCAGACACCATAATGAGATGACCTCAGACCCTCAACATCATTAATTTGGTGAGACTAATTATGGGGGTAACATCTTAGGTGATGACCTCAGACCCTCATAACACCATTCAATGGTGACGAGGTCTGAGCTCAGACACCATAATGAGATGACCTCAAACCCTTAACATCATTAATTTGGTGAGCCTAATTATGGGGGTAACATCTTAGGTGATGACCTCAAACCTTTAAAACACCATTCAGTGGTGACGAGGTCTAAGCTCAAACACTATAAATTAGATGACCTCAGTCACATAACATCATTAATTTGGTGAAGATTTATTATGAGGATAACATCTTAGGTGATGACCTCGGACCCTCATAACACCATTCAGTGGTGACGAGGTCTGAGGTCAGACACTATAAATTAGATGACCTCAGACAGATAACATCATTAATTTGGTGAATATTTATTATGAGGATAACATCTTAGGCGATGACCTCAGACCCTCATAACACCATTCGGTGGTGACGAGTTCTGAGGTCAGACACTATAAATTAGATGACCTCAGACAGATAACATCATTAATTTGGTGAAGATTTATTATGGGGATAACATCTTAGGTGATGACCTCAGACCCTCATAACAACATTCAGTGGTGATGAGGTCTGAGCTCAAGACCATTGGTTGAGTTTAAACAAGACCATTGCAAAAAGACAAGCTTAGAAAGAGGACTTTAGAGGTTAAAGCTCAGATTACAAATTAATTTTTAACAGACACCATAACAATGGAACTAAGAATGAAAATCATCACATGACATTCAATGAAAAGAAAGTGAAGATGGTCCTCATCAGAGGTTGATTTATATATTCAGAAATAATATGTTCAATGATTACAGAAACTCCATAATACAATGAGTTACAAACAATAATAAAAAAATCCTAAGGGTTTAAAAGGGGAGTGTTGACATCCTCGGCTTGATTAGTCACCTCGGTCGCATCATCACGATGGTCTGCCCCTTCCACCTCGGTGACCTCTAATGTAGCAGTCTCGGCAGGAGCGGCAGTCTCTTCCTCAACCTCCTGAAGAGCCTGGGCGAATTGAGGATCAGCAAAGCCGAGACCAACGAAATCAGAGGCCTTCAAAGTGCCGGCCTCTCTCTCCATGACGTCTGCCCATTTAATAGTGGCTTTCATACCTCTTTCAAGGTATTCAAATCCGAAGCCCATGAACTCATCTGAGGCCTTGTAGTCAGCAATTATCTTCTCGGAGGAGTCATCAAGGGCGGCCCTGACAGCTGAGTTGACTTTCTGCTGCAGAATGTCATCCTTAGCCTTCAGTGCAGCAGCATGATCCTTACCGAGATGGGAGATGTCCTTCTCCAATCCCTTCACTTTCTTCTCAGAGTCCTTCAACTCAGACTTGAGGCGCTCGATCTCTGCGTTCAGAGTACTCTAGACTTTCTCGGCCTCTTGCCCCTTTTGGATGAGGGGAAGCTTCCTTAGGGTCCAGTTGGACAAATGGTGCATGGATGTCAATCCCTGCACATTTAGTGATCATAAATAATCTGAAGAAAAATCAGACGTTACACTTAGAAGAATTTCTGAAGAAGGATCAAATCATACGTGAACGACTCTGTGAAGGTCGAACTCAACCAGCAATGGGGTATCTAGAGACCTGAAGAAGCGTTTCTCAGCCTCGGTCATTACAGAGCCGACGACATCCAGGGTCTGAAGGTTATGGACGACTACACTGTCGGTTAACTTCAATTGATCCAGACGAGCCAATAGGGCATCAGCTGAAGAGATGGGGATGGCAGAGTCAACAGCCTTCTTCTTTGGCCTCTGATCCTCAGGGGCATGACCTTCGAGAGCCCTCTTCTTTTTGGCTGGGGGCTTAGAGGTAGAGGGAGATGGGGGAGGAGCGTTAATACCTGCTTTCTTAGCAAGTCTCATCAAGCTTGGTGCAGCCATCTCCCAAAGCTTGTCTGGAATATCCTTTGGTCGCTCTGCAAAAAAATAATAGACCTGAGTTAGATAATCAGATATGAATAAACTCAGAGGTTAAACTTCAAAAGCAAAAATGCTTACCAAGCTCGGCAAGGGGACTTCCACCTAGACCTGTCCCAGAGAGGAAGTGTGGAGTCATCAAGTGTTCGAACCTAACAAATATACCATGTACCCCCTAATCTTGAAGGGCTTTCATCTTCTAGAGGTTTTACAGACTTAGGCCAGGGTTGGCCCTGGCAGACATGGTGACCTTACCCCACCTCAGGGGAATCCTCTACTCCAGGTTAGACGAGGAAACACATGGGCCAAACTCCCATGGCCCTGAAGCAAAGAAGTACCGAGGCTTCCAGTTATGGTTGGAAGTCTGAGTCACCTGAAGCATTTTCTTCTCAGGCCTCCGAGCTACAAAATGGTAGTAACTCGGATGATTTTTGGCCAAGGAAGGGATGTAGCAACCTACAAAGACCTGAACTGGAAGGTCTGAGTGGTGGACAACCTTCCATAACACTATGGCCCCTATTAGGACTCTCCAGGCATTAGGAGAGAGTTGAGAGGGGGGGAAATTAATATAAGAAAGGATGGACTTGATAATGGGGTGAATGGGCAGACGGAACCCCAACTTGAACATCTGCTCGTACAGGCAGATCTCGCCCTCTCGTCCATGATAAGCCCCCTCTTCCCTCAGTGGTCTCCTAAGTTTTATTGAGGGGCTGATATAATACAGATATCTGAAGCAGAGAAGGTCTACCTCAGTAATTGTACTCTCAATCTCGTCCGCCTCAGAGACGTCGACATCGCTCTCAACCTCATCATCATCCAACTCAACGTCGGCCGGAGCAGATGTTGATGGGTTACTCGGGAACCTCTGAGCGAACTCTGCCCCGGTGACAGTCGACAGAGGGATGGCGTTAAGTGGTGGTGGAATGGACACACTCGGCTCAAGAATCTCAACCCCTGAGGAAGACCCTGAGGTGCTTGAGTGATTATGGGATGAGGCTCGACTGGAAACCTCGTCCTGATAAGGGGCCTGATCAGGCCTAGGTGTGAAGTCCATGGCCTCTTGAAAGGAATGCACAGACATGGGGTCTGAGGTAGAAGATTCAGACTCAGACATAGGTATGGGATTAGCAGGAACCTCTGTCTGAAAGAAGTTCTCCGGGGGGTCAGGATATATCACCTTCAGAGGTGGTGGAAATATGGGTCTAATGGGTAACTCTTGTGATCTACGAGCCTCCTCCTGTGCTCTTTCCATTTGCCCAATCTTTTCTAAAGTTTTCTCTCTAAGAGAGGGCAACTCCTTAAGAAGCTGATATAAGGGTCTGAGCATCAGAGGACGACACTACACTTGGGGATTTTCCTAAACTCCAAAAATTACAAACAAGACTGGTTGATAAAGCAAAGGAATATAAAGATCAAACCAAGAAATTCAAAGCAAACACAAGTCGCCGAAAAACTCAGAAACTCGCCGGAAAACTCAGAAACTCGCTGAAAAATGCAAACCGGAAGGAAAAAGCAAAGAAAATTAAGGGGAGAAGATACCTGGAAATGAAACGATAAGGGGAAGTGATGAAAATTCAGAAAAAACCACCAACAAAGACCTCTGTAGTAGATTCTGGTTCGAAATGCCTTTTAGAGGGAGAAAGCGTTCGCAGAAGAGGAAAGTGAAGAAGAAAGAAGAAATGAGGGTTCAAAACCCTTAAATAAGTAGGCACGATTCCCAAGGCCTATCATTGCCTTGGGAGCTCGAAAGGGCGGCTGACAGCACACGCCAAACAAGCAAGCATGTTCCAGCGTTGGACAAGTGTCAAGCAAGTATTGGCTTGTAACAGACAGACCTCGGAGGTGTAGTAATCCCCTAGTCACTTGCTCTCACATATGACTAAGGGGTGGGGGTGATTGATATGCCCCAAGTGTAACCTCGGCCTAGAGACACCAACCTCGGCCGATATTATGGCTGACGTTGGGCATGTCTTCGACACGCGATATCACCCCTCGGCCATATCAAGGTCGGCCCAGGCCGACACTACCATGAGCCTCTCCAAGGGACGTCACAAGGATCGGCAGCATTCCCATATACCTTGGAATGGCAACCTCGGCCAAATGTAGGCCGAGCTCGCAGGAAGCCACCAGCATACTCATCAAGCCACCAGTTCAACCTCGTCTCAGGCCGACCTTGTCCATTGTCTTGGCCAGGATTAGGCCGAGACCTCCATGGAATACTCGAACTGAACAGGTATCAAGACTCACCAACCTCGGGCTCACCAAGGCCGAGGTCATACACCAGACGCGATAGCCGAGCACCTGCTGACATTTAGATAAGGACACGTGGACACAAATCAGTTATAACAAGATTATTCCCCACACGTGGGGAGAATATTGCATCATCATTCTCTACATGTGACAGTGACAGATGGCACTCCCATATTGGTGAGGTAACCACACACATGCTCATTGCATGCATGAAGGGTACATTACACCCCCTAGGTACTATATATAGAGGTCATCCTCTACCTTGCAAAGGGATCCCCCAGATATTCAACCCTAGATAAAACCCTTTCTAGATACACAGTAGAGAGAGAAAGCTTGAGAGATTGTATCCATGGCCATTAGTGCCTTATTGTAGTGAGGTTATTCACACACACACAGTGGACGTAGGCCAATCTAGGCTGAACCACTTATATCGTGGTGTACTCTCCCCTTCTCCTCATCTCATTCTCTTACCTTTTATATAACTACGCTGCCATTGTTTTTCTTAGATTGAGCTTGAAAACACCTTATCTGGTGGTGATGATTCTGGCATCATCAACTCATACAATATATATACCGATCGGTAGCCCACATAAAATCTATGGTGCTAGCATATTCTGCTATCAAGTCCCCGTATCTCTCGTACAAAGGGTAATAGTAGTTCGGAATCACTCTCAAACTGTATTAACATAATACACACATAATAGAGGCGGAGCATAGTTCCATATCACTAAGAGGTCGGTATATACCGTCACGCCACTTATCACCGTCTAACTATCATTATCAGATATCCTGTACCAAGGAATCCCATGTTCTAGGGTATAAGTTAATATTCCCCATAAAGTTTCCATCGAGATAAGACTGTCCCGGCACGGCAACCTCCGTGCTAGAAAGTAGCGCGGATATGATTATACACTGATATATATGCATTATACACAAGAATTCGGTATATATGTATTTTCACATATCTCAATTAGGTTCGCCCACGACCCATAATAATATTTTAACCATACGTGGCACACATCACCCAAGTCCTACTTATAATTAGCCCATTTCTTTTTATTCTCAATTGTCTCCATATCATAAGTACTTATCGTCCCTCAAAGTGTTTTCTTATGCTAGATGTAAATTTAGTAGGTGTATCCTCACTAACATACTGGTCGAAGTCTTCCTAGAGTCTCCTAGTACCTCACTTAACATATGCACGATTTTTATCAAATTTTATGTCCCCGTTATCCCATGGTTACATCTCGTATAAAATTTCATTTTCCGGAACCTACTTAGACACTACTGGTCCTACCCATGACACATTATTATCTTTAATTTATATCCAAGGGCTCCTATGCATTTTTAATCGAATTAACCAAAAAAGGGAGAATTTACACAATTTTCAGGAGAGATAAATCGATCGATGGAAAGGGGTCGATCGATCGACATTCTTGAGTCGATCGATCGATCGAGCAGTTCTTGCCTAGATTCTGCAAATTCATATCTACGGGTTTCTTCCATAAATTTTACCCAAAATTCCATTATCAAGTTCCAAACTCCCAACCAACCATAAGGAAAACTATATAAACAACAATAGATGATTTATAATGTAAGATTTCCATTAATTCATCAAGAATCATCATCAAACGAATTAGAATTCAAGAATTTATTCTAACCCTAGTTTATTTTATTTCACATAAATTCCATTGATTTTCAGATTCCTATCTATATAGGGAATCAATTTCGTGTTCACCAATCTAAATCCAATAAAGGAACCATCCTAATATGATTTATATTCTACAATGTCAACAATTATTCCTAGACATTAATTATCTTTTCATGAAACATAAATATTATCATCCTACACTATCATGGGTGTGATATCAACCAAAGTAACGTCAAGTTAGATACTTGCCTCAGAGACGAAGGTCTGATTCGCTGGTATTGATGGGTATGGCTTCGTCCCTCATTTCCCGATCAATGCTTTTGTGGTGAAAGATGGCAAATGTGGTTTAGTTTGGTGCCTCTCCTCCTTAGAAGGCTTCTCTCTTCTCACTTCCTTAGCCTCTCTACAACTCTACAACTTCTAACCCCCGAGCACTCTAACTCCCATAATATATAGTCCTTTAATTTTTTTTCCATAATTAAGCCTTATAATGGATAATTACTAAAATGCCCTCCCGGGTTACCGGTTAGGCCTAAAAATGTCCCGAAACCTAAACTAAACCCCCGGGTATATTTTTCAAATTATATCGATCCTTTCGAACACATTGGCACATTCAAAATAACCATACGAGTGACTTAGAATTTAATTTCTTTATATTCCATTAATTTAGTCCCGACATGGCACAAGATCGTCCCTACATTAATTCTACAATTATCGTGTTATTCACTCGCGACAATTTTAATAAATCTAATTCTATGTATTTCTTTACTCATTAAGTGATTTCCACCAAATAATTACCAACTCTCATCACGCTAGTAAAAAAATATTTTAAAATTCGGATTAATATTAAATTAATTTATCCCAATTTAATTTAATTAATCCCATAATTAAATGCCATAAAAATACGGGGTATTACATACTTCCCCCCTAACAATGAAATTTTGTCTCAAAATTTGAAAAAGAAGGCATATCTGGTAAAAACAAATTTGGATATTTTTCGCCCATATCTGCCTCTCTCTCCCAAGTGGACTCCTCCACATTATGACGCTCCTACTGGACATGTACATGTGGAACTACCTTCGACCTCAATCTCCTCTCGCTATGGTCTGGGATAGCCGCTGGTCTCTCATCATAAGAACTATCATACTATAAGTCAATCTCCTCTATCGTGATGTGAGTGTGGGTCATATCATCTCGAAGATATCACCTTAATGAAGAAATGTGGAACACATCGTGAATACGGTGCAAGTACTTCAGTAACCCAAGTTTTTAAGCTACCTATCTGATATGCCCCAAGTGTGACCTCGTCCTAGAGACACCAACCTCGGCCGAGGTGATGGCCGAGATATTGACCGACCCTGGATAAGCCATGGGCCCACGATATCAGCCCTCGGCCTTTATAAGGTCGGGCCAGGCCGACACTATCACCTACATTTCCAATGGACACTACGCGCATCACAGGCATCAACAACATTCTCATATACCTGGGTATGGCAACCTCGGACGAGTGTAGGCCGAGGTGACAAGAAGCCTTGGTAATCTTCAACATGGAATCAGTCCAACCTCGGCTGGGGCCGATCCCAGCATACTGTCTCGGCTGAGATCAGGCCGAGACTCCCTATGGCACATCTCGGATTGAACGAATATCAAGCCTTTACAGCTCGGCCTCTCCCAGGCCAAGGACATGAACCATTATGGCGGCCGAGCATCTGTTGACATTTGGATAAGGACACATGGGCACAAATCAGTTGTAACAAGATTATTCTCCACACGTGGGGAGAATATTTCATCATCATTCCTTACATGTGACAGTGACAGGTGGCTTCCCTCTATTGGTGAGGCTAACACACATGTGCATATTACATGCATGGGGGTACACTACACCCCCTAAGTACTATATATATAGAGAGAGGTCATCCTCTACCTGGAGGGGGCCAGATATTCAACCCTAGCTGAAACTCTGACTAGATACACAGTAGAGAGAGAAAGCTTGAGAGATTGTATCCATGGCCGTTAGGTTATTCACACACACACACACAGTGGACGTAGGCCAATTTAGGCTGAACCACTTATATCCTGGTGCTCTCTCCTCTTCTCCTCATCTCATTCTCTTACCTTTTACATAACTATGCTGCCATTGTTGTTCTTATATTGGGCTTGGAAACACCTTATCTGGTGGTGCTAATTTCAGCATCATCATTTTGGCGCCGTTTGTGGGAACGAGAAACTATCTCTTCCTCTTTTTCTGCTTAACCTCACCGGAGACTCTGGTTGTGAACCAGGCCTCCCCCTAGCGTGGAGCTGTTTCACCATTAAAAGAGGTCCTGTGAGGTGCTAAGCTCATTTGCTACTCAAGCTCTATAGTGTTAACATATGGCACCAGACTTACCACCGCCTCTTCCGCCGTCCGGGGGTGGAGGGCCTAGCTCTAGTCAGGTGCCCCCCAGTCTGAAATGGCGGAGGTAACAACGGCCTTGAAATCTTTAGCTGCAACACAACAAGACATGAAGGAGCAATTTGCTCAGCTCAGTCAAACTATGATGAGGCCACCTGGAGTCTCACCGAACATGATCACTTCGGCGGCAGTTCAGCCTCATCCTGACGCCAGGGGACCACCCCAGGCGCCAATGAAGGACCAACCTGCACCCCAGCGGAGAAGGGACATTGCTGACCCTAGACGCTTGCGCCTGGGGAGGTAGGGAAACCCTTGCCCAGAGGACATGTATGATGACCTAGAAGCTGAAGAACCCCCGAAGACTGCTGGGAGCCGTATGAGGTGTCAAATAACACTATACAACCTCTTAGGCAGAGTCAAGGATGTGTCGGCCGAAGAGGTGAAGAGGCCCAACAAAGAGGGTCGGCCTTTGATAGGTTGAGCAAAGGGTCGGCCTTCGAGAGACTGGGCCCAGTGAATGACCTAAGACAGAGGCTGTCGAGGTCAAGGAGCGCAGCAGGCTCTCATAGAGTGAATAGGCAGGGTCGGCCAGACCAAGGCCGACCCTGTGAAAGAAGAGGCAGGGAACAGGAAGAGGTCAACAGCCAACGTGTCGCGGTTGGGGAACCCTCTGTCCATCGCAGGGATTTGGCAGGGGATAACCTCGGCCAAGTTAATGACAGAAGACCCTGGAATGATTCTATCCAACTCCTTGAGGAGAAGATTGGAGATCTCATTAAAAGCAGGGAACCATTACAAAGGGGTTACTCAGAGGGCTCCCCATTTGTGGCTAGGATAGTGGGGTTCCCAACCTCAGCCAAGTTCAAGCCTCCTACAATGACTCCCAAGTATGATGGATGCACTAACCCAGTACACCATATCGAGATGTACCAGTCGGCAGCAGACATTTACTCGATACCCGATGAGATGAAGTGTAGGGACTTCTCAGGGACCTTGACAGGGGAAGCGTACAGTTGGTTCACCTCCCTTCCGAAGAACTCAATTGATAACTTCTAAGGCTTGGCTGAGCAGTTCATCCATAACTTCTGCTTTGGGGTAAGACCTCAAAATAAGACTACCCACCTGCTGTATGTCAAACATGCCAAGGGTGAGAGCCTAAGAGACTACATAGCAAGATTCAACAAAGAGAAATTGGAGGTGGAAGATTACAAAGAGAGCATAGCCATGACCGCCCTTATAGGAGGCCTCCAGAAGGGGAACCTATTGTGGAACTGGCGGAAGACCCCCCTAGGTCTATGTCGGAGCTGCTGGCAACCGCATGGAAAGTGATGAATGCGGAAGAGGCAATGGCCGCCAAGTGTGAGGAGGAGAACCGCGGTGGCCCGGGAAAGTCCCTAGGTAAGAAAGAGGGGAAGATGAGGTCAGGAGATAACAAGTTTGCTCATTACACTCCTCTGACTGTGAGCTGTGAGCACATCCTCAATGAGATTAAGACTGACCGGACTCTGAGGTGGCCAGAGATGCTAAAGGCCCCGCCACATAAGAGGAACAAAAACCTATGGTGCGAGTTCCATCAGGATCATGGCCATGTCACAGATAGATGCTTCGCTTTAAAGGATGAGATTGAGAAGATGCTGAAATCTGGAAAGCTGAGGAAGTATGTGGATGGTAAGGCTCCAAAGGGTGGAAGAGATGACCCTAAGAAAAGAAGAAATGACAGATTCCGTTGCAATGTCCCGGCCAGAAGGGACGATAATTCAGAAGGAGATGATGAAGATGACCAGGATCTTCCGCCAAAGGATGACAACACCCCGGTGAAGAGGATCGGTATGATCTCCTTTGTTGTTAGCACCATATGTGGGGGATTTGCAGGAGGTGGCTCTGAGGTAGCCGACAGGAAGGCTCATGTAGCAGAGGTCAGGTCATTGGCCAAGCTCGAAGTTCTGAATCTAACGTCTTCTGATGCAGTGCAGAAGAGGAAGAAGGTAGACATGGACACCCTTGTAGTGGGGTTCTCCAGACTCGACTTCAAGGGTATCTTAGCCCCCCCATGATGACCCTTTGGTCATAACAATAAGGGTGCATGGGTGCGAGGTACGGAGGATCCTCATAGACGGGGGAAGCTCAGCAGACGTGATGTTCTGGCCTTGCTTCAAGAGCTTGGGTCTTAGAAGGGCAAGGCTGGTGCCCTATCATCACCCATTGATAGGCTTCAGTGGCGAAAAGGTCCACCCATTGGGCATGTATGAGATGGATGTACGGATGGTGGATGAGTGGCCTAGGAGGCTGACCAAGAAGATAAACTTTTTCGTTATGGACGAAAATGTCTTCTCGGCCTACAACCTCATCATAGGAAGGGTGGCCCTTAAAGAGTTTGAAGTTGTGCCATCGACGGTCCATCAGATGCTAAAATTCCCGACTTCTTAAGGAGTAGGGGAAGTGAAAGGGGACCAGACCACGACGCGAGAGTGTTACTTCAACTCGGTCGAAGAGAGAGAAGCCCATAAGAGAGCAACCACCACTTACAACATTGACACTCTTGACCCAAGAGACGAAACAAAATTGAAGAAGGGTGAGGCCGCGGAAGAGGTAGAATCCATCATCCTCAATGAGGACGAGCCGAAAAAAACAATCTAGGTCGGTAAGGCCCTAGATATAGGAATCAAGTAAAGGGATGATAAACTTCCTCAGGAGGAGACAGAGTGTCTTCGTATGGAGTCACGCGGACATGCCTAGCATCGACCCTGAGGTCATGAGCCACAAGCTCAACGTGGACAGAGATGCCAAGCCAATCAAGCAGAGACGAAGAGTCTACTCCAGGGAGAAGTACGACATCATCCAGGAAGAGGTAAAAAAGTTGGAAGAGGCCGAGTTCATAAGAGAGGTTACCTATCCAGAGTGGCTCTCAAATGCAGTCATCGTGCCTAGAAAAATGGGAAGTGGCGAATGTGTGTAGATTTCACTGACCTGAACAGGTCTTGCCCGAAAGACAGCTATCCCTTACCTAAGATAGACCAGATGGTGGACGCAATGGCAGGGCACGAGCTCATGCGCATCATGGACACTTATTCAGGCTATAACCAAATCTTCATGGATGCTAAAGACTCTGAGAAGACAACCTTCATTACTGACAAAGGGACGTACTGCTACAAGGTGATGCCCTTCGGTCTGAAATATGCGGGGGCAATGTATCAACGTCTTGTCAATAAGATGTTCGAAGAGAAAATAGGTAAGACCATGGAGGTATATGTAGACGATATGCTAATGAAGAGCCTGAAAGCATGTACTCACGTAGCGGACCTTGAGAAGACCTTCGATGTCATGGACTCGTACAGAATGAAACTCAACCCAACAAAGTGTGTCTTCGGAGTAGGAGCTGGGAAGTTCCTGGGATTCATCGTTAATCAGAGGGGGATTGAAGCGAACCCTAAGAAAATCAAGGCATTACTCGACATGAAGACTCCTAGGAGTATCAAGGATGTCCAGAGACTCATGGGAAGAGTGGCTTCCCTTAACAGGTTTGTTTCTAGGGCAATGGACAAGTGTCTTCCATTATTTAAAGTTCTAAGAAAGGCCTTCCAATGGGACGAAGAGTGTGAAAAAGCCTTCAACCAACTAAAGTCCTACTTAGGGTCTCCCTTGTTGCTGTCTCGGCCCATCACGGGGGAAAGGTTGTTTGTTTATCTAGCAGTCTCTGAATCAGCCATCAGTGCGGCCATCATACGGGAAGAGGATGGGGTCTAGAGGCTTGTGTACTTCAACAGTAAGGCCCTTCAAGGGTCTGAAAAAAATTATCCCCGAATGGAGAAGTTGGCTTATGCCCTAATACATGCCTCAAGGAAAATGAAGCCTTACTTCCAAGCTCACTCCATGATAGTCCTCACTGACTCCCCACTATGGCAGGTTCTGCACAAACCTGAGAACTTAGAAAGATTAATGACCTAGGCCATCGAACTAGGAGAATATGATCTTACCTACCAGCCTAGGACAGCCATCAAGGGGTAGGCCCTCGCAGACTTTGTCGCAGAATTCACCTGGGAAGAGGCCGGTAGAAGTTTGGAAGAGGCCGAGACAGAGAAAGGCTTAGATGACGGCGAAGAGATGAACCGTAGTGTCTTCCAAGATTCGGAAGAGACGGCACCAAACATATTCCGAGATCGGGAAGAGTTTATCTCAGGCAAAACTCGGAGCGGAATAGAAGAGAACGAAGAGGATCGATACCTCTTCAAGAAGGGGAGTATGAGATAAGGGGTCTTCTCATCAGATACAGACGTCTGGAGCCTCTTCATTGATGGCTCTTCCTATAACAGTGGAAGAGGGGCGGGACTAATACTCTCGGCTCCAGATGGCACCAACATTGAATACGCCTTGAGATTCAACTTCCAGGCCTCAAACAACGAGTCCGAGTATGAGGCCATGATAGCAGGTCTCTAATTGGCAACAACTCTTTGAGTAAAGCGACTCCTACTCCATAGTGACTCAATGTTGGTTGTCAATCAAGTATTGGGGATATACGAGGCCAAAGATGAAAGGTTGGCCAAGTACTTAAAGAAGGTAAGAAGGTTGTTAGAATGTTTTGAAGAAGCAAAACTAAAGAGAGTGCCTCGACTGAGCAACAATCACATTGATGCATTAGCAAGGCTGGCCTCAGCAGTGAAGACAGATATGGGAAGGACCATTCCAATCGAGGTCTTAGGAAAGGCAACCATCGAGGAGGACGAGGTATGTAGCCCTTGTCACCATGTGAACCTAGGAGACTCATGGATCGACCCGCTCGTCAGATACCTAAGAGAGGGAGAGCTGCCTGAGTCCAAGCTAGAAAGGAGAAAGTTGACATACAGGGCTGCCAAGTTCTCAATGATAGGAGACGTCTTATACAAAAAGGGGTTTCTATTGCCTCTCCTCAGATGTGTGCATCCCATGGAAGTACCCCGGGTCTTACAGGAGGTTCATGAGGGTTCTTGCTCTAGCCACATAGGGGGAAGACCCTTAGCCAAGAGGATCATCACTCAGGGATACTGGTGTCCTACCTTGTCTAAGGACGCTGTAGACTATGTGAAGAGGTGCGACAAATGTCAAAGGTTCTCCACTATCCCTCATGAACCCATTAGCCTATGACGTCAATCTCTTCTCCATGGCCATTTACGGTATGGGGAATCGACTTTGTAGGACCTTTGACAAGAGCTGTCAACAACTATAGATTCTTGATAGTTGCCATTGACTACTTTTCAAAGTGGGTGGAGGCAGAACCGATGATAACAATTACAGAGCAGAAGACCTTCCAGTTCATTTGGAGGAACATCATATGCAGATATGGCCTCCCAAACAGTCTAATCTCGGATAATGGGACCCAGTTCAAGAACTCCTCCTCAGAAAAGTACTGCCTAAGAGTGGGAATTAAACAGTTCTTCTCATCTCCTGGTCGACCTCAGGCAAATGGCCAGACCGAGGTCACAAATAGAACCATCTTGGACGGAATCAAGAAGAGGTTAGAAGATGCGAAGGGCAGATGGATAGAAGAGGTCTACGCTGTGTTATGGGCCTACAGAATCACGAGAAGGTCACCAACAGGAGAAACCCCATTCATGCTGGCACATGGCTCAGAGGCCATCATACCAACGGAAGTAGGACTAACAACTCATCGGATTCAGACCTACGACCCAGACAGCAATGGGGAAGAGAGGAGGCTAAACCTGGATCTTATCGAAGAAAGAAGAGAAGACGCAGAGGTCAGAAAAGCAGCCTACCAACAGCGGGCAGCGAAATTCTACAACCAAAGGATGAAATCAAGACCCATTGCAATGGGAGACCTAGTGCTAAAGAAGACCCTACAAAAGGCATATAAGCTACACCCAAACTGGCATGGCGCCTACAAAGTAATAGAAGAGGTTGTGCCTGGAACTTACAGGCTAGAAAACCTAGAAGGAGAACCTTTCACTAACCCATGGAATGCTGACCACCTAAAGAGATATTACATATGATGTTGCGTAGAATTTTATGTAAATGTACCATCTTATTGAGAAGAGGTTATTAATAAAAAGATCAGTTCCTTTGACAGCTCTTATTCCATTTTTACATCAGAAATTATGAGGATAACATCTTAGGTGATGACCTCAGACCTTCATAACATCACTCGGTGGTGAAGAAGTCTGAGCTCAGACATCTTAGTTAGATAACCTCAGACTCTTAACATCATTAAATTGGTGAGATTAATTATGAGGATAACATCACTCAGTGGTGACGAGGTCTTAGGTCAGACACCATAATGGGATGACCTCAGACCCTTAACATCATTAATTTGGTGAGATTAATTATGAGGATAACATCTTAGGTGATGACCTCAGACCTTCATAACATCGCTCGGTGGTGAAGAGGTCTAAGCTCAGACACCTTAGTAGATGACCTCGGACCCTTAACATCATTAATTTGGTGAGATTAATTATGAGGATAACATCTTAGGTGATGACCTCAGACCTTCATAACATCACTCGATGGTGAAGAGGTCTGAGCTCAGACACCTTAGTAGATGACCTCGGACCCTTAACATCATTAATTTGGTGTAGTTATGGGAATAACATCTTAGGTGATGACCTCAGACCTTCATAACATCACTCGATGGTGAAGAGGTCTGAGCTGAGACACCTTAGTTGATGACCTCAGACCCTTAACATCATTAATTTGGTGAGATTAATTATGAGGATAACATCTTAGGTGATGACCTCAGACCTTCATAACATCACTCGGTGGTGAAGAGGTCTGAGATCAGACACCTTAGTAGATGACCTCGGACCCTTAACATCATTAATTTGGTGTAGTTATGGGAATAACATCTTAGGTGATGACCTCAGACCTTCATAACATCACTCGGTGGTGAAGAGGTCTGATCTCAGACACCTTAGTAGATGACCTCGGACCCTTAACATTATTAATTTGGTGTAGGTATGGGAATAACATCTTAGGTGATGACCTCAGACCCTAATAGCAATTCAGTGGTGAAGAGGTTTGAGTTCAGGATTATTGATCGAGTATAAACAAGATATCGCAACAAAATAATAGAAGAGATCACATGACATTCAGCAAAATTAAGTGAAGACAGCTGTGACAACCCGAATATAATTATGATTAATTATGCTTAAAACATGCCTAGCTTATGTGATATGATTAGTGTGTCATTAATACACGTGATGTTAATTTATTATGTTTAGTCTAATCCTACCTTCAAAAAGCATGAAATGTCGAATTAGTTACAAATACAAAATTTTGAAGGTTTCGGTAGGAATGTTCATGTTTAAGGCTAGTTTTGACCTTTATGACATAACAATTGACTTGAGGTGAAAACTACATAGTTGTAGACAAGTGAGTTATGGTTGTAACACAACAAACGGTGTGTGAAACGGAGGTTTGAGCGAGAAGTTATTCAAAAATTACGAAACAAGGGCAAAGTAGTCCATCCGTTAAGTAGTATTTTGTCTTAATATGGCAACAAATGTTTTATTCTCATTGGTTGGGAAGGGTGGTGGCTTTGGCCGACCTTAAACCATTAGAATTACCTCTTTATTCATCCAAAATGCATCTATGAGAGATTTTAAGCTTAAGGAAAGAGAAGTAGGAAGTTAGGAAGAAAAAGTGAGGAGAAAATTGTAGAAAATTCATAGAAAATTACGAAAAAGCCCCTAAGGTAATTCCAACCATGAATCTTGCTATTTTTCTTTCATTTACGATTTATATGATATAAATACTTGATTTTTTATTGAAATTTCATGCTTGGGTGCATATGTATGGATATATGCAAGTTTAAGTTAAGTTGAATGTACAAAACCCTAAAATTGCTTTGTTTAGAAACTCTGTTTATTCAAACTTCCATATATTTTCGTGTACTTACTGGAATTGATTTATTCCAATTGGAGATTAACCTGGACTCATATAGGTATGACATATCCGTAAATCATGATAAAATACCCAGAAATGAGTCTTTGGTGAGAGTTTGAAGTTCGGGTATGAAATCTGCCCTAAGGGTGAAAATATGCCCGCCATGTGTTCGGTGTTTTGCTTGACATAGAAAACGAACCTTAAAAATTATGAAACTTCAATTTTGTATTTTTCAATATGTTTACTGATGTTGGGTTAAATATCACATAAATTTATGATGTAGAAAAATTATGGAAATTCGTGGAAGTTGAATGAACGATAAGAGGGCCTATAGGGCAGATTTGCCATGTGGTAAAGAAATGAGCATATCTTGCTCTACGAGACCTAAAATGATGTACCATCTTTTGTATTGGAATACTAATACGACAAGGATTGAACTTCCAAGAATAAATGAATTTATATTTGGTCTATGATTTGGATATGTTGAATATGCTAGCATGGATTTGGATGGAACTTCACTTGTGATAAATGATTTGAATGGAATCATGTGATGCTTATGGATTGAATTATGTTTAAATCGTTCTTTGGATTATTGATATTATTACGATGATACTAATAATTTAAGAATGATAGGAAGGGAAGAAGATCTGATTGAACAAGTACTGGATAAAGGCAAGGGCAAAGCCAGTTAAACTGCCAAGGTGAGTGTACTTATGATTTGTTTCATATATAAATATGAATATAGCTCTAAGAGCGGATTTGTTTGAATACTTCGGTATTCAGGATTTGTTTGGATATTAAAATATCCAGGATTTTTTTGGGTCTCATGATCCAGGATTGGTTTGAATACTTCGGAATTCAGGATTTGTTTGGATATTCAAATATCCCGGATTTGTTATTGCCAACGGGCAGAATTATTTGGATCTTATGATCCAGGATTATTGCCAATGGGCAGAATTATTTGGATCTTATGATCCATGATTTGTTATTGCTAATGGACTGGATTGTTCGGATTTTATATCTACATATTCGATAGAGAATTGTTATTCTATTGCAGGGAAGGAGTACCTCACTAAGCTTAATGCTTACGGTTTATATTTTAACAATTTCAGGTTCACACGCTTCCAGCTAGGATACCATATGACCGGTAGCCTTGAGAGTTGCACCGTTGGAGAGAGCTGGGATTTAAAAATGGGATTTTATCGTTGTCACACTGAATATTTTAATATACTCACACATTGTATATATTGATTTAGTATGGATTGGGTTGATCATAGTTAATCACGGTATTGCATGTTTTCTTAATTATGACTCTGGTATTGAATTTTATGATGTAAGAATAATATTATGTTCATTATGTAGGAAAATATTGATGAATGAATCATATTTCCAATGGGCTCAAGATTATGATCTAATTATTCCAATAACAAATGGTTAGTATGGATATTGGGTTTCGGGGTGTGACAACAGCCCTCCTCAGAGGTTGATATATGAAGAAATAATAAATATTCAGCAATTACAAAAAAGTTATGGGGTTACAAGTTACAAGTTACAAATCCTAAAGGTTTGGGGGGGGGGGGGAACAATAACAGTCTCGGCCGGGTTGGCTTGATCAGCATTAGTCACCTCGGCCACGTCATCAGTATGTTCTGCCCCTCCGACCTCGGTCCCTCCCAGAGTTGCAGTCTCAGCAGGAGCAGCAGCCTTGTCCTGCACCTCTTGAAGAGCCTGTGCAAACTGGGGGTCAGCAAAGCCCAGACCTACAAACTCAGAGGCCTTTAAATTACCGACCTCCTTCTCCCGGACTTCATCCCATTTGGTAGTAGCCTTGATACCTCTTTCGAGATATTCAAAACCAAAACCCATGAACTCGTCCAAGGCTTTGTAGTCAGAAATTATTTGGGCCGAGGCATCTTCAAGGGCAGCCTTGACAGCCGAGCTGACCTTCTACTGCAGAACGTCATCTTTGGCCTTCAGGGATTTGGCATGATCTTTGACGAGCAGAGAAATGTCTTTCTCCAACCCCTTAACCTTACTTTCAGAGTTCTGCAGCTCTGATTTCAGACGATTGACCTCAGCAGTTAGGGCGCTCTGAACCTTCTCGGCCTCTTGCCCCTTCTGGATGAGGGGCAATTTCCTCAGAGTCCAGTTCGATAGGTGGTGCATAGCAGCCACTCCCTGCACATTTAAGGAAGTGGTTAAGCTGGAGAAAAGTCAGATGTTGCACTTATAAAATTTTGACGAGAGATCAAGACGTACCTGAACGGCTCTGTGAAGGCCGAACTCAACTAGTAATTGTGTATCTAGAGACCTGAAAAAGCGCTTGTCAGCCTCGGTCATTGTAGAGCCGATGGCGTCAAGGGTCTACAGACTATGGCCGACAATGCTGTCAGATAACTTCAGGTGGTCCAGGCGTGCCGACAGGGCATCGGCCGAGGAGATTGGAATTGCAGCATCAGAGGCCTTCTTCTGTCTCAAGGTCGGCCTCTGATCCTCAGAGGCATGGGCTTCTGGGGCCCTCTTCTTTGAGGCCTGAGATTTGGATGTAGAGGGAGCTAGGGGAGGAGCGTTCAGACCGGCTTCTTTGGCAAGTCTCGCTAAGCTCGGTGCGGCCATCTCCCACTATGAAAAGTAGCAGGGCTTCCAATTATGGTTTGAGGTCTGAGTCACCTGGAGAATTTTCTTCTCAGGCCTCCGAGCCACAAAATGATAGTAGCTCTGATGGTTTTTGGCCGAGGTTGGGACATAACAACAAACGAAGACCTGAACTGGGAGGTCAGAGTGGTGGACTGCCCTCCATAAGATAATGGCCCCTATGATGACTCTCCAGGCGTTGGGGGACAGCTGTGAGGGATCCAAATTGATATAGGAGAGTATGGATTTGATGATGGGATGAATGGGTAGGCAAAACCCTAACTTAAACATCTTCTCGTACAGGCAGATTTCTCCATCCCGGCCATGATAGGCCCTCTCTTCCCTCAGAGGTCTCCTTAATTTTATGGAAGGACCAATGGAGTACGAATATCTGAAGCAGAGAAGATCCTCCTCAGTTACCGTGCTCTCGAACTCGTCCGCCTCAGAGATGTCGACATCGCTTTCAGCATCTTCATCATCATCAAGCTCAACGTCGGTCGGAGCAGATGTAGATGGGTTACTAGCGAATCTCTGAGCGAAATCTGCCCCTGTGACGGCCGACAAGGGGATGGCGTCAAGAATGGGGTGCACAGACACACTCGGCTCAACAATTTCAACCTCTGAAGAAGAGGCTGAGGTGCTTGAGCCAAAATGAGATGAAGCTCGTCCGGAGACCTCGGCCTGATCAGGGGCCTGACCAGGCCGAGGTGTGAAATCCATGGCTTCCTGAAAAGAGTCCACAGACATAGGTTCTGAGGTGGAAGACTCAGACTCAAACATCGGTATGGGGTCGACAAGGACCTCTGTCTGATAGAAGAACTCAAGGGGATCAGGATACACCACCCTGAGAGGTGGGGGAAAGAGAGGTCTAATGGGAAATTCTTACAACCTAAGAGCCTCTTCTTGGTCCCTTTCAATTTGCCTAATCTTTTCTAGGGTCTTCTCTCTGAGAGAGGGGAAATCCTCAAGAAGCTGGTATAAAGGTCTGAGCATCAGAGGACGACCCTAAACTTCGGAATAACTCCTAAAACTAGAAACAGGATTGACTTGTAAAGTAAAGAAATCTAAAGATCAAACTTAAAAGTTTAAGGAGAATAGTGTTCGCCTGAAACTATGGAGATCGCGGGAAAAAGATGAAGCTCGCCGGAAAGTGAAAACCAAAAGCGAAAAAGAAAGGAAATGGAAGGGAGAAAATACCTGGAAATGAAACAATGAAGGCAAATGAAGAAAGCTCGCGAAAAAACCAACAAAAGCCCCGGCAGTAAAGCGTTGATTAGAGAAGTTTTAGAGAGAGAAATGGCAAGAACAAATCGTGCACAGGAGAGAAGAAGTAAGAAGAAGGGGGAAAAGGGTTTTAAACCCCTTAAATACATGGGCGCTTTTCCCAAGGCCCATCATTGCCTTGGGAGCCCCAAAGGGCGGCTGACAGCACACGCCTACCAAGTGAGCATGCTCCAACATTGGACAAGTGTCAAGCAAGTACTGGTTCGTAAGAAGACAGGCCTCAGATGCGTACTAATCCCCCAGTCACCTTCCCTCATATGTTACTAGGGGCTGGGGGTGATTGATATGCCCCAAGTGTGACCTCGGCCTAGAGACACCAACCTCGGCCGAAGTGATGGCCGAGATATTGACCGACCCTGGATAAGCCATGGGCCCACGATATCAGCCCTCCTCCTTAGTAAGGTCGGCCCAGGCCGACACTATCACCTACATTTCCAATGGACACTACGCACATCACAGGCATCAACAGCATTCTCATATACCTGGGTATGGCAACCTCGGTCGAGTGTAGGCCGAGGTGACAAGAAGCCTTGGTAATCTTCAACATGGAATCAGTCCAACCTCGGCTGGGGCCGACCCCAGCATACTGTCTCGACTGAGATCAGGCCGAGACTCCCTATGGCACATCTCGGATTGAACGAATATCAAGCCTTGACAGCTCGACCTCTCCCAGGCCGAGGACATGCACCATTATGGCGGCCGAGCATCTGTTGACATTTGGATAAGGACACATGGGAACAAATCAGTTGTAACAAGATTATTCTCCACACGTGGGGAGAATATTTCTTCATCATTCCTTAGATGTGACAGTGATAGGTGGCTTCCCCCTATTGGTGAGGCTAACACACATGTGCATATTACATGCATGGGGGTACACTACACCCCCTAAGTACTATATATATATGTAGAGGTCATCCTCTACCTTGAGGGGGCCATATATTCAATCCTAGCTGAAACTCTGACTAGATACACAGTAGAGAGAGAAATCTTGAGAGATTGTATCCATGGCCGTTAGTGCCTTGTTGCAGTGAGGTTATTCACACACACACACACACACAGTGGACATAGGCCAATTTAGGATGAACCACTTATATCCTGGTGCTCTCTCCTCTTCTCCTCGTCTCATTCTCTTACCTTTTACATAACTATGCTGCCATTGTTGTTCTTAGATTAGGCTTGGAAACACCTTATCTGGTGGTGCTAATTTCAGCATCATCACTATCTAATCCTCTCGATAATGAGAAATGGTCCTACATATCTCAGAGCTAGTTTCCCTTTCTTTTAGAACCTCATTACTTCCTTCATAGGAGACACTCGCAGTAGTTCTTGGTCTCCCATGACAAACTCCTTGAAAGCCCGCTTTTCATCGGCGTAGATTTTCTGCCTATCCTGGGCTACCCGAATGCGACTCCTGATTAACTCAATCCTGGATGATGTCTCCTGAATCACCACTGGACCAAGTAGTTTGTTGTCCCCCACCTCTAGCCAATAAGTGGGAGAACGACAAGGTCTGTCATACAATGCCTCGAAAGGGGCCATGCCAATCGTAAAATGGTAAGAGTTGTTATAATAGAACTCCACCAGAGGAAGGTACTTCTAACATCCTCCTCTAAAATCAAGAACACACATGCGTAGCATATCCACCAGGATCTAATTAGTACGCTCAGTCTGCCCATCTATCTGCGGGTGATAGGCCGTACTCAACCACAACTCGGTACCCATAGCCTCCTGAAAGCTCTCCCAAAAGCGTGATACAAAAATCTTTTCTCTATCAGACATGATATCCAGGTGCTCCCCATGTAACCGCATTATATCAGTAATAAATAACTAGGCACACTGTCCAGGAGTATAGTATGTCTGAACCGATAAAAAGTGCGCTACTTTGGTCAAACGATCCACCATTACCCATATAGAATCATGAACCCGTTGTGATGTCATAAATCCTGTGATGAAATCCATGGAAATGATCTCCTTTTTCCATGTAGGAATCTCTAGTGGCTGGAGTAAACCTGACAGTCTCTGATGGTCCACCTTTACTAGCTGACAGTTGGCACACTTGGACACGAACTTCGCAATATCCTTTTTCATCCCACTCCACCAGTACTATCGCCTCATATCCTGGTACATCTTATCCCCTTCAGGATGTACTATGAATTGGGATCCATGTGACTCTGTTATCACTGCATGTCGTAAGTCCTCACCCTTCGGGACCATTAATCTCCCATTAAATCGCAATCCTCCATCTGAATCATAGAGTAGGACTCCGTGCCCTCGGCTAGAAGCCATAAAATTTGATCTTGGCAGAACGAATCATCTGCTTGAGCATAGATTACCCTCATAACAGTCTCTGGCATAACTGTCATGGAGGATATACAGGATCGGGCCACTGCCTCCCGATGTCTCAATTCTTTCCATTTCACCTTCCATACTTCCGCTACCTCACCTATCGGCCAATGGCTTAACGCATCAGCAACTACGTTAGCTTTTCGCGGATGATACTGTATCTCTAACTGATAGTCTTTGAAAAACTCTAGCCACCAGCGATGACGTATGTTCAACTCCCCCTGCGTGAATAGGTATTGCAGTGACTTTTGGTCTGTGAACAGGCAGAATTTCTCCTCCAATAAATAGTGTCTTCTAATCCGCAAGGCACCGCTCCTCGTTCCAAGTCGTGGGTGGGGTAATTCATCTCGTGAGGCTTAAGGTTGCAGGAGGCATAAGATATAGCATGATCCTCCTACTAAAGTACTCCACCGAGTCCCTATAGAGAGGCGTCAGTATACACCAGATACTCCACCCCCGGCTTGCATAAAGCAAGAACAGGCGCCGAATTAAATTTATCCTTCAGCTCATCAAAATAGAATTGATAAGCGTCATCCCATACGTACGGTACCCCCTTGCGAGTCAAATTCATCAATGGACCCATTATTTTTTGAAAGCCTCGAATGAACGGCCTTTTTTATCCATCAAACCCCAAGAAACTATGCACCTCTGTCGGTGTTATGGGTTATCCCCACTCCCTCACTGCCAACACTTTGCTCGGGTCCACGGATATCCCCAATTCTGACACAACATGCCCCAAAATTTGTACCTCTCGTAACTAGAATTCGTACTTATCATACTTGGCATACAGTTGATGCTCTCGTAGAGTCTGAAGAACCTGTCTTAAGTGCTCGGCAATCTCCTCCTCAGTCTGTGAATAAATCAGTATGTCATCAGTGAAAGACAATGAAAAACTGATCCAAGAACTCTCTGAACACTCAGTTCATCAAGTCCATGAATATTGTTGGAGCATTTGTCTGCCCGAACGACATGACTCAGAACTTGTAGGACCTATACCCCATCAAGAAAGTAGTCTTCGACACATCCTGCTCCCTAATTTGTAGCTGACGGTATTCCGATCTCAATTCTATCTTCGAAAAGAAGTCATCTCCCCTCAGCTAGTCGAACAAGTCGTTGATTCGGGGAAACAGATAGTTATTCCGTATCGTGACCTTGTTCAACTCTCGGTACTCCACGCACAATCCCAATGAAGCATCCCTCTTTTTCACAAATAATACCAGAGCTCCCCAAGGCGAGGTGCTCCTACGAATGAAGCCCTGTCCTAACAGATGCTCAATCTTATCTGTTAACTCTCTTATACCAGTAGGACCATACGATATGGTGTGCGGGTTATCGGCCGACTGCCCAGCATCAAATCTATAAAAAAAATCTATCTCTCGATTACGAGGTAGTCCCGGTATCTCCTTAAACACATCAAAAAACTCGCGAACAATCGAAATTAAGTCCAAGGGAATCATAATCTCCGTAAAAGTCTCCTCTTCTATGTACTATAAATGGGTGGATGATCCTCCTTCAGGGCAGGGCATCACCACCAAAAAAATCTACTAACCAGGAATGACAAGGATAATACTCCTATCGAAACAATCTATCATGGTTATATACGCAGCGAGCCAAGCCATGCTAATAATGGCGTCATGCTCATGCATATCTAAAACTAACATGTCCGCACGTAAAATCAAGCTACCAATTTATATACCTACTCCCCGACATATAAAGAAAATCAAAGACCCATTCCCCAATGGTGAGTCTACACATGTCACTATACTCTCTGTTGTGCTTAATAACCCTGTGGCCCATGCAAAGCTAGTGGCTATAAAGCAGTGTGACACCCCAATATCAAATAAAATATGCCCCATATTGTCATGGATAGGAAACGTACCCTCAATCACGGGTGGCGCATGTGGTGTTGTTGGCTTGTGGATGTTATAGACACGTCCATACTGCAATTTCCCCTGCGGAACGGGGGCTACTGGAATGGCTGGTAGGGCTGGCATCTGAGCTGGCACTAGGAAGGCAGTTGGGAAAAGCGAACTCTACGGCTCATGACGGGCACCCTACTGCTGTGGGGCCCTATCCCCCTCTGGGAAATCCTGGCCCCTATGGCCATTCTTCACACATACAAAACACTTGCCCCTGAAGTTTCCTCCCCTCTGTCCCTGCTGACCTCGGCCTTGATGGTCGTTACCACCCCGCTACTAGCCTTTCTGGCTCTGGTGTAACATCCCGTATTTTTGTGCTTTTAATATTTAATTAATTCGGAAAATTTTAAATTACTTATGTGACGTAATTTAATTGAATTAATTATGGTAGTATTTATTTCAATATTAATCGGAGAGTAATGGTTGATATTTGGGGAAATTTAATTACTAAGTGAATAGTAATAATTTAATTACGTCATAACGTGTATCAGTGATGTGGCATTTATTTTACTCAGTCGGGAGTCCGCATACGCTAATTTGGGTGTGAGATAGGGATTTTTATAAATTAATTAGGATGTCGATTCTGAGTGCACGGTTGAGTCCGGATGGGTCACATGTCGTTTTAAGGCATAACCGGGCCTACACGTGGGGGTATTTGGGTCACTCGGGCTTGGGCCATTATGCTAAAAATGAGATTTAGCTTTAATACCTAATTTAAGAGAAAAGTAAAATGCCAGAAAACACAAGAGAGAACCTAGGGTATTGAGAGGAACCCATAGAGAGTGGTTACACTGCAAATTTGAGTCTTTTGGAGACAAGACATAGAACCAATTGGGAGTTCATCATCAACCTTGCAAATCACACCCTCGGATCAGACTCTACAAACCATTAGAGGTAAGTGGTTAACTTGCTATGATGTTTAATTATGATATCCAATTCATATTTTTGTGATGTGTAAATCAAAATTCGTCTTGGGCGCAAAAGGGTACAAAAAGAGGTTTTTGTATATAAAACACTTGAATAATATTAATGGGAAATTAATGTGAGAATTCATTGTCTTACATGGTTCTGAAATAATAATTTATTCATATGTGAAAATCCAGTAGAGATTTATGAACGAATTTGGGATAAAAAGATGAAATTGGGACTGAACGAGTAAAGACTCGGAAATTCCCCAAATTCGGAAAAGTAGATATTTGTGAAATTTAAATTGTGTTTAAGGTTCTAGGGGAGGTCCTAATTACGTTCTGATATGATTAAAATGTTGTGTATGCTTGAGATGAACCATAGACGAGTTTGGAGATTAGAGGAATTCCTTAATGGCAGAAATAGGAGGTCGGAGAAGAAGAGGACCTATTCGATCGATCGACGGTTAGGATCGATCGATCGATGGCTAGGGATTTTTGGCAGTTCGGCCTTGGGAGTTTTAGGTGTGATTTCATTTTAGTTTAATTTCAGCCATGTATAATTAAGGGAGAAAATTTATTTAGGTAAGTTAATATCCTCACAATTATAGGGGCGTATAATTGGGATTAGTGGGGGTAATAAGTTACAACACTTTCGTATGAATTTCGAGAATAAATTCTGAGAAATAAAATAACGAACTAGGTGAATATGTTTGGGTATAGTAGTAGGGTGACACTATTCGTTTAAATTAATTATAGAGGAAGACTAATTAATTTGGAGACGGGGAATAGACTCAGGTGATATTTAATTTCGGGCCACGTGAGCGAGTACAGGTATATTGGTTGACTAATACCAATGCGTTAAATTAATTATTGAGAGGACTAGATTAATTTGGAGTGGGAATATTGACTCGGGAAATATTAAAATATGGATCACGTGAGCGAATCCGGGTATATTGGTTGAGTGACACCAAGGTAATAAATTAATTAAGGTATAAATTAATTAATTTAGAGTCAGATCATAGACTCGGGAAATTAATGAATTAGTTAATGTGTGAATTAATTAAATAAGAGTCGAACCATAGACTCGGGAAAAATATAGGCTAGTGCTATAGATTTGGTGCACGGTAATGCCGGGAACTAACTATTATATATATACGATGTGCAGATAGTGTGTGTGTGTGTGTGTGTGTGTGTATATATATATATATATTGTGTGTTATTAAATATCAGTGATTCGATATTATTAATATATATACTCTAGTTCTATCAGGGGAGGTGGCGCGTAGTGGGTGAATCCCCTAACTTGAGGAGTATGGCGAGTATATCCCTAGGTCATAGCATCTGTTATATGGGTGAGTGGCATCTCACTTTCAGGGAAGGAATCTGACCGCCTCCATTATGTATGTTTGTAGCCAAGTTAGTGAGCAATTCTGACTTGCAGTAACTAGGTTATGCGAGTACACCTAGTGTGATAGCACTTTAGAGAATACATCCGGTGAGTTATTACTCGGGAGGACGGGTTATATTTATATTCAACATATGTGTGAATGCTGTAATATGGTTCTACATATATAATGGGATAAATAGTTATATACAGGTCATTAAATACATGTAGTTAATTATAAGTAATTATATATGGGGTATATTCATATTCAACATACGTGTGATTATTGTAAGATAACTTTACGTATATAATGGGGCAAATAATTATATACGGGTTATTCAAATACATAGAGAAAATTGTATTGCTTATATAACCAGTGAATGTTATATGGCTTTCAAGGAAATATGATTAACTAAGTTAAGGTGGTAAATAACTTATAAATCATGCATTTAAAATACTCAGGATTGAGTAGGGAAGTTAACAAGAGTTATATTAAGTATCTAGTTTCGGGGTAGAGGACTAGGTGGGATATAAAGAAGGCGTTAGGTGTGCACATTAGTTGAGGGGTGAGTTTGTCATCAAGGGACTGCGACACTAACTAAAATATGAAGCGCATTCATGCATATTTTATTACTGCAAGTTAATCATTTGCTAAATATTTTCAAAATATTTTGGGTTCTAACCCTTGCTATAAAACTATTTTCAAAACCTTTTAGGTGTCCAGTCATAGGGACGCTAGGATTGATATTCTATTCCAGGGACATGTAGCTGTGTCACATGTGGATGATAGAAGGAGCTTGGATTAGACGCATCGTTCATTATTTCCTAGAGTAGGAATCATCTATCAGTTTCAGTTTTACTTAGGACTTGTCGCCCAGACTCTTCAGTACAGTTTTTAGACTTATTTATTCAGTTGTTGTATGATTATTGTTGGACTATTTACTTTGGTGGACGATGGTTTATTCGACAAGTAGTTTAATTATTTATTCAGTTGATTTGATTCAGTTGTTGTGAATGGTTTATATGTATTGCCGCACGTTTTGGCTCGTTTAAATAATAAGTTAAAATTTGGCACCACCTTTTGGAATATTAGGTGGTTAGTAACTTTTAAAAAGGTTTTCAAAAGTGATGCTAAGAATGAACCAACAAGGATTCCTATTTTAATTTGATATAGGACTGATCACCAGGTATTTTATTAGGCGAGGTGTCACTGATGGTATCAGAGCATCAGGTTCTGGTGTCCTTAGGGCCTATGCGGCTTTTAACGTTATAGCTTAGCATTCTTTGATGTAGAGCCTTATGATAGGATTGTTGTATTCCTCTACGTATGCGACTTATGTTCTCTTGCCATCAAGTATAGTGATTTAATTCATACACAAGTTCGGTTGGGCTTTGTAAACCGAACATTCTTTGGGACGACCAACGAGGGATAGAGGAGGATTTCAGGAGGAGAGGCTCAACAGAAGACATGGGGTATTCTGGGAATGGTTATCGTGTTAGGAAGCACCTTGATTGTTGTTCAGGCCGGTGGTGATAGAATAATCACCCAGGAGCAATAGTCTCCCAAATCACTATGGTATGTAATGTGGTATGATTTCAACCTCACCCAGCGTAGTCAGCAGAGGGCGGGGAAAGTGTGGAAGGACCCTTTTGGAAGGGCCATCTAATTATTCGAGTAGTGGAGTAGAGTGATAAGTCAATGGGAAGAAATAACCCAAAGAAAATTGTGTAGGGTGGTGTGCAGTGGCACCCAAGACTAAATTTTGAATAAAATTTTAGCCCAATGGGGCGGTGTTGTAGTGGTTGGAATCAGTCACGACAACCATGGAGAAATACCATGAATAATAAGGAATTTAGGGTGCGGTATGACTGCAAATATTTGGATCAGCCATTTTAACCGGTTGGCAAAGGAGATTTCAGTACCTACTTCAGAAGGGCCGGATAGTGGCCGAAAATAAGGGAAAGTTGATATATGCAGCAAACTTTGTACCCAATGAGGTGGATGCGAAGGTCAAGAAGGGGTCCATGAGTTAATAATGGACTCATGGTTAATACGTAAGCGTGGATGGAAAACTACGGCTAGGATGACTGGGGCTATAGTCACCAAGGTAGTATGTGTTCAATTTGATATCAATACTTCTGTGAGAAGGAAGCCAAGGGAGGTGGAGTATCTGACCAAAAGGCAAGATCGTATTTAGTAGTGCAAGTGAGGTACCACAAGGGGACACCCAATAAAGGATCCTTTTTAATGATTAAGGTCAACAGAATTTCTATCGAGTGATGGTGGATTTAGCCAATGTTGTCAAGGCCAAAAACTAGTCCCATAAGTGCCGGTGAAGCCAAAGGGACAACGAGGGTAACAGTATAGGATAAGATTACAAAGTACACGAGAGGAACAACCCCGACATGGTTATTTTGGCCTAAGGCAGGGGATTGACACATAGAGGTGTCTTATGTGTGGAAGGGGGACCACAACAATTGATTATGTCCACCCTGAGTCAGGGGATAGGAGTGGGATGCCCAGCAGGGACAACAATTATGAAGTTTTGGTTCGGTTGGATGCGAATATTACGTCCCGTAACCATTTGGGCTGCCCATGCATAGGCTAAGAAAGTTGAAGTATGAGTTTTATCCTCAGATAAATAGGGTAAATTTTGTGACATGAGTGGTCACCGTATTCTTTTTAACACTATATTTGAGCTGGAGACGAGTTTAGTGGGTGTATTACAGTATTACTACTAAGTGTATGTTTACCACAGGGTAATGGGACTCTCTTCTATTTTATCTACAGGGGAGAAGGTGTGAACACTGAGAGGATATATACGGTACGAGATTATCTCATTTTGATAGTGACATGCGAGCATGATTTTATCTTGGGTACAGAATGGTTAGCGATGGGTAAGGGGTGGTGGGCAGTTACAGCAAGACTATCGTATTCGTTATTCCAGGGCAGGATGTATATTTTATTTTTGCGATATTCTACCTGAAAGAGGGTCGGTCTCGCGACAAATTTTAGTGTTAAGTATACTTTAGAGGGTACAGTTGTCTAGTCCATTAGATCCTGGTGCGTATGGACTTTTACTGATGTAATTCAGGGCATGGCGGATTAACCATAAGGAGGAGAGATTTAGCTTGTTAGTGACTTAGCACTAAAGACGTAGTGATAGTGCGAGTGCGGCATTATATAACTCCTTTAGAGATGCGGTAGTCGACAATTTGACATGTGAGTACAGGGACAGAGTTTTGGGTTTCCCGGTTATATGCTCGGGTCAACGAAAATCAATAAATGATAATGCTTGTGTTTAATGCACTGGGGAAAGTTCTTTGGGACTCTGTTGTGAAATATTTTATGCATGAGCCCTAATAAACGTCGATAGTCGAAAGGCGTTACTTGATGCTAGGACATCGATTTAAATAGAGATTATTTAATTTGTGGAGAAAACACTTTGAACTAAGAGCTATTGCTCTATAAGGAGAGTAGAGACGGGGAGTATGGAGAAAGGAACACCGAGAAAACTTTTACACCTCAAAGTAATGGGTGGGGCAGCATCGAGAAGAATTAAAGTGTAAATGTGCACGGGATATAGGGTGTATGGGCTCCCTGGTTAGTGTGATTTCAGAGTCGTCTTAAATAAAGGGATGTGTGAATGAACATATTGAATATATGCCTGCAGGACAGTAAAAAAATAAGTGGAAAAGTGTAGCAAGCTGAAATCCGTTTGAGAATGAAAACGGTCTGACTAGATGTATATCTAGGAGAACTACCTCCATCGTAGGGAGTGGAAAGGCGAGGGAGGCCTATGAAATAAGATATCCATAGGCAAGGGAGAAACCCACATTTGTTTGGAAAACTATAAAATATTATCACTTAGTATATGCCTAGAGTGGTTTTACGCATAGACAACGTGTAGATGCCTACCTGATGAAGACTGCACGAGGAATGGAGTTCTTGAGCATGAGTATTGGTGTTGAATGAGACATAGTGAATTTTTATCTGGGTAGACCATTTAGGGATGGAAAATGGTTGATTTAAGGTTATCAACCACGAAATCTTTGAAATTTTATGGTTCCAGTGATGGAATCAATGCTCGGGATGGTAAAAATAGTGGAGGGGTCAAGGTTTCCATCGGGTTGCTGAATGGATTGACCTGAACATGAATTGTTATCTCGGAATAGGATATACTATCGAGTAGTATACCCAACTTTACTATTAACGGGAAGTGAGGATTGTGCATTCTAGATTTTTGGGTAATTTGCGAATAGTAATTACCACATGTAAAGTTACGTGTGATGCCTCGTAGCGGTTCAGTCTGCGTGACACCTTGGGAGACCTTATGGAAAAAGTTTCATTATCCACCTTTGGTAGATTTGAGGCGGGGAAATAACAAGATGCTAGGACCTGAAATGGGTTATGCTCCATCAACAGAAATTGAGTAAGTTGTATCTTTTCGTGTAGTTTAGGAACGTAAGGCAGAGTATGTCACCGCGAGTTAAAGGTTGAAGTCTGACATGCTTTAGTTAGGGATGATGCGGGGGATTACCCGAAAGATAGTCACGCGTTTGGCAATAAGGAAACTGACACCCGTACAGGAGGGGGAATTTCCTAACATAAAGATAGCAGAGCCGTTGGAGTATAGGCTCATCATTTGAGGCAACAGTATTGACGAGTCTACGTGGGAGAAAAAGGAAGATATGTGAGACAATATCCAGAGTTATTCGCCACAGTTATGAACAAAATTTAGGGACGAAATTCCTTTGTAAGGGGGGAGTATGTAACACCCTGTATTTCTGCACTTTTGATCTTTATTTAATTCGAAAAGTTTTAAATTACTTGTGTGACGTAATTTAATTAAATTAATTATGGTAGTATTTATTTAAATACTAATCGGAGAGTAATGGTTAATATTTGGGGAAATTAAATTACTAAGTGAATAGTAATAACTTAATTACGTCATAACGTGTATTAGTGACGTGGGATTTATTTATCTCAGTCGAGAGTCGGTAATGGCTAATTTGGGTGTGAGATATGGATTTTTATAAATTAATTTGGATGTCGATTCTGAGTGCACGGTTGAGGCCATATGGGACGAGATAGTCGGAAAAGTGTACTTAGGGGTAGTAAATGGGTCGCGGGGCGTTTTTAGGCATAACCGAGCCCACATGGGGTATTTGGTGTAACACCCCGTATTTTTTATGATTTAAATAATTATGTGATTAATTATTATTGTGGGAATAAGTATGTAATTAATTATTGTTGTTGGATTAATTAAATTAAAATGCGAGAAATTAATTTGTTATTAATCCGGATTAAAATAATTATTAACTAGCGTGCCAAGGGCTAATACTTATTGTTGAGAATCATTGAATATTACTATGTGATATGTAATAAGGAATATGGAATTATAACATTGGATAAATTTTCGAAAGTGAGAAATACGACAGTTTGATAATTTAAGTCTTACGCGTGTGAGTCGTGTCGGGACTAATTGAATGGAATAAAAAGAGAATTTATTTTTATTAACTCGTATGGTCATTTTGAGTGCGCCGTTGAGTCCGGGAGGGTCGAGATAGTCAAAATAGTATACCCAAATATTTAGTTTGGGTCCCGAGGTAATTTTAGGCCTAATCGGCGTCCCGTGAGGGCATTATGGTAAATTGTACTTTTGGGTTTAATTAATGGACGAAAATTGGGAGTTATTTTATCAGCCAAGAAAAGTCCTTTAGGGTTGTGAGACACAGAAAGGAAAGAAAGACCATACAGGGTGTGAGAGAGAACCAATTTCCAAGGTGGAAGGGAAAATTATCACCACCTTGCACAACCACCACCACCAATGCGTAGATCGAGAAGAGAAGAACGCGTATATACCAACATCACCAACGGATCTGACCGTCATATTCGAGGAAAGTGTTTATTACTTCCTTTCTTTTAGCAATAATCATGCTCATGTTAGTGTAGGTGAAATTAATCATGATTTACATATGAATTGGGTGAAATTGGAGATTTAAATTATGATTTAGGATTGGTTTAATTAGTAGTTTAAAGTCCTTCATGTATGTAGAGGATTAATCACAGAATTGAATTATATATTGATGAACGAATCCGGGTTGACTAGTTTATTAATTGAAAATTTGGAAACTAGGGTTCATATGAATTAATTTGGGGATTTTATATAATTTTGATGATTAAGGACGAATTAATGATCCTAGGATGTTAGGAATAATTTATAACCTGTTATGTATTGATGGGTATTGATGATGAGGCATTGGGTGTTGAATCTTAGAGGTTTTTAGTTTCAAAAATGGTGAAAAACGCTGAATTATGGGCAAAGGGGACAATCCAGTGCGCGTCACGCGAAGTCTCGTTCAAGCGAGATCTGTATCTCGCACGATGTCATTCGAACGACACGTGGAAGTCGTTCAAGTGACAACCCTTATGGTTTGACAGACAGTGTGAATTTTTGGGAATTTTTTTAGAGTCCAGTTTTGAGTTTACCAGTTTATTGGAGTGAGAGAAACTGCCAAATAGTAAATTTAAATAAGATGGAATTTCGAGAAAGTACGTGAGAATAAATGCTTTACTTATTTTGGTATAGAGAGAATGTACCCTGGAGATTATGAAAGAGATAGTAATATAAATATTTATACTATACGTAGTGTTGAGGTTAAAATACGTATGATAAGTATATATGTAGGTTGGAGAAATACATGTAAATTATAATAGGATGGGTGTATGCCTATTATGTAATATTATTGTTAAGAGCACTAATGGGTGATAACCCGGGGGTGCAAGAATCTTACTCTTAGTTGCAATACTGAGTGATAACTCGGGGGTGCAAAAACATTGTTGATTAAGTATATTAATGGGTGATAACCCGGGGGTACAAGGATGATTATTGTTAGGCGCACTAATGGGTGATAACCCGGGGGTGCTGGATTATTATTGATAGGTGCATTAATGGGTGTTAACCCAGGGATGCAGGATTTTATTGATAGGTGCATTAATGGGTGATAACCCGGGGATGCAGGATTAGTATATATATATATGTATAGGGATGGTGTGACTATATATATATATATATATATATATATATATATATATATATATATATATATATATATATATATATATATATATATATATATATATATATATATGAACTTGTGAATTTTTCTACTGTGTGAAATTAGTAGACTTGGTAATAATAATAATAATCATTACATTGCGCCAAGTGGTCTTAATCTAAGGGTGTAGGATTAGTGTATTTACATAGGATGATGAGACTATATATATATATGAGTGTACTTGGGGAACTTTCTACTTTGTGAGACTAGTAGATAAAATGGAAATGAGAAATAAAATAATCTTAGTCGATAAAAGATTAACCATTCAAACGGTGAATAAAGAAACATAGCATGTGAGATAAACTATCTGAATAGCGTATTGTATGGGCAATATGGGAATACTACTAATCATCATAGTTAGTATTAGTATGGTTTCTGACTAGTTAGACTGGGTGGTATAACTAGGGGGAGATTAGATGTACGTTAGGCATGCAGTGAGAAACTCCTATGAGATCTAGATAACTAACATGCGTATAAGACATGTTTTAAGAACCCGTTTTAAATACTTGCTAAATCATTTTTAAACCTCGAGCTCTGTCCCGTTTCTTGTGTCTATTCTCTCTTTTGATATATATATATATCAGGTGCTCAGCCACAAGGGTACCAGATTTAGACATTTGGATTGCTTGACGTGATGCAATTGTTGTGGAAGTTGTAGGTCCTTGCAGAAGACGCATCTATCTTTTCCATTCAGTTTCATCTAGACTTATTATCTTGGGCATGTGTCGCCCGCCTCTAGTCCTTCATCAGAGAAATTGTATTCGGTTTACTTTATGGTTTGGAGTTTTGAACTGGGAGATTTTACCCAGTCTTATTTATTTCAGTAGTTGATTCATGTTCAATGTTTATTATATTCCTATGTGTGGTGAATGGTTTATATTTTAAGATTGAATAAAAATGGATTTACTAAAATTGGAAATGTTTTGACACCTAGCTTAATTTTATATTAAGTGATTAATATGTTAAAAAGTTTTTCGACAGTGATGTTAAGAATGAACCAACCGAACATTCTGTTTTAAATTGGTATAGGACTGATCACCCTTTATTTAATTGGGCGTGGTGTCACAGGTCGTATCACAACATTAGGTTCTAGTGTCCTTAGGATCTGTGCGGATTATTACGTTTAAGCGTAACGTTCTTTGATGTAGAGCCTTATGATAGGATTGTTGTGTTTTCTTACGTATGCGACTTACATTCTCCTGCTACGAATTATAATGGATGTGACTCATTATACGAAATTCTGTGTGATTCAAACACCGAACATTTTAGGACGACCAGCGAGGACCATAAGAAGAACTGCAGGAGAAGAAGCACAACAGAAGGCATAGAGTAATCGGAAAAGAGTGATTGTGATGAAAATCTCCATGAGAATTACTTAAGCAAGTGATAGTGAAATCATCACTCGGGAACAGTGGGTTCCCAAGACACAATCGTAGATAACGATGGAGTGATTTCAGGACCACCTATTATAGTCAATAAGGGGGAAATCAGAGGGACTCTTTTGAAAACCCATCGGTGAAGATGCGAAGAAGAAAACGAGAAAGTGTAACACACCAGCGAAGGTAAAAAAAATTCGAAGGCAATTATATAAAGTGGGGTGTGAAGACACTCAGAATTAAATTTGGAGTTAAAAGCTATAGCTCTTAGGAGCATCATGTAGTGATTAGAGGAAATCACCACATATGAAGAAGTGTGTTTGTAATTTAGAGAGAATTTGGGAACGATTTGATCGTGGGGTCTTCCATTCGTGGTGGTAAAAAAATGCGAGTAAAATTTTGATGTTTAGCGCAGTGGGTAAAATAGAAACCGATCGTGAGAGAAAGATTGAATTGCATAATGAACTTCGTACCTGGCAGAGGGGCATAAGTTATCCAAAACATCTATAGTTGATAAAGAACCCGTGAGTTGAATACAAATATAACTGAGAAATCCATCTATGATGACTAATGTCGATGTCGTCAAGGTTATACGGTGACTAGTTATTACGTTCTTTCCAGAAGGAGTAAGCCAGAAATGTTAGAGAATCTGGCCGAAAAGCAAAATTGAACTTAACGGTGTTAGTGAAACCCCACATGAGAGTATAACCAATAGGGAACACTGTTAGATGATTTTAAGTTGATTAACTTCCTACAAAGTGACAATGAAGTCAATTAGGGCCGTAGAGGCCAACCATAGTCCCGAAAGGCTAGCATAGCCAGTAAGTTAAGACTACTCGGTTCGAGAGAAGGACTTTTCCCAAATGGTCAGTGGGACCAGTGATGGGGAAATGGCTCGTGAAGTTTCCCTATGTGAAGAAAGTAGAACTACAAGGGATGAATGTGTCCATAATTGAGAAGTGACACGGAAAAGATTATAAATGGTAAATCATGCAAGTTAGGCATAACAACTAGGAGAGCGATACTTCCAACAAGGGAATTTGGGGTCAAGAGAATTAGGCCTAGGAAATTTATAACCCGAGAATGATGGGTTCAGGATGGACCATTAGAGTCCTCGTTAATATTAGCATACAGTATGTCAGGGTCGACGGGGCTCGGGACGTAAACGGGAGTTTAGTAAAGCCATAACTAGGCCCTAGAGAGTTTGGGCCAACGTTTCAATAATGGGCATGAAACCCACATGATGGAATAAATTGTCCATGATGAGAGGGGACAATTATAGGATGAAATCCTAATATGTATAATGATTGCAGATGTTCATGTGTCATGATGGCAGCCACGTACTGAGACCTTATGATTTGGTGAGACTGGTGAGGTTTTGCTTCTTCCTTATGAGAAAATGATTAATTCTAGTGACATGGGTGTGCCACAACTTTTAGGTATATTGTAAATCCTAAACTTCGCGTGCGGGTCGAGTTTAGTGGGAACGTTAGTCTTAACAGCCTTGTTACAAACGTATTTCACGTTGTTAGCAGGGCATTTTGATGATTGCTCGTGAGTGAACCGGGTGGGCCCTAAGAATATGTTTTGTTGTTATAATTTACTACTGCATTGAGTCATCTTTAGTAGAGTTTATTATGGTACTGTGTAGTGATTAATGACCGTATGGTTAAACGATAGTAAAAATGCAGTGATATGACTGTCGTGTCGGATACTCCGGGAAGAGTGATCTTAATTTTGTGCGGTGCCACCTGAAATAGGGTTGGGCCCAGATATGGTTATATATAAAACTTTCATGGTATTATAGACCTCAGCGAGTATAGTGTCTAATTATATGTGATTCCCGTGCATAGGAATTTATTTTTCTGTTAAGACTTAGAATACATTGTGTTCTTATCGAGCAGCGAAATATAGCTCGTTATATATTTATAGCGCCAAGTACTTGGGATAGTGAGAGGGCCATGCTTCATGTTATTTTTAGGGATATGAGAGTGAACGAGTAGACTTTATGTAAAAATATAGATTATGGGAAGGTACATATTTTGGATTGAGGGCCTTATGAACCTCGACAACCGACTAGGTTAGATAGTAGTGTATTAGGGGGGGTTTCTTATTTGGATTTTTCTTTGCGAGACATCCCACGTATGAAACTAACGAACGTCGAGAGTTGTAGAAAAGTTTGGTCGATAGTACATAAGTTTTGTACGTTGATTATTGTACCTATAAAAGAATATAATTGAGAGTTGATAATTCTTTTATGAGCGCCTTAGGTGATTGAATCAAATAGTGGATTATGATTATCATGTGAATTAGATAATATGTAGTCAAGTAAGCTGAAGCTTATTATGTAAGATTTGTCAGAGACTTACGTTTTAAGATTTGTGTCACACGGTGGGGCAAAGTCACATGCATCAAGATTAGAAGTACATTCGATAGAGTATAAAATGTATTAGGTTCCAAATAATAGTGGTGAAAGGTTATGACGTACAGTAATATTGCAAGGTTAGTCTGGCAGTGGGTCACCTGACTGTTAGAAAAAGGGTGGACAATTCGAAACTAGTAGGGGCTTCTTCCACTAGAGAATGGGAGAGTACCGCAAGGATCTTCTCATGTATATGAGATGGTAAGTTTATAGGTACTGAAATACGATTAAGTACGGCCTAATACCCACAGCGGGATGGGCAGGCAAGCGGTCTAATCGGATGTGGGAGAGCAAATTGTATGTGCACCCTTAAATCTTCAGGGAGGATGAGACTAGTACCTTCCACTAGTGGAGTTGTGTTCAATAAATCCTATGAGTTCACATTTGGGCAGTGCCAGTAGAAGCATGGCATGGTAAAGTTTGTTGTGTGTCCTACTTAATAGTTAAAGGTGGGGGACCAGTTATGATTACGAATATTGGAGAAGAATTGATATTATCGTATATATTGTGTGTGAAATATATTGCACAACCAATTTACTTGTATGAACGACACGAGACGAAGTCGTACGTATCTGAAAAGAAAATAAATCTACTAAGGTGCAAATAGTAGAAAGCTAGATAGTCAATATCTAAGATAAAGTTTAAGTAGTGAAACTTAAGCGAAAAGGCTTGGGCAAGAGCCTATATGACAGGGTAACCTGGAGTTTAAAACAAACACATGTGAAGTGTTCATTATTAAGGGTATTCGATAGCGTACTAAATGGGTGGTACGTAGTAGTTTACTTGGGAGCGCAGGGATGCGATGCGCAATGTATATACCTCGTTGTTGTACCTAGTATATTTTTTTCGAATTTCGGCACGAAATTTCGTTGTAAGGGGGAAGTATGTAACACCCCGTATTTTTGATGATTTAAATAATTATGTGATTAATTATTATTGTGGGAATAAGTATGTAATTAATTATTGTTGTTGGATTAATTAAATGAAAATGCGAGAATTTAATTTGTTATTAATTCCGATTAAAATAATTATTAACTAGCGTGCCACGGGTTAATACTTATTGTTGAGAATTATTGAATATTACTGTGTGATATGTAATACGGAATATGGAATTATAACATTTGATAAATTGTCAAAAGTGAGAAATACGACAGTTTGGTAATTTAAGTCTGACACGCGTGTGAGTCGTGTCGGGACTAATTGAATGGAATAAAAAAAGAATTTAATTTTATTAACTCGTATGGTCATTTAGAGTGCGCCGTTGAGTCCGGGAGGGTCAATATAGTTAAAATAGTATACCCGGATGTTTAGTTTGGGTCCCGGGGAAATTTTAGGCCTAATCGGCGTCCCGAGAGGGCATTATTGTAAATTATATTTTTGGGTTTAATTAATGGACAAAAAATGGTAGTTATTTTATCAGCCAAGAAAAGTCCTTTAGGATTGTGAGACACTGAAAGTAAAGAACGACCATAGAGGGAGTAAGGGACTAATTTCCAAGATGGAAGGGTAAATTATCAACACCTTGCACAACCACCACCACCAACGCATAGATCGAGAAGCGAGGAACGTGTATATACCAACATCACCAATGGATCACACCGTCATATTAGAGGCAAGTTTTTATTACTTGCTTTCTCTTAGCAATAATCATGCTCATGTTAGTTTAGGTGAAATTAATCATGATTTACATATGAATTAGGTGAAAATTGGAGATTTAAATTATGATTAAGGATTGGTGTAATTAGTAGTTTAATGTCCTTCATGTATGTAGAGGATTAATCACGGAATTGAATTATATATTGATGAACAAATCTGGGTTGTTAGGTTCTTTAATTGAAAATTTGGAAACTAGGGTTCATATGAATTAATTTGAGGATTTTATATAATTTTGATGATTAAGGACGAATTATTAATACTAGGATGTTAGGAATGATTTATAACCTGTTATGTGTTGATGGGTATTGATGATGAGGCATTGGGAGTTGAATCTTAGAGGTTTTTAGGTTAAAAATGATGAAAACGCCGAATTCTGGGCAAAGGGGACGAACCAGTGCGCGTCGCGCGAAGTCACGCAAAGTCTTGTTCAAGCGAGATTTGTATCTCACGCGATGTCGTTCGAACAACATGTGGAAGTCGTTCGAGCGACAACCCTTATGGTTCGAGCGATAGGGTGAATTTTTGGGAATTTTCTTAGAGTCCAATTTTGAGTTTACCGGTTTATTGGAGTGAGAGAAACTGCCAAATAGTAAATTTAAATAAGACGGAATTTCGGGAAAGTATGTGAGAATAAATACTTTACTTATTTTGGTAAAGAGAGAATGTACCCTGGAGATTACGAGAGAGATAGTAATCTAAATATTATACTACACGTAGTGTTGAGGTTAAAATACGTATGAGAATTATATATGTAGGTTGGAGAAATACCTATAAATTCTAATAGGATGTGTGTATGCTTATTATGTAATATTATTGTTAAGAGCACGAATGGGTGATAACCCTGGGGTGCAAGAATCTTACTATTAGGTGCACTAATGAGTGATAACTCGGGGGTGCTAGAACATTGTTGATTAAGTGTACTAATGAGTGATAACTCGGGGGTACAAGAATGATTATTGTTAGGCGCACCAATGGGTGATAACCCGGGGGTTCTGGATTATTATTGATAGGTGCATTAATGGGTGCTAACCCGGGGATGCAGGATTTTATTTATAGGTGCATTAATGGGTGATAACCCGGGGGGGCTTGATTATTATTGATAGGTGCATTAATGGGTGCTAACCCGGGGATGCAGGATTAGTATATATATATATATATGAACTTGTGAATATTTCTACTGTGTGAAATTAGTAGACTTGGTAATAATAATAATCATTACATTGTGCCAAGTGGTCTTAATCTAAGGGTGCAAGATTAGTGTATACATATAGGATGATGAGAGTTTTTATATATAAGAGTGTACTTGGGGAACTTTCTACTTTGTGAGACTAGTAGATAAAATGGAAATGAGAAATAAAATAATCTTAGTAGATAAAAGATTAACCATTCAAACGGTGAATAATGAAACTCGGCATGTGAGATAAACTATTTGAATAGCGTATTGTATGGGCGATACGGGAATACTACTAGTGAGCATAGTTAGTATTAGTATGGTTTCTGACAAGTTAGACTGGGTGGTATAACTAGGGGAAGCTTAGATGTACGTTAGGAGTGCACAACAGATGAGAGGTGAGAAACTCATGTGAGAGTTCGATAACTAACTTGCGTATAAGACTTGTTTTAAGAACCAGTTTTAAATACTTGCTAAATTATTTTTAAGCCTTGGGCTCTGACCCGTTTCTTGTGTCTCTTCTCTCTTTTGCTATATATATATAATATCAGGTGCTCAGCCACAGGGGTACCAGATTTAGAGATTTGGATTACTTGACGTGTTGCAGGTGTTGTGGAAGCTGTAGGTCCTTGTAGTTGACGCATCTATCTTTTCCATTCAGTTTCATCTAGACTTATTATCTAGGGCATGTGGCGCCCGCTTCTAGTCCTTCATCAGAGAAATTGTATTCGATTTACTTGATGGTTTGAAGTTTTGCACTGGGATGTTTTACCCAGTCTTATTTATTTTAGTACTTGATTCATGCTCAATATTTATTATATTCCTATGTGTGGTGAATGTTTTATATTTTAAGATTGAATGAAAATGGATTTACTTGGTTTTACTAAAATTGGAAATATTTTGACACCTAGATTAATTTTATATTAGGTGATTAATAGTTAAAAAGTTTTTCGAGAGTGATGCTAAGAATGAACCAACCTAACATTCTGTTTTAAATTGGGGCAGGACTGATCACCCTTTATTTAACTGGGCAAGGTGTCACATTTGGGTCACTCGGGCTTGGCCCATTAGGCTAAAAACGGGATTTAGCTTTAATACCTAATTTAATAGAAAAGAAAAACGACAGAAAACATAAGAGAGAATCTAAGGTATTGAGAGGAACCCATAGAGAGTGATTACACTGCAAATTGGAGTCTTTTGGGGACATAACAAGGAACCAATTGGGAGTTTATCATCAAACTTGTAGATCACACCTTCGGATCAGACTCTATGAACCATTAGAGGCAAGTTGTTAACTTGGTATGATGTTTAATTATGATATGCAATTCATATTTTTGTGATGTGTAAATCAAAATTCGTTTTGGGTGCAAAAGGGTACAAAAAGAGGGTCTTGTATATAGAACACTTGAATAATATTAATGGGAAATTAATGTGAGAATTCATTGTGTTACATGGTTCTGAAATAATAATTTATTCAGATGTTAAAACCCAGTAGAGATTTATGAACGAATTTGGGATAAACAAATGAAATTAGGACTGAACGAGTAAAGACTCGAAAATTCTCCAAATTCGGAAAAGTAGTGATTTGTGAAATTTAAATTGTGTTTAAGGTTCTAGGGGAGGTCCTAATTACTTTCCCATATGATTAAAATGTTTTGTATGCCTGAGATGAACCATATACGAGTTTGGAGATTTGAGAAATTCTTTAATGGAGGAAATAAGAGGTCGAAGAATAAGAGGACCTGCTTCATCGATCGATCAATGGTTTGGGATTGATCGATCATGGCTGGGGATTTTTGGTTGTTCGGCCTTGGGAGTTTTAGGTGGAATTTCCTTTTAGTTTAATTTCCACCAAGTCTAATTAAGGGAGAGAATTTAATTAGGTAAGTTAATATCCTCACAATTAAAGGGGGCGTATAATTGGGATTGGTGGGAGTAATTAAGTGCAACACTTACGTATGAATTTTGAGAATAAATTCTAAGAAATAAAATAACAAACTAGGTGAATAAGTTCGGGTATAGAAGTAGGGCGACACTATTCATTTAAATTAATTATAAAGGAAAACTAATTAATTTGGATACGGGTATTAGACTCGGGTGATATTTAATTTCGGGCCACGTGAGCGAGTATAGTTATATTGGTTGACTAATACCAATACGTTAAATTAATTATTGAGAGGACTAGATTAATTTGGAGTGAGAATATTGACTCGGGAAATATTAAAATACGGACCACGTGCGCGAATCCGGGTATATTGGTTGAGTGACACCAAGGTAATAAATTAATTAAGGTATAAATTAATTAATTTAGAGTCAGATCATAGACTCAGGAAATTAATGAATTAATTAATATGTGAAATAATTAATTTAGAGTCGGACCATAAACTCGGGAAAAATATAGGCTAGTGCTACAGATTTTGTGCACGGTAATGCCGGGAACTAACTATTATATATATACAGGGTGCAGATAATGTATATATATATATATATATATATATATATATATATATATATATATATATATATTGTGTGTTATTAAATATCAGTGATTAGATATTAATAATATATATACTCTAGTGCTATCAGGGGAGGTTGCGCGTAGTGGGTGAATAACCTAACTTGAGGAGTAGGGCGAGTATATCCCCAGGTCATAGCATCCGTTATATATGTGAGTGTCATCTCACTTTCAGGGAAAAAATATGACCGCCTCCATTATGTATGTTTGTAGCCAAGTTAGTGAGTAATTCTGACTTGGGGTAACTAGGTTATGTGAGTATACCTAGTGTGATATCACTTTAGAGAATACATCCGGTGAGTTATTACTCGGAAGGATGGGTTATATTTATATTCAACAT